>CM067545.1:49239061-50439061 GCA_034509755.1 Anisodus tanguticus
TATAACGGCGTTGGCACACTACTTCGTCACAGTAACCCTCTACCACCATTTTATCAGGCCCGCTCCATGCTCATGTTAGAAGAAGCCGACTTACCTAAAAAGGCGGTTATAGGTGAAAATTCTGTCGCCATGATAACCACGTCAGACGACCCTCACTCATTCTCCGAGAATTCTGGCCAACACCGCAACAACGGTGGTGGCAAAAAGGGTCATCGTAAAAATAATGGCAAAAACCGCGGTGGCAATTGCGGTGGCTGAAACAATGGTGGCTGCGGCAGTGGGCCGCAAGACAACTGGTTCCAACTGTGGGCCCCTGTCTGTGGAACTAGGCCAGTGTCCATTGGCCATTGGCCCAATAGTCCCTATTTTCCTCCCAGCCTTTACCCGGGTAACTAGGCCCAGTTCCAGCAATAGGCCAGGCCCAGTTTCTTGGGTCCAAATACTGGCAACAAATTCACTTCTAGGTCGGGGCCCCAGGCAGGTTTGCTTGGGCCTCGGCCTCCGCAGGCATTCCAAACAATGGGTCCACACTAACTCCGACAGTTATTGAGGCCGCAATGCACACGCTTGGATTAAATCCTCCAGACGTGAATTGGTATATAGACACCAGAGTCACTTCTCACATGACGTTTGACTAAGGTACTCTCTAGTCTTATTTCAATTTGAGCGCATTCATATTCTCAATCTGTGGATCATGCATAAACAAACACACCTGTTGAACTGCATAAGTAATATCAGGCCTTGTGAATGTAAGATACTGAAGTGACATTGCAACGCTGCAATAGTGGGTGGGATCCTCAAACTTAGTGCCAGATGTAGCACTCAGCTTCGGGTTAGTATCAACCGGAGTAGAAATAGATTTACACGATGACATACTAGCTCTTTCAATGATCTCAGCGGAATACTTCATTTGTGATAAAAATAGACCACCTGAATGACGAGTGACAACAATCTCCATGAAATAACTCAAGGGCCCCAAGTCTTTCATAGCAAATTTTGGAACTGAGAAGTGTCATGATAGACTTGCATAGATTATCAGATGAAATAGTCAATAAAATATCATCGACATACAACAAAATGTATGTCAGAGAAGTACCACGACGATATATAAAGGGAGAATGATCAGACCGGCTGTGAGAAAAACCAATAGAAGATACATAATCTGCAAACATTTTATACCAAGTCTGTGGGGCCTGCTTAAGTCCATACAAGGACTTCTTCAACAAACAGACATGATGAGGATGATTAGGATCTCAAAAACCCAAGGGCTGATGCATATAACTGTCTCCTTAATATCACCGTGTAAAAAAACATTTTTCACACCCAACTGATGAATGGGTCATGCTTTTGAGAGAGTCAAACTGAGAATAGTACGAATAGTAGCTGGTTTGACCACCGGACTAAACGTTTCACCACAATCCACGCCAACCTGTTGAGTTTTACCATCACCTACAAGACGAGCCTTATGCCTCTCAAAAGAACCATTAGAATTTTCTTTATGAGTAAAAATCCATATAGACAGAATAATATTAACACTAGAATTATATTCGTTGGACCCGTCCTTCTGGTGTTAATATTATCAGGTCTATGTAGATTTTTACTCATAAAGAAAATTCTAACGGTTCTTTTGAGAGGCATAAGAGTCGTCTTGTAGGTGATGGTAAAACTCAACAGGTTGACGTGGATTGTGGTGAAACGTTTAGTCCGGTGGTCAAACCAGCTACTATTCGTATTGTTCTCAGTTTGGCTCTCTCAAAAGCATGACCCATTCATAAGTTGGATGTGAAAAATGTCTTTTTACACGGTGATCTTAAAGAGACAGTTATATGCATCAGCCCTTGGGTTTTTGAGATCCCAATCATTCTCATCATGTCTGTTTGCTGAAGAAGTCATTGTATGAACTTAAGCAGGCCCTATGGGCTTGATATAAAAGGTTTGCAGATTATGTATCTTCTATTGGTTTTTTTCACAGCCGGTCTGATCATTCTCCCTTTATATATCATCGTGGTACTTCTCTGACATACATTTTGTTGTATGTCGGTGATATTTTATTGACTATTTCGTCTGATAATCTATGCAAGTCTATTATGACACTTCTCAGTTCCAAAATTTACTATTAAAGGCTTGGGGCCCTTGAGTTATTTCTTGGGGATTGTTGTCACTCGTCATTCAGGTGGTCTCTTTTTATCACAAGGAAGTATGCTGTTGAGATCATTGAAAGAGCTGGTATGTCATCGTGTAAATCTACTTCTACTCCAATTGATACTAACCCGAAGCTGAGTGCTACATCTAGCACTAAGTTCGAGAATCCCACCCACTATCGCAGCCTTGCAGTGACACTTCAGTAACTTAACTTCACAATGCCTGATATTACTTATGCAGTTCAACAGATGTGTTTGATTATGCATGATCCACGGATTGAGCATATGAATGTGCTCAAACGCATTATACGATACATCCAGGGCACACTTGATTATGGCTTGCATTTGTATCCTACGTCCGTTTCTACACCTGTGTCTTATACAAATGCTGATTGGGGTGACTGTCCTTATACAAGAACAAAGGCAGGCCAAGGCTAATGTTGTGCAAGACAAGGATGATCCTTTGAACCTTGACGACATGATTGTGGATTTCTCGGCTGTAGTGTGGAGACAAATCTGGTGGAGAATCCAAGGTAATGGTGGATAGACACGGGTGCAACCCATCATATCTGCTCTGACAAGAGTGCATTCTCTTCTTACGCCCCAATCTCGGGCAAAAAGTTGTTCATGGGCAACGACGCTACCTCTGAAGTGCTAAGGGTTGGAAAGGTTGTCCTCAAAATAACTTCAGGCAAATAGCTTACTCTGAAGGAAGTAGGGGTGGCCAGTGGGCCGGGACGGCCCGACCCCGTCCCGAGCCCCCCCCGGTCCCGCGTTAAAAAATAAATAAAAAAATAACGGTGGCGGGACTCGAACTCGGGACGGGACAATATCTCGTCCCGCCAAACCCGAGCCCGCCCCAGGCCCGCCTGACCCGAGCCCGCCCCGAGCCCGTCCCGACCTCGCCCGATTTCTCCCCCTTTGCAAATATAACCATTGCACCAACGGCCATTTTAGATTTTGGCCGTTGGGCAACGGCCATTTTAGGCCTCCCCCCTCCCCCAACCCCCCTACCCCTTAATATTTATTTTTAACCCATAAGTTATTATATTTACACTTTAACCCAATTTTCCAACTATAAATAACTCATTTTCTCTTCATCTTTCTCACAAATCTTCATACAATCTCTCTAATCTCTCAATATCTCTCTCTACAAGTCTACATTGTTTGCTAAATATTCAATTTTATTTATTCATTTGGGAATTGGGAGTGAAGTTGGCAACTAGCTTGAGGATCTTCAATCGAGCAAAGTTTCAATTTTCAACCTCTCGATTACACGTCGACGTTACGTCGGCGTTTGGTACATTCGTTCCTTCATTAAATTATTATTGTCTGTTTATTTTATTTAGCGCACTTAATTTCATTTACTTTAATTATTTGTTAGCATATAATTAAAATGGAAGGAATTAGAGGTATGTTTAAGGGTAAGGGTAAGACTTCTTCTAGTAGGGGCAACCAGGGCAAGGGTACTTCTTCTAGTCATCTTATTCCTACACAGGATGATTTTGTTGATACTCAACATTTTCCTACAATACCATTAGATTTAGACGAGGAACTATTTTTTGGAACTCAAGAAGACTTTAATTTAGACGATGATCTAGATGATACACCCACTAATGTTGATGACAACACACCCACTAGTGCACCTTCAACTGAAATGCCTCCTATTCCCCCTAGTATGAGACGAGGTCCAGAAAAACGACCATTAAAATCAGATGCATGGACATTTTTTGATAGGGACGTAGAGAATCAAGTAGCTATATGTAAAATTTGTAAAAATGTTTTAAAATTTAAAACTGGAAAAGGTCACGGTGGGACGGGGGGTTTAATTAGACACGTAGTAAGTGCTAATCCAGCTAGGTATGCCCAATACCAGGCTTCAAAACCGGGTGCGCAAACGCCCGCTCCATCGGGACAAGGTTCACATACCGATACATCGTCCCGACCAAGTACAGGGTCAAATTAACCCTATGACGGGGGGAATTGTAGGCTCTAAATACAATAAACATAGAGATAGGGAAGCAATATCAAAATTAGTTGCTGTGGAGGGTTTGCCTTTTTCATTTCCTTCATCTCCCGGTTTTATTCATTACATTAGAGATATATATAATACTGCTTTTAACGGTTTTCCTAGATCAACTGTTAAGAGAGATGTATTTAAATTCGCGCATGAATATCAACAATATTTACGTTTTTCATTATATCATTTTAATGGAAAAATATCTATCACGTCTGATATAGGTCGTAGTACTAACGACCATGATTATTTAACTGTAACTTGTCATTGGATAGATTATAAATGGTCTATGTAAAAACGTATTTTAGCATATAGATATATAGATGATAGGCACACTGGTACTTTTATTGCAGATAATATTTATCAAGTGTGCCATTATTACGGAATAACCGATAAAATTATGACTATTACATTAGATAACGCTTCTTCTAACAATTACGCAATTACAATTTTAAAAAATAGTTTAACTCCATCTTTTCCAGATCATTTTCATATAAAATGTGCGTGGCATATATATAACTTAATTGTAAAGGATGGTCTATCACTTTTTGAAGACATTCTTAGTAAAATACAATTTGCTATAAACTTTATTTTTAAAAGTAATAAAGTACAACGTAGAAAAGAATATAAAAAAACTTGTCACGATTGTGGACTACCTTATAGAAAAATTCCACAAGAAGTATCCACTAGGTGGAATTCTTTATACGAGCAACTACTTGTTGCTTATGACTATAGAATACCTATAACTTTATTTTTTAACTCTCATAATAAAAATCCATCTGATATGATTTTAGATAGTGATTGGGTAAAAATTTCTGAACTTATTGTATTTTTAGAGAAATTTTTTCAAGCAACAAAAGAATTTTCCGGTATATATTATCCTACTATTTCAACTATGTTGTTTTATATAACTTTAATATTTTTATTACTTAGTGAATATATGGAAAAACCAGCTTATAAGGCAGCTATTAAAAAAATGTTTGTCAAAATAAAAAAATATTTTATTCCTATTCCCTCTATTTATATTATTGGTTCTGTATTAAATCCTACTATTAAAATAGACGGTACTAAATCACTAATTGAAACTATTTACGATTGTATAGAAGTACTACCACCTCCAAGTCCCAAAAATCTAAATCACTCACCACCTATTGAACAAACTAAAGAAGAAGTGTTGTCTAACGTAGAACACCAATGCAAAAATATATAGAGATTTTATCAACAAGAAAATGCTAGTAACTTACCGGCTTCCATACCATCTTCTTCATCTTCAACACAACCTCACAAAAGACATGTTTGTTTCTCGCGCTAGTATTGAAAGCCTCGTAAATAGAACGTGCGGCCGTACCTCTACTACTAACCAAATTAGCGAGTTGGATATTTTTGTTTTGCAGGGTTCTGTACCGTATCAAGAAGTTATCAATGAAGATGGACATGAAGACTTGCTGAAATACTGGAGGGAGAATGAGAAGACATTTCCGACACTTTCATTGATGGCTCGAGATGTTTTGAACATTCAAGCGTCATCAACTGCGTCTGAAAGCGTTTTTTCTCGGGCAGTGATATCAAATAGGAGACCACAGACACTCATTAGCCGGAGACAACTTGGAAATTGCAGTATTATTCAGAGATTGGATACGAGCGGAGAGGAGAAGGTGCGGTCAACCGGAGATCAACGAAGAAGAAGATGAAAACTACAACGAAATCTTAACCAAAGGTAGTGGAAGCGACGTGGATCAGTTTGACCAACAAATACCAATTCCAACCGAAAACCACAGGAAATCATCAAGCAATTAGAACAGGTTTTTTTTAGAATGTAATTTTTTTAATTGAAATTTTATTATGTAATTTGCAACTTTTGGACAACACCACAAAGTTGCAATTTAAATTTTAGACAATTGTATTTGTATTACAAAAAAATCATGTCTATTAATATAAGAGGCACAAAAACAGCATTGGGATGTTTTTATTACACTATCTTATCTTGTTTATTGAGTTTTGTTATACATATGTTATTTTAAAAAAAAAGAAAAGGAAAACCCGCCGGACCCCGCCCCGACCCGATACCGACAGGATCGGGATCGGGACGGGACTGGAGCAAGTCCCGCCAGACCCGACCCCGACCCCTTCACCCGTCCCGCCCCGACCTCGACCCCGCCAGACCCGAGCCCGGCCCACTGGCCATGCCTAGAAGGAAGTGATGCACGCCCCTGACATCCGCAAGAACTTGGTTTCAGGGCCACTGTTGGTCAAGGCTGGCTTTAGATTAGTTTTTGAGTCCAACAAATTTGTAATAACTAAGAATGGTATATTTGTAGGAAGGGGCTTCGCGTGTGATAACCTCTTCAAAATGAATACTATGTCTGTAATCTGTTCATCTAATGAAATAAAGCCTTCTACCTACTTGATTGAATCCTCTAATTTATGGCATCATAGATTAGGACACGTTAACTACAAATCCATTCAAAAGTTAGTAAAGTTGGAATTGTTGCGTTCCTTCGACATAAACCCTCAACATAAATGTGAGTTGTGCGTAGAGGCAAAATTAACCAAATCATATTTCCATTTAGTCGAAAGAAACACCCGCTCCTCTAGAACTTATACATACCGACATATGTGATTTAAAGTTTGTGCAAACTAGAGGGGGAACAAGTACTTTGTGACTTTCATTGATGATAGTATAAGGTATTGTTATGTTTTCTTGTAGAAAATTAAAGATAAAGCGTTTGAAGCATTTAAACGTTACAAAACAGAAGTTGAAAACCAACTAAACCTACATATTAAGGCAATTCGTAGTGATAGATGGGGAGAATACGTAGCACCGTTTGAAGAATACTATGCTCAATTCGGCATTGTTCATCAAACGACCGCTCCTTACTCGCCTCAGTCTAACGGTATTACCGAGCGCAAAAACCACACGTTAAAGGAAATGATGAATGCTTTACTTATCAATTCCGGTTTAGCCCAAAACATGTGGGGCGAATCGATTCTTACCGCTAATACAATTCTCAATAGAGTTCCGCATAAGCGTAAGGAAAGAACTCCATATGAATCATGGAAATGAAAGAAACTCACTTACAAATATTTAAAAGTGTGGGGCTGTTTGGCAAAGGTCAAAATACCTAAACCAAAACAGGTTAGAATTGGACCTAAAACTATAGATTGCATATTTATCGGATATGAAAATAACAGTATTGTTTATCACTTCTTAGTGTATAATTCGGAGATACCTGATATTCACGAGGGTACGATCATGAAATCAATGAATGCTGGATTCTTTGAACATATCTTTCCTCGAAAGGAAAAAGAGTTAATTTCACGCAAACGAAGTTATGAACAAAATGCTCAAAATCAACAAGACCCGAGAGTTTCTGATTATCCGGAGCTAGATATTCCAGATCTACAGGACTCAGAAGTTGCTGACTATCCGAAACTTAATGCTCCAGATCTACATAACTTAGGGGTTCCATAGGTTGAACCAAGACGGAGCAAAAGGGCCAAAAAGAACAAAATCTTTGGTCCAGATTTTATAACCTATATGGTTGAAAATGAACCGAGGACAAGTAAGGAAACATTGTCAACTCCAGAAGCACCGCTTTGGAAAGAAGCTATAGAAAGCGAAATAGATTCCATCATGCAGAATCACACTTGGAAAATGGTTGACCTTCCCCCGGGAAGCAAACCTTTGGGTTGCAAGTGGATACTCAAAAGAAAGTACATAGCAGATGGAACTATTGACAAATATAAGGCCAGATTAGTAGTCAAAGGCTACAGACAAAAGGAAGGCCTCGATTACTTCAGCACATACTCCCATGTGTCTAGATTAACGTCCATAAGGGTATTCATAGCCATAGTAGCTTTGCGTGACCTTGAGATACATCAAATGGATGTTAAGACATCATTCCTAAACGGAGACTTAGAAGAGGAAATATACATGGAACAACCCGAGGGGTATGTAATTCCAGGACAAGAAAAGAAAGTATGTCGACTTGTTAAGTCTCTGTACGGACTCAAATAAGCCCCGAAATAATGGCCTGAAAAGTTTGACAATACTTCATTAAGGTTTCTCCATAAATGAATGTGATAAATGTATCTATATAAAAGGGAACTCTGACTCATTTTTCATGATATCTTTACGTAGATGACATGCTCATCACCTGAAGTAGTCTAAACTTGATCCTGTAAACCAAGAATATGTTGAAACAATGTTTCGACATGAAGGATATGGGTATTGCAGATGTAATCTTAGGAATTAAGATTTCTAAGACATCTGACGGACTGGTCTTATCTCAATCTTATTACATTGAAAATGTTTTGAGGAAATTTGATATATTTGACAGTCCCCCTATGAAGTCACCAATGGATACGAATCATAGAATTGATAAGAATCGTGGTGCACCCGTATCCCAAGAGCGATATGCACAGGTCATTGGTAGTTTAATGTACATTACAAACTGCACCCGACCCGATATCGCTTATTCACTCAATAAGATGGCTATCGTAATCCTGGAATGATCACTGGAAGGCGTTAAATCAGATACTACGATATCTGAAATACTCACAAACTTACGAATTACATTATTCAAGATATCCTGTTGTATTGGAAGAATACAATGATGCAAACTGGATATCGGACTTAAAGAACACCAAATCCACCAGTGGGTATGTTTTCACAATTGGTGGTGGGCTGTGTCTTGGAATTCCTCTAAGCAAACATGCATCGCTCTTGATCCACGATAGAATCAGAATTTATTGCTTTGGATAAAGCAGGAAAAGAAGCAGAATGGCTTCACGACTTCTTAGAGGATATCCCTTGTTGGGATAAACCCGTACCTTCGGTGATGATTCATTGTGACAGCCAATCGGCTTTAGAAAGGGCACAGAACAATATGTACAACGACAAGTCTAGAAATATTCATCGAAGACATAAGACCGTTAGACAGTTGATCACCACGGGTGTCATTTCCATTGATTACATCAAATCAAAGGATAATATAACGGATACATTAACTAAAGGCCTACCTAAAGATCAAATATTATGCATGTCTAGGGGAATGAGCTTAAAACCCAAACAATAGGATCTTTATGGTGGTAACCCAACCTTACTGACTGGAGATCCCAAGAATTTGATTCAATGAGACAACTAAACTATAGAGGTTCAGTTTTAGCGCTTCACTTGAAGTAAGAGCACTTCAGATTATTATTCTTTAAAGAAATATAATTCCAAAGTTGTTCCCGCGATAGACATTAAGTGCTACCTGCATAATGGGTAAAAGATAAGTTTCTAAAATCTTTTAATGAGCTTGCGAGTGGGGTATAGCAGGATACCTTATAGGAGATCATCTATTTAAGTGCGAAGACAGACCGCTTTAAAAGTACGCACTTAAGAATCCAAGAAGTTGTCAATGGCCACAAAGGACAAAACTATAAGAAGAAATGAATAAGGGGAGTTATTGTGTTGATATCATTGTCTTGGTTTACACTAAATACTGACGGTTCAAGACATCACGTTTACCGCGCTGTAAATAAATTCGATGGTAATCGACTAAGGAAGGTTCAAAGTCGAAAGCTACCTTTCCTGATGCAATATCTTTCCGTTGAAAGATTGCTGAACTTTGGCACCTTGTGTGCACTAATTCTCTTTCAAGAGGGGATTGTTGGAAATTTAACTACGTGAGATTGAGTTTTTCCCGTCTTTAGTGACTTAAACACGTGGGCCCCGCATGTCGGAAAGATCATTTTTTCGCACATGCCTAATCTACTAAACGAGTAGATGATATTAGAGCCAAGTATCGTCAAATTTCTTTAAGAAATGAAAGATATGTTGGTACACAAAGTAAGGTGTTTGAGACATGAATAGATGGATTGTTTTGGCCAAACAATAAACCTCCCACATAGGTAGAAGATGGAAGGATTGAACACTATATAAACTCTAGTTTTGAGTAAGGGTTTGGGACCCCAAGAGGTAACCCATGTGTTAATAAGAGAGAGGACCTATGTGAGCTTTGGTTTGGGGCTAAGCCCCACACGCGCACCGCCGCCCGCCCGTCCGGTCCGGGCTGTGGGTTGTCTTTCGGAATTTTCTTTTTTGGTCCCTGAAATGTTTCTTATTTACATTTTGGTCCTGAAAGTTTCGGAGATAACCAAACGTTGTAACGACTCTGAAACGTTGCACCTAATCCGACTTCAACAGTCATAAACGCCCTCCTCTTTCCTATAAATTAAACCCTTCTGTTCAGTTCGAAGAAGGAGATACAGAAACACACACAAATCCTCCCCTCTTCAGCAGTCTATTCTATATTTATTTTCTTCGCTAGAATCAACCTTATTTGCTTTGTATTGTTGATTGTTGCTGTTTTATCTTGAGAGACTATTGTCCATTACCGTAAAAGCATATATACGAGACAATTTTGTCTTAAAGACAGAGAATCATCTCTCGACTAAGCTTTTGTTTAACCTTTCGGATACACTCTATACCTACATAATTAATATCAGTTATATGCATTGTTTTTTCAAACTAGTTAGTGTGAGCAGCTATAAACAATGACTCTTTAGTTATAGAGTCACAAGAGATGTTAGAGGCATATTAAAGATCTGACGATGCTCGATGCAAGAGCAAAAAATGAGAGGAGTGATTATTTTGCTTTAGGTTTGGTCCGTCATGAAATCAGCCACTATATAGATAATTCTTTTGGAGAATGATTGTAGGATGTATGCAATCTTTTTTTGTTTGTTTGTGTGAGAGGGACTATTACTGACCCTATGCGTAACGATGCAATATCAAAAACAAGTTAAACAAAAAATTATCGACAATAAAGGGATAAGATAAATAAAACCAATAAAGCAACATGACAAATTTAAAAGCCATAAAATGGTGGTTTTTGGTACAAAAGAATAAAATGCAGTGACTTTTAAATTGAAAAATAATTCTAGTAATTAATTGTGTCCAAATTACCTTCAATAGCATGTTATTAGAGATTCTTGTATCAGTTTGTGTGAAATTTTACCTCTAAATTGTTCTAAATTTTCTATTTTAATTTTTTATAGACAATTACTTGATTAAGTCAGGAAAACTTTCCTATTTCATCTGAAAGAAATAAACCTCTTGATTATTTTCATTAATGGAAAGGTATATATACAAGTTACAAAATAGGAGAATCCTATTCCTATTCTACTCCTAAAACCTTATTCTACCATAATTCTAACTATATAATTATGGTAAGTGTATAATTCTAATTTAGGTAACCTTTACACTACAATATACTACAAATATACTTTTCTAATAAACACTTGATAACACTGCCCGTGATGGGCCTCAGCCACTACCCGTGATGGGCCTCAGCCACTGTCGAAGATGGGCTTCTGCATTCGTTACCCGTGGTATACACTATGTATATCAAGTGTATATCACGGGTACATTACCTTGTTTAACACACCCCCGTAGTCATAGCGGGCGGTCTTCGAACGCTGAGTCTGTCTTTAAAATCTTCAAAAAAGACCGCGGGTAGACCCTTTGTAAAGATATCTACAACTTGATATTGGGACGGGACATGGCATACGCGAACGTGACCCCGAGCAACCTTTTCACGGACAAAGTGAATGTCCATTTCGATATGCTTAGTGCATTGGTGCTGAACCAGGTTACCTGAAAGGTAGATGGCACTAATGTTATCGCAATATACCAAGGTTGCCTTCTGAATGGGACAATGAAGCTCCAAAAGCAAATTACGTAACCAACATGATTTTGAGACCACATTAGCTACCCCTCGATATTCGGCCTCGGCACTTGAGTGTGATAGAGTTGCCTGACGCTTCACAGACCAGGAGACCAAGTTGTTGCCAAGGAATATACAGTAGCCAGACATCGACTATCTGGTGTCTAGACAACCACCCCAATCAACATCTGTGTATGAGACAAGTGTGGATGGCGAGGAAGGATATAAATGCAAACCATAGTCCAGTGGACCCTGAATATACCTAATGATGCGTTTGATTGCATTCATGTGCTCAATTCGGGGATCATGCATGAATAAACACACCTGCTGGACGGCATACGTAATATCCGGTCTTGTAAAAGTAAGATACTGAAGGGCCCCTGCAAGACTGCGATAGCGGGTCGGGTCCTCATATGGTGCGCCGGTCGCGACACTAAGCTTGGGCTTTGTATCAACTGGAGTGGAAGTGGACTTACATGATGACATCCCAGCCCTCTCGATGATCTCAGTTGCATACTTTCGTTGAGACAAGAATAATCTATCTGAATGACGCTTGACAACAATCCCCAAAAAGTAACTCAAGGGCCCTAAGTCTTTCATAGCAAACTCAGAGCTGAGCATGGTCATGATAGACTGGCGTAAGGCATCGGAAGAGGCAGTTAGAATGATATCATCCACATACAACAGGATGTAGGCCAAGGATGAACCACGTCGGTAGATGAACAACGAATTGTCTGACCTGCTGTGAGTGTACCCAATAGTCGAAACATAGTCAGCAAACCTTGTATACCAGGCCCGTGGAGATTGCTTAAGCCCATATAAGGACTTCTTCAACAAACAGACATGATGAGGATGGTGGGGATCTCGGAAACCCAACGGATGATGCATATAGACTGTTTTCTTGAGATCACCATGTAGGAAAGCATTATTGACATCCAACTGATGAATATGCCATATCTTTGAAAGAGCCAAGCTAAGCACAATGCAAATAGTAGCCGGCTTGACCATCGGACTAAACGTCTCCCCACAATCTATCCCAACCTGCTGAGTCTTATCATCACCCACAAGCCGCGCCTTATGCCGAGCAAATGACCCATCTGAATTTTCCTTATGAGAAAAAATTCACATAGACCTGATAACATTAATACCAGATGGACGGGGCACCAACTCCCACATTTTATTATCAATAAGAGCATTATATTCATCAGTCATAGCAATTTTACAATTCGGGTCGTTTAAGGCGGACACAGGATTACGGGGCAAGGGGGATTTAGAGATATCAGAATGTAAATTAAAATGTCTTTTAGGTGTAAAAATATCCCGCTGACTACGAGTGACCGGTCTATGACTCGAGGAAGAATTAAGTGAATTTTGGGAATTTGCTAGGCTCGGGACGGACTGGCCAACAGGCAATGGACCTGCTGGCCCAAATCGGCAATCTGGGGCTGAAACTGGACTAGTTCCAGAATTGGGCTGGACTGGCCCAATCGCTGGAACTGATCCACTGACAGAAACTGGACTCGGAACAGTGGGGCCAGCGGGCAGTGGGCCTGCTGGAGAATTTTGGGTGCGGGATATGTCCGAAAAATGGTGAGTAATATACGTGGATATACCATCATCCAAAAAATTATACGAACTAGGCTCGGGAGTATGAACTTTAGTAAATGGAAATTGGGTTTCATAAAAAATTACATGGCGATTAATTATGATTTTCTTGGAGGATAAATCAAAGCATTTGTAACCACGATGATCGACGGGAATAACGGAGTAGACTGGGCCTGAAGTTTGTTAATTGTGGTGGAAGGGAATAACGGATAACATAAGCACCAAAAACCCGAAGATGAGAATAAGACGGATTTTTATTATATAAAATTTGGAGGGGGGAAGAATATGTCAGACCTTTGGAAGGAATTATGTTAAGGAGATATGTTACAATTTGAAGAGCATGATGCCAAAAATATGGGGGTACGGAAGCATGAATTAAGAGAGTTCAGACAATGTTATTTATGGAACGAATTTTGCGTTCGACTTTCCCATTTTGTGAAGATGTATGAGGACACGAAAACTGAAAATTGATCCCATTATTGGCACAGAACTCTCGAAACTCCCTATTGTCATACACTTTTCCATTATCACACTGAATATTTTTTATTTCTTTTTCGAATTGTGTTCTAATGAATGCTCTACACTTTATGAAGACGGAAAATACTTGAGATTTATTTACAATTGGAAACGTCCACAAAAATTTAGAATAATCATCCAAAAAAAGAACATAATACCGATGACCCAACGAACTTAGAATATGAGACGTTCATAGGTCGCTATGAATAATATCAAATGACATTGAAGTATGAAAATTTGAGTCTACAAATGGCAACTTAACAATTTTTCCTAACGAACAAGATTGACAAATTTGAGTACGACTCGTACCCTTACAAGAAATAAAACTATTTTTATCTAAAATTGATAAAATAGTGGATCCCGGATGACCAAGGCGAGCATGCCACAAGGACGGATAAATGGCTGCAAAAGCTGATGGCAAGGCTTGACTCGATGGACTGAAATCGGGTGTGATAGGATAAAGATCTCCCCTACTATCACACCTCATGAGAGGACTCTCCGTCTTGAAATCCTTCACAGAGAAACCAAAAGGATCAAATTCAACAGAAACGGAATTGTCAGTGGTGAATTTTCGGACAGACACTAAGTTTTTAATCAATTTTGGGGCATGTAAAGTATTTTTCATGATAAGGGGAGGATTGGGGGAGATAGAGTTTTATGACCATAACCCTGAATTGGAATAGAGTTACCATTACCGACAATTATACCACGAGGGTTGCTCAAATTGGCATAAGACGAGAGAGTACCTTGATCGGAGGTCATGTGTGTCGTTGCGCCGGTGTCCATGTACCAATTTGGATCCGGTTGCGTCAACCCAAGTGTGTGCATTGGGGACTCAATGTCGGTGTGAGTGGGGCCCGCTGCGTGGTGAGATTACGGAGGCCTGGGCCCAAGAATCCCAGAACTGGACTGTGGGCCGTAACTGCTGGAATTACTGGGCCAGTGGGCAGTGGGCAGTGGGCAGTGGGCCGTGACTGCTGGAAAATAGGGGCTGCTGGCCCACAGCCCATTGCCCCAGCCCCACTGCCATGGGCCCCACTGCTGGGACTAGTAGGGTGGAGGGCCATTGTTCACTGGACGGGGCCCACTGCTAGCCTGCTGACCACCGGAATCGCCGCGTTTGCCCCCGCGGTTTTTGTTATTTTTCTTACGATTATTTTTGCCGTCACCATGAGTATGATTTTGGCCCGAATTATCAAAAAAACCCGAAGAATTTGTGGAGGACATCATTAGGACGACGGGGCTTGCTCCGGTAGCCGCTTTTTTAGCCAAATCGACTTCTTCCAAAGTAAGCATGGAGCGGGCTTGATAAAAAGCGAGAAGTGAGTTGCTTTGACGAAGGAGAGTCCCAACGCCATTATAGGCCTCAGAAAGACCGACAACCAGTTGTAGAACCAGACGATTATTTGTTACAGGTGCGCCAACATTACGGAGTTGGTCCGCCAACTCCTTGAGTTTCTTGCAATATGCAGACACGTTTGGAAATTCTTCCATGCGAACTAGAGAGAATTCCTGCTCGAGTGTGACAACACGTGAATGTTGGTTATCTTGGAATATGTCACGCAATCTATTCCAGGTAGCTATAGCCGTGGTATCCGGCTCAATAATCGTCTGTAAGAGGTCAACCGAAATAGTGGAATAGATCCACTGGAGAACGGTAGCATCAAGAGTAATCCATAACTGAGGATCCTCCGCGGGAATAGGTGTAGCGGGAGAAATTATGTGATGGATAACTTGATGGGAGATAGCGTGAATTTTAAACAATTCTGCCCACGTCGCATATTGGACGTTTTCCATCTCAAGCACAATAGGGATACTGTTCTTGACGTTAGAAACCATGAGGGCAGGATAAAAATTGTTCTTAGACATATTGAAAGAACAAAGAAGGAGGGGAAATTTGGGAATAGTAAGAGAGATTTTGAGAGCGGAAGACGAATTTTGGAAGAGAAACCCGAGGGGGGGTTTCGGCCGAGGAGTACAAAATTTTGGGAGAGAAATTTTTTTGTTAGACCTAGTCTCTTGATACCATGAAAGAAATAATCCCCTTGATTATTTTCATTATTTAAAAGGTATATATACAAGTTACAAAATAGGAGAATCCTATTCCTATTCTACTCCTAAAACCTTATTCTACCATAATTCTAACTATACAATTATGGTAAGTGTATAACCCTAATTTAAGTAACCTTTACACTACAATATGCTACAAATATACTTTCCTAATATACACTTGATAACACTGCCCGTGATGGGCCTCAGCCACTGCCGAAGATGGGCTTCTGCATTCGGTACCCATGGTATACACTATGTATATCAAATGTATATTACGGATATATTATGAGTTATCTGTCATGAGAAACTTATTCTTCAAAATAGCTGAGAGAGGCCAATAATGACACACATAATTACACACACACAGTCACCTAGTCACACTGCTATGCCTGTGACTTTTCCCACTTTACTATATGAGCTCCCGCTGTTAACTACTAAAATCATAACCGTGACCCAACCAAAGTACCAAACCACTCATTTCACTTTCTTTCCTTCCCCCAAAATCTCCTAATTTTAACTCTTTCTTGACAGTTCATTGCCATTAATCCATTTCCTCACTTGTTTTCTTCCTAACCACTTTATTTATGTGACACCTTTAAGCTGAAAGATCAAGAAACCAACTTCAAAGTTACAATCTTGACTACATTTTTTCTTTCCTCAAAATTGTGAGAATATATAGGAAAAAAGAAGATGTCTGCTACTGTTAGTGGGGTTCTCTTCCCCTTTCTAGTATTTGTGTTATTTATGAGTTCTCATGGTGCTCCAATTTCCCAAGTAAGTTCTTTTATCTCTTCTTCTCTCTTAATATTGTTTCTTGATAGATCCCATCAAAATTCTTGGTATAAAGATTGAATTTTTATGGTATATTGAACAGTTTTTTTTTTGCTTCTGTAGCAGATTGTGCCTATAAAGATTGAATTTTTATGGAATATTTAGCTATATATTGCTTCTGTAGGCAAAAGAGTGAGATTATGCCTATAAAGATTGAATTTTTATGGAATGTTAAGCTATATTTTGCTTCTGTAGGCGAAAGGGTCTGAAATGGTGCCTATAAAGATTGAATTTTTATGGAATGTTGAGCTATATTTTGCTTATGTAGGCAAAAGGGTCTGAGATGGTGCTTATAAAGATTGAATTTTTATGGAATATTGAACTATATTTTGCTTATGTAGGCAAGAAGGGTCTGAAATGGTGCTTATAAAGATTGAATTTTTATGGAATGTTAAGCTATATTTTGCTTCTGTAGGCAAAAGGATCTGAGATTGTGCCTATAAAGATTGAAATTGTATGGAATGTTACGCTATATTTTGCTTATGTAGGCAATGTTGGAAATTTACTAATGTGGAATTAAGTTTATCCCATTATTTATGACTCGAACAATTGGGGCCCCGCACGTCGGAGACGTCGTTTCCACACACGTGCACTCGTAGTGCCAAGTATCACAAATTTCGTTAGTGAAAGAGATATTGGTACGTAAGTAAATGTTTGAGACATAGAATGATGGACGGTTATTGGATAAATAATAAGTGTTCCACTTTGGTAAATGAAGGAAGGATTGTGCGAAGTGTAAGATGGTACGGGTCGGAAAGGGCCGCGGAGCCGGAGCGCCGCGCGCCCCCCAAGCTGAGCCGCGGCGCTAAATGGCCAGTGGCATTCTGGAGCTGCGGCCCCGCGGCGCTAATGTGGCAGCGCCGCGGTGCTTCCCAGGCAGTGTTTGCTCGACGGAATCCCAAAAGTTTGGCTGTTGAGGTGGTTTCAATGGCATTGAGTCTACCCAATAATGGCCATAACTTGGAACATTATGTTACTGCATTACTTGGGGATTATAGGCCATCCATTATATGGCAATTGAATGCCATTATTGGGCATTTGAAAGGCCATCTTGCACACCTATAAATTGAGGCCTTTGGCTCAATTCTATGGAAAAAAACAAGAGACACACAAGTTAACAACACCACAAAGAGATCAGATTTTCCTTACAGCAATCCTTCTCTTAGCAATCTTCATTATTCATGTTCTTCGCTGGGATCATTTGTGTAGGCTTTGCACATTTGATAGTTTGCTGTTTTATCTTGGGAGACTATTGTCAACACTTTTGTAAAGCCTATACACAGGGAAATTTTGTCTTAAAGACAGAGAGCCATCTCTCGACTCAGCCGGTGGTGTTGTGATTTTCTAATTGGTTGCTAAGTGTTTCAGGTGTGAACTTGAATCTCAAAGGACTCAACCGTTCGGATTCTCAGCGGTTCTACAAGCCACAAGTGTAGCAGTTCATGTTCTTGTATTTATGAATACAAGATCCAGATTTAAAGTTCTAGTTGAAGATTAAAAGATTGACAACTTGTTGTTGTAATCTTTATTGTTTATCCTTTCGTAACACTTGTAATAGTTATTTACTATTCCCCTACATGCTTTAAATTCCAACAATTTTCAGACAAGATTTGTATTAGTGCTCGAAAGATGTTTGCCATCAGATATGGTCCCAAATCTGGCTGTGGTTTTCTTCTTGAAAACAGTTCGGTTGACCGTTCTATTAACAGTTCAAACACTGTCTCTGTCAACAACCGTGCTTTCAAATCTGATCCTAGTTTTGGTTCTCTCTTTGATGACAGTTACAAATCTGTTTCCTTCAAAGGTGGAATCTCTGGATCTGATGCTGAGCTTCAAGATACTGCTGATAGTCATGCTAGTACGGCTAAAGATCAAAGACGAGTTGGTGTCACCGCTCCCGAAGGTGGTGGAAACAAGCGCCCACGAGAGACTGAGGATGTCAACTGGGACAAAAGGAGAAGGCTGAAGATGATGTTCTATCATGTAGCAAAAGGCCTATATCTGTCTCAGATAAAAGATTCGAATTATAGTAAGGAGGATGTGGACACTTAGTCTGACTAAAGTGGGCCAGAATCCAAAAGGTCTAAGTTAATTTATCCTTCCTTATCTATAATGTGTTGAGATAATATCTGAATAAGAGTGTGTAAAGCAAGGCTAGAAATATGAAAGTGTTTTAATTAAAACTTATATTCCCTACACTCTAAAATCAGATATTAAATATCCATCCTTCTCGGTTAGAGATTGGACTATTGTAAACAAAACTTAAAAGATTTGTTCTTTTGAGTGTAATTATTAAAAGTGTGTAAAGCATGTTCGCACATACGAAGGATAGAGATCCACTGACTGTGCGAAAACTGTTACCACTCTTAAGCAAGCGCCAGGAATTGTCTGGGCACCAATCTCAAAGGAAGAAGACTAAAAGATAATGACTTATCTTAAGACGTTGAACCTGACACACTATCTGACAGAAGATCCTTTATTTGATAGGATGATATTGAGCACTCAGTTGTACAAAACCTATGGGCGACTGGAGTGGGCCAGAGTTTCCAGGTCTTAAATGATTTGAAGGCCAAAAGAAAGGCAGAAAAGAAATTGGACACTCAGTCTGCCAAAGCAACTGGAGTGGACCAGAGTATCCAGATCACATATGATTCGATTACGCCCTAACCATGGGCAAGAGGTTGTTCATGTGAAGCAACGCCACCTCTAAAGTAGAAGAGGTTGGAGAGGTTGTCCTCAATAGGACTTCAGGGAATGAGATCACTCTAAAAGGAGGTGATATATGTTCCAAACTTGGTTTTAGGAACGCTGTTGGTCAAGCTGGTTTGAAACTAGTCCAACAGGTCTGTAATAACTAAGAATGGTACATTATGTCTGTAGCCAAATGAATGATATATTTGTAATCCGTGCATCTATGACATCATAGATTAAGACACGTTAATTAGAAAGTCATTTAAAAGCTAACTCAGTTGAGATTGTTGCCATTTGTCGACATAAACCCTCAAAATGAATGTGAGGTGGGCGAAGAGGCAAAATCACTTTTCCATTCCGTCAAAAGGATAGCGAAAGAAGCACCGCTCCTCTAGAACTTAGTCACACCTATATGAGTGATTTGAAGTTTGTACAAAATAGAGGGGAGAGACAAGTACTTTGTGACCTTCATTGGCGATGGTACAACGTATTGCATCCTTTGTTTGTTGAAAAGCAAAGATGAAGTTGTTGAAGCGGATAATCGCTACAAAGCAGAGGTTGGAAATCAACTAAGCCTACGGATTGAGGAATTCGTAGTGATAGAGAGGGAGAATGTGAATCATCGTTCATCAAACGACTGCTCCTTACTCACCTCAGTCTAACGGTGTTAGCCAAGCGCAAAGCCGTATGCCCAAAATATGTGAGCAAGGCGATCCTTACCGCTAATGCGATTCTCAACAGGACTCCGCATAAGGATAAGGATAACCCTCCATATGAAACATGGAAAGGATCCCACCTACAAAAGTTGTGATATGGGGTGGCTTGGTAAAGGTTGGAATATCGAAATAGGTCAAGTTGGACCTAATACTGTAGATTACACATCCATTGCATCTGCAAATAACAGTAGTGCTTATCGCCACTTGGTGTCAAAGAATGGTGAATTCTTTGAAGATAACTTTCCTTGAGAAGGAAAAAGAAGTAATTGTTCGAGGTTAACAAGATCTCGCGAGTGCCTGAATGTCCGGAACTAGACGTTCCAGATCTACAGGACTCGAAAGTTGCTGACTATCTGGAACTTAATGTTCCAGATCTACAGAACTCAGGGATTCTAGATGTTAAACCGAGACGGAGCAAAGAGGGGACAAAGACTTGCTCAAGGCCTTCTAGCTTGTATGGTTAAGAATGAACCATGGACAATTAACAAAGAATTATCATCTCCAGAAGCGCTGCTTTGGAAAGAAGCTACAGAGAGAGAAATAGACTCCATCAGATAGAACCATACTTGTGTAATGGTTGACCTTCCTCCGGGAAAAGAACCTTTGGGTTGTGAAAGTGGATACTCACATTGAGTACAAAGTAGATGGATCTACTGACGAGTATAAGGCCTCAGTTATTTGTACATGTGCTCCTCTGTGAATAGCTTAACATCCAGGGCTATTGCAGTCTTGCGTGATATGGATGTTGAGACAGCCTTCCTAACCGAAGAGTTGGAATGGGAGGATCAGAGTTGGTTTGTTGGACTATTGGGCTTCTTCCTGAACTTTCATTTTGGTCCCTGAAATGTTTACATTTTGGTCCTGGAAGTTTCAGATAAAACAGAAATAATGAATCTGACAACAGAAACATTGACTCTGAGATTAGAAAGCCAACAGTTGAAAACCGACAGTCTGAAAGTGGAAGTCATATTGAAACAAAAGTCTCGATATGAAAGATATGGGCATCACAGATGACATCTTCGGAATTGGGATTTCTAAGACATCTAACGGACTGGTCTAATTCCAAACTTATTTGTGAGGTATTTGACAGTCTCATTGAAGTCACCAATAGATACGAATCATAGAATTGATTGGAATCATGGTGCACCCGTATACCATGAGCGATATGCGCAGGTCATATGTAGTTCCATGTATTTTACACACTACAACCGACCTGGTATCAGCCTACAAAGTAGATCAGTTGAACTAAGGTTCACTCATGATTCTAAAAATGATCGATAGAAGGCGTTAAATCGGATATGACGATATCTGAAATGTTCGCTTATCTACGGATTATGGTATTCTGGATGTCCAGCGGTTCTGGGAGAACACAGTGATGCAAACTGGACATTAGACTTGAAGAACACCAAAGCCACAAGTGGATGTGTATGGTGTGTCTTTGAAAATCCTCTAAGCAAACTTGCATCAGCCGATTCATGATGGAATCAGAGTTTATCGCTTTGGACAAAGCATGAAAAGAAGTTGAGTAACTTCACGACTTCTTAGAGGATGTCCCTTATTGGGAGAAACCCGTGCCTTCGTCAGTTATACAATGCGACTAGCCAGTCGGCTTTATGGAGGGCATGGATAACAACGTCTGGGCATATCTGTCGGATCTGTCGGAGACATAAGACCGTATGACAGTTGATCACTACGGGTGTCACTTCTTTGATTACTAATCAAAGGATATAGCGGACCCTTTAACTAAGGGACTACCCGAAGATCAAGAGTTCGGCCTGTCTACGGGAATGGGCTTAAAACCCAAACAATACGAACCGTTGCGATGGTAACCCAACCATATTGACTGGAGATCCCAAGAATTTGGTTCAATGAGAAAACTAAGCTGTAAAAGGTTCAGTTGATCGCTTTGGTGGAAACAAGAGCACTCCGGATTATGATTTTTGTAAAGAAACGTAAATCCAAAGCCGTTCCCGCGATAGACGTTAAGTGCTACCTGCATGGTGGGTAAATGTTAAGTTTCAAAACCTTTAACGATCCTCAAACGGTTGAGGTTAAGGTTTGAGAAACTTTTAATGATTCCTAATGCTTGTGAAGTGGGGTATAACAAGATATCTTGTATGAGATCACCTATTTAAGTGCGAGGACATGCTGCCTCAAATGAACGCACTTAAGAATCCAAGTGTGTCCATGGCCACAATGGACAGAACAATAAGAAGAAACGAATAAAGGGGAGGTATTGTGTTCGTACCGTTGTCTTGGCTTATGTCTTGGCTTACATTAAACACTGACGGTTCAAGACATCGCGTTCACCGCGTAGTAAGTAAGTCCGATGGTATTCAACTAGGGAAAGTTCAAAGCAGAAGCTACCTTTTTTGATGCAATATCTTTTCGCTGAGAGATCGCTGAAAGTAGCACCTTGTGTGTGCGCCAAAATCTCTTTCAATAGGGGATTGTTGGAAATTTACTAATGTGGAATTAAGTTTATCCCATTATTTATGACTCGAACAATTAGGGTCCCGCACGTCGGAGACATCGTTTCCACACACGTTCACTCGTAGTGCCAAGTATCGCAAATTTCGTTAGTGAAAAAGATATTGATACGTAAGTAAATGTTTGAGACATAGAATGATGGACGGTTATTGGATAAATAACAAGTGTTCCACGTTGGTAAACGAAGGAAAGATTGTGCGAAGTGTAAGATGTACGGGTCGGAAAGGGCCGCAGCGCTAAATGGCCAGTGGCATTCTGGAGCTGTGGCGCGCGGCGCTAATGGCGTGTTTGCTCGACGGAATCCCAAAAGTTTGACTGTTGAGGTGGTTTCAATGGCATTGAATCCACCCAATAATGGCCATTACTTGGACCATTATGTTGCTGAATTACTTGGGGATTAAAGGCCATCCATTACATGACAATTGAATGCCATTATGGGGCATTTGAAAGGCCATCTTGCACACCTATAAATTGAGGCCTTTGGCTCAATTCTATGGAGAAAAAGAAGAGACACACAAGTTAACAACACCACAAATAGATCAGATTTTTCTGATAGCAATCTTTCTCTTAGCAATCTTCATTATTCGTGTTCTTCGCTGGGATCATTTGTGTAGGCTTTGCACATTTGATAGTTTGCTGTTTTATCTTGGAAGACTATTGTCCACACTTCTGTAAAGCCACGGGGACAATCTTGTCTTAAAGACAAAGAGCCATCTCTTGACTCAGTTAGTGGTGTTGTGATTTTCTAATTGGTTGCTAAGTGTTTCAGGTGTGAACTTAAATCTGAAAGGACTCAACCGTTCGGATTCTCAGGGGTTCTACAAGCCACAAATGTAGCAGTTCATGTTCTTGTATTTCTGAATACAAGATCTAGATTTGAAGTTCTAGTTGAAGATTAAAAGATTGACAACTTGTTGTTGTAATCTTTATTGTTTATCCTTTCGAAGCACTTGTAATAGTTATTTACTACTACATGCTTTAAATTCCAACATGCAAAAGGGTCTGTCATTATGTCTATAAAGTTTGATTTTTTATGGAATATCAACCTATATTTTGCTTACGTAGGCAAAAGGGTTTGAGATTATGCCTATAAAGATTGAATCTTTATGGAATGTTAAGCTATATTTTGCTTATGTAGGCAAAAGGGTCTGAGATTTTTCCTTTAAAGATTGATTTTTTACGGAATATTGAGCTATATTTTTCTTATTGAAGGGGAGCCTTGGAGTAACTGGTAAAGTTGCTGTCATGTGACCAGGAAGTCATGGGTTCAAGCCGTGAAAACAGCCTCTTGCAGAAATGCAAGGTAAGACTGCGTACAACAGACCCTTGTGGTCCGGCCCTTCCCCGGATCCCCGCATAGCGGGAGCTTAGTGCACCGGGCTGCCCTTTTTTTATTGAGCTATATTTTTCTTATGTAGGCAAAAGAGTCTGATATGGTGCCTATAAAGATTGAAATTTTGTGATATAGAACTTATTTGCTTCTATAGGCAAAAGGGTCTGTGATTATGTCTATAAAGTTTGAATTTTTATGGAATATTAACCTATATTTTGGTTATGTTGGCAAAAGGGTTTGAGATTATGCCTATAAAGATTGAATTTTTATGGAATGTTAAGCTATATTTTGCTTATGTAGGCACAAGGGACTAAGATTATGCCTATAAAGATTGAATTTTTATGGAATGTTAAGCTTTTATTTTGCCTATGTAGGCAAAAGGTATGAGATGGTGCTATAAAGATTGAATTTTTATGGAATGTTAAGCTATATTTTGCTTGTGTAGGCAAAAGGATCTAAAATGGTGCCACTAATTGAGCCAGGGAAGGCAGAGAAAATGATGATTATGCTGAATAACACAAGGAGGAAGCTTGGGAGTTTTCAGATTTGTGCACTTTGCACTTGCTGTGGTGGGGCCAAAGCAGTATGCTTGCCTACTCCTTGTTGCTATTCTATCAATTGCAACATACCAAACAGGCCTTTCGGTACCTGTTCTTTCACTCCCAGAACTTGTAATTGCTTTGGATGCCATTACTAAATCCAACAAGAATTCAAAAAGTATCTCTCTTTCTATAAAAGAAAAGAAGGGAAGGAAAGTTAAGTCAACATTAGATCTTTTTTTGGTCTTTGATTTATGTTTCTGTGAGTCTGAAAGGGAGAAGGAATATCTGTTCTTAGATTTGATTTGTTTATAATTGTTTGAAGGACAGCTATTTCCAGGTAATCTTTTGCTACTTGATGACGGGATTTGTGCCCTTCAAGTAGTGTTAGTTTTTACTCTTTTAGTAATGAAAAAAATGTGATTCTTTTTCTAAGTAGCAAAAAACTTGGATGAAGTACTAGTTTCAGAGAGAAGTATAATACATATATCCATTGAGTATTTCTCTCTCTTTAATGAAGATTAGTGGAGTTGTTTATTAACACTGCTAGTATATTTTTATTGATGTTGATAGTTTCTGTCATTATAAAATATTGTTTGCTTAGTGAGGATGTGTACTGAGGTATTCATTACTGTCATTAAGTTATGTTTATTGTCTCAATGTTTTTGGTCATTAATTAATTGTTCACTGTATGGATAATTTTATTATAATGTGAAAATGATAGTGTAAACACTGAACCTAAGGTTGAATTTCCTCTTGTTGTCATAGCAGCTAGTCAATTGAGAAAAATGTGTATTAAATTTTCTAGAGAGTAGGATAATAGACCCTTGTGGTCCGGCCCTTCCCCAGATCCCGCGCATAACGGGAGCTTAGTGAACCGGGCTGCCCTTTTATTGATGTTGAAAGGGTCTTCATGTGCTATTGGTTCACTAATTGACAAATGATGCAGCCCCCACAAGTCCCTATTATGTATAAGGGAAAGAAGGGGAAAGATTAGGGGAGAGCTTTCACTTACCCTAAGCAATAAAGAAATTAGATGGGTTTTTATTGCTGGTGGAGAAGAGAATGAATAGGGTTGTTGTCAATGTAAACAAACTTAACAATTATGGTGGGTGGAAGTTGGGTAGGGTAGTTGATCTGAGCTACCATAATAATGCACTGGTGTTTAATTGTAGAGTAGTAGATTCTATGTTCTAAACTTTTCATTTCCATTTTCCATTGCATGTGTTTAATTATAGGGTCACCATTTATTTCAAATGTATGTGATCTATATAGACGATACCAATTAGTTGAGATTAAATTTTAGTCATGTTAGTACATGTACTTTAGGTCCTATGTTTTCTAGTTGTTGTTTTAGTCTACCAATTAATTGGGATTAAGTTTTTGTCATGTTAGTACATTTACTTTAGGTCCTATGTTTGCTAGGAGTTGTTTTAGTCTACCAATTAATTGGGATTAAGTTTTTTTCATGTTAGTACATTTACTTTAGGTCCTATGTTTTCTAGGAGTTGTTTTAGTCAACCAATTAGTCGTGATTAAATTTTAGTCATGTTATTACATTTACTTTAGGTCTTATTTTTTGCAGGAGTTCTTTTAGTCAATCAGTAGAAAGCTATAGAGAGCTTTTAGTACTTTTTTTTGGTGAGCTATGATTAGTGAGGATTTATGTAGCCAATATTAACTTGCTTTGGATTGAGGTGTATAGTAGTTGTTGTATGATCATTGAAGATTTGGGTAGCCGATATTAACTTGCTTTGGATTGAGTTGTATAGAAGTTGTTGTATGTGTTCCCAAATGCACAACTATTTTGACTCTCTTTTGATTACCTTATTGGAGGTTGTGAATTATGACTTGTGTGTCAAGTGCACCTTTCCTCAAGAAGAAAAGGAAGTAGTAGATACATTATAGGACTAACACATATTGGATTTTAGATAAGCATGTGGTGGGCACATGTAACAGTCCTTTTTTGTCTTTTAAATAATAGTGATGGGGTGTTTAAGTTAACTTGCGTGCACCTTGATTGTCCTTCAGGATATCTGCTTCCTCCTATCAGTTATATTGCTCGGAATCTCTAAAAATATTGTCACAGTTATGTCGGATCATTAAAAAAATACACTACTTTGAAGGATCCAACACGCACTCATCAACATTTTTAAGAGTTCCAAGTATTGGAGCTTGTGAGTGAAAGAGAATGTGAATGGGTGGGGGATTGGTGCTGACCAACCAAATCTGAATCTGCTGTTTTAAAACTCTTTGACTCTATAGATGAGTGTGTAGGGAGGGAATCTAATTGACCTTGAGGTTAGGACAATTATGTTTTAGCAACCCATGTGACATGTCCTTGGGACAAAATAAGAAGATTTGCAGCTTCCC
The DNA here is from genome assembly GCA_034509755.1 of Anisodus tanguticus. Taxonomy (NCBI): domain Eukaryota; kingdom Viridiplantae; phylum Streptophyta; class Magnoliopsida; order Solanales; family Solanaceae; genus Anisodus; species Anisodus tanguticus. The sequence goes on from CM067545.1 coordinate 49,266,081, forward strand.
TTTGTGTTATTGAATTCTTTTTTTTAATCATCAAGTATAAATTGTGCCAAAGTATAATGGAAGGGGTATATTTAGATCGAAAATATAATCTGCGGGACGTATTTGTATTGAAAATATAATGAAGCGTATATTTAAACTATTTTCAATAATACAGAGGTAAATTGACCCAAGCTGATAAGCACCTCAAGATCGACAGGACTGTTTTTGATATTCGATTTAATTTTACGGGTAGTTTTGACCTTTGTAGTTTTCTCACTTAGCAACGTGTCTCTTAGCCATGAGAATAAGAGTACTGCAACTCCGTGCAAATTCATTTTTGTTCTCATTTTTATATGGGATTAATTATTGCTCCATTTATTTAAGCATGAAATATAATAAACATTAAGGTAGGCTGAAGGAAATATAATATATTGATAGACTCTAAATCTCTTGTTCACTCTTGTTTTCTTTTGTTATAAAAATAATTAACAACACCCCTATTTATAATGGTAAGAAACCTACTTTAACTCAAAACATGAAAATATATTCCTATATAATTTCTTACTATAAATTCTAACTAGACATGAATTAAAATATCAAATGCTAATCAAATTTGATTTCCTATAACTTTGAATTATTATTTCCAACATTCTCCCGTAATTCAAAGTTGTATATCTAACTTTTGATGTACTTGTCACCATCTTCCAATTTATTGAAGCACTTAGTCTACGATTCCCGCAATCATTGTTGTTGTTGTTGTTGTTAGGACACTTCTCTCCAATCTTCCATTGTTGAAGTTGTAACACCTCGTACCTCCAAACTAAGTCTTGTTCATGATTCAAGAGTGTAGGAAACCAAAATGGGGAGTTTAAGTTGAAAAACTAGCTTCATACATAAATTTTACGATCCCCTGGCAGACCGTATAAAATTCGAGGACCGCCGAATTTGGCCGTCAAATTCTTCCGACTGGGAACAGTATAAATACGAGACTTAGTTTTGAAAAATCAATTTCACTCTTCTCAAGTTCTAACACGAAGGTTCTCTCCTCCCATCACTCACATACACCAAGGTAAGCCTATTCTAAGTGGATTCTAACGCATATACATGAATTTTAAGTAGAAATTCATTGTTCTTAACCTAGGGTTTTCAAGAAAACACAACTCAAGAGATTAAGGTGCAAGTTTTAGATTCCTTCTTCCAAGTTCAGACCTTTAGTACAAGTATTGGAGCGATTAAGGTATGTAAAACTTCTATCCACGTGTGGGGATATCCATGTTCTTCCCCACACCATGTTTATCCGTGAAACCATGAATTTCTATACTTAGGGTTTTATTCCAAGTTCATGATGACCCTAAACTACATGTATCATGTTTCCCCATGTTTGTACTATTAATTCGTTGTTGTATTCTCGATATTCCATTATGGTTATTGGGAATCCATCCGTAATCCATGAATATTCATAACCTTGAATTTCGTGAGTTTATAAATACAGGTCATGAAGTAATATTCTCAATTTTCATAAAATTACACGTGCTTTCATATTTTACACAAGTCATATTATATATTTAATTACATGCCTGATTACCATCATGAATCATGTTTTCAAGCAATGTTTATGACATTTATGGGCTGACAAGTCAACTTTATTTAAGTACATATTTTGAAAGTTGCACAGATTACCGAGAAGGCTCAGATAGCCTGAAACTACATTTTTCAGTGTAGGATAATGACCGCTCCGCCCAGAGGACGATACCTTCATGTTACCCCTCAGTGGGATTATTGGATACATCATGTTCATGTCTCATACTCCGATAAAGTACGAGATTGCTTAGTTGATCGAGCAGAGATCAGACGCCATGTTCACACGTGGTGGTTAGATGTCAGTTATACTAATATTATCTCCACAGATATACAATTTACAGATTTTACACATGTTATTATATTTATGTTCATGTTCATGTTCATGTTTCAGTTTCAGTTTCATGTTCCTATCATATCATGTGCCTGCTTATTCTTTCAATTGTTTTACATATGGTACAATTCAAATGTACTAACGTCCCTTTTTTCGAGGCCTGCACTTCACGGTGCAGGTACTGAGTTTCAAGATGACGGACCTGCTCATTAGGATTGCTTCAGTATCAACTACTTGGTGAGTCCCATTTCATCCGGGGTGACATTCTGTTTATTTAATGATTATGTTTTATGATAGAGGTATGCCAGGGTCTTGTCCTGGTAAACAATTTTGTAGTCAAACTCATGTTTAAGAGGTTTCATAGACTAGTCTAGTTAGCATGGCATGTCAGTATTGTTTTTAGACTTATCATGTTTTCAGATATTTTTGCTATGATATTTCAGACTATTTTCAGTATACAATTTTACATGTTTTCATTACCATAACTATTTCATGCTTTTGATGCCCATATTGATTCAGCAAGTCATGTGGTTCGCTTGGTCATATGCGGTTAGTCACCGAGTGTCGTGTTTTGCACAGGCCTTGGTTCGGGGAGTTACAAAACTTGGTATCAGAGCTTAGGTTCAAGTGTCTTAGGGAGTTTATAAAATCGTATCCAGTGGGGTCACTTTTATGTGTGTGGTTCCCCACACATGTAAATAGTTGACCACTAAGACATCTAGGATTGTCTCACTTCTTTCATACTTTAGATCGTGTAATTAGAGTTATACCTTCAGGATATCCTTCTAACTCGTGTGTACTACGTAGTTTAGAAAATGTCTACAAAAAGGAAATCATCTACAAGCAAGAGGGCTGCTCCTAATGATGCTTGTGAGGAAGATGCTCAGGCTCAGAAAGCTAATTCGGGCTTATCACCCCCACCCGATACCACAGGACCTACAGAGATTCCAGTTCCACCGCCCAGTTCCACTGGTTCGGATGTTAGCGGAGCTATTCAGTTGCTCACCCAGCTTGTGGTCACTCAAGCCCAACGTTAGGGAACAACTCTAAGTATAGGAACTAGTAGGAAGTCATCCAGTTTCAGGACTCATGAACTTTTATACATGAAGCCTTTGGTCTTCACAGGATCTTGTAAAAAGGAAGATCCACAGAATTTTATTGATGGGCTTTAGAAAATCTTTTGGGTTATGCATGTTACTATGGTAGAGGCAACTGAGTTCGAAGCTTATTAGTTGCAGGATGTTGCCAATATCTGGTATGAGTCATGGGAGCAGTCCCGCAGGAAAGATACACCCCTAGCAACTTGGGGTGAGTTCGCTGATGCTTTTATTGAGCACTTTCTGCCAGTAGAGGTCAGGGAAGCGAAAGCTGTTGAATTTAAAAAGCTCCAGCAGAATGGCAAGAGTATGCAAGAGTACTATCTTCATTTTGTCTCTTTGGCAAAGTATGCTCCGCATATGGTTCCAAACATGAGGTCAAGAGTTAGCATTTTGTTTATGACCTTGATCTTCAGTTATTTGATGCTGCTAATATTACTGCTCAGACTAGGGAAATGACCATCACCAAGATGGTTGCTTTTGTTCAGGGTAATGAGAACATAATAAAGGAAGATGAGGTATTGCAGAAGGAGAAAGACAAAGAATTCAACAAGAGACTTAAGTCTACAAGTCACTTCAGTCATGAGGGAGTGGACACAGACAATTCTTCAAAAATAAGTCGTCAGGACCTGCTCCATCTTCAGCCAGTGCCCCCGCTCTAAAGTTTAAGAATTATAACAAGAGGCAGAACTTCACGGCATCAGGCTCTGAATCACAGGCTAGTGCGGGTCAAAGTTCTTTCAGTAACCCAGTTTGTGCTAAGTGTGGCAAGAGACACCCGGGAGGGGTGTCGTATGTGTATGGATATCTGTTATGGGTGTGGTCAGCGAGGTCATTTTCAGAGAGACTGTCTATTAGCGAGGTAGGGTACATGAGGTATGTGGCTCAGTCCACAAATTCGGCAACTCATCATAATTCTCAAGCCTAATTAGGGCGTGGTCCATCTAAGTCTGACAACACAGACGGAGGTCAAAATTACTTATGCACACTATTAGGTCATTAGGATATAGAGGCCCATGCAGATGTGGTCACATGTATATTAACCATTTTCACTTTTGACATTTATGCCTTTATGGATCCTGGATCCACTCTGTCATATGTAACTCCTTTTGTTTCTAAGAATTTTGGAATAAAACCAAAAAAGTTACATGAACCTTTTGAAGTATCCACTCAAGTTGGTGAGTCAGTTATAGCCAGATGGGTTTATGGGGTTGTCCAGTTAAAGTCTATCACTGTATTATCGTAGCCGATTTGGTAAATTAAGAAATGACAGACTTCGACGTATTCATGGGTATAGATTGGCTGTCTTCATGTTATGCCATAGTAGGTTGTAGAACAAAAATTGTCAATTTTGAGATTTCAAGTGAACTAGTAATAGAATGAAAGGGTGATGCAGTAGCACCCGTACGTAGGTTTATTTCTTATCTTAAAGCTAGAAAGATGATATCCAAGGGGTATATTTACCATCTAGTTCGGGTTAGGGATGCAGATACCCAGTTATCGACTCTTCAGTCTGTACCAGTTGTCAATGAGTTTTCAAAAGTCTTTCCAGAAAATCTCCCCAGAGTCTTTCTCGATAGGGAGATTGACTTTGGAATCGATCTTCTTCCCAACACTAAGCTGATATCTATTCCGCCGTACAGAATGGCTCCAACAAAGTTAAGAGAATTGAAAACCCAGTTGGAAGATCTCTTTGATGAGGAATTTATTAGACTAAGTGTCTCACCATGGAGTGCTCCAGTCTTGTTTGTTCAAAAGAATGATGGGTCTTTGCGTATGTGCATTGACTACCGACAATTGAACAAGGTCACCATTAAGAACAAATATCCTCTTCCCAAAATTAATGATTTATTTGATCAACTTCAGGGTGCCCAGTGTTATTCCAAGATTGACCTCAGATCAGGTTATCATCAGCTTAAGGTTAAGGAAGTTGATATTCCAAAAACTGTTTTCAAAACTCATTATGGCAATTTCGAATTTTGTGTCATGTCGTGCGGATTGACAAATGCACCAGTTGCTTTCATGGATCCTTATCTTGACCTTTTCGTTATTGTCTTCATCAATGATATTCTAGTCTATTCCTGTAGTGAGGCTGATCATGCAGAACATCTCAAAATAGTATTGCGGACACTTTAGGACCGCGAGCTTTATGCAAAGTTTTTCCAAGTGTGAATTTTGACTAAAGCCAGTAGCATTATTAGGCCATGTGATTTCAGGCAAAGGAGTTCAGGTTGATTTTCAAAAAATAAAAGCTGTAAAGAATTGGCCCGGACCCACCTCAGCCTCAGATATATGAAGTTTCTTGGGTCTGGTAGGCTATTACAAACGTTTTGTAGAGGGCTTTTCCTCCATTGCAGCTCCATTGACTAGATTTACATAGAAAAAAGTCAAATTTCAGTGGTCTGATGTTTGTGAGCGTAGTTTCGAGGAATTGAAACATGATTGACTTTCGCTCCATTGTTAACATTGCCAAAATGAACCGAGGTTTTTTTTGTATATTGGGATGCTTCAGGAGTTGGTCTTAGGTGTGTTTTAATGTAGCATGGTAAGGTTATGAATTATGCATCTAGACAACTTACGCCTCATGAAATGAATTATCTGACTCATGATTTAGAATTGGTAGCCGTGATTTTCGTGCTTAAGATATGACGTCACTATTTGTATGGAGTTCACATTGATATTTTCACAGATCACAAGAGTCTTCAGTATATTTTCAAGCAGCGGTAGTTGAATCTTAGGCAGATGATAAGGCTTGAATTGATAAAGGATTATTATGTGGATGTTCTCTATCATCCGGGGAAAGCGAATGTGGTAGTCGATGCTCTTAGTCGGCGATCCATGGGAAGCTGAAGAAGAAAATAATACCCTAATGAAGGAGGTTCACTGACTAGCCAATTTAGGAGTTCGACTCATGGACTCCGAAGATAGTGGTGTTGTTGTTCAGAACAAGTCTGAATCCTCCTTAGTAGTCGAGGTGAAGGAGAAACAGTTTAATGATCCTTACATATTACATCTAAAAAGGGTATCCACAAGCATAAGACTACGACTTTTGAATAAGAGGAAGATGATGGTACTTTGAGGTACCGAGGCATATTATGTGTTCCAGATGTGGACGGATTCAAAGAACGAATCATGGCAGAAGCGCATAGCTCCAGGTATTTTATTTACCCAGGTTCTACCAAGATGTATCATGATTTTAAGGAGATTTATTGGTGGAACGATATGGAGAGGAATGCGACAAATTTTGTAGCCAAGTGTCCGAATTGTCAGCAGGTGAATGTCGAGCACCAGAGGCCAGGTGGGTTGGCTCAAAATATTGATATTCCTATTTGGAAATAGGAGATGATAAATATGGACTTCATAACAAAGTTTATCTCGATCAGCCTGAAGCCATGATTCAATATGGGTGATCGTGGACCGACTGACTAAATCAACTCACTTTTTCCCAGTCAAGACCACATATTCAACAGAGAATTATGCTAAGTTGTATATCAGAGAAATTGTCAGGCATCGTGGGATCCCAATGTCCATCATTTTAGATCGTGGTGCTTAGTTCACAACTCACTTTTGGAAGTCTTTCTAGAAAAGATTGGGTACCAAGGTAAATCTCAGCACAATTTTTCATCCTTAGACAGATGGCCAGGTAGAGCGTACTATTCAGACTATCGAGGATATGTTGAGGGGATGTGTTCTCGATTTAATGGTAATTGAGGATGATCATTTGCCACTTATTAAGTTTGCCTATAATAACAGTTATCATGCTAGTATCCAGATGGCACCGTTTGAAGCTCTGTATGAGCAAAGGTGTAGATCGTCAATTGGTTGGTTCGAAGTTGGTGAAGAAGAGTTATTAGGATCAGACTTGATCCATTAGGCTATGAAAAAGTCAAATTGATTCAGGAGCGGTTGAAAATAACTCAGAGTCGCCAGAAGTCCTACTCGTATGTGAGGCGTAAAGACTTGAAATTTCAAGTTGATGATTGGGTATTTCTGAAAGTTTCACCTATAAAAGGTGTCATGAGGTTTGGAAAGAAAATGAATCTCAACCCTTGATATAACGGACCATACAAGATTTTGAGGAGAGTTGGCCAAGTGACTTATGAACTTGAATTGCCACAAAATTTAGTTGTTGTGCATTAAGTGTTTCATGTATCCATGTTGAGGAAGTGCGTGAGAGACCCGTCATTGGTTGTCCCTACCGAATCCATTACAGTTAAGAATGGTTTGACCTATGAGGAGATCCCTGTGACTATTTTGGATTGTCAGATTCGAAAGTTGATAACTAAGGAAGTTGCTCAATGAAAGTGTTGTGGAGAAGTCAGAATGTTGATGAGGCTACATGAAAAGTCAAAGAAGATATGAAGTCCAAATATCTATACTTATTCAAAGAGCAAGCAGAAAACGATCAAGGTAAATACCTTCAGTATTCATTTCATGTCCCTTGCGTATCCATGTCTCAATGTTTCACGTTCATGTATTCAGTACTCATGATCCATGTCTCCATGTTCATGTTCTCATGTTACTCAATCTCATGTTTCATGTCATATTTCTTCACGTTCATGTACTCATGCTATGTTCAGTCTCATTCTGGACCATGACTCATTATTCGAGGATGAATGATCCCAAGGGGGAGATATTGTAACACATTGTACCTCCAAACTAAGTCTTGTTCATGATTAAGAGGTGTAGGTAACCAAAACAGGGGGTTTAAGTTAAAAAATCAACTTCAGCTCTACAGATCTGATTTTACGCCCAGAATGTACGGACCATAAAATATTATACGGACCGTCGAAATGAACAGTCAATTTCATTTTTAAAATTGATGGAACTCTTTGAATTCTACGGACCGTATAATTTTATACGGCTCGTCAATTCCAATCGTCTCAGAACCTCAGCTCTTACAGATTAGTGGAAACTTGCATATTTCAAGACGGTCCGATTATACGGATCATACATAATTTTACGGTTCCTTCGCAAACTTTATAAAATTTGATGGATCGTCGAATTTGGCCATCAAATCCTTTCGACTTGAAACAGTATAAATACGAAACTTAGTTCTGAAAAATTAGTTTTCACTCTTCTCAAGCTCTAGCACGAAGGTTCTCTCCTCCCATCACTCTCATACACCAATGTAAGCCTATTTCAAGTATTCCAAGTGAATTCTAACGCATCTACACGAATTTTAAGTAGAAATTCATTGTTCTTAACCTAGAGTTTTTAAGAAAAACCAACTCAAGGGATTAAGGTGCAAGTTTTGGATTCCTTCTTCCAAGTTCAGACATTTAATATAAGTATTGGGGCGATCAAGGTATGTAGAGCTTCTATCCACGTGTGGGAATATCCATGTTCTTCCCCATGCTCATGTTCATGTTCATGTCTCATACTCTTGTAAGGTACGGAATGGCTTAGCTGATCGGGCAGAGATTAGACGCCACGTTCACGCGTGGTGGTTACATATCGCTTATACTAATGTTCTCCCCAGGATATACAGTTTGCAGATTTTACACATGTTATTATATTCATATTCATGTTCATGTTTCAGTTTCATGTTTTAATTATATATCATATGCTTGCTTATTCTTTCAGTTGCTTTGCATACAGTACAATTCAAATGTACTAACGTTCCTTTGCCCGGGTCCTACGCTTCACGGTGCATGTACCGAGTTTCAGGACGACGAATCTGCTTGTTAGGATTGCTTCAGTATCAGCTACTTGGTAAGCCCCATTTCATCCGGGGTGACAGTCTGTTTATTTCATGATTATATTTTATGATAGATGTATGCCAGGGCCTTGTTCTGGTAAACAGTTTTGCAGTCAGACTTATGTTTTAGAGGTTTCATATACTAGTCTGGTTAGCATGGCATGACAATATTATTTTCAGACTTATCATATTTCAGATATTTTCGCTATGATATTTCAGACTATTTTCAGTATACACTTTTACATGTTTTCATTATCATTACTATTGCATGTTTTTGATGCCCTCGATCACATGCAGTTAAGCACCGAGTATTGTGTTTCACCCATGCCATGATTCGGGGCGTTATAGAAGCACTTCTCTTCAACTGTTAATTGTTGGAGCACTTCTCTACAACTCTCATTTTTTTTCTTTGTTGTGTTGGAGTACTTCTCCAACTTTCAATAGTTAGAACACTTCTCTCTAACACCCATTGTTTCTTTTTTTGGTTGTGTTGAAGCACTTCTCTCCAACTTCCAATAGTTAGAGCACTTCTCTCTAACACTCCTTTTCTTGATTGTGTTGGAGCACTTCTCTCCAGCTTCTAATAGTTGATGCACTTCTCATCAACATTCAATTGTTGGAGCACTTCTCTCCAACTTTCTCTTTTTTTTTTCTCTTTAACTTTTAGAGAAGATGTTCTTCCCGTTGTGCCATATTTGCTTGCAGCTCTTTAAACCTGATATTTCGGTCAGTCTTTCTCAACATGATTATTTTTCATGCATATATCATTGGCCCGATGTTTTCCACCATTACTTTTGACCAGACGAGCGACACATATTGGCTAGTGCCGCCCGTCGGTAGCGGAAGCTCTTTAATTCTTTACCAGGATTGTAGAAGCTCTAATACCAATTTGAAGGAAATATAATTTATTGATAGACTCTATAAATCTCTTCAATATCTCTTGTTTCTCTTGTTATAAAAATAACTAACACCCCTTTTTATAATAGTAAGAAACCTACTTTAACTCAAAACAGAAAAAACATATTCCTATATAATTTCTCAATATAAATCCTAACTAGACATGAATTAAAATACCAAATCCTAATCAAATTTGATTTCCTACAGCTTTGAATTATTATTTCCAATATAGGCCTTTTTATTTTGTTTTATTGGAAAGAAAATTTTATAATTAATTTTACTTGCATATTTGGTTAATGTACAAAATTAATAGAATAATAAAAATTGTGTTAATAAATATTTAAAAGATTTTTATATCTATTAATAAGAATACAAATAAACTACATGTTTACAGTGTAGGAAATTAATACTAATAGTCGTAAAATTTATTATGTAAGTCGTGTTCATTTCTTAATATAAATTTTGAAAGATACATGTTTCAAAAATGTTTAGTCCTCTTTTAAAAAAACTAAGTTAACGTTTAATTTTTAAAAAAAAATCGTTGTTTTTTCATTTATATTTAGTTGTTTATTTATATCTCTCTTATTATGTCCTCATGATGGTTCAAGAGAGAGAGATATATATATTTTAGATTTTGCAAGGAAAAAAGAGATTATGGTATAAATTATTAAAAATAAGATAGAGTGCAAATCATAAAAGATGACATACATTAGGGGTTTAAAATGTAAAGAATTCATGAGATGTAAGGTATTTTAAAAATTGTGACTTTTCAGTTACTGTGATAAAAGTTGAGTGACTTTTTATTAACAATAACAAAAAATGAGTGAATTTTTAATAACAATAACAAAAATTGAGTGATTTTGCAATTATATAACAAAGTTGAGTGACTTTCTTTTACCACTATCATTATTTGAGTGAACTTTATAACAGTTTAATGAGCAAGTACAATTGTCAAAATTAAATAGGCAAGTAAATTGTCACAACTCACGATGATAGGGGAAACGTCTACATCAATTCTTTATCAACAGCTATTGAATCAAAGAAGTAGAAAAATATAGTAGTAAAAAAGAAAATGAGAGACGAGCCTTCAACTTGAACCGTTTTAGAATTAACATACCATAACTGCTTTCGTAATGGTGAGAAAAAAAGAAGGAAAAAGAGATACTCCCTCTATTACCATTAATGTGATACAGTTAAGATTTCAAGACTCAAAATTTTAATTTTTATCGTGAATTCGGATATATAATTTTTAATTTTTTTTAAAAATAATTTACATATTTGGAAATTGAATAAAAAGTATTGTAAGTCACAATAATTAATAATTTAAAATATTAAAAGGGCATACAAATCACGATCAAAGATTTTTTTATTTGATTCTTGAAATTCAAACTATATCACATAAATTGAGACATAAGAAATACTAATTTTTTTGCATAATATTCATTGAGTGGAAGTGGAGAATTACCTCAAAGAGGCATTCTTGGACAAAGAACTGCAATTATATAGTAAAATATAGAAGATATAGACATATATCGGAGGGCCTACATGCAGGGCGGAGGCGGGGTGAAAGGGGTTCATTCAAATTTTCATAATTAGAAAATCACAATGTATATGTTTGATTAATTTTTTTTATATATATATAATATATATTGAACCTCCTTGATGAATTTTATTTGCCTACGCCACGGACTACAAGGAGAAATTTCATAGGACAATATTAAAAGTAGATTGGTACCATTAGACCATAATAAGTAATGTTGATTAGTGACTTTCAAGAAAGGTTTGTTTTTTCGTGGAATGCCAATATTTATTATTTGAAGGCAAAGGTTGAGGACCATTGCGCAGTAGTGGCTTTTGGAATTGTCTTTAAGGGGCCGTTTGGTTTAAGGAATTAGGTGAGTTATCCAGGTTTAAATTTTGGGAATGAAGTTATCCCATATTTGATTGAAGATATTAGCTATAATCGATATTAAATCAGGCTTATAATTTGGACAACTTATTCCATATAGATGATGGGATACGTCATCCAGATTATAATCCTAGTTTCAATCCCAGGATTATAATATTGGGATATCCCGATCTCAAACCAAACATCCCCTAAGGGCATCCCTATTAGTCAATATATTTTATCTTTAAAGTTACAGTTTACCTGTCCCGTCTTACTTTCATATGAATGCTTTTACTTCACTGCATAATCATTACAATCATTTATATGAGCTGTTAAAATGCTTTCATAGTGAGTTTTCCGTATTAATTACTCCTTGGTCAAGTGCCAACAAAGAGGAGAATTGTAGTAGGTTGACATTGATGGCTGTAAAAATAACCAAAACTATGATAATTAGAGCTCAAAACTACCCCATGTTGTGCTTAATCATATATGTAGCTGAAAATATATACTCAGAGAGCATAAAACTAGGATCTTAACTCCAAGTCTAAATCATGATCTGTTAACCAAATTTCTAAGAATGTGCTAAAAACATAACCCTTAACAAGAAGAGATCCAAGTTACTCATTCTGTCTCAATTTATGTGACATTTTTCGCTTTTCGAAATTCAAACTTCTTAATTTTGACCATGTGTTTAAATGTAGAATTTTTAAAGTTTTAGAAATAAAATTTGTATATTTGAAAACTACATAAAAAGTATTATAAGTCACCATAATTAATAATTTAAAATATTTAAAAGATATATGAAAAAATTACGATGAAAGAATAACTCGGTTGACTCTCGAAAAGCGAAAAATGTCACATAAATTGGACGGAGGGAGTACTATCAAGGTATAAGATCATTACATTTTCATCCCAAAGACAAACTTATCCATTATACCTGCCAAGTCTTAAGCGACAATTAACATCCTATTTTGTTGCAGAAGGTAAGTCTTCACACCTCAAATTGTGGTATAAATAGGTAAACCACAGCTTGATTTGAATCATCCAAACGCAGACAAGCTAGAGAAGCTATATAGCTACGGAAAAAAAACTTTGTATTTTCTCTAACATTCTTGATAGTCGTCTTGACAATACCATGTACTACTTCCCAACTACATGCATGTCACAAGAATGACCCTAAGACAAGCACCTATGGTTTTTGTAGCACTAGTTTATCTTATACAGACAGAGCAAAAGACTTGGTATCGCGTTTAACTCTCCAAGAAAAAGTGAAACAACTAGTTAACACAGCGACAGGCATTTCCAGGCTTGGTGTGCCAGCTTACGAATGGTGGTCAGAGGCGCTACATGGGGTCTCAAATACGGGGCCTGGAGTACGTTTCAATGCAACAGTGCCTGGAGCCACCAGTTTCCCTGCTGTCATCCTTTTCTGCTAGTTTTAATGTTTCATTATGGCACACATTAGGCCAGGTTGAATCGACTGAGGCTCGGGCCATGCACAATGTTGGCCTGGCTGGATTGACCTATTGGAGCCCCAATGTGAATGTGCTTAGGGACCCCAGATGGGGAAGGGCTCAAGAAACACCAGGGGAAGACCCTCTTGTGGTCTTCAAGTATGCTGTTAACTATGTCCGAGGCTTGCAAGAAGTTGATGGACAAGACTATTTCAGCACTCAAAACAGGCTTAAAGTCTCCAGCTGTTGTAAACATTACACTGCTTATGATATTGATAACTGGAAGGGCATTGACCGATTTCATTTTGACGCCAAGGTAATCAAATAGCGTACAAAGCACCCATTCAGTTACAACTTGCAACATTCTAGAAATAAACTTGGCCATGAAACTTTTACAGGTGACAGCACAGGATATGGAGGATACTTTCCAGCCACCATTTAAATGCTGTGTAGAGGAGGGTCATGTTAGCAGTGTGATGTGCTCACACAATCGCGTGAATGGAATTCCAACTTGTGCTGACCCAAAACTGCTCAAGGGAGTGATCAGAGATCAATGGGGTCTAGACGGGTTCAAGGGAGTGATCAGAGATCAATGGGGTCTAGACGGGTTCATTTACTCCTATTCTCTAAAGTCCCGAAATTCTGAAATCTTTATGCTAACAACTAACAAGGATTCATATAAAGCAATTCTACCCTTTAGATCATTAGAAAAAACTAATCAGCAGCAGGACTCAAAACACAAATATACTTGCAACAACAACAACATACCCAGTGTGTTTCCACACGGTGGAGTCTGGGGAGGGTAGAGTGTACACATACTTTTGATAAATTCATTTCTATTTCCAAAAAAAGTTGTAATCTGCACTCTTTTCTAACATCTCATGTTGCAAAATCGTTTTATCAGATACCTTGTCTCGGATTGTGATTCTATTGAAGTTTACTATGATGATATACACTATACTCGCACACGTGAGGATGCAGTTGCCCTTGCTTTGAAAGCAGGTCCTCTAACTACTTTCCTCTGGTTATTCTTGATATAGAGATTATAATTTTGTATAAGTTTTCAATATTTATCGTGATCGTGCAGGTCTTAACACGAATTGTGGGGATTATCTAGGAAAGTATATAGAGAAAGCAGTGAATTTGAGCAAGGTGGACATGTCTACTGTTGATCAGTCATTCATATATAACTATATTGTACTAATGAGGATTGGTTTCTTTGATGGTGATACAAAAGTGCAACCATTCGGAAACCTGGGACCATCTGATGTGTGTACCGATGGTCATCAATCCTTGGGAATTGAAGCTGCAAAACAAGGGATAGTTTTGTTAGACAACAATGGTGTACTTCCTCTGCCGCACAAGCACCATCAAGAACTTAGGTCTTATAGGTCCGAATGCTAATGCCAGTGGAACGATGCTAAGTATCTATGCAGGGGTACCTTGCCGCTTCACTACCCCTTTACAGGGAATGCAGAAGTATTTATCAAACATAACATATGAGCCAGGATGTGTAAACGTTCAATGCACTGATGCAAGCCAAAACGAGGCAGCAGCAAAGGCTGCAGCTGCTGCTGACAATGTGGTGCTTGTTGTAGGGCTAGATCAATCCATTGAGAGAGAATCATTGGACAGAGTGAACTTGACATTGCCATGATTTCAAGAAAAGCTTGTAACAGAGGTGGCTAAGGCAACGAAAGGATCAGTCAGTCTAATAATTATGTCAAGCCAGTCCTATTGTGTCACCTTTGCCAAGAATAATAGAAAGATTGGGACAATTTTGTGGGTTGGCTATCCTGGTCATGCCATTTCTCAAATCCTCTTTGGAGATTATAATCCAGGTTCTCTTAATAAACTTTAAAGCTTTAGTCTCCCCCATCCCCCCTCTCCTCACACCTACCTCCCAGTTCAAACAAAAGTTAAAGGGCAGCCCGGTGCACTAAGCTCTCGCTATGTGCGGGGTCCAGGAAAGGGCCAGACCAAAAGGGTCTGTTGTATGCAGCCTTACCCAGCATTCTGCTAGAGGTTATTTCCACGGCTCGAACCCGTGACCTCTTGGTCACATGACAACAACTTTAAAAAGGTTCTTTCTTGATTTTGTTGTTTTGCAATACTATTTCAGGTGTGAGGTCTCCTTTCACTTGGTATCCTCAGGAATATGTTGACAAAGTGCCAATGAGTGACATGAACATGAGAGCAAATTCTAGTAGAAACTTTCCCGAAAGAACTTACATATTCTACAATGGAAAACCAATCTATTCATTTGGCCATGGACTAAGCTACTCGACGTTTTCCTCATTCATAATTTCGGCGCCTTCCACCATTGTCATCAAGCCAAAGACGACATGTCTCAGCAGATACCAACTTAACTGCCCAAGTCATTGATATTTCAACTGTGAATTGCGAGAATGTAGGGATAAACATCACAGTTGGGGTAAACAATAATGGCAAAATGGATGGATCCCATGTTGTCCTTGTGTTCTGGAAGCCGACAGATATGACTACTGGAGCGCGTAATATACAGCTTGTGGGATTTGGAAGAGTCTGGGTGAAGAAAGGGAAGACAGAAACGGTGACAATAAAATTGGATGTGTGCAAGGATTTCAGCTTAGTCACGCACATGGGAAGAGGAAGTTAGTCTAAGGGCTACACACTATAATGGTTGGTTCTTCCAGTGAGCACCAAGTTAGGCATCAGTTTAACATAAGGTTGGCTACAAAACAAGAAGCTAAGATGAAGCTGTAATTTATGTCTAATTATTAACATACATGCATATGCAATGTGCTTAAAGTAACTAGTGCACTCCAGTGTTAGTCCTAGATCAGAGAGGAGTGCTTATATATATCTAGATATATCTGTAAAATGGAAAGTATATACTAGATAAAAGATCATTGCTGACATATATGAACAACTAATTAATGTAGAGCAATATCCAATAAAAGTTCTGTCACTTCAGAATTGCAAATACCATATATTTCTCATGCTCACTTCACTGTCTGCTATATTCCACGTTAGAGTTCTATTCGGTCAAGGGAATGAACTCAAAGTTTAACAAAGGTTTAAATTAAGATATTTTTCTTCTTTTTCACTATATAATCTTTCTGTGATAACTGTGTAACTTTTCAAAAAACAACTTGCTAAACATCGTTAAAAAGGTAAAAGCTTACAAAAAAAAAGTGAACATTTACAGAGAATCTGAAAGTATTACATACATTGCTCAAAAAATGTGTAACTCCAAGTCCTATACATACAGATACTACACAAT
Organism: Anisodus tanguticus; assembly: GCA_034509755.1. NCBI lineage: Eukaryota > Viridiplantae > Streptophyta > Magnoliopsida > Solanales > Solanaceae > Anisodus > Anisodus tanguticus. Next base: position 49,282,274 of record CM067545.1, read on the forward strand.
TTTTATCACTTTCAACATCCAACTTTTGAGTAGCATACTTATCTATCAAAATTGCAACTTTATAGAAACGGTACATTCTGGTGTTCTAAAATTTAAATTCTTCCACTTTCCATGTTGATGATCATATATGATAGATATCTGATTCTTTAAACTGTGAACTCACAAATTTGAGGTCCTTCCTTCTGTTTAAGGCGAAAATTTTAGCATTGATCATGCTCAACTTAGGCAGCTAATATGCAAACTTTGCCCATCTCTGTTTCTTGAATTGCAGCATCTCACCCTCATCTTATCCCATTGTTTTTCAAGAACCTACATGTGGAAAATGGGCCGGTTGGGTCAAACTTAGGCGGGTTAAAACGTAGTTGAATCAATAAAAAAATGAGATGATTTTGCCACCTCTACAAGAACCTTATGCACTGAAAGTCCATGAAGAGCAATGCTTTACTTCTTTGACTCTGCATAGGGATCCGTCCAACACGTGTCCTCTTCGACTGCCTGTTTCCATCGTCTTTTGAATATCTTATACTCATTGTAGGATTGTCTTCTCACCTGAAGAAACTCAAATACATAACTAGATTAAAAAATGTCTTCGCGTTTCTAATTGAATATATGAAAAAGGTTAAATGCATGCTACATTAGTATTACACTCCTTGTTTCATTTCAGACTCTATATAGACGATCCCAACTAAAAGTCCGCTCAAAATAATTGTAATGTTCATGATAAAAGTGCGCTAGAAGCTGACCTCCACCCTGAAATTGAGAGCGTTGGGTTGAGATGGCGCCTGCATTAATGAAAATAATATTTAGCTTTAATGTTAAACAAAAGACGCATCAAAACTCATAAATAAACACATCTAATATGATGAACGCAATAGGTAATCCATGGACTCTTTCTAATATAAATATTATCACTAGATAAAGTTATCTAACATACTTGTTTTCCAAGGCTTGTGATGTTTTCTCCACCCACTGTCAAATTCTTCTGCATGGTTGACATTATCATGAATAAGTTAGAAATTGAAGAGGAATAGCAAGGTTACTGAATAAATAAATCTCAGGAAAATTTAATTGTTTCACAAATAAGAAAAGAAGAATTAAAACTTAGTAATATGATCAAAAGAATGTTGTAATTACCTTCTTTTCAGGCTCTCCTAGTGTAGGAAGGCCATAATGAACAATGTATTCAGCATCAACAACCCCAATATTTTTAGTTCGGTCTCCCTATCACAAAAATGAACCAAGGAGTATCAGCAACTGATGGATGTAACACAATCGAGCTATCGCTTTGACAAACAAAATTTAAAAGAATGCCCTGCCCAAATCTAGAACTACCTGTGCGCAGTAACCAAGCTGCATGTCCAAACCCCAAGCATGGATCAAGTCATTCTGCGAAAACATAGTAAGAAGTAGATCTTGATTATTTTGTTGCAGATTAATATGCAGTTATCCATAATGAACTGAACTAAACAGCGGTTTAAAACGATGATTGATAGCCTGTTTGGCCAAACTTCTAAAATCTGTTTATTTTGAAAAATACTTTTCGTCAGAAGTGCTTCTCAAAAAAGTACTTTTGGGGAGTAGTCGTTTGTCTTTGATTTATCAGTTTGAAAAGTACTTTTGCAAATACTAGAGCAGTACTTTGTGCTTGACCAATATTTCAAAAGTGTTTGTGGGAAAAACTACTTATTTTAGCTTCCGAAAACAACTTCTGCTACTACTCAAAAGTCACATACTTTTTTTCTAATAAAAGCTTGGCCAAACACCTCAACTTTCTAAAATAAGCACTTTTTGGAAAGAAAAAAAAATAGCACTTGGCCAAACAGGCCACCATCCAGTGAAATGAATGATTTCAGCAGTGATATGATCTAGCTTTACCATATAAAGCAGGGAAACCTATATAACTCTTTGTCAAAGACCAAACTTAAAACTCTAAGAAGATAAGTAATGCAGCTATAGCATGACATATATAATTATTTGTGACAATATAGCGTTTCTAAAAGGAAAAACCTGGATCATAAACCAGACGCAGCGCCAGGCAGAGTTCGAAAAAACAGGAACCATTACTTCTATCCACCTGCAATATCAGAGACTCCTCATGATTTTGGTAAAGTAATTGAGATTCTATTTATCTTTTCCATGCAGAAAAGGACATAAAACAAAAGTAAGTTACCCTGTACAAGGAGGAGCCATACTGGTATAGTCACACCGAGTGCCAGTATCGCCAGCTTTATAAGTCCTCCTGCAATGTAATGTGTTAAAATCAATTAATTCCAACATCACAATATCCAGGCATTGTTATTCGAAGACCATAAATTCATACAGGTACTAACTTTAATAAGTGGAAAACTAAACCCTTGTAGTACCATTCATGTACCACTATATGCTACTCCCCTTTTCATATGCCTTTTAAAAAAAAAATTATCATAGTTTTCAAATATATAAATTTTATTTCGAAAAGCTTAAAGATTCAATGTTAAATTCACGGTCAAAATTAAAAAGTTTGACTCCTAAAATACGAAAGGTACCACATAAATTGGGACGGAGGGTACTAAAATATAGAGATATGAAAGAACATATTAAGACAGAAAATTGTCAATAAAATGACCTGTGCACTCTTGATCTCCTTCCACGAGCAGTAATTTGATGATGCACCTCCGATTTTCCAATATCTAGTGCTGGTTGTGAAATCTCAAGACCTTCATCTCTCACAATAGATATGTATCTACAAGGATAATGCAAGTCAGGTTTAATAAATACCATATTTTATTGGAACGCTTTGTATCTTTTTTAGTGGTTTCCAAAACATACATAAAACTAAATACATATATGCAACCTAAACAACCCTACCCTTCTATCAAAAGAAACATGTAGTAAAGATGTCAAATAGAGATATAGGACATCCTATCTAGGTGACTATTTCACTATACAATCAAAACTCTTTATAATGAGGTCGTTTGTCTATTGGAATTATTTTTGTTGCTGTTGCGAAATGTTGCCCAAAGGAAGAAAAAAAAGAGAATCAGCAATTCTATATCAAGGTTTAGAATGAAGAAATCTTCACCAAAACTAATACCAAAATTTAGTATTGGATCGTAAATGATTGTTTTTGCAAATGCAAAGTGAAAATAATTAAATGGCTACCAATAAAATAGTTCAGATGGTACTCCACTCGTGTATTCTTGAGTATATACAGTCAAACCTCTCTATAACAACATTTCACTATAACAGCTAAGTTTCTTTTGAAACTGACTTTCATGTTATGTTGGATTATATATTCTCTATAACAACATTCCGCTATAGCAACAAAAAAATATTCAGACAAATGACACCGCTATAGAAAGGTTGTACTGTACCAACTTTCACATACCGTTTTGGGTTGAAATTTTCTACTCCAAGATCTTCATCCCAGAGGAAGATATAACTGTACTCAGCAACTATATCTGGATGTAAGAATCTTTTCGCAAACCACCTGTCATTTTCATAATAACAAAAAATAAGAGAGTTTGGTGCTAGCAGAAAATGTTCTATACAAAAGCAACTGCATACGAAAATACGCATGTCTCCTTGTTTCCCTCCATTGGAGATGCAAATAAAAAACTGTACCATTTTGTTTGGTTCAAAGCTGAGATGTGTATTACACTGTTACTCCAATTAAAACTCCTCCATCCGTCGACTATACCATCGTAGTGAAAAAGCATCACCACAAAATCACTTGATAGAAACTGCCAACAAATTCAATGAGTGAACTTATGGTAACTGTATGTCACAAAATATGCAAAATATTTAAACAACTCACCTTTAGTACCATTTTGTTTACTGTTTCCTTTTGTTTTATCCCAACAGCTGCAGCAAACAAGTACTTACAAGGCTCTTTTTTCTGCTAAACCACAATTAGATAGTAAAAGATGTAAGTGACTGTTTACGCTGCTGAAATTCTATACAATAAAACATCATATCATATTCTTGCACCACATATACATGAATTTCTTCGTAAACAAGATCATCAGCAGAAGTAATAATGATAATCAACATGTTCATCAAGCAAGAACCAGAGTTCCATTTGTGAAAGATGTAAGAATTCATTTTCAACAGAAAACATTGAACTCTCAATGTAGAACTTATGAGGAACATGAAAAGATGGATATGAAATTAACCTCTGGATAACCCCATAAAGGCCGTCTTTCCAAGTTAGAAGTCTTAGCAATAATACCTTCAGGTAACGGCTCACTTCCATTAGGCCTCCATTGATTCTAAAACGGATGACACAAATTATTTATGCGAAAAATAAGAACAATATCAAGGTACTCATTAATATTTGAGTTTGCGATAAACCATGAATTAATAGGACAAATAAATAGATATTAAGCGCCTAGGAAGTTTTGATAACATTTCAATGCTAAGAAGAACAAACCTGACATGAGCTTCGCACTTTCCACCGCAAACTTTTCTGCACAATTAGAGTTCTTATGGTTATCCATTCCCATTGTGCATCACTTGTGCAGCAATTTACCAAAACTAATAAATACACCAAGTTTCTTTTGTAAAAAAATCAGACACTATGAAAATAGAGCAAATTGTAATCACTTACAAGCGTTTGGATACACATATTATATGCAAATAATGAAATATTATTAGCAATCAGTGTTTGTTTTACCATTTTGTTCGTTATTTCAACTTCAACTTGAAGGAGTATTTCAAGTGAAATCATAGTTTTTATTAGCAAAACTTCAACCCTTTTCCAAGCGATTCATGTCCAAACACAAACGAAACCGATACTCTTTTTCAACTTCAACTTCAAAAACTCGTCTTTTTCAACTTCAACCAAACATGTATGTCCAAACGGGGAATCTCAAGCAGGGCATATTACATAAACTACAGGAGAGGTCAAGAGAATACGACATGCACCTCTTTATGATTTTCTGCAAAGTCGCTCCCTAACAAGAGAATCAAACATAATACGGAAGCTATAGGAAAGAGGGCACATAAACATGACCTCTTAATTTTTGAATCTCTGAATAATGGCACCTGAAAATACCAAGAAAGAATCTCATTAGCACATTGAACTGAACATTGCATACAACAAGCTACTTTTTACTTAAAATTCAGAAGACACTATTATTGTCGCGCCAAGGCTCCCCTTCTTCTTCTTCACACACTACAATGATACTAAAGGAAAAAACACTACCAAATGGAAGTTTAAGAAAAAAAAGGACACAAGAACTGGACTCCCCACAACTAATTGCTCATCATATATGTCTTGAATTGCTATAACTTATGTTGCTCGGACTCTTAAAAATGATGCCCGGCGCATGTCGGATCCTCCAAAAGTAGTGTATATTTAAAGGATCCGACATGAGTGTGGAAGCATTTTTCAGAGATTCCGAGCAACAAAGGCTATAGGATCAAAATTTTTTTGCATGACTAAAATTCTCCAAACGGAAATAGCCTCTCTACCCCACAAAGTTAAGGGTAAGGTCTTGTGTAGACCTCACCCTCTCTAGACTCCACTTGTCGGATCATACTGAGTATGTTGTTCTTGTCGTTGTTGTTCTAAAACTCGCCAAAAAAGATAACATGAAACATCAAGAAAGTCACTTTCTTCATTAGTAACCAAGTAATCCCCTTTTTGCAATAAAATATGATAAGAAAATCAGAACATTATATACCACAACTGGCCCTGAATCAATGGTTTACACAGTAACTAAATACCGAGGCGGATAAAGTATATAGCCAACGGGTTCCTCAATCTAGCATTTCCGACATGAAACATAAATATCTATGTGAAAAATGCTAGTAAGTTTTTTTACAAACATTAAATTCGGAAGTCATATTTTCAAAAGTACATATATTTTGGTAATAAGAACATGAACCCGTCAAATTTAAATCCCGATTACACAAACAACATTGCATGAACTTAACCATTGATGAATACTAAACATGCAAATACGTGAAAAGATATGTTCATGAAAAGAATACAACAAAAACAACATACCCAGTGTAATATCATAAAGTGGGGTCTGAGGAGGGTTGGATGTACATAGACCTTATCTCTATCTTTGTGGGGTAGAGAGGTTGTTTCCGATAGGCCCTCCTCGGCTACGTTCATCATAAGAATATAATAGGAAAAAAACTTACAAAGCTTGAGGGCTTCATGTTATTATTTCAAATAAATAAGTACAAAACAAAATAATCAACTGCTGCCTTTGCCCCTCTCTCTGTCTCCCTGAAATAAAGTACAAATGAGATCACTTTCTTCATATAATAATAATAATAAAGAAAGCATTCTTAGAAGCAAAATAAAAAAGGGTCATCACCAAGATTCAACCTTAAGCTATATTTGAGAAGAAACAGAAGATTTCCCAGTTTCTAGATTAAAAAAATGTAAGAAAAAAGAGGAATATTGATTGTAGATTTGTTATTAGGTGACAGATGACAGAAATAGAACAAATTGCAGGAGGGAAAACCGAGTCAATGTAAATGACATGAAGACTACGGCAACAAAAGGAAGAAGAAAAAGAAATGGAAGTGGGGGGACGTTGTGGAAGACATTGCGCGGTTTCCAACTACCAATACCGACAAAATGACAAACATGTTCCCTTAAATATGTACTATCTAACAATTTTCGTTCTTCAAGTTTGTTAAAATTTACTCCTCTGTCCGAATTTAAAGGACACTTTTTGCTAAAGTCCAACTTCTTAATGTTAATCTTGTATTTGAATATAAAATTTTTAATTTTTTAAAAAATAAAATTTACATATTAAAAAATATTATAAATCATCATAATTAATAGTTTAAAATATTTAAAAGGCATATGAAAAAATTACAGTTAAAGAACAACTCGTTTGATTCTCGAAAATCAAAAAATGTCAAACAAATTGAGATGGAGGGAGTAATAATTTTAGTTTCGGTTAAATATTTATTGAACTAGGTAGGTTAGATTTGACGGAAATTATAAAATATATTAGTGAGAACTCATATTAGAAGTAAATATTTTGTAGTTTCTACTACTTTTTATTTATTTCTAGAGTGATGCAGCTCTTTGAAGTGTAATTTCAGCTATTTTGATATTTTTTTTAGTGCCTAGTGTATTTTTTTGTGTTGTATATTTAGGATTTGATGAGATTGTTTTGATGTTTATGATTAAATTTTTTTAATGTTTCAGTCAAATTTAACGAACACAAAATATTATTGGACAAAGATTATTAAAAGTGTTACTCTTGACAATTTTAAAGGTATAAAACTGTTCAATGTATACTTATTTTAAATCTACCTCAAATATGAGTGACCATTTTTATCATTTTATCACCAATACGTAACATGTAAAAAGAAGGATTTAAATTATGATGTCAGCAATATTGTTTGTCTATTCAAATTTTTATTTTGTTTATGATGTGGTATTCGAACTAATAAAAACTAGTACTAAAAATAGTACTAGTAACTTTGATTCTTGAATAATCCAAAACATGAACAAAGATACTGAGAGTGGATTGATTACTATAAATCAAAAGTAGTAAAATATATTTGTCTGCAACAAACACGATGTTTTAATGTTCCTTGGAAGATCAAACACGTTTTTCTCTAATGGGATATTTGTGTCTTCGTCACCTTTGGTGTGGTTTTCCTCACTTCAACTACCAAACACTTTGGGAAAATTATACAACAAACCATAACTAACCACCTCATCCATTGTCCCGACACTTATGCTTTTGTTAAAAACAAACGGATAATAGGAAAGAAAGGGAAAGGGTTAAATTTGAGCTATACAAAATGAAATAAATTTGGCCATGAATTATGTGAAATATTTAAATTTACCCTCAGTTTTAAATAAGTCCCGCCTGTACGCCTAGGTGTGTTTTTAGTGTGTCTCGCCTCGAATTTTGGGGCTTACGCCCGACAGGGACGCTTCGGTGATTTTTTAGTGCGCCTCGCTCGGGGGCTATCTCCCCGAAGACGTCCTTTAAAACACTGATTGGAGGGCATGTGGCATCATCAGATGCTAAACTTTTGCCGTTTGAAAATTAGAACAAGCTTAGCTTATTTTAATAACGACGAGTGCATATTTTATCCTAATATTAATGGATTTTGTTTTTCATTTCACATAGTTTAGAGACATATTTAACTCTTTGTCCAAGAGAATAACGAAAACAGATAACAATATGACCAGAAATCTAGATATATAGTTTTATGAAGGCAACTTTGTTGGAGGATGAGGACATTCTTTAATTCATAGGAAACAAAGTGTAAAATTTAAATAAAGGAAACAATGTGAAAGATTCAAAAATTTTAATGATTTATGATTCTATTCATAACTTCTTGTGTAAACTTATTCGCATTATTGTTGGGAGATTTTGCTCTATGGTACTTTATAAAGCAGTACGGGAAGTATTTAACTATTACAAGTATTCGAAAGGATAAACAAAGATTCAATAATTCAACATGGAATCTGAAAATTACAATAGTTACACAAGTAAAAACTGGAAATTCCAGTTTTATAGAAGACGGAAAAATATAAATTGGTTTTTGCTGAGTCGAGTGTAGCACTCTGTCCTTAAGACAATATTGCCCCATATGTATCCTTTATATGTCCTGGACAATTTGTCTCCCAAGATAAAACAAAGAATGGAACCCTTGAGCAAAGGAAACTCAAGAGCTACCGTGAAGAATATTGAGTAACGAAATGATGGTTGGAAGTTGTAGGAAGAAAACTATTTTGGTTGTGTATTTTCGTGCACTGTTTTGCTTCCTCTCTTTTGTCATTCTTGGTGCTCAACAATGGTGTAAGGGGGTGTTTATATAGGTGAGGGAGGGGCTGAAAAACTGCCTCCATAATAGCCAAATAATGGCCATTATGGAGGTAGTAAAGCCACCAACATAAATGGTGAAAGACCAACGGATTTGGCCATTATAGGAGGAGTAATTCAGCCAAAATAAATGGCTGAATTGAGTGCTTGGCAACTGGCTTTGACTGTCCGATTCTGGAAACTTGAGGGACCAAACTGCACATCTTGAAACTTCAGGGACCAAACTGTACATCTGAAAGAATTCTCGTCCGAACGTACATCCGGAAACTTCGGGATCAAACTCGTACTTCCGGCAAAGTTCTCTGGCCCAAAAAGATAATATCAGAAGACCCACAGCCCACAGCCCACAGCCCACAGCCCACGACCCACGACCCGAGAACCCAAGAACCGAGAACCCGAGAACCCGAGAACCCGGAACCCGAGAACCCGAGAACCCGGAACTCGGAACCGGAACCGGACCGGACGGGACGGGCGGGCGGCGGCGGCGCGCGTGTGGTCTTTCCTCGAACCGAGGCACATCTAGGTCCTCCCTCCTTTAAACACATGGGATACCCTTGGGGTCCCAAACCCCAAACCAATTTCGAATCTTATATACACAACAATTCTTTCTTCCTCTACCGATGAGGGAGAATTACACACAATACCACACTTTCCATGCTTCAAACACCTTACTTCGTGAACCAATATCTCTTTCATTTCTCAATGAAATTTGACGATTCTTGGCCCTACGGTTATCTACGTACTTAGTAGATCATGCATGTGTGAAGAACCGGATTCTCCAACATACGTTACACTAGTGTTTAAGCCGTTAAAGTTGGTCGGTCGCAACTCCCGCCAAAGGCAAATTTCCAACAATCCCCTCTTGAAAGAGATTTTGGCGCACTCACATGGTGTCTTTTCATTTCCAAAGAATATTTCAGCGGACCGATGTTGCATAAGGAGAGGTAGCCTCGGCTTTGAACCTTCCATAGTTGAATACCATCGGACTTACTTACCGCGCGGTGAACGTGATGTCTTGAACCGTCGTGTTTAGTGTAAGCCAAGACAACGGTACCAACACAACAAATTCCCTTACTCTCTTCTTCGTAATGTTTTGTCCGTTTTGGCCATGGACAACGTCTTGGATTCTTAAGTGCGTTCAATTTGAGGCGGCCCGTCCTCGCACTTAAATAGGTGGTCTCCTACAAGGTATCCCGCTATACCCCACTTCACAAGTGTTAGAAACCATTAAAAGTTTCCCAAAGACCTAACCTCAACCGTTGAGGATCATTACGTGTTTTGAAAACTTAACCTTTACCCATACTGCAGATAGCACTTAACGTCTATCGCGGGAACGGCTTTGGATTTGGTGTTTCTTTTCGAAATCACTATCCGAAGTGCTCATGCTTCCACCGAAGCGATCAACCGAACCTTTACAACTTAGTTTTCCCATTGAACCAAATTACCGGGATCTCCGGTTCGTAAGGTTGGGTTTCCACTGTATTGGTCCGTATATTTTGGGTTTTAAGCCCATTCCCCTAGACAGGCAGAACACTTGATCTCCGGGTAGTCCCTTAGTTAGTAAATAAGGAAGTGACACCCGTGATGATCAACTGCCATACGGTCTTATGTCTCCTGACATATCCTGACAGATATGCCCAGACGCCGTCATCCGTGTCCTTCCTGAAGCCGACCGGCTAGCCACAGTGTATAACTGCTGAAGGCACGGGTTTCTCCCAATAAGGGACGTCCTCTAAGGAGTCGTGAAGTTACTCAACTTCTTTCATGCTTTGTATAAAGCGATAAACTCCGATTCCATCATGAATCGGCCGATGCGAGTTTGCTTAGAGGATTTTCCAAGAACCACCATACACATTTACTTGTGGCTTTGGTGTTCTTTAGATCGATGTCCGCTTGCATCACCGCGTTCTCTCGTAACCGCCGGACATCCGAATACTATAATCCGTAGATAAGCGAATAATTCGATATCGTCATATCCGACTTAACGCCTTCCTATTAATCATGTATTGAAATCATCAGTGAACCTTAGTTCAACTGATCTGTTTGTAGGACGATACCAGGTCGGTTGTAGTGTGTACAATACATTGAACTACAAGTGACCTGTGCATATCGCTCCTTGTCTATATGGGTGAACCATGATTCGATCGCTTCTATGATTCATATCCATTGGTGGCTTCAACGAGACTGTCAACTATCGACCAGTCCGTTAGATGTCTTAGAAATCCAATTCCTAAGATGTCATCTCGTGATACTCATATCTTTCATATCGAGATTTTGTTTCAATATGATTTTCACTCTAAGACCGTTGGTTTTCCAACCGTTGGCTTTCTAACTTCGAGTCAATGTTTCGTGATCGATTCATTGTTTCGTTTTATCCGAGACTTTCAGACCAAAATGTTAACATTTCGGGGACCAAAATGAAAGTTCGGGAAGAAGCCCAACAGTTCAAAGAAACCAATTCGATCCTCTTCTTCCAACTCTCCGGTTTGGAAGGTCGTTTCAACACCCATGCCATGTAAGATTACAATGGCCCTGGATGTGAAGCTACTCACAGGGGAGCACTTTTTACAACCCAAAGGTTCTTTTCCCGGAGGAAGATTAACTATTACACGAGTATGGTTCTATATATGGAATCTATTTCTCTCTTTAGCTTCTTTCCAAAGCAGCGCTTTTGGAGATGACAATTATTTGTTAATTGTTCATGGTTCATTATTAACCATACAAGCTAGAAGGACTGGAACAAGTCTTTGTCCCCTCTTTGCTCCGTTTTGGTTCAACATCTAGAATTCCTGAGTTCTGCAGATCTGGAATATTAAGTTCCGGATAGACAACAACTTTCGAGTCCTGAATATACGGAACGTCTAGTTCCGGACAGTCAGGCCCTCGCGGGTTCTTGTTAACCTTGAGCAATTACTCCTTTTTCCTTTTTCAAGGAAAGTTATCTCCAAAGAATTCAGCATTCTTTGACGCCAAGGGGCGATCAACACTATCGTTATTTGCGCGATCCAAAGGATATGCAATCTACAGTCTTAGGTCGAACTTGACCTGTTTCGGTAGTCCATCTTTTACCAAGCTACCCCACATAATTTGGGCGTACGACTTCGCGCTTGGCTAACACCGTTAGACTGAGGTGAGTAATGAGTAGTCGTTTAATGAACGATGCTTCACATTCTCCCCCTCTATCATTACGAATTTCTCAATCCGTAGGCTTAGTTGATTTTCAACTTCTGCTTTGTAGCGCTTATCCGCTTCAACAACTTCATCTTTGCTTTTCAATAAACAAAGGATTCCATACGTTGTACCATCAATAATGAAGATCACAACGTACTTGTCTCCCCCCTCTATTTTGTATAAACTTCAAATCACCAAAGTAGGTGTGACTAAGTTCTAGAGGAGCGGTACTTCTTTCGCTATTCCCTTGACGGAATTTGGAAAGGTGATTTTGCCTCTTCGCGTACCTCACATTCATTTTGAGGGTTTATGTCGAAAGAAGGCAACAATCTTAACTTTGCTAGCTTTTGAATGACTTGCTATTTAACGTGTCTTAATCTATGATGGCATAGATGCACGGATTACAAATATATCATTCATTCGGCTACAGACGTACTGTACCATTCTTAGTTATTACAGACCTGTTGGACTAGTCTCAAATCAGATTTGACCAACAACGTCCTTTAACCAAGTTAGGAACATGTATCACCTCTTTTAGAGTGATCTCATTCCTTGAAGTCCTATTGAGGACAACCTCTCCAGCCCCTTCTACTTTAGAGGTGGCGTTGCTTCACATGAACAACCTCTTGCCCGTGGTTAGGGCGTAACCGGATCATTTGTGATCTAGATACTCTCGGCCTACTCCGCTGTTGCTTTGCAGGTCGAGTGTCCAATTTCTTTATCGCCTTTCTTTAGGCCTTCGATCATTCGGGAGACCTGAAACTCGGCCCACCTTACTAGGTGTCCATTACTTTTCCTATGAAATGAATTTTGGCCCCACTCCAGTCGCCCGGAGGCTTTATATGACTAAGTGTCCAATATCATCATATCAAAGGAATTTTGTCCCACTCCAGTCGCCCGGAGGCTTTTTATGACTGAGTGTCCAATATCATCCTATGAAGGATCTTCTGCCAAATAGTATGACAGGCTCAACGTCTTTAGCTTTTAGTCTTCTTCCGTTATGATTGGTGCCCAGATAATTCTTGGCGCTTACTTAAGAGTGGTAAGAGTTTTCGCACAGTTAGTGGATCTTACTCCCTCGTATGTGCGAACATACTTTACACACTTTAGTAATTACACTTAAAAGAACGGATCTTCTTAAGTCGTTTACAAAATCCAATCTTTAAACGGAAAAGAAGATGAGATTAAACTTCTGATTTGTTAAAGCATAAGGAATATAAATTATTTTCATATTCCTCCTTACTTTAATCCATTTTTAATCAGACATAATTTAATCTTTATTCTTGACAAGTAAGAAAAATACTTATCATCTAATCCTTATTCTTGACAAGTAAGAAAAATACTTATCCCAATTTCGGATTCTGGCTTACTTCACTCACTTCATCAGACTGAGTGTCCATTTCCTTCTCACCATTATTCGGATCCTTTGTCTGGGACAGATTTAGGCCTTCTGCTACAAGATAGAATAACATCTTCACTCTTCTCCTCTTGTCCCAGTTGACATCCTCAGGCTCTCGTGAGCGCTTGTTCCCACCAGTCTTGGTAGCGGTGACACCATGAACACGTTCATCATCATCACTCTCTTCTACCAGAAAACCATTTCCATATCCAGATTTGGTCACACAACTTTTGACCGACATCTTTCGAACACTAATAGTAATACTATACAAATATTGTCTTAAGTTGTTGGGAGATTTTGCTCTATGGTACTTTATAAAGCAGTACGGGAAGTATTTAACTATTACAAGTATTCGAAAGGATAAACAAATATTCAATAATTCAACATGGAATCTGAAAATTACAATAGTTACACAAGTAAAAACTGGAAATTCCAGTTTTATAGAAGACGGAAAAATATAAATTAGTTTTTGCTGAGTCGAGTGTAGCACTCTGTCCTTAAGACAATATTGCCCCGTATGTATCATTTATACGTCCTGGACAATTTGTCTCCCAAGATAAAACAGCAATGGAACCCTTGAGCAAAGGAAACTCAAGAGCTACCGTGAAGAATATTGAGTAACGAAATGATGGTTGAAAGTTGTAGGAAGAAAACTATTTTGGTTGTGTATTTTCGTGCACTGTTTTGCTGCCTCTCTTTTGTCATTCTTGGTGCTCAACAATGGTGTAAGGGGGTGTTTATATAGGTGAGGGAGGGGCTAAAAAACTGCCTCCATAATAGCCAAATAATGGCCATTATGGAGGTAGTAAAGCCACCAACATAAATGGTGAAAGACCAACGGATTTGGCCATTATAGGAGGAGTAATTCAGCCAAAATAAATGGCTGAATTGAGTGCTTGGCAACTGCTTTGACTGGTCCGAATTCGGAAACTTGAGGGACCAAACTGTACATCTGAAAGAATTCTGGTCCGAACTGTACATCTGGAAACTTCTGGGATCAAACTGTACTTCTGGCAAAGTCCTCTGGCCCAAAAAGATAATATCAGATGGCCCACGGCCCAGGGCCCAGGGCCGAGGACTCGAGGACCCGAGAACTCGGAACCGGACCGGACTGGCGGCGGCGCGCGTGTGGTCTTTCCTCGAACCGAAGCACATCTAGGTCCTCCCTCCTTTAAACACATGGGATACCCCTTGGGGTCCCAAACCCCAAACCAATTTCGAATCTTATATACACAACAATTCTTTCTTCCTCTACCGATGAGGGAGAATTACACACAATACCACACTTTCCATGCTTCAAACACCTTACTTCGTGAACCAATATCTCTTTCATTTCTCAATGAAATTTGACGATTCTTGGCCCTACGGTTATCTACGTACTTAGTAGATCATGCATGTGTGAAGAACCGGATTCTCCAACATACGTTACACTAGTGTTTAAGCCGTTAAAGTTGGTCGGTCGCAACTCCCGCCAAAGGCAAATTTCCAACAATTATATTGTTGGTTCAAAATTAAGATAAAGAAAGGAGAGTTGATATCTTAAACTAAATAAACAAGGCAAAATTAAGGTTAGAGAGAGATACCCAACCTAAGTAAATGAATTACACTACAATGGGATAGATATAATTAATATTACTCCATAAGAACAATAAGAATTACTATAGTACGAGAACTCAAGATTAATATTGCAAAACTGAAGTGAAGTTGGGATCCATCTATGCTCTGCTAATTGAATTAGATGCCAAAAGTAAAACAATTTGCAAAAATATGAACACTTTCTTGGTTCAAAGTGTTCCAAGTGAACAGCAAAGTTTATTGGGTAGATCTGAAGTATTGCTATGTTTGGCCAAGGCTAAATTGGTAGAAATTTTTGCTAATTGTTTCTTTTTGGGATAATTATTTAGTAAAGAGACATAATCTAAATAGTGATATAATAAGATATTTACATAAATCAGCCATTGTTGGCTTCCACGACTATATTTGAGAAGGCCATAAAAATTTAATTATGACAAGATAGAATGTCAAACAACTTGTGAATATCATATGATTTTCATGAAATTAAACAAAAAGAAGTACTGTTTAATTCATTTTGTTTTCTTAGCATTTTTCTTCATTAAATTGGAGCTATATATGGGTCAAGTCAAACTTGCAACTCAAAAGTTATTATGTGCATGTGTATAATGACGATTTCTTTTAACTTTCATTAGTAAAGGCTGAATCAGAATTAGAAGTTAAAGAGTTTAAATTTGCTATCAAGCCTATAGTTCATTTTAGTTATTGAATTCACAATTAAATATTAATACAATTTTAACAAACTTTCTAATACAAAATTGTTGGATATGTAAAGCAATACGGAAAATAAATAAATATTACAAGTGTTCGAAAGGATAAACAAATAGCCAATATTCAGAAACTACCGCAAGGTTGTTGAGTCTTGAATCTTGATAACCTGAAATCAAGAAACACTAAATCTGTATTGTTACAACTGTGGCTGAGTCGAGAGATGACTCTCTGTCTTTAAGACAAGACTACCCCGTATATATGCTTTTACGTTAATGAGCAATACTCTCCCAAGATAAAACAACAACTAATCAACACTACAAAGCAAATAGGTTGATTCTGACGAAGAAAACAAACACGAAACGACTTGTTGAAGAATGAAAAATGAAGGAAGAGTTTCCTGCATAAGGGGAGGGACTTCTCAACTGCCAAGTAATGACTATTTATGGCCATTAGTGAGAATGACTGATTTAATGTGCAACATAAACTTTGGAGGGACTTCTCAACTGCCAAGTAATGACTATTTATGGCCATTAGTGAGAATGACTGATTTAATGTGCAACATAAACTTTCTGCCTTATGTCGTTCCTAATTTCATCTTTCCAGAAACTCTAGGGATCAAACTGTAAATATTAAATAATTTGGGGGTCTATCAGAAGAAGCCCAAATCCCGCGACCCGAGCCCGGACGGGCGGGCGGCGACGGCGCGCGTGTGGACTTAGCCTTGAACCCAAGCACATCTAGGTCATCCCTCCTTCAAACACATGGGTTACCCCTTGGGGTCCCAAACCCTTAGCCAATTTTGAGATTTATAAAGAGAACAATTGTTCTTTTTCCCACCGATGTGGTAGATTTGTCCCACACCATATTTCCATGCCTCAAACACCTTACTTCGTGGACCAATATCTCTTTCATTTCTTAACGAAATTTGATGATTCGTGGCTCTATGGTCATCTACTCACTTAGTAGATTATGCACGTGTGAAGAGACAAAGCCTCCAACATGCGGAACCCTAGTATTTAAGACATTAAATAAGGGTGGACGCACCTCTCCACCAAAGGCAAATTTCCAACAAAAATAGAATCAAAACAAAAATTACTGAATTCATCCGAACGTAATATCGTACCTGTCTATTAGTACTCATGCAGTTGAATATGCCGAGAAGCTTCCTAAGAGTTAATGAAACTTCCATATATGAATCTGCAGAACATGTGTACATATATGTGTTCGTTGTAAATATATCTATCTTTCCTACATTTCCATAATCATTTTCCCGTGACTCATATTTGCCTTACAATCTTACGTACAACCCAAAGATTTTTCCTTTTATGGTAGGAGTACTCGTGAAAGATTTGTTAAACAGAGGTAGTATACCTGTGATATACACTGAATATACAGCAGTATATCACAGGTATACAAAACAGCAAAACAGTGGCAGTGGCAGCCCAACAGAAGACGGCCCAAATGGCACGGACGAAATGGCCCATCACGGAAATAGGGCAGCAAAACAGTAGGACAATTCTTGTATATTAAGGAATGTATATTGTAGTATATTTGTAGTATATTAGGATATACTCTTACCATATTTAGTGTTATACACCTACCATAATTGTAGAGTTAGAATTATGGTAGAATAAGGTTTTAGGAATAGATTAGGAATAGGATTCTCCTATTTTGTAACTTGTATATATATCTATTCAATCAATGAAAATAATCAAGGGGATTATTTCTTTCATGGTATCAAGAGACTAGGTTTTACAAAAAAAAAAATTCTCTCCCTAAATTTTTTTTTGACCCTTCGGCCGAGACACCCCCCCTCCCCCCCCTCGGGTTTCTCTTCCAAAATTCGTCTTCCGCTCTCACAAACCTCTCTTAAATTTCCCCTCCTTCTTTGTTCTTATCAATATGTCAAAGAACAATTTTCACCCTGCCCTCACGGTTTCCAATATCAAGCAAAGTGTCCCTATTGTCCTTGAAATGGAAAACGTTCAATATGCAACGTGGGCGGAGTTGTTTAAAATTCACGCTATATCTTATCAAGTTCTTCCTCATATCATTCCTCCCACTAGACCCCTTCCTGTGGAGGACCAAGAGTTATGGATTACACTTGATGCTACCGTTCTTCGGTGGATATACGCCACTATTTCGGTGGACCTTCTACAGACGATTATTGAGCCAGATACCACGGCTATGGCTGCATGGAATAGATTGCGTGACATATTCCAAGACAACCAACATTCCCGTGTCGTCACACTCGAGCAGGAATTCTCTCTCGTTCGAATGGACGAATTTCCGAACGTGTCTGCATATTGCAAGAAACTAAAGGAGTTGGCGGATCAACTCCGTAATGTTGGCGCACCGGAACAAATAATCGTCTAGTTCTACAGCTTGGTTGCCGGTCTTTCGGAGGCCTATAATGGTGTTGGCACTCTCCTTCGCCAAAGCAACCCTCTTCCCGACTTCCATCAAGCCTGCTCCATGCTTACGTTGGAAGAAGCCGGTTTGGCTAAAAAGGCGGCTACCGGAGCGATCCCAGTTGTCATGATGGCGGCATCTACTAATACTTCAAGTTTTGTTAATAATTCGGGCCAAAACCATAATAATGGTGGCGGCAAGAATAATCGCAAGAATAATAACAAAAACCGCGGGGGCAAACGCGGAGGTTCTGGTGGAGGTTCCGGTGGTTAGCAAACAGGCGGTGGGTCTCAGCCAATGAACAATGGCCCACCACTCCCATGGGCCCAGCAGTGGGGCCCATGGCAGTGGAGCAGTGACAATGGGCTGTGGGCGAGCAGCCCATACAACCAGGCAGGGAACTCCGGCGGCCGGTGGGGGGCCAACAGTCCCGTGCCCAATACCCGAAGTGGCGGCCCGGCGGCCGGTGGCCCCAAGGCGGCAGCGGACAGCAGCGATTACGGGTTAGGTCCAGCACGGCTAGGAGTTCTTAGGCCCCGACCTCCGCAAGCCCATCATGCAGCAGGCCCTACTCAGACCGATATCGAGGCCGCGATGCACACGTTGGGATTGACTCAACCGGACCCAAATTGGTACATGGACACCGGGGCCACTACTCACATGACTTCCGACTCGGTACTCTCTCATCTTATTCCAATTTGAGCACCCCTGGGGATAATTATTGGTAATGGCGCTTCTATTCCAATTCTAGGGTATGGTCAGAAAATGTTGTCTCCCCTCAATCCACCACTCCTCTTGAAAAATACTTTACATGCTCCTAAATTGATTAAAAATTTAGTGTCTGTCCGAAAGTTCACAAATGACAATTCTGTTTCTGTTGAATTTGATCCTTTCGGTTTCTCTCGTGAAGGATTTCAAGACGGGGAGTCATCTCATGAGGTGTGATAGTAGGGAGGATCTATATCCTATCACGCCCGGTTTCAGTCCATCGAGTCCAGCCTTGCCATCAGCTTTTGCAGCCATCTCTCCTTCCATGTGACATGCTCGTCTGGGTCATCCGGGATCTTCTATTTTATCACTTTAGATAAAAATAGCTTTATTTCTTGTAAGGGTACGAGTCGTACTCCAATTTGTCGATCTTGTTCATTAGGAAAAATTGTTAAGTTGCCATTTGTAGACTCCAATTCTCATACTTCTATGCCATTTGACATTATTCACAGCGACTTATGGACATCTCCTGTTCTTAGTTCAATGGGTCATCGATATTATGTTCTCTTTTTAGATGATTATTCTAGATTTTTGTGGACGTTTCCAATTGCGAATAAATCACAAGTGTTTTCCGTCTTCATAAAATTTAGAGCGTTCATTCGTACTCAATTCGAAAGAGAAATAAAAAATATTCAATGTGATAATGGGAAAGAGTATGACAATAGGGAGTTTCAAGAATTTTGTGCTACTCAGGGGATAAATTTTCGTTTTTCATGTCCTCATACATCTTCACAAAATGGAAAAGCCGAACGCAAAATTCGTTCCCTAAATAACATTGTCAGAACTCTCTTAATTCATGCCTCCATACCTCCCTATTTTTGGCATCATGCTCTACAAATGGCCACATATCTTCTTAACATACTTCCGTCAAAAGGTCTGACGTATTCTTCCCCCCTCAAAATCCTATATAATAAGAACCCGTCTTATTCTCATCTTCGGATTTTTGGGTGCTTGTGTTATCCGTTATTCCCATCCACCACAATTAACAAACTTCAGGCTCGGTCTATCCCGTGTGTATTTTTGGGTTATCCGTCGAATCATCGTGGTTATAAGTGTTTTGATTTATCCTCCAAGAAAATCATTATAAATCGTCATGTCATTTTTGATGAAACCCAATTCCCTTTTACGAAAGTTCATACTCCCGAGCCTAAGTCGTATAATTTTTTGGATGACCAAATATCCCCGTATATTATTCGGAATTTTTCGGACAACTCCAGTGCCCAAAATCCTCCAAATGGGCCCACCGCCCGCCGGACCCACAAGATCGCCACATCCACCATTTCTCGCCACTAGAACAGCCTTCCGAAATTGGGCTGTCCACCCACTTCGAACCGGTCCAAAAACCGAGCCCAACATTTACCGATTTGGGCCAAGAAAGCCCACCGCCCGCCGGCCGCTCCGTCCCGAGCCCCGTAAAATTCCCAAAATTCCCTCAATTCTTCCTCGAGTCATAGACCGGTCACTCGTAGTCAGCGGGGTATTTTTACACCTAAAAGACATTTTAATTTACATTCTGATGTCTCTAAATCTCCCTTGCCCCGCAATCCTGTGTCCGCATTAAATGACCCTAATTGGAAAATTGCTATGACTGATGAATATAATGATCTTATTGATAATAAGACGTGGGAGTTGGTGCCCCATCCATATGGTATTAATGTTATCAGGTCTATGTGGATTTTTGCTCATAAGGAGAATTCAGATGGGTCCTTTGCTCGACATAAGGCGCGACTGGTTAGTGATGGTAAGACTCAGCAGGTTGGGATAGATTGTAGTGAAACGTTTAGTCCGGTGGTCAAACCGGCTACCATTCGCACTGTGCTTAGCTTGGCTCTTTCAAAGACTTGGCCAATTCATCAGTTGGATGTCGAGAATGCTTTTCTACATGGTGATCTCAAGGAAACAGTCTATATGCATCAGTCGTTGGGTTTCAGGGATCCCAACCGCCCTCATCATGTCTGTTTGTTGAAGAAATCACTATATGGGCTTAATCAGTCTCCACGGGCCTGGTATACACGATTTGCTGATTTTGTTTCGACTATTGGGTTCACTCACAGCAGGTCAGATAATTCTTTGTTCATCTACCGCTGTGGTTCGTCATTGGCCTATATTCTGTTGTATGTGGATGATATCATCTTGACTGCCTCCTCCGATGCTTTGCGCCAATCTATCATGGCCATGCTCAGTTCTGAATTTGCTATGAAGGACTTAGGGCCGTTGAGTTATTTTTTGGGGATTGCCGTCAAGCGTCATTCAGGTGGCTTGTTTCTGTCTCAACGGAAGTATACTGCTGAGATCATCGAGAGGGCTGGGATGTCATCCTGTAAGTCCACTTCCACACCGGTTGATGCAAATCCAAAGCTGAGTGCCGCAGCAGGTGCACCATACGAGGACTCGACCCGCTATCGCAGTCTTGCAGGGCCCTCCAGTATCTTACCTTTACCAGACCGGATATTACATATGCGGTTCAGCAGGTGTGTTTATTCATGCATGATCCTAGAGTTGAGCACATGAATGCAATCAAACGCATCATTCAGTATATTCAGGGGACACTAGACTATGGGTTGCACTTGTATCCGTCATCTACATCCACACTTGTCTCTTACACGGATGCTGATTGGGGTGGGTGTCCCGACACCAGACGGTCGACTTTTGGCTACTGTATGTTCCTTGGCAACAACTTGGTCTCCTGGTCAGCCAAACGTCAGGCAACTCTATCACGCTCAAGTGCCGAGGCAGAATATCGAGGGGTAGCGAATGTGGTCTCCGAATCATGTTGGCTACGTAATTTGTCGTTGGAGCTTCATTGTCCCATTCAGAAGGCAACCTTGGTATATTGCGATAACATTAGTGCCATCTACCTGTCAGGTAACCCAGTTCAACACCAACTCACCAAGCATATCGAAATGGATATTCACTTTGTCCGTGAAAAGGTTGCAAAGGGTCAAGTTCGCGTCTGCCATGTCCCGTCTCATTATCAAATTGCAGACATCTTTACAAAGGGTCTACCAGCGGTTCTCTTTGAAGATTTTAGAGACAATCTCAGCGTTCGAAGACCGCCCGCTATGACTGCGGGGGTGTGTTAAACAGAGGTAGTATACCTGTGATATACACTGAATATACAGCAGTATATCACATGTATACAAAACAAAGAAAACAAGCAAGGCGATCCAAATAGAGGCGGTGGCAACCCAACGAAGATGGCCTAAATGGCACGGACGAAATGGCCCGATCACGGAAATAGGGCAAAAAAAAAAGAGGACAATTCTTGTATATTAAGGAATGTATATTGTAGTATATTTGTAGTATATTAGGATATACTCTTACCATATTTAGTGTTATACACCTACCATAATTGTAGAGTTAGAATTATGGTAGAATAAGGTTTTAGGAATAGATTAGGAATAGGATTCTCCTATTTTGTAACTTGTATATATATCTATTCAATCAATGAAAATAATCAAGGGGATTATTTCTTTCAAGATTAATTCAATTACCTAGTTAAGCTCGACCATTTTTAAATTGACCTAAGGCAACTTTTTGAAATGCAATTGATAGGATTATATGTAGAAATTATAATGTAGGAATCGTTTGTGAGATCAATCGGAGTATTATACATGTGGTACTAATAAAGGTGATAAATATTAATATTATGCTAGTTCTGACAATAAAAAAGATATTATGCTATGGGAGTATGAATTACTTACTTTGAGGATATTTTTATCATTAAATATTTTTATTCATGTATTGCTAAAGAATAAGCAGATTTTTTGCACATAATTTAATATGAGTATTACTTAACTTCGTTAACCAAACGTTGCATTAGTTTATGAGAAAACTATTTTTTCCTTATATGGTATAATGAGATACTTTTATTAGTTATGTGCATATTTTTTCCTAATACCTCCAATCAAACTGAAAGAGAATCATTTCATTAATATAATTATTTTATATACATGATACACAATAGACATTCTAGGCTATAGTTATGGAAATCAAATATACATTTAATTAATACAAAGGTTTACTACCATAATTACAGATATACAAGATCACTAATAATATCAAAAGAATATATTGTGTATATTCTATCACACCCCTGCAGTCATAGCGGGTGGTTGTCGTACGTTGAGACTGTCCCTAAAATCTTCAAACAGAACTAAGGGAAGACTCTTAGTAAAGATGTCAGCAATTTGATCACGTGAGGGGACATGCAACACACGTACTTGTCGACAAGCTACCTTTTCACGAACAAAGTGAATATTCATCTCGATATGTTTAGTGCGCTGATGTTGGACAGGATTCCCCGAGAGATATATCGCACTAACATTATCGCAGCAGACCAAGGTAGCTTTCCGAATAGAAAAATGAAGCTCTAAGAGGAGGTTACGCAACCAACAGGACTCAGTCACCACATTGGCTACCCCTAGATATTCGGCCTCCGCGCTAGAGCGCAGCAAAGTAGCTTGGTGTTTAGCCGACCAAGAGACCAAGTTATCACCAAGAAAATACAATAACCAGATGTCGAACACCTAGTATCTAGACATTCACCCCAATCTGCAACTGTATAAAACATGAGAGTAGATACCGATGATGGATATAAGTGTAAATCATAATCAAGAGTGCCCTGAATGTAGCGCACAATGCGTTTGAGAGCGTGCATGTGTTCTTCCCTCGGATCATGCATGAATAAATACACATGCTTCACTGCATAAGTAATATCGGGCCTTCTAAACGTGAGATATTGAAGAGCCCCCGCAAGACTACGATAGTGGGAGGGATCCTCGTATGGTGTGCTAGAAGTAGCACTCAGCTTCAGTTTAGTGTCAACCGGAGTAGGAGATGACTTACAGGATGACATGTCAACCCATTCAATGATCTTTACTATATACTTTCTCTGAGATAGAAATAAACCACTTGCATGGCAAGTGACAATTATACCCAAAAAATAACTCAAAGGCCCCAAGTCTTTCATAGCAAATTCGGAGCTGAGAAAAGATATGATAGACTTGCGCAGTTTATCAGAGGAAGCAGTCAATATAATATCATCCACATATAACAAAATATAGGGCATAGAAGTACCGTGATGATAGATGAACAGAGAATGATCAGACCTGTTGTGAGAAAACTCAAGAGTAGACACATAATCTACAAATCTTTTATACCAGGCCCGAGGAGCCTATTTTAGCCCATAAAAGGACTTCTTCAGCAAGCACACATGATTAGGATGAGTGGGGTCCCTGAAACCCAAGGGCAGATGCATGTATACAGTTTCCTTGAGATCGCCATGTAAGAACGCATTTTCCACGTCCAGCTGATGAATGTGCCATGCTTTTGAGAAAGCTAGACTGAGAACAGTGCGAATAGTCGCCGGTTTGACCACCGGACTAAATGTCTCTCCACAATCCACGCCAACCTGTTGAGTTTTGCCATCACCTACAAGACGGGCCTTATGCCTCTCAAAACAACCATTAGATTTTTCCTTATGAGTAAAAATCCACCTAGATGAATCACATTAACACCAGGTGGACGGGGCACCAACTCCCACGTCTTATTTTCAATAAGAGCATTATATTCATCATCCATGACCATTTTCCAATTCGGGCCACGAAGGGCAGACACGGGGTTACATGGTAGGGGTGATTTAGTGTCATTAGAGTTGAGATTAAATTATCATTTTGGTCTAAAAATACCCCGTTGGATATGAGTAACTAGCCCTTGTCCTGGAATAGAAGTGGGCTGGATATGGGTCAGTGTAATGGTGTCGGTACCGATTCGAGTTTGGAGGAATTAGGTCGGCTGGAATTATTTGGGCCAGCAGGTAGTGGGCATGCTGGCAGAAAATATTGACCGAGAGTATTTGGGGTAGCAGGCAGTAGGCCTGCTGGTAGAGGCTCAAGGACGGGATTGTTTGGGCCAGCAGGTAGTGGGCCTGCTAGCAGAAGTTGCGGACCGAAATCATTTGGGCCACCAGGCAGTGGGTGCATGGTAGAAAATTTGAACGAGTGTGTGTTAGGCTAGCAGGCAGTGGGCCGGACTGTGCCTGCTGGTTCGGGTTTCGAGGTGTGGGCTGGACCAAATGGTGGACCACATACGGTGATAGCCCATCATCCAAAAATTCATAAGACTTGGACGCGGAATTATGAAACTTAGCAAACAAAAATTGGGTTTCATAAAAAATGACATGGCGACTAATGATTATTTTATTACAAGATAAATCAAAATATTTGTAACCACGATGATTAGATGGGTAACCTAGAAACACACAAGCGGTAGAGCGGGCTTGAAGTTTGTTGATTGTAGTGGAGGAGAATAGAGGATAACATAAACACCCAAACACCCTAAGATGAGAATACGAAGGGTCTTTTTGATAAAGAATTTTGAGTGGAGATTGCTATGCTAATCCTTTGCTAGGGAGTATGTTAAGAAGGTAAGTCTCCATTTGTAATGCATGATGCCAAAATGAATGTGGTAATGATGCATAGGCTGGTAATGTATGAACAATATTATTAATGGTGCGGATTTTTTTTCGGCTTTCCCATTTTGTGATGACGTATGTGGACATGAAAATCGAAAAGATATACCATTAACCTTACAAAATTTTCTAGATGGCCCATTATCAAATTTCCTTCCATTATCACATTGAATGTTCATAATTTTCCGTTCAAATTGAGTACGGATGAATGCTCGAAATGATAGAAATGTGGAATAAACCTGAGACTTTTTAGATAACGGAAATGTCCACAAAAAATTAGAATAATCATCTAATAACAAAATATAATAACCTAATCCCATGAGATATTATTTTCTTCTTGTCCGCTAGGGAAACATGTTAAATTGTTCTAATTAGTTATAAGATGGGATAGCTAATCCCATGAGATATTATTTTCTATCTCGTTCCACCAACCAAACTACCCTTTTAGAGCCTTGGTTATTTATATTTGAGACATTCTCACACGTGCAATTTTTCATTCAATAGTAATCCAATTACACTTTTAACTTTCACTAGCCATTACACATGCAATTGAATATGCTGAGAAGCTTCGTAAAAGTTACTAAACTACCATATTTGAATATGCAGAACACGTGTACATAATTGTGTTCATCGTACATATGTCATTCCAGTCGATGATAAATTAGACCCCAATTTGACCTATGATTCTCGTGATTCCTTGCCGTACAATCTCGAGTACAACTCTAAGATATTTCCTTGACTTGTTCAAATATTACCATAATTTACTGTTCAAAATTATTGAAGATCAAGAGGAAATAAGTTTTGAACATCTCCATATCTTTGTGGTTAAGGGTGATAATTGTCCAAGTCCATATAAGGAGATCAATTATTCATTCCATATCCGGCGTCGCGGCCCTTCTCGGCTCCGCAGTTCGACCCGTATCATCTTACACATCACACAATCATTTCTTCGTTTACCGACGTGGAACACTTGTTATTTAGCCAATAATCGTCCATCATTCTATGTCTCAAACACCTCACTTACGTACCAATATCTCTTTCATTAACGAAATTTACGATACTTGGCACTAAGATTGCATGTGTGTGAAAACAACGTTTCCGACGTGTGATAACGTTATATGCATTGCCATATTACAGTAGAATTAACGTGAATGTTCTTTAACATCAATGCTTTCATATTTAGTCTTACCTCGTGCATATAACTATGTTGTAGACCAATTTTATCAGGATGTTGTCATGTAAAATTAATGATTAATAGTTGACAAATAAATAATCATTGAATAAATTATCAATTTAAAAAAGTGGAAGCACAAATTGAAAGAAATAATCCCTTGATTATTTTCAATAATTGAAAGACTATATATACAAGTTACATAATAGGAGAATCATATTCCTATTCTATTCCTAAAATCTTATTCTATACATTTATGGTAATACACTAATTATGGTAATACAATACTAATTATATTACAACCTTACCTAAACTAGGATACTAAATATTTACCATAAATTATAAATAATTGTGTATATTTAACACAAATTTAATCACATAAATATTAATTAAAGTACTTCTTCTATCTAAAAAATATATATATTTAATACTTCCATTTTTTCAAGATTCAATACTTGAACCTTGAGTCTTTGTTAATGCCTTAAGATTCATTCTTTCATATATTTTTGTTGTTGAGGGAGCTTACAACATTTTTGTGCAATATATGAATATTTAAATTTAGATAAAAAGAATTAATGTTGATCTTGTTTAAATCCAAATGTTAGTGAAATTGATAATTGATAAGTAAAAAGTATTATGAAACAAAATTGGAACAAATAAATTATTCTATTTAAAAAAAATATATAATATATGCCTCGGCAAAAAGGATAACTTTGTTATGAGATTAATGATCACGAGAATTTTAACTTACTAATTCTTATTCAAATCCAAAGGTTTTAATTTTCTTCCCTCAGTTACCTTTTTGTCTTAGAATTAGCCATTGAATTATATTCAAACATTATAAGTACAATTCTAACTTAATTAGGAGTATTAACTTTTTCCACCACCTATATATATACCTGCCTTACATCAATAAAATTATTGCATAAACAACTCTACAACGTCTTATCTCTCTCTTTTCAAATTAAACCTAACATAGTGATTTTTCATCAAAGGGCTTTCTATTTGTAGATACCATAAGGAAATTAATTCGTTCAGAACTCAATTGACTCTTTTCATAAAGAAGGTGGAACGTCCTCAGCTCCGCATTATCCCATTCTTTTCTTGTCCTGAAATAACGAAAAAGAATGTCGATTTCACTAGAAGCATTGGCCATGATGGGAGCCGATTATGTTAAAGATGGAATTAGCATGGAAGAATTTGAAAGGCATGAAGAACAAGTGCCTCCTTATTTGTTAGCTGATGATCAAGAAGATGATGATAATGATCTTTTATTCTCAAGGAAGATAAAAAATAATTCACATATGAGTCGAGAATTTCATAGATGTGAGAATGATGAAGGGGAGAAGAAGAAAAAGTTAAGTGGAAACAAGATTTTCTGGGAATTCTTGAAAAAGAAGGATGTGGCAAGTTTTTTGAGACTAGTGGGAATAATCTTTGTATAATGGTGTTGAATTTTTTTTTTTAATTTCCTGGAACAATCACAAAGTTGTAGTTACCTAGGTAGCTAGAACTTTTATTTATTTATTATTTTACCAGAATAAGAAAATTTGAAGTGGAAATATTACTTCACTTTGATCGACCCAATATAATAGACGACTTTTATGTTTTCTTTTATTTATTTACTTGTATTAATATTAGTCTTTGTGTTCCCAATATATATGACGACAAACAGGGGTAACAAAAATTGATACGTAGATGTTTGTAATCATATCTATATAATATTAAAAGGAGAGGAAAATCCCCTCTCCTTAAGCCAAGTAACATAATTAGAAAAAATCACATATAACTTATTGATTAATTAACTATTAACTCGCTAATGTGAAAAACAAGGTAAAAACAGTTCGTGAAGATCTAAGATGTCTTACAAGATGTGATCATGCTACATTAATAAATGTGCTAATCTTTGTTTTCCTTCTTGAAATGGTGCATGAAGAGGTAACATTGGATCATTACACATGGTATAGATGTAAAATTGAATCATGCTATTTGGCCTGACCCCCTTTGGTTCAATTAGCATATTTGACATGTAATTTGAAACTAAAAATTGCTAACTTAAATTATAAAAAAAATACGTGATTGAGGCCTGTTAGTTCAAAAGGGCAATTTTGAGCCATTTTGATAATGATGGATAAATTCGACATTACTTTTTAACGGAAAATAAAATTATTTCATTTCATATACATTCAAGGACAATTTTGACCCAAGGTCGCTTTAATCAAGTGTCCTCTTAGATTCTTTATTTCTAAAAAGTTAAATTGTTAAAAAGAGTTAACACACTTTAATTTACTTAATTATGTCTTCAACACACCCCTCACACTTGAGTCGGATTCTTTCTCACGAGTCAAAGTTCACTTATATTTTAAAGGTTTTTATCAGCTTCAAGGACAAGATTTCAATAATGAAACCTTCAGCCCTTTTGCTTAACCTGTTAAATTCCGGCCAACCTCGTTTGGTCATAAAAAAATTCTTGAAGATGTGGGTGACACAGGAATCTCTAGATATTGAGTGGAACTTAGTTCAATGGGTTTATTGATTGGCTGATTGTTGCCGGGGCTTGCTGATATTTGGTCCATGTGAAACTTAGTTGGTAGGGAGATATAATGCAATATATATGTGTACAATTGTAGTCTTAATGGAATTAGGATCTCTATATTATATTAATTACATTAAAATATTAATTATAGAATATATGGAATATATTCACTATCACGCCCCCTCAGTCGGAGTGGGAGGAGGCCGGACGCTGAGACTGGATCTGAAACCAAGGAACAATTGTCGAGGAAGCCCCTTTGTGAAGATATCTGCGTCCTGATATGAAGAAGGAACATGCAACACCCTAATGTGACCCATTGCAACTTTCTCTCGAACAAAGTGAATATCCATCTCAATATGCTTGGTTCGTTGATGCTGAACCGGATTGTGAGACAAGTAGACAACGCATATGTTATCACAGTAAACCAAAGACGTCTTACGTAAGGGACAATGAAGCTCAAGAAAGAGATTTCGGATCCAACATAGCTCAGCAACAACGTTCGCAACGCCTCGATATTCTACTTCGGCACTCGAACGAAAGAGTGTGGCTTGCCGCTTGGCAGACCACGAAATAATATTATCCCCAAAAAATACGCAATAGCCGGACGTAGAGCGACGGGTGTCCAGACAGCCTGCCCAATCTGCGTCTGTGTAAGAAAGTAGCCTAGTCGGTGCGGAGGGATATAAATGTAGTCTATAGTCAAGAGTGCCCTTAACGTACCGAATGATACGCTTAAGAGCTGTAAAGTGAGGCTCCCTAGGAACATGCATGAATAAGCACACCTGCTGAACAACATATGCAAAATCTGGCCGAGTGAAGGTGAGATACTGAAGAGCACCTGCGAGACTCATATAAAGAGAGGGATCGATGACTGGATCCCCATCATCCGCACTGATTTTGGACTTTGAGTCGACATGAGTGGGCATGATCTTGCAGTTTGCCATTTTAGCCCTGTAGACAATCTCTTCTGCATACTTACGCTGACACAAGAACATGACATGTGCGAATCTGGTCACTGATATCCCCAAAAAATAACTCACCTTACCCAAATCTGTTATAGAAAATTCGGACTTGAGCAGGGCAATGATCTCGTGTTTCGGTGTATCCGAAGAAGCTGTTAGAACAATATCATCCACATATAAAAGAAGATAAGTGATGTCAGTACCTCGATGAAAAATAAACAGGGAAGGATCACTCTTGCTACACACGAACCCGATCTATATGTTGTATGTAGTAAACCTCTCGTACCAAGCCCTAAGGGCTTGTTTCAAACCATATTGTGACTTACAACCCTAAGGGCTTGTTTCAAACCATATTGTGACTTACAAAGAAGCCAAACGTAATGAGGAACCTCCGGATGCACAAATCCAGGCGGTTGATACATATAAACATTTTCTTTCAAATCCCCATATAAGAAAGTATTTTTTACATCAAGCTGGTGAATAGACCAATTTTTTCCCATAGCTATGCTCAACACTGTGCGAATGGTGGTTGGTTTGACCACAGGACTAAAAGTCTCATCACAATCAACTCCCTCCTACTGACCAGTACCATTAGCCATAAGTCTTGCATTATGACGTTCAAGCTCTCTACTATCTCAGAATTTGTGATGATAGAGCCACATATAATGAACACATTCACCCCTTCTAGTTTCAGAACAAGATCTTAAGTGTGCTGATTGGTTAACACATTAAACTCCTCACGCATGGCCGCATTCCAATTTGGGTCAAGTTTGGCTAATTTTGGGTTTTTATGAATGGGTGAGATGGTTTGGGTGGATAGGTTAAAGTGAAATTTTGGTTTGAAAATCCCGTGTTGTGAACGGGTTTCCATACGGTGTGTGGAACGGTCATGGGTGGGGCATGTGGGCTGGGTGGAATGGACTAGGTAGTGGGGTTGGGTATGGACTGGGAGGGTGATGGGCTGGGTAGTGTGGCGGGCATGGACTGGGTAGTGGGGTGGGGCAGTGTGGTATGCAGGGACTGGTCAGTGGGGTGGGATAGTGTGGCGGGTGTATCGTCGGGAAATGACTGGGCAGCGAGGTGGGGTTGACGGGACATGTAGTGGTACGGCTTGAGAGTGCGAATTTTGTAGTGCATTTTGAACTAGAGGTGAGGTGTCCGAGTCATCAAGGAATCCGTAATCGGTGGGTCGGAATTGGTAGATGTTGGCAAAGAGGAAGACGTTCTCCTCAAACGTGACATGACGTGAGACTATGATTTTGCATGTGGACACGTTATAGCATAAGTACCCCCTATAGTTTAATGGGAACCCTAAGAAGACACACGGAGTGGAACGGGATACTAATTTGTGAGGGACGGTGGAGGCCAAATTTGGGTAGCAAATACAACCGAAAATCCGAATATGATCATAGGTAGGGATCTGACAAAATAGGAACTCCGTAAGGGTCCTATTTTGGAGCGTACGGGTAGGTAGTATATTGAGAAGGCATTCTGCCATTTCAATGCATATACCCAATCGCTGGGGGAAAGAGATGCATGAAAAAGTAAGGTACAAATCATATTGTTAATGGTGCGTAAAATTCGTTCGGCTTTACCATTTGGAGGGGAAGTATGGGGGCAGGAGAAATAAAATACCATGTCATTAGCCGTACAGAATTTATGAAAGAGAGATTTGTTAAATTCACGACCATTATTACATTGAAACGTTTTTATTTCTCTTTCAAATTGTGTTTTAACATATGTACGAAATTTAAGAAACTCGAAGTAGACCTGAGATTTAAAGTGGAGCGGATAGACCCATAGGAAGTGAGAAAAATCATCCAAAAATATTAAATTGTAATTATGACCCAATTTGCTAGTAATAGGAGAGGTCCATAAATCAGAATGAATAATATCAAAGGGAGAAAAAGTAATACTTAAAGATGACGTAAATGGAAGTCTAACATGCTTTCCTAGATGACAAGAATAGCAATTTTGGGCAAGGTTCTGTTTATTACATTTAATTAAATTTTGGTTTCTATAAAAATAAAAAATATGAGCTTCGGGATATCCAAGTCTACTATGCCACGTTGAGGAGGAGATGGCAGTTAGAGATGTGGTAGGATTGACACTGGCAGTGGACGTGGATAAGAAAGGATAGAGGTCCCCCACACTATTGCATCTCATAAGAAGTCTCCCCATATGTAGGTCCTTTACAAAAAAATCAAACGGGTCAAAATCAATGGATACTCAATTATCGGTGGCAAATTTTCTAATAGATATTAAGTTCTTGATAATGTTAGGGGCATATAGGACGTTTTTAAGGGAGAAGTGGGGTTGCAGTGATAGAGTTAGTGTGTGAGATATTAGATTATTGATAGAGATGGCAATGGATCTTGGACCCGGTGAATCCATATCCATTTTATAGGATATGGATCTTCAAAATTTGGACCCGACGGATCCGGATCGGATCTGGATCTTGTATTTGAGATCCGTATCCGGTCCAGATCTGATCCGTGGATCCATTTTTTATTAAATATATTCATAACCCAGAATGTAATTTTATAAGTATTTTCTTAATTTTTTTCATAATTTATGTATTGGATAAATGGTTGAATCAGGATAAGGCACAAGTCACACAGCCATGTAATTTGTCTTTGAAGTTTCATTTATTTTACCTATATGCTCTCTGCAGTTTCCCATATTTTCATTTCTATAAAAAGAAAAAATTATCACTCTTCTTTAAATTTTCCTTTCATGAATCTGCTAGCCGTAAGCTTTAAGTATCTTTCTCTCATTTGTTTGATCAGCAAAAAAAATGGGACTTTTGATATATGACTGACATTGTTTTATGTTGTTTAATGAAGTCAATCAGTAGAACTACAAGTGGAACATCACTAAAACCTCCAAAAATTAGCTCAAAGTTGCAACCTGTTCAGCATCACTAATGAAGTCAATCATCTTTATTTTCTTGTGATGCTAAAACTTTGTTCAGTATTTTGGAAGAATGGTGTCATGTTTGTGTCGGTTGATTGAATGAACTCAATCATTTTTTTCAATTAGATTGCGTTTCATTTTATCATAAAAGTTTCAACATGTGGGAATATTATTCAAGCCAAAAAAAATAACATGTAGATCCAGATCCGATCCGTAGACCCGGTGGATCCGATGGATCCGGATTTGGATCTAATTTTTATGGACCCGATGGATCTGGATCTGGGTCCATATATGAAAAATGGATCTGGATCTGGATCTAGTATGATCCGGTCCAGATCTGATCCGTTGCCATCCTTAGTTATTGATAATGTTAGGGGCATATATTAGGTTCTTGAATTGGAATACGATGACCATTACCGACCATAATAGATTAAGGAGTATTTAAATTGCGCAGATGAGGAAGATTACCAGAATTGTTGGTGAGGTGAGATGTGGCACCTGTATCCATATACCACGCATCATTGGGTTGCAGAATTTTTAAAGAACCGAAAGCCTCGCCCAAATCCGTTGGATTGAGGTTGGGCGGCTGCTGCTAGACAACTGTGTAGTGGGCTTGGTGGCTGGAAAATGGCTCGGTGGAGCTGGGCTGTTGTGTAGTGGGCCTTGTCGGTGCCTATTATAGATGCTGGGCCTGGCCTGAAAGGGGTCATTCGATGGAGCTCACTGTTGCTAGGCCGTTGTATAGTGGGCCTCAGCGGTGCCCACTGTTGTTACCAGGCCTGGCCTAGAAAGGGGTCGATCGACGGGGCCTAGTGCCTGAACAGTGGCCAAGGACGTGGGCTGGCCCACTGTGTCGGGTACTGGGACTGCAACTGATTATTTTTTACGCTGGGTGTTGAGGAAGAGGAAGCGGGGCAAGCTATGTGGGCCGCGGGTAAAGCCATTAGGGTAGCCAAAAAGTGGTGGAGGAATATCGGGATTGGGCTGCCGTATATCAGTTGTATAATAATGGTATACATGTCTTTGGGTGATATATGGCTTGGGTTGGCTGTATATCACATGTATACCAGATGTATACGGGCGAGAAAGGGAAATATGAGGGCTGGGTGGGTTGTATATCAGTGGTATACATGTTTATTTTTAGAAGAAGATGAGAGATGGGGGTTGTATATCTCGGTATATATGGGGTATATAGGCTTGTTTTTAGAAGAAGATGAGAGGATATATATCGTAGAGGAGCAGTGTCCATGGGACGGTATATTACGGAGGAGCAGTGGTATACGGGGATGTATATCATAGAGGAGTTGGCTGGGCTGTATACGGATGATATTTCGCCAGAAGAGGGAGGCGTAAAAGAAGGGTGTGGCGGCCAACACTAGGGTTTAGGGTATGGAGGGATTTTTGGTTCTTGATACCATGTAGAATAGTGTAAATCTCCCTTGATTGGAGTTCTCTTATTAATGCAATATATATATATAGAGAGAGTGTACAATTGTAGTCCTAATGGAACTAGGATCTCTATTTTACATTAGTTACACTAAAATATTAATTACAGAATATAATATATTCACTATCAATATTGTTGGGTGTGTAAATAAAGTTTCACAATATTGTTAGTTGAGAAAAATCACTACTAAAAAAATAAGAAATAACGATGAACAAACTTTGTAGCTAAACAGTAAAATTCGTCAACACTATTTAGTGATGGATTAGCAACAGATTAACAAAAAAAATATTAATCTACGAGTTATTTAGCAATGAAGTCCGTAGTTAATTTCAGTAAAAAAAAAACGGTAGTGAATGAAGCTACATATATGGTATATGTAGGAATACTCTTAACAAAATAAGGCCTTTTTGAGATAACGTGCGGGCATAGCTCAAAATGGACAATTACATACTATATTAAGAAATTCTACGGTGGCGTAGACCACCATATATACATTACATGTACAAGGGCAACTAATAGTCTGTGAAGAAATCTCTCCATAATATGTAGTTATTTACCATTGTAATTTTGCAATCTTAGCTCTAATATTCCTAAATTCGCATTCATCGTTTGCTAGACACGCTGGCTAATATATGATTTTCATGACCCATATTTGTTGTACAATTAATCTCGAGTACAACTCTAAGGTATTTGGTAGGACTTGTTCAAATCTCGAGTACAACTCTAAGATATAAATGGATAGCTTTGTTTTGAGATTGCTCATGATCACGAGAAAGCTTCGAATTCTTATTCGAATTCAATAGGTCGTTGAAGGCGTCAATTCAACATTCTAAGTTTAATTATTATATTTCAACTTTCACCTTCTCCACCACCTATATATATGTCTTATCTCAAAACCTGCAATAAATAACTCTACAACATTCCTATTATTGTCCTCAAGTCTCATATTATATTATTCACTTATTAGTTGCATAAAGAGCAATTAAAAGAAAAAAAATATCGATTTCGCTTGAAGCATTGGCCATGATGGGAGTTGATTATGTTAAAGATGGAATTAGTAGTGAAGGACAAGTGCCTCCTTATTTCTTAGTCGATGAATATGATGATGATGAAGTTTTTTTCACAAGAAAGATTAATATTTCCATAAAAGATTCATATGAACATTCTTTTTGTTTTCAAGAGATTCATAGAATTGAAAATGATGAAGGGGAGCACAAAAAGCCTTTAATTAGAAATTTCCGGGAATTATTGGGGGAAAAAAGAGTAGCAAGTTTAACTTTTGAACTTGTAGGAATAATCATCATTGTATAAATGTCGTTGTAATCATTTGTCTTGGAAATAGTATTTAAAGAGCAGAGTCATGAAATTGTAATTATTTATGGGTTCATTTAATATTTATTGAATTTTTAACATATTTTTACATATATATGATATTTCGTCTAAAATATACTGTATTCGAATAAAACTGTTGGCAAAGGTTTAGATTCGTCCCTGAACTGAAGTGTCGTCTTAGATTCCATGCTACTCCTCGACTAATGCTCCCTCCTATCATAATAGTGTTATTACCTTTTTATTTTGATTCAAAATAAATGGCGTTTTATGTAATGCAAGAATGTATTAATTTTATTTTTCAAATTTACCCTTATTTATAGATTGCAAATATATTTTCTCATTTATAATTTTCTATGAGTACATTAAATCTTATAATTATTTCTTTAAAAATATTTGATGTGCACATAATATTACGTCATATGGCTTTTACACTACATATACACCTCAAATTCATGTGCTCTTTATACTTAGCATTTAGAAAGAAAATTAAAGAAAGGGATTTTTTTTATGATAAACAATTATGTCATTTCAGTTATTTCTCAAGAAGGAAGCAGAGGTCCGTAGAATTTCAAGTATTCAATTTCACCAATAAGATATGAAGACTTGCTTCACATTTAGAATTGCACAAAAAAAACTATTTGTCTCAAAAAGGTTTGACTGAAATTAAATTTTGGAAAAATGTCGAAATATGTAAGACTTGGAGGGAGATTCAAAACTCCGACAAATGGCCGGTGGTCCAAACAAACGAAAGAATCAGTTACATTTTTCATATGATCTCTTCTTATAGATAGACTAAAAAAATCAAATAAAGTTATTTTTGTATAACTTTGCAAAGATGCAAATTTAATTAAGAGTTATTTAGTCAAAAAAAATAATTTTTAAAAGTGATTAATAATTTCTTAAAAGATGTGCCATAGATAAAGATATCAAATAATATAGACGGGGAGGAGTACATGATTGGGCAATTAAACATGTACTTATTATTCTTAGAGCGTAACCCACAGCTAGTGAAGAATCTGGTACGCCATTTAATTTGTAGGCAACTTACCTAATTTCAAATACAC
Organism: Anisodus tanguticus; assembly: GCA_034509755.1. Lineage (NCBI taxonomy): Eukaryota > Viridiplantae > Streptophyta > Magnoliopsida > Solanales > Solanaceae > Anisodus > Anisodus tanguticus. The sequence goes on from CM067545.1 coordinate 49,319,008, forward strand.
GTGCAATTTTCTATCTCGTTCCACCAACCAAATTACCCTTTTATATTTGAGACATTCTCACACGTGCAATTTTTCATTCAATAGTAATCCAATTACACTTTTAACTTTCACTAGCCATTACACATGCAATTGAATATGCTGAGAAACTTCGTAAAACTTACTAAACTACCGTATTTGAATATGCAGAACACGTGTACATATTTGTGTTCATCGTACATATATCATTCCAGTCAATGATAAGTTAGACCCCAATTTGACCTATGATTCTCGTGATTCCTTGCCGTACAATCTCGAGTACAACTCTAAGATATTTCCTTGACTTGTTCAAATATTACCATAATTTACTGTTCAAAATTCTTGAATATCAAGAGGAAATAAGTTTTGAACATCTCCATGTCTTTGTGGTTAAGGGTGATGATTGTTCAAGTACAAATAAGGAGACCAATTATTCATTCCATATACGGCGTCGCGGCCCTTCTCGGCTCCACAGTTCGACCCGTACCATTTTACACCTCGCACAATCCTTCATTCGTTTACCGACGTGGAACACTTGTTATTTAGTCAATAACCGTCCATCATTTTATGTCTCAAACACCTCACTTACGTACCAATATCTCTTTCATTAACGAAATTTACGATAGAATTAACCTGAATGTTCTTTAACATCAATGCTATCATATTTAGTCTTACCTCGTGAGTTTCAGCATATAACCATGTTGTAGACCAATTTTATCAGGATGTTGTCATGTAAAATTAATGATTAATAGTTGACAAATAAATAATCATTGAATAAATTATCAATAAAAAAAAGTGGAAGCACAAATTTAATCACATAAATATTAATTAAAGTACTTCTTCTATCTAAAGTATATATATATTTAATACTTCCATTTTTTCAAGATTCAATACTTGAACCTTGAGTCTTTGTTAATGCCTTAAGATTCATTCTTTCATATATTTTTGTTGTTGAGGGAGCTTACAACATTTTTGTGCAATATATGAATATTTAAATTTAGATAAAAAGAATTAATGTTGATCTTGTTTAAATCCAAATGTTAGTGAAATTGATAATTGATAAGTAAAAAGTATTATGAAACAAAATTGGAACAAATAAATTATTCTTTTAAAAAATATATATATAATATATGCCTCGGCAAAAAGGATAACTTTGTTATGAGATTAATGATCACGAGAATTTTAACTTACTAATTCTTATTCAAATCCAAAGGTTTTAATTTTCTTCCCTCAGTTACCTTTTTGTCTTAGAATTAGCCATTGAATTATAGTCAAACATTATAAGTACAATTCTAACTTAATTAGGAATATTAACTTTTTCCACCACCTATATATATACCTGCCTTGCATCAATAAAATTATTGCATAAACAACTCTACAAAGTCTTCTCTCTCTCTTTCCAAATTAAACCTAACGTAGTGATTTTTCATCAAAGGGCTTTCTATTTGTAGATTAAGTAACATAAAGAAATTAATTCGTTCAGAACTCAATTGACTCTTTTCATAAAGAAGGTGGAACGTCCTCAGCTCAGCATTATACCATTCTTTTCTTGTCCTGAAATAACGAAAAAGAATGTCGATTTCACTAGAAGCATTGGCCATGATGGGAGCCGATTATGTCAAAGATGGAATTAGCATGGAAGAATTTGAAAGGCATGAAGAACAAGTGCCTCCTTATTTGTTAGCTGATGATCAAGAAGATGATGATAATGATCTTTTCTTCTCAAGGAAGATAAAAAATAATTCACATATGAGTCGAGAATTTCATAGATGTGAGAATGATGAAGGGGAGAAGAAGAAAAAGTTAAGTGGAAACAAGATTTTCTGGGAATTCTTGAAAAAGAAGGATGTGGCAAGTTTTTTGAGACTAGTGGGAATAATCTTTGTATAATGGTGTTGAATTTATTTTTTAATCTCCTGGAACAATCACAAAGTTGTAGTTACCTAGGTAGCTAGAACTTTTATTTATTTATTATTTTACCAGAATAAGAAAATTTGAAATGGAAATAATAATTCACTTTGATCGACCCAATATAATAGACGACTTTTATGTTTTCTTTTATTTATTTACTTGTATTAATATTAGTCTTTGTGTTCCCAATATATATGACGACAAACAGGGTAACAAAAATTGATACGTAGATGTTTGTAATTGTTGATGTTGGATGGATGTTGTGACAACATCTGTAAATGCTCAGGATAACATCTTATGAAAATAAGAATGTTGCCTGCGATGTTGTGACAATATTTCTGTAACGATTTTGCCTATTCTTCTGGCCAAAACAGGTTGTGTTACTGATGTTGTGCTTAAAACGTGGTAAAAGAAACAGTCAAAGCTTGGAGAGGAAGCAGCGTGAAGACCAAGTTCAGAACGTTGAGCTTTTGAAGGAGCAAGAACCGGTCCAAGATGAAGCCTTCTTTACTCAGCCTCCACAACCAACCAGTGAGGATTTCAAGAGAAGTTCCACACTATAAATAGAAGGGAACTTCAGAGTATTGATATCCAGTATTGAACAAGAAGAATTACCAAGAGAGTTCTCGGATATTCACCTTAGAAACTGGATCAACACACTTAGCCTAAAGTAGTATAACAACATCTAGTCTCACATTACTACTGCTGCTCAGATTCTAGATCAAGCTTATATTTCAAGCAATAGTAATGAATATGTTGTATTTGTCTTTTTAGATCTTTTAACTTTAGGCTGAAGTCATCTGCGACTTCACTTTTGTTTGTAATTTCTTTTTCGCATTTATTGTTCAATCTTGTAAAAAGAAATTCATTTGTAATTGTATATAATTTATACAATTCTTTGGTCATTGACCATCAAGGGATATATTAATATATACCCTTGAAAATATAAACCTTGTGTCTCTTTACTTTTCCGCTGCATTTACTCTATAAAGGTTTATAACTGTTTTATCACAATGTTGCCTCAGATGTTGACACAACATTGAAGGCAACATCCAGAAACTGTTTTAATTGCTTTAGCTGTTACTGTTTTATTCTTACATATTCTTGCTTATCCGTAGCCTCGGACCCAACAGTAATCATATCTATATAATATTAAAAGGAGAGGAAAATCCCGTCTCCTTAAGCCAAGTAACATAATTAGAAAAAATCACATATAACTTATTGATTAATTAACTATTAACTCGCTAATGTGAAAAACAAGGTAAAAACAGTTCGTGAAGATCTAAGATGTCTTACAGGATGTGATCATGCTACATTAATATATTGTGTTAATCTTTGTTTTCCTTCTTGAAAGGTGCATGAAGAGGTAGCATTGGATCATTACACATGGTATAGATGTAAAATTGAATCATGCTATTTGGCCTGACCCCCTTTGGTTCAATTAGGATATTTGACATGTAATTTGAAACTAAAAATTGCTAACTTAAATTATAAAAAAAATATGTGAATGAGGCCTGTTAGTTCAAAAGGGCAATTCTGATCCATTTTGATAATGATGGATAAATTCGACATTACTTTTTAACGGAAAATAATTTCGTATACATTCAAGGACAATTTTGACCCAAGAGTCGCTTTAATCAAGTGTTCTCTTAGATTCTTTATTTCTAAAAAGTTAAATTGTTAAAAAGAGTTAACACACTTTAGTTTACTTAATTATGTCTTCAACACACCCCTCACGCTTGAGTCAGATTCTTTCTCACGAGTCAAAGTTCACTTATATTTTAAAAGGTTTTTATCAGCTTCAAGGACAAGATTTCAATAATGAAACCTTCATCCCTTTTGCTTAACCTGTTAAATTCCGGCCAACCTCGTTTGGTCATAAAAAAATTCTTGAAGATGTGGGTGACATAGGAATCTCTAGATATTGTGTGGAACTTAGTTCAATGGGTTTATTGATTGGCTGATTGTTGCCAGGGCTTGCTGCTATTTGGTCCATGTGAAACTTAGTTGGTAGGGAGATATAATGCAATATATATATAGTGTACAATTGTAGTCTTAATGGAATTAGGATCTCTATTTTATATTAATTATACTAAAATATTAATTATAGAATATATGGAATATATTCACTATCATGCCCTCTCAGTCGGAGCGGGAGGAGGCCGGACACTGAGACTGGATCTGAAACCAAGGAACAATTGTCGAGGAAGCCCCTTTGTGAAGATATCTGCGTCCTGATATGAAGAAGGAACATGCAACACCTTAACGTGACCCATTGCAACTTTCTCTCGAACAAAATGAATATACATCTCAATATGTTTGGTTCGTTGATGCTGAACCGGATTGTGAGACAAGTAGACAACACAGATGTTATCACAGTAAACCAAAGATGCCTTACGTAAGGGGCAATGAAGCTCAAGAAAGAGATTTTGGATCCAACATAGCTCAGCAACGCCTCGATATTCTACTTCGACACTCGAACGAAAGAGTGTGGCTTGCCGCTTGGCAGACCACGAAATAATATTATCCCCAAAAAATATGCAATAGCCGGACGTAGAGCGACGGGTGTCCGGACAGCCTGCCCAATCTGTGTCTGTGTAAGAAAGCAGCCTAGTCATGTTAGTGTGGCATGTTAAAGGCTATAAGTGAGGCTGTTCATGGCCATTGAAGGAGGGTGTAAGAAAGCAGCGTCCTAGTCATGTTAATGGCTGGTTAATGCTCCAAAAAACATTCCAACTGTAGGCAGAAAGTCACCCCAAAATCAACTTTCCAGAAACTCTAGGGACCAAACTATAAATATTAAGCAATTTGGGGTCCAAAAAGATAATATCAGAAAGTTCCCACGGCCCACGGCCCGTGACCGGACCGGCGGTGGCGCGCGTGTGGGCTTAGCCTTGAACCCAAGCACATCTAGGTCCTCCCTCCTTTAAACACATGGGATACCCCTTGGGGTCCCAAACACTTTACCACATTAGAGACTTATATAGAGAGCAATTCTTCCTATTCACACCGATGTGGTAGATTTGTCCCACACCATATTTTCATGCCTCAAACACCTTACTTCGTGGACCAATATCTCTTTCATTTCTCAACGAAATTTGACGATTCTTGGCCCTACGGTCATCTACTCACTTAGTAGATTATGCATGTGTGAAGATACAAAGCTTCCAACATGCGGAACACTAGTGTTTAATTCATTAAACATGGGTGGACGCACCTCCCCGCCAAAGGCAAAATTCCAACAATTATTACTCGTATATATGATGAAGCCTCCTAACAGTTAGCCAAACTTCCATATTTGACCCTGCAATATAACATGCATGTATTATAAATGTGTGATCATTGTACTCGTACATATATCCGACGTTTGCATTCATCTTTAATAATGCTAGACTTATTGACCAATATATGATACTCGTGATTCATATTTGCCTTACAATTTTACGTGCAGCCTTTTAAGATTTTTTTTCATTTTTGGCAGGACGCATATTCAAAGGTTAACTTTCTCCACAAGACGTAAACACGATAATTTAGGCTATGTTTCTTTATATATTATTTTTTGCGATTTGAGTCATTGAGTATGTAATGTAATGACGTTAAAATCCATTGCGTACGCAGTAGAACGTGAATGTTTTTTTAGCAGTAACGCATTCATATTTAATTTTACCTCGTGAGTTTCAGCAAAAATAATGAATACTTCCTTGACTAAGAAAATATTCGCTGAACTAAGAGCCTATTTGGCCTACGGTAAAAATCTGCTTATTTTGAGAAGTGTTTTTTTTAAAAGTACCTTTTTAAAAAATTACTTTTGATAATAAGCAGTTTGTGTTTGACTAATTCATTTAAAAAGTGTTTTTGTCTCCTTTTAATAAACAGACTGTGTTTGACTAATCTTCTTAATGCTTGAGTGTCAAATTACGGAAAAGGACAAAAATCAATGAACATTTACTATCAAGATTATTTTACAGAGAGTTATTATTTTAAGTATCACTAGAAAAAAAAATGCGGAAAATAAATCCAGTCAACATAAAAGTATTACTTCTTGTACTTAAAATATATTTATAAGACACTTCTAAGGTGTTTCGATAATCAACAAATTGAATTTTAACTAATAGATATATTCTATAAAATAATTTAGTCCTATTTAAAATTCAAGGATTAGTGCAATTGATAAATGATTGCTAAAATGTATGAAACAATATTGAAAAACAGAATTAGAATTTAAACGAGATTGTATATGCCACTGCAAGTATGCAACTTGGATATTTGCTACCATGAGATTGATCGTCAATTGCAACTAGGATATTTCTCATCACATGAATTACTACCTTTTTGGCTTTGAAATATTCAAAAATGTCAAAAGGTGAATTTCAAGAGTCAATTTAACATTCTAAGTATACTGCTTCAATTACTCACTCTATCCAAATTTATGTCACATTCTTTCCTTTTAAATCAATCCAAAAATAACACTTTTTCATATTTAATATAATTTAAATTTTAAATCGAGCCAAATAATTATTATATTGTTTATTAATTTTTTCTTAATAAAATTGATTTTTTATAAAAATGCATAATTATATTATACCGAATGATGAGGGTAGATTATTAATTCAATAAAATTAATCAAAAAAATATTGAATCATACTGAATAGTAATATTTTTACGTGTAAAATATATTTATATATGAAGTTTATAATACTAGCATATTAAATCATTTGCCATGGGTCTGGGCGGATGGAAACGGCTACAATTCAATAGATATAAGATGGAATAGCTAATCCCATGAGATATTATTTTCTATCTCGTTCCACCAACCAAACTACCCTTTTAGAGCCTTGGTTATTTATGTTTGAGACATTCTCACACGTGCAATTTTTCATTCAATGTAATCCAATTACACTTTTAACTTTCACTAGCCATTACACATGCAATTGAATATGCTGAGAAGCTTCGTAAAAGTTACTAAACTACCATATTTGAATATGCAGAACACGTGTACATAATTGTGTTCATCGTACATATGTCATTCCAATCAATGATAAATTAGACCCCAATTTGACCTATGATTCTCGTGATGCCTTGCCGTACAATCTCAAGTACAACTCTAAGATATTTCCTTGACTTGTTCAAATATTACCATAATTCCGCGGTTCGACCCGTACCATCTTACACCTCACACAATCCTTCCTTCGTTTACCGACGTGGAACACTTGTTATTTAGCCAATAACCGTCCATCATTCTATGTCTCAAACACCTCATTTACGTACCAATATATCTTTCATTAATGAAATTTACGATATTTGACACTAAGATTGCACGTGTGTGAAAACGACGTTTCCGACATGTGGGCCCCCAGTTGTTCGAGTCATAAATAATAGGATAAACTTAATTCCACACTAGCAAATTTCCAACAATCCCCTCTTGAAAGAGATTTGGGCGCACACGCAAGGTGTCTACTTTCAGCAATCTTTCAGCGAAAAGATATTGCATCAGAAGAGGTAGCCTCCGCTTTGAACCTTCCCTAGTTGAATACCATCGGACTTACTTACTGCACGGTGAACGTGATGTCTTGAACCGTCAATGTTTAATGTAAGCCTAGACAACGGTACCAACACAATACCTCCCCTTAATCCATTTTTTCTTTTTGTTCTGTCCGTTGTGGCCGTGGACACACTTGGATTCATAAGTGCGTTCACTTGAGGCGGCCTGTCCTCACACTTAAATAGGTGATCTCCTACAAGGTATCATGTTATACCCCACTTCACAAGTGTTAGGAATCATTAAAAGTTTTCTCAACCTTAACCTCAACCGTTTGAGGATCGTTAAAGGTTTGGAAGCTTAACTTTTACTCACCATGCATGTAGCACTTTAATGTCTATCGCGGGAACGGCTTTCGATTCATGTTTCTTAACAGAAATCATAATCCGAAGTACTCTTGCTTCCACCGAAGCGCTCAACTGAACCTTTTGCAGCTTAGTTTTCCCATTGAACCAAATTCTTGAGATATCCAGTCAGTATGGTTGGGTTACCACCGGAAAGGTTCGTATTGTTTAGGTTTTAAGCCCATTCCCCTAGACAGGCAGAACTCTTGATCTTCGGGTAGTCCCTTAGTTAAAGGGTCTGCTATATCCTTTGATTAGTAATCAAGGAAGTGACACCTTTGATGATCAACTGCCATACGGTCTTATGTCTCCGACAGATCTGACAGATATGTCCAGACGCCGTCATTCGTGCCCTTCCTGAAGCCGATCGGCTAGCCACAGTGTATAACCGCTGAAGGCACGAGTTTCTCCCAATAAGGGACGTCCTCTAAGGAGTCATGAAGTTACTCAACTTCTTTTCATGCTTTGTTTAAAGTGATAAACTCCGATTCCATCATGAATCGGCCGATGCAAGTTTGCTTAGAGGATTTTCCAAGACACACCATACACATCTATTTGTGGCTTTGGTGTCCTTCATATTTGATGTCCAGTTTGCATCATTGTGTTCTCCCAGAACCGCTGGACATCTAGAATACCATAATCCGTAAAAAAGCGAATATTTCAAATATTTTTCATACCCGACTTAACGCCTTCTCTCGATCATTTCCAGAATCACGAGTGAACCTTAGTTCAACTGATCTGCTTTGTAGGACGATACCAGGTCGGTTGTAGTGTGTACAATATATTGAACATGCGCATATCGCTCCTTGTATATGGGTGCACCATCATTCCAATCAATTCTATGATTCATATCCATTGGTGGCTTCAACGAGACTGTTAGCTATCTCACAACTGAGTTTGGAGTTAGACCAATCCGTTAGATGTCTTAGAAATCCCAATTCCTAAGATGTCATCTGTGATACCAATATCTTTCATGTAAGACTTTTGTTTCAATATGACTTCCACTTTCAGACTGTTGGTTTTTCCAACTGTTGGCTTTCTAACTTCAGAGTCAATGTTTCTGTTGTCAGATTCATTATTTCTGTTTTATATGAAACTTTCAGGACCAAAATGTAAACATTTCACGGACTAAAATGAAAGTTTAGGAAGAAGCCCAACAGTCCAACAAACCAACTCTGATCCTCCCCTTCCAACTCTCCGGTTAGGAAGGTTGTTTCAACATCCATGCCACATAAGACTGCAATGACCCTGGATGTTAAGTTATTCACAGGGGAGTACATGTACAAGTAGTCGAGGCCTTATACTCATCAGTAGATCCATCTACTTTGTACTTACTTTTGAGTATCCAATTTCACAATCCAAAGGTTCTTTTCCCGGAGAAAGGTCAACCATTACACAAGTATGGTTCTATATGATGGAATCTATTTCTCTCTCTGTAGCTTCTTTCCAAAGTAGCACAACATTAAGTTCCGTATAGTGCAGCAACTTTTGAGTCCTGTTGATACGAAACGTCTAGTTCTGACAGTCAGGCACTCGTGGGTTCTTGTTAACCTCGAGCAATTACTTCTTTTTCCTTCTCAATGAAAGTTCTCAAAAAATTCAACATTATTTGACACTAAGAGGCGATAAGCACTACTATTATTTGCAGATCCAGTGGATATGCAATTTACAGTCTTAGGTCCAACTTGACCTATTTCGGTATTCCAACCTCTACCAAGCCACCCCATAATACAACATTTGTAGGTGGGATCCTTTCCATGTTTCATACGGAGGGTTATCATTATCCTTATGCGTAGTTCTGTTTGAGAATTGCATTAGCGGTAAGGATCGCCTTGCCCCATATATTTTGGGCGTACAGCTTTGTGCTTGGCTAACACCGTTAGACTGAGGTGAGTAATGAGCATTCGTTTGATGAACGATGCTTCACATTTTCCCCCTCTATCACTACGAATTCCTCAATCTGTAAGCTTAGTTGATTTTCAACTTCTGCTTTGTATCGCTTATCCGTTTCAACAGCTTCATCTTTGCTTTTTAACAAACAAAGGATGCAATACGTTGTACCATCATCAATGAAGGTCACAAAGTACTTGTCTCCCCCCTCTATTTTGTATAAACTTCAATTCACCCATGTAGGTGTGACTAAGTTCTAGAGGAGCGGTGTTTCTTTCGCTATTCCTTTGACGGAATGGAAATGTGATTTTGCCTCTTCGCCTACCTCACATTCATTTTGAGGGTTTATGTCGACAAAAGGCAACAATCTCAACTTCGTTAGCTTTTGAATGACTTTCTATTTAACGTGTCTTAATCTATGATGGCATACATGCACGGATTACAAATATATCATTCATTTAGCTACAGACATATTGTACCATTCTTAGTTATTTCAGACCTGTTGGACTAGTCTCAAACCAGCTTGACCAACAGCGTCCCTTAAACAAAGTTTGGGACATGTATCACTTTTTTTTAGAGTGATCCCATTCCCTGGGACATATATCACCTTTTTGGGACATGTATCACCTTTTTAGAGTGATCTCCAACCCCTTCTACTTTAGAGGTGGTGTTGCTTCACATGAACAACCTCTTGCCCGTGGTTAGGGCATATCCGGATCATATGTGATCTGGATACTCTGGCCCACTCCAGTTGCACTGAGTGTCCAATTTCTTTTCTACCTTTCTTTTGGCCTTCAGGTCATTTAAGATCTGGAAACTTTGGCCCACCTCACTAGGTGTCCATTACTTTTCTACCTTTATTTTGGCATTCAGATCATTAAAGACCTGGAAACTTTGGCTCACCTCACTAGGTGTTCATCCTTCAGATAATTTAAGACCTAGAAATTCTGGCCCACTCAAGTCACCCGTAGGCTTTGTATGACTGAGTGTCCAATATCATCCTATCAATTGAATTCTGGACCACTCCAGTCGCCCGTAGGTTTTGTACGACTGAGTGTTCAATAGCATCCTATCAAATGAAGGATCTTATGTCAAATAGTATGACAGGTTTAACGTCTTAAGAAAAGCCATTAGCTTTTAGTCTTCTTCCTTTGAGATTGGTGCCCAGACAATTCCTGGCACTTGCTTAAGAGTGGTAACTATTTTCGCACAGTCAGTGGATCTCTCTCATTTGTATGTGCGAACATACTTTACACACTTTTAATAATTACACCCAAAAGGACTGATCTTTTAAGTTTTGTTTACAATAGTCCAATCTTTAACCGGGAAGGAAGGAGATTCAATATCTGATTTTAGAGTCTAGGGAATATAAGTTTTTAATGAAAACACTTTCATATTCTCAGTCTTGCTTTACACACTTTTATTCAGATATTAACTAAACACCTTATAGATAAGGAAGGATAATTAACTTAGACCTTTTGGATTCTGACCCACTTCAGTCAGACTGAGTGTCCACATCCTCCTTACCATAATTTAGATCCATTGTCTGGGACAAATATAGGTCTTTTGCTACATGATAGAACATCATCTTCAGTCACTCCTCTTGTCCTAGTTGACATCCCCAGCCTCTCGTGGGCGCTTATTTCCACCACCCTTGGGAGCGGTGACACCAACTCGTCCTTGATCTTTAGCCGTACTAGCATGACTATCAGCAGTATCTTGAAGCTTAGCATTAGATCCAGAGATCCCACTTTTGATGGAAACAGTTTTGTAACTGTCGTCAAAGAGAGAACCAAAACTAGGACCTGATTTGAAAGCACGGTTGTTAACAGAGACAGTGTTTGAACTATCAACAACTATTTTCAAGAAGAAAACCATAACCAGATTTGGGATCACATCTACTAGCACACATCTTTCGAGCACTAATACAAATCTTGTCTTAAAATTATTGGATATGTAAAGCACGTACGAGAATAGTAAATAACTATTACAGTGATCGAAAGGATAAACAACAAAGAGGACAACAACAAGTTGTCAATATCTTGATCTTGAATTGGAACTTCAAATATGGATCTTTTATTCAGAAATACAAGAACATGAACTGCTACACTTGTGGCTTGTAGATCCGCTGAGAATACGAACGGTTAGAGTCCTTCGTCTGTTAAGTTAACACCTGAAACACTTAGCAACCAATTAGATAATCACAACACCACCGGTTGAGTCAAGATATGGCTCTCTGTCTTTAAGACAAGATTGCCCCCACATATAGGCTTTACGGAAGTGTGGACAATAGTCTCCCAAGATGAAACAACAAACTATCAAATGTGCAAAGCCTATACAAATGATCCCAGCGAAGAACACGAATAATGAAGATTGTTAAGAGAAGGATTGCTATCAGAAAAATCTGATCTATTTGTGGTGTTGTTAACTTGTGAGTACGTTCACTTTCTCATATATGTTAATCTATAGAATTGAGCCAAAGGCCTCAATTTATAGGTGTGCAAGATGGCCTTTCAAATGCCCCATAATGGCATTCAATTGCCATGTAATGGATGACATTTAACCCTCAAGTAATGCAGCAACATAATGGTCCAAGTAATGGCCATTATTGGGTGGATTCAATGCCTTTGAAACCATCTCAACAGCCAAACCTTTGGGATTCAGTCGAGCAAACACTCCTGGGAAGCGTCGCGGCGCTGCGGCATTTAGCGTTGCGGCTCCAGAATGCAAAACATGGAATTAACGCCGCAGCTCAGCTGGTGGGGCGCCGCGGCCCAGTCCGGTCGGCGCCGCGACCCTTCTCGGCTCCGCAGTTCGACCCGTACCATCTTACACCTCGCACAATCCTTCCTTCGTTTACCGACGTGGAACACTTGTTATTTAGCCAATAACCGTCCATCATTATATGTTTCAAACACCTCACTTACGTACCAATATCTCTTTCATTAACAAAATTTACGATACTTGGCACTAAAATTGCATGTGTGTGGAAACGACGTTTCTGACGTGCGGGGCCCCAATTGTTTGGGTCATAAATAATTGCATAAACTTAATTCCACACTAGTAAATTTCCAACAGTAACCTCGTTCATTTAGTAGCGGAATCAAAAGTTTTACTAAGGAGGTTCAAAATTTGAAGAAGTAAACATCCAAAGAAGTCGAGGAGATCCAATACCAATTATATATACGTAAAAAATAATTTTAACCTTATATGTACAGTGTAATTTTCCGTTGAAGGGGGTTCAGATGAACCTCTTGCTCCCACTTGGCTCCGTCCCTGTGTCATTCATGATTTGAATTTTATGAGTTCTTCCAGAATTCTTCCACAATTCATTTATTTTACTGAATTCAATTATTTGTATTTATTCAATGAATTTTTTAAGTAGTATATCTGAGCTAAAGTTAATGGGTTTTTGTACATGAATTCATAACTTACTATCTATATCCACCCGTGACTCAAGAGATTTAGGCAATATTTCTATATATAGTAGTTTAATTTACTTTTGCAATTTTTGAGTCTATGTAATGAATTAAAATCCATTGCGTATGCAGTACGTAGAACGTGAATTCTCTTAGAATTAATGCAATCATATTTTGTAAAAAGCCTCGTGATGAGTTTCAAAATACTTGACTAGAAAATATTCATTGAACTCATGAGTATCATTAGAAGAAGAAAAAAACGTGGAAGACAAATTCAGTTAACATAAAAAGTATCTCTTCTACTTAAAAAACGTAAGACATTTCTTGAAAGATTTTCGAGATTCAATTAATTGAACTTTCACTAACTACTGCTTTAAGATCTATTCTTTCGATACAATTTTTTGTTGACCCTTGTAGTCCGGTTTTTTTTTCGGATCCCGTTATGAGCTGAAGCTTAGTGCATCAAACTAACCTTTTTTATTTATAATTTTTTGTTGACGAAAATTACAAGTAATACTTCCTCCTTTTCATTTTACTTGACCCTTGTTAACTTGACATTCTCATTAAGAAACTATTTATCGGGGGTTCATTATTTTATTAAATTATCCTTATTAACTAGTTATACTTTGAAAATTTAAGTTTGACTAATATTACTTTATATAATTACTTAATAATAAGAGTAATATTAAAAGAAAATAATAGATCTCTCTTTGATTTACTAAAATGAACAAGTAAAACAGAAAAATGTAAATATATTTTTGGTATATGTGTTAAAGTAGAATGGAACAGCGGTAGTAGTATTTCGGTGCAATCTACGAATATTTAATGTTAGACAAGAAAAACAATTTAATCCTATTTAAATTCGACCATTAGTGTAATTGATTAGTGAAAAGTATTAAACAAATTTGCAAAGAAAAAGAATACTGTATATGCCGTTGGCAACAAGGATATAAGACTGATCATCACGAGAAGTTTCGAATACTTATTCAAATTCAAACGTTTTTTTAAATTTCTTCACAAGTATATTACCATTTTGGCTTTGAAACCTTCTCTAAATGTCAAAAAGGTTAATTTCAAGAGTCAAATCAACATTCTAATTAAGTACGTATATGTAACTTTACCTTCTTTCCTCTATATATATATATATATATATATGTTCCATCTAAATGAAACTCTATCTTGCATAAAACAACTCAATAAAACTCTCATCTCTCTCCAACCCTATAGAGATCAAGAAGTTAATTCGTTCAGAACTCAATTGATTACTTCATAGAGAAGGCAAAGCGTTCTTAGATCAGCATTACTTGTCATACGAATCTCGCATTCACCTAATTAGTTGCACAAAAAGCAACAAAAAATGTCGATTTCGCTTGAAGCAATGGCCATGATGGGAGCTGATTATCTTGAAAATGGAATGAGCTTAGAGGAATTTGAGAAACATGAAGCACAAGTGCCTCCTTATTTGTTGGCTGATGAAGAAGATGATGATAATGAAAATTTCTTCTCAAGGAAGAAAAATATCCATCATGAGAGTCTTCCCACAAAAAAAACAATATGAATATTCTTTTTGTTCTCAAGAGTCTTATAGATGTGAAAAAGATGAAGGAGAGAAGAAGAAGCCTTTAATTAGAAACAATATTTTTGGGGAATTCTTGAAAAAAGAAGGATGTATCAAGTTTCTTGAGACTGGTAGGAATAGTCATTGTATAAACTGTTATATCGTTGTAACTTTCCTTTTGGAAATAATAATTCATTAATTATTATTAATCTTTGTATCACAATTCTTCTCGGATTATTTATTCTTCATATAATTACAATCTCCCTATTATTAATCATCATATAAATAATTCTTGTATAATTAATCCACCAACCCAACCCAACCCAACCCTTAGGGTTTGAATGTCGTCTCTCCCATGCACACTCTTCTTGAAAAGCAAATTTATACATCTATGAACATAAAGTTCGTAGCAACTGAAGCAAAAGATGGATCGTGATTGTACGAGTTACGAGTACGAATCATTTTTTCGAATTTGAAAATGAACGTATTAGAAATAACCTCAGTCACGCTTTATATTATCGCACAATGTTGCATGAGAGACTTTTTTAAGTATCGATAGCCTCATGTTTACAAGTGTGACGCGCTGCATACGATAGATCAGACTTTACTGACACGGCTTCATAGACTATTAGGACTCTAGCAGCCTCATGTTTACAAGTATGACACACTACACACCCATAGACAAGATTTTACTGACACAACTTCATAGACTCCTAGGACTCTAGCCTCATATTTACAAGTATGGTACGTTACATACCCATGGACAAGTCTTTACTGACACAACTTCATAGACTCCTGTGACTCTTGCCTCATTTACAAGTATGGCTCGTTGCATACTCATAGGACTTTACTGACACGACTTCATAGACTCTTAGTACTCCCTAAATCTTTGCTCTGATACCAAGTTGATAAGTTGATATTTTATCAATTTATCTTTTTTTTAATCTTAGAGTTTTGTTATGTTTGATTGAAAAAATAGTGCATTAATGTCATTAGTTTTATTTTATAGGTTTTATGTGATTTAGTAGTGATCGGGAAGAAACCAAGTGAAAACCAAGTGAAAACGAAGCAAAAAAGAACCAAATTGATAAAAATGAGAAAAGTGGTTATAAATGCAAAAAATGGTTAGAATTGCAGATCTAAAAATATTGTTGTTTTACTCTTATTTTGATTACAAAGTTGGGGAATTATAAAGGAATACTTGGGTGAAATTACTTTCATCTTTGGCCACATTTTCAAGCTTTGAAAGCTGGGGTTCATCAATCATACTACTGAAGGAGAAAATTGGAGTATTTTAATGAGAAATTTCTTAAACCTTTTTTCAATTCCATGTAATGTATTGAATATCTTAGTGTGTATATTCCATTCTATTACTTGAATCATGTTTATGAAAAATATTCATTCTCCAAGTTTTGGATTAAATCTCTTGTTATGCTTATGTATTGAATGATTTTTAAATAAAGTGGATTAATATTTCTCTATTTATTCTTCAAGCTTCAATGTTATTTAGTGGTACGGTTTCAAACATTAAATATGCCTTTTTACCTTTGCTTTGCTTGAAAAAGAAAGCTAAAGAGGTTAGGAAAAGATTAATAAGCAAGGATTTGGGGCTTTAAACCCCATCTAATAAGTCGAACTAGAAATAGGATAGTTAACTTGAGGTTAAATTAATTGTGCTTAACGACACACTCTAAGACTTGGGAGAGCTTAGAGTGAAATTCATTGATTTGGTTGAAAGACTTTCAACGAGATTTTAGAAATCATTATCTATTAACGTAAACTCGCTCTTAGTTGTAAAATCATGAAATACATTGGATCGTTACTTGAGTATAAATTACCTTGTATCTATGCTTGTGGTCATTTATCATTTTACTTGCTTTATAGATTAGTTTACATTTTCGCATTAGTTGTAATTTTTTTAAAATCAAAATATATGGCTTAACGTAGAAAGTGAAAATTCCTTACTTGTTCGATCACCTTTATATTGTTCTCTGTGGAATTCGACCCCGACTCATAATTGGGTAAATTATATTATATATGATTGTGTACATTTTCTCTTTGAGGAGTGAATTTGGACGTTATCACAAGTTTGTCACAACATAATTTCAGGTCAATCGAGTCATGACAGACCCTCAAATAATCGGAAATTTTACGATCCCTCGTGTTATAGACCCCTAATTCACTTTATATAGACATTTTTCAATAACGATCCTACATAATAAGACTTTTCACAACATAGCAACTTAAGGGAATAGGTATCCCTTATTTTAAGCTGCAATTCGATCGTCATCCTAATTGTTGTAATTACATTCTTTCTCTCCCCTCTTCTCCCCAATGATAAGAAAGCTAACCCCCTAAAGCTTACCCTCCCCCCTACCACCGCACGCCACGCCTTCCGACCAGGCTTCACCGGTGATTGGCGATTAGGTATCAGATTTCCTCTCTCCCCCACTCTTCTTTCTCCGGCGGACAACACATCTGACTCAGGATCAGGTGAGGGCGCTGCCAAATGACTCAGCGCATCTCCAATCGGTGGTGTTGGGAGCTCCTGGTCGAGGTATGGAGTTTGCTGCTTCCTGCCCTGCAGAAGTCTAAGGTATTGTTCTGACCAGGTACACTTTTCCAGTGACTTATTTCCGGCAAGATCTGTAAGTTTTCCGGCCATAATTGTCTCATTCCCCTCCTCTCTTCTCTTTTATTTTCTCTTTATCTTCCCTTCATTTCTTTTCTCATCTACTCTGCCACCGGAAACACCTCTACAGTAGGTTTTCAGTCAAGTCTGCACAGGTACCCACATTTTCGGCAGATTCGGCGGTGAACAATAGTTTCCGACTTCTTGCGATGAACAGTAGTTTCTGACTTCTGACGATGAACAGTAGTCTTTGACAGTAAAGTTCTTCTTTAGGGAACATGTTATATTCACTTGGAGTTGGTACCTCCGGTTTCCCTTATTGATTTTCTGTCATTCATCTTTGTTATTAAATTTATCTGTTATGCCTTGCTGAATCTTGACATTACATTCTTGTCCTTTTTTTTATCATTCTGGTCTGTAAAAGCCTGACTTACCTCTAGATTCTTGCTAACTTATGCTTTAGTATTGGTTCCCGTGTGTGTTAGCATTAACCTTTGACTAGTATTTTTTTTTTACTCTAGTGGCTTTGGTGAATGATGGTAGACTAAGGTCATGTACTCAGTCGGGAATGGGGGCGAGGGTTAGAGGGGTAAGTAGGGTAAGGGATATGCTAGGCTGAGAATAGAGTCTTGGAACATTGGGACTTTAACGGGGAAGTCCATAGAGCTAGTTAAGATTCTTGAGAAGATGAGGATTAATATAGCCTGTGTCTAGAAGACCAAATGGGTAGGACCTAAGGCTAAGGATGTGAATAGGTGTAAGTTATGGTTCTCCGGTAGGTCGAGATATGGGAATGGGGTAGGCATTTGGTAGACAGCACACTAAGGGATCAGGTGGTAGAGGTTAGGAGGGCTAATGACAAAATGATGGTGATTAAGTTGGTAGTTAGAGGGTTCACTATGAACATTATTAGTGTTTGCGCGCCGCAGGCGGACTTGGACGAGAAGGAGAAAAGGCTCTTTTTGGGAGAATTTGGACATGGTGGTGGGAGGTATATCACCCACTGAGAAGTTATTTGTAGCTGGGGATTTCAATGGACATATCAGGTCACTTTCGGGGGATTATGACGACGTGCATGGAGGCTTTGGCCTCGGGGACAGGAACGGGAGAGGCATCTCACTTTTGGAGTTCGCAAACGCTTTTGGGATGGTGATAGCCAATTCGAGGTTCCTGAAGAAGGAGGAGCACTTGGTGACTTTCCGTAGTTCAATGGCTAAGACTTAGATAGGCTTTTTGCTCCTTAAAAAGGTTGACAACAGTCTTTGTAAAGACTGCAAGGTTATTCCGAGTGAGTATCTTACAACCCGACATAAGTTTTTGGTGATGGATTTGAAGATCAAGATGAAGAAGAAGATGAGGGTTATGGATGACAGACTAAGAATCAAATATGGGAGTTTGACCATGCCTTGTGCAAAGGAAATGGGGGAGAGTTTTATGGCCAGGGGGTTTGGGGAATATTGATGTTGCTACCGGTATGTGAGATAGGACAGCCAGTTGTATTCGGGAGGTAACTAGAGAAGTGTTAGGGTCTCGCGGGGTAGCTGTGGTAGGCATCGAGGGGACTAGTGGTTGAATGATAAAGTTTAAGAGAACGTGAAAGCAAAGAATGTGGTGTATGTGAAATTGGTAGAAAGCAAGGATGAGGTGGAAAAGTAGACGAATAGAAAATTATATAATATGGTGAGGAATGAGGCAAAGCTAGCGGTTGTGGCAGAGAAAATGGCGGCTTTTGAAAGTTTGTATGTGGAATTAAAGGAAAAAAGCGGGAGTAAGAAGTTATATTGACTAGCCAAGACGAGGGAGAGGAGGACCCGTGACTTGGATTATGTGAGGTACATCAAGGACGAGGACGACAAAGTACTGGTGGAGGACGCGCATATTAGATGGAGGTGGCGGTCTTACTTCCATAAACTCTTGAACAAAGAAGGAGATAAAAACATTGTGCTAGGAGAACTGGAGCAATTCTAAATGTACCGGGATTTTGAATATTGTAGAAGTATTAAGGTTGAGGAAGTTAAGGGTGTTGTTCGCAGGATGCGCAGGGGACAAGCTGTCGCGCCCTATTTTCGACCCGATCCGAGGTCAAACCGGAGCACGGCGTATTTCGGTGATTCCTGGGTAAAAGGGTTGAGGAGTCGCCACCTAATTATTTTTACGGTGAATTAGGACACCTAAATATTAAACTAAATGCTGCAATATAAACTCCAATTTTAAGGTCTGCGAAACTAATGGGATTCTAGGTAAGGGTTCTTTATTATCCTAAAGGGAAGGGGTTAGGCATCCTTTAAGATCCGCTAACTTGCGGTTATCCGGTCAAACTCAGGTTAATATTATACTAAGGAAAATACATGTTTAAAGTATATAAAGTTAAGCAAAAGTTTTGCAAATATTTAGTAAATGATGCATTTTGTACAAGTATGCATTTGCATGGTATTTTAAAAAAATATGCATTTGGAACAATTAATAGCAAGGAGAAAAATGAGTTACTTATATGCCAAAGAAGTAATTTTTTTTGGAAATCATTTTGAGTTGTACCATTAATAAAGTGAACAAAAGATGATCAAAATTTGTTTTGAAAATTTTAAAATATGCATGACGAGCCTAAAAAAAAAAAAAAACTAGCGGGGGATTTCTAATTTTCCTACTACCTTATTACTTATCCATTCATGGCCTAATTATTCTAAATATCCTAACAATCACACAAACATTAAAATAATTATTACATGCCCAAAAATAAAAATAACGGAATTTAAAGAATAAAAAATGAATGGAAACTAAGGCGGATGACGATGTCATCTCGCCCTATTGGTTTGGAAATCCCGAGTTTGGAGAATGCAAGGAGTGTGGATGCGGGTCTTCGTTTGACGATAATCATGATGAGTCTCATAACGAGACTCTTCGTTGCTCCCGATGCATTTCATGTAAAATAAAAGAAAAGAAAAGGATTAGAGAATGGAACATGAAAATATATACATAGAAAAAAGGGTAAATAGATAATTCATGAAAGGTAATATGTTGTTGGGCCTCGGGGAACAATCAACACGCGAAATAGAAAGCAGTGCCCAAACTTATAATTTTCGGACTTGAAGGAGGTAAACAGACAAATATCTATAGGTTGTGTATTAAAAATGGTGCCTACCGGACATACGAAACATGAATTTAACTCAATAGATGTATGAGATATACAAAGATGTCCTATTGACCAACAAAGGGCAACATTTTGGGGATATTCTATTGATCACTACTAATCCGTATAAGTTTTATTCGATGATAATTTCGAATGAAAACTAGCGATAAATAACTATACGGTCTCCGCCCCAAATCGCAATATGTCCAAGCAATATTCAATCCAAATTCATAAGTTATTTTATACTAACAGGGACATGATTCCAAATTGTGCATAAAAATATTTAGAGATACACATAGTAGGACCACAAATCGAGCAAATAAGACCGAATAACAAAGACAGGATATTCAACAACTCAAATCATATTTAATACATGTTGTTTTTGGGATTTATAACTTGATATACACACATGAGCAGGGGCAATATTTTATCAAGATAATACAGATGGTCACACAACACACTTTATGAAGTAGGCATGGCTAGTCACACAAAAACCAGAGGTCACCACTTCATAGTTTAAGTCACACATACATAGTTAAGACTAAATATGAAGTATTGGGCATAAGTAGGCAGATTCTCATGGCATAAATACTTGGATTGATTATCTAGTATATTACAAGTCAAATATTAATATACCACAACCGATAAACAACTAATCATCTATTAGGAATGAATCAGCTTAAAAGAACTCAATAAGATAGGCGGATTCCAAAAAGATTTTGAGTATACAGAGGATCAACAAACATCCGAAACCATACACATACACACAATACTTCCACTTATCTCAAACTCATGCACATATGTTTACAAATAATCTAGTAAAGATTTAAAGCTAATCTTATCCTACACTACTCACGTAAAAGCATATGAACAGCTAACATATACCTATCTAAGTCATTGAATCTAAAACTATGCTACTATTATTTTTTTTGTAATCTCAATCATATCAACAAAGCTAGCAAACAATTATTCAATTGCCATTAATCATGAACTAAACAAGAAAGAGGACAATACACTATACTAAGAACGAACCTAATCATACAAATAAAGCATATCTATACATTAATAATTAACTAAACATGCTAACAAACCCATACTTAGATATTACCGAACACATCATCATGAAACGACTACACTATCACATAATTAACAATAAAATACACAAAAAATGCAGAAAATAAACCGAGAGGAGATGTATTTACGGACCTTCTTCGGGAAGCGAACCGAAGCGTCGTCTCGAATCGTCGGCCCGCTCGGAGAAGTTTGTTTAGGCAAGCTTTAAAGAGAACAGAGCTTAACGCTTTGTGGTTTTGGTCAAACCAGAACCGAGAGTAAAAGAAGGATTTTTTAGAATCGAAGCTCGTTCAAGAAGGGATTTTTGTTAAACCCCCTTTTGTGAAACCATAAGGCGGGTTGATTTTTGCAAGAACTAAGATAAAACAGAGGGCTTTTCGAAAATCGGACCCCCCTTCCATAACCCACAAAGGGTTCTATTTATAGTCCCTATTGAGACCCCTCCCCAACAAACTAGATTTTGAAAATTCGAATTTAAACCCCGAAAAAAAGTGACGGTTTATCCCTTTTTCTTTTTGAAAACCGAGATGATAAAGGAAGAGGTATGGGGTTCGTGTTCTTACCCAACGAATCCTTGAAGGTGCCCCGAGGATCGACGACTCATGCATGGTCGATTTGACCCGGACGAGCCGTTCAATGCTCGAGTTTTTGCGAGAAAAATGGAAAAGGGGACCGGGGATGCGAGAGGTCCGAGATGGAAAGGGACGTGGTGGCGGTGGTGTGGTGAGGGTGTTTGTCCGGCGGGTAAAGGGATGTGCCGGTGGAATCGGCGAAGGACCGCCGGATTTTGGAAGGGTTTGGGTCGAAGGTCGCTTTGTTTTTTTTTGGCGTCGCCGGTTTTGTTTTTGATTTGGTTTTGGGCGAATTGGGGGTTTTAATTGGGATTGGGCTCGGTCGGCGAGTTATTGGGCCGGACGAATTGGTTTTTGGGGTGGGTGGGTGTTTTGGTTGTTCGATTGGGCTGCGGAAATGGGGTGCGTTTGGGCGTGATTTTTGTGGTGGGTCGTGAATAAGGGAAATAAAAGGGGAATGGGGAGTTGGTTAAAAAATAGAAGAAAGGGGAGTTTGGGTCATTGCGGGTGGGCCAAAAATAAAGAGGGGGAGTTGTTTTGTTTTGGGTTGAGTAGAAATTATTTTGGGTTGGGGAAATAAAAATGGGTTATGGATAAAAACATGAAAGGGTTTCAATATTAAAAGCTTTGAATAAAAAATGCAAAATTATTTAGAATATAGTATAAGATGCAATAATGATAAAACATAATATTTGTGAAATGCTTAATGCTTAATTAAAATAAATAAATAAAAGGATGTCGTTTTGTTAAACAAAAATAAAATAATATAGAATATTACAATAGAAATTATGATCATGATTTAAAAGACAAATGGTTGTAGAAAAAAGAATACGAATAATAATTGTAGTAATAATGTAGTAATATTGAGAATAATAATATGTGTTTATATGTATATATATAAAAATATTTTGAGAAGTGTCAAAATATCCAAAATTGCAAATAAATCAAAAGGGATGGGACAAAATTGGGTGTCAACACAAGCGACCGGGCCTGATGAGATCCAGTTGAATTTTGGAAGAGCGAAGGCAGGGCAAGTTTGGAGTGGCTAACTGAATTTTTTAATGTCATTTTTAAGATGACAAAAATGCCTGAAGATGGAGGTG
The DNA here is from genome assembly GCA_034509755.1 of Anisodus tanguticus. Taxonomy (NCBI): domain Eukaryota; kingdom Viridiplantae; phylum Streptophyta; class Magnoliopsida; order Solanales; family Solanaceae; genus Anisodus; species Anisodus tanguticus. The sequence continues at coordinate 49,342,192 of CM067545.1, forward strand.
GAGTACAATGATTCCTTTGTAAAAGAACAAAGGTGACATCCAGAGTTGCAACAATTATAGGGGTATCAATCTGCTAAGCCACACTATGAAAGTTTGGGAAAGGGTCGTGGAGATGAGGGTGAGAAGAGACATGTCTATTTCCAAGAACCAGTTTGGATTTATGTCGAGGCATTCGACTACAGAAGTCATTCATCTTATTAGAAGGTTGGTGGAGCAGTATAGGGAGAAGAATAGAAACTTACATATGGTTTTCATCGATCTCGAGAAGTCATACGACAAAGTCCCTAGGGAGGTTCTATAGAGATGTTTGGAGGTTAGAGGTGTACCTATGGCGTACACTATGGCGATCAATGATATATATGATGGAGCCAAGACCAGGGTACGGACAGTAGGAGGAGACTCAGAGCACTTTCCAGTGATGATGGGGCTGCACCAGGGATTAACTCTTAACCCATTCTCATTTGCCTTGGTGATAGATGGACTGACGCGATAAATTTAAGGGGAGGTTCCATGGTGTATGTTATTCGCAGATGACATAGTCCTGATTAATGAGACTCGCAGCGGAGTGAACGCTAAGCTGGAGGTTTGAATACAGACTTTGGAGTCTAAAGAGTTCAAGCTAAGTAGGACCAAGATAGAATACTTAGAGTGCAAGTTCAGTGCTTGATAATCAGGTCATTCCAAAGAAAGGAAGTTTCATGTATCTCGAGTCAATTATTCAAGGGAATGGAGAGATTGATAACGATGTCACATATCATATTGGTGCAGGGTGGATGAAATGGAGGCTCGCATCTGGAGTCTTGTGCGATAAAAAAGTGTCACCAAAACTTAAAGGCAAGTTTTATAGGGTGGTGGTTAGATCGATTATGTTGTATTGGGAGGAGTGTTGGCCAGTCAAGACTTCGCATATCCAAAAAATAAAAGTTACGGAGATGAGGATGCTGAAATAGATGTGTGGGCATACAAGGAGGGGTAGAATTAGAAAATATGATATCTGGGACAGAGTGGGAGTGGCCTCGGTGAAGGATAAGATACGGGAAGAAATGTTGAGATGGTTCGGGCATGTGCAGAGGAGAGGCACAAATGCCGCAGTGCGGAGGTGTGAGAGGTTGGCTATGGACGGGTTCAGGAGGGGTAGATATAGGTCGAAGAAGTATTGGAGAGAGGTGATTAGACGAGATATGACATAGGTGCAACTTACTGAGGACATGACCTTAGATAGGGGGTTGTGGAGGACACAGATTAGGGTAGAAGGGTAGTGGGTAGTTGAGTGTAGTCCTACTTACGCTTACATATCGGTAGTTGTAGTGTTATTATTGTAGCTCTGCTTAGCCTATCATACTAGTAGGCACAGTAATATTTTATAGTCCCCTGTCCTTTGATTTCTGTTGTTGTATGTTCTTTCGTGTACTTTGTTTATCGTATTTACCTGCGTTAGTTACTGCTTCTTTTTCAGAATTCTTTATCATGGTTTATTCGTTTTCGTTACTCTCATTTACATACTGCTTTAAATTTCTTGTCCGGATCTGACCGTTTCTCTTGCTTTGCTTGTGCTTATGCTTTGTCTTGAGCCGAGGGTCTTTCAGAAACAACTTCTCTACTTACCAAGGTAGAGGAAGGTTTGTGTATGCTCTACCCTCCCCAGACCCACTTTGTGGAACTTCACTGGGTATGTTATTGTTATATATATATATATATATATATATATATATACTAGGCGTACTACTATTAGAATTTAGAAGTGCATCGTTCCATCACCGGCCTAGTGTTAATTAATTCAAGGTAAATACATCGACTGAAACATTCTCATACGTGCAATTTTTCATTAAATACTAATACATACCTGCACTTTTTAACCTTTTTTTTTTCACTTTTAACTTTGAGTAGTCATTACACATACACTCGAATATGCTAAGCTTCCTAGAGTTACCAAAACTTCCATATTTGTCTATGCAAAACATGTGTATATATTTGTGTTCATTGTTCTTATATTATTGATCTTACATTCCTATTAATTCAACGTTTTACTAGACCCATTGACCCATGATTCTCGTGATTCCTTGTAGTACAATCTATATGACTCTTTCAAATATTAACTTCCTCTACCATAAGTTACGACGTAAGCTTGACCATTCATGATTTTACAAATTTTTCGGGATTCAATCGCTAACTCATTCAATTTACCGAGTTCGTAATCAATTATTTAAACTTATTTAATGTATTTTTTTAACACATATTCTCAGTCCGAGATAAAATAATTGAGTTCCTATATATGAATGCATAATTTAAGCTCTAAATTCGCCCCTATATAGAGAGAGAGAGATTGACCCAACAGATTTAATATAGATTGACTTTACAAAGTCAATTCAACATTCAAAATACTATTCCAACTCACATTAACCTTTTACATCACCTATATATATATATATATATATATTCCACGTCGAAACCGAGATATTCGACACCTAAGCATAAAAGACCTTCCTTTGATAAAACTAAAGGTACTCCCAACAAAAACAAATCCTTCCAGTCCCCTAACCAGGGAAAATGTTTTAGGTCTGATAAATCAGGACATATTGCCAAGTTTTGTAAATTTTCCAAAAATGTTGGAAACCTTAATTTAGACGATTCTATCCTCATCCAGATAGAGCAGCTATACTTAGATGATAGTGATGCTTCTGTTGCCGATGATCAATTTGAGTGCCAATTAGAAGATGATGATCTTAATTCGTGCTCCTCCCAGCCATAACAAAATGATCATAACAATCAGACTGAGATTAATGTTCTCACTAAAGAACATGATCTTCTTCTAGAAATAATCGGCAATCTTCAGGATTCTGATAAAAACAATATTATCTAGAACAATTCAAACAAGCCCTAGATAACCCTTCCACGTCGTCTTCTTCTACTATTTTTACCAAACATCCCCAAGTAGCAAACACCTAGAACATTACTGACATTCTTTCTAGATTTCCTTCTCAGAAAACTAAACAAATTACTATCAAGGATCTTCAATCTAAGATAGCTCTCCTAAACATGAAATACGAGAAATAAAAAAAAACAAGAACTTGATCATCTTGTCCTCAAACAACTCTCTGTAGGACCAGAGGAACCTACCCAGGTCAATCTACTGCCCATTGATCAAGCTGAATTTATCAATCATCTGTCTAGAGTTTCCATCCGAAAATGGCACATAAGGATTACCTTAGTTGTTAACAAATCATTTATCCTTAATACTATTGCCTTATTTGATACAGGCGCATATCTCAATTGTATACAAGAAGGGTTCATTCCAACAAAACTCTTTGAAAAAACCAAAGAGGGTCTTATAGCAGCAAATGGCAGAAAACTAGGAATTAGTTTTAAACTCTCTGACGTTGTTGAAGTAAAAACTTCATAAAACAATTTCTCCATTTCTAAGTCAAATTCCTTCCTACTGGTAAAAGACATTACCAATCCTGTAATCCTAGGCACTCCCTTCATTGAAGGACTTATCCCATTTATGGTCATCGAAGATGGAATTCTGATCGAAATAGTAGGAAGAGAAATTCTTCTTCCATTCGATAAGCCTCCCATTACTCTTCTTTATCTACCATAAAAAACAAAGATTCCCAGATCAATTTTTTGAAAGAAGAAGTTGCATTTCAAAGAATGCAGCAACAACTTCAGGATCCTTCTCTTCATACCAAAATAAAGGCTTTTGAAGAAAAAATCCAAAATGAACTTTGTGCTGACCTTCCTACAGCCTTCTGGAGTCGTAAGAAACATATTGTCAAACTCCCTTACGAGCCTGATTTTGATGAAAAAAATATCCCAACAAAAGCCCATCCTATTCAAATGAATCACGAACTGACTATTCACTGTCAAAAAGAGATCAATGACCTCCTACAAAAACGCGTTATCTCACCAAGCAAATCCTCTTGGAGTTGTGCTGCCTTTTATGTCAATAAAAGTTCTGAAATAGAAAGAGGAGTCTCTCGGCTTGTTATTAATTACAAACTTCTGAACACGGCCCTCTGATGGATTAGGTATCCTATTCCTAACAAAAAAGATTTACTTCAAAGGCTTTATGCCTCTACTATTTTTTCAAAATTCGACTTAAAATCAAATTTTTGGCAGATTCAAAGTGATCCTAATGATCGATACAAAACTACTTTCACAGTCCCATTTGGACAATATGAATGGAATGTTATGTCATTCGGTTTAAAAAATGCTCATTCATATTTTCAAAGGATTATGAATGAAATCTTTAATCCTTTTGCAAATTTTATTATTGGTTATATCGATGATGTTCTAGTATTTTCTACTGACATTGATCAACATTTTAAACATTTAAAATGTTTCTTTACTATCATCAAGGAAAACAGTTTAGTTTTATCAAAAACTAAATACATTCTATTTCAAATTAATATCCGATTCCTCGGACATAATATTCAGCAAGGAACTATCATCCCTATTCAAAGAACCATCGAATTTGCTGACAAATTCCCTGATCAAAATTTGGATAAATCCTAGCTCAAAAGATTCTTGGGCTGCGTTAATTACGTATCCGACTTTATTCCCGGACTTAGCAATTTGCTAAAACCACTTCATGATAGGTTGAAAAAAAAACCTCCTCTGTGGACTAATATCCACTACAACGTTATCAAAGAGATAAAGTTAAAGGTCAAGGATCTTCCTTGTCTTGGACCCGACCCTTCTGCTTTTAAAATAGTTGAGACAAAATGCTTCTAACATCGGTTATGGATGTATTTTGAAGTAAAAGAAAGACGGAAAAGAACAAATAATTGCATTTGCATCCAAACATTGGAATAATTCCCAACAGAATTATCCTATAATAAGAAAAGAAATTTTAGCAATTGTTTTATGTATTTCAAAATTCCAAGTTGATTTATTAAACCAAAATTTTCTATTAAGAATGGACTGCAAAGCTCCAAATCTGTTTTGCAAAAAGATGTCCAAAATCTTGCCTCTAAATACATTAAAGGGAGCTCAAACTCTATTCGAGACTTTCTCACGAGAGATTTTTTGTAGGGAAGATAGATAAAGGCAAACCTCTGCTACTGATCACGGGAATGTCCTACCATTGTCCCGTGCCCAAATACTTGGGGTACCGTGAGAAAATATCACGGAAAGATATGCGTGAGTCAGGACAATACTGCAATCATGCGATATGCGGAGCAATGCTCCAGAAAAGGAAAGAAGAGGTCTCTCATGCAAAAGTCATTTTATCAATTGTTGAACAACAACAAACAAATTATGTTGCTTCCAAGCAACCCATAAATTTTGTTGCCTCCAAGCAACTCCCTAAAGACAAAGAACCAAACCAACCTAAATGTCAGACTCCCTCAGATTATGCTATGCAAGGAGTCCCCCAAACTTTTCTACTAAAAAATCCAGAACCAATTTCCATAATCAACCCAAAGAGTTGGGCAGACATTGTTGAAGAAGGGGAACCTCAAAACATAAAACCTCTTGACCAATTTTTCAGTGAAGAATTTTTACAATAGCGTAAACTCATTGGATTGGCCAGCCCAACAAGCACCTAAGATAGAAGACAACTGAGAGATTAGTTTCTAATTTACCAAAATCTTCACCCTAATGTGGCGGCACAAAGCTCCGCATCAACTTTAAAACATGTGGCTGCTAAAAGCACCACATCATCTCCACCAAAACCTATGGTTGCTAAGGGCACCATAGAACAATCAGTGGCTGCTAAAAGCACCACATCAACTCGTTCAAAACCAATGGTTGCTAAAATCACCATGGCACAAACAGTGGAGGCTAAAAGCCCCACAAACAACATGATTTATTTTGCACCCAATTCAATGCTCTCTTCGCCAGTATCGCGACCCATTTTTTCAAAACACAACTTCTCTTTTGAGGAGCCTACCTACTTTAAAAATGATGATGTATACCCAATAGTCAGAATTGAACCCCGGTTCTGGCATCAAAACCCACAGGAGGTACCTAAACATATGCTCAGCCCTTCAGCCAATTTTTCGCAAAAATCCCCAGGTTGTTCTAAAAAATATTACGAATTCATCCTGACGGATACCAAATCCTGTTTATTCAATCCATTCAAAGATAAACAAACTCAATCTTATGTTACTCATACTACGGTATGGATAAACAAAATTCTTACACCCGAAGAATGAGGTACCAGTCCATTCATTTACAAAAAGCTACCTCAACCCTTCGACCCTCAACCTTTTAACTATTATGATTATCAAACAGCTTGGATGAATGTTTTTACCTTTCAAAATCAGATGGGAAAATATTCATGGTTCATCCTTTGGAGCAAACAAATAACCCTACATTACCTCAATAATTTATTCATCAATGGTGGCCAGTTTATGGTCATAAAATAAAGATTTTTCCCCAACTAGTAAGGAATGAATATGACTATTTCAATTCTAAATTTTCATGTGATCAGCAGGTGCCAATGCCCCTCCAATTTTCCCACAGATTTCATATGCCATGGATTTATTCCAAAAAGTTTGCATTCCATAAGCCAGAAGGCCATAAGGGTTTGTCATAGTAGCTCTTCAAGGCCACTGCAGGTGGTATAAAATCTGGAATTCATCAGAAGCATATTTACCAGCTGTTGAAAATTGGTTCATAGTCTACCAACAATTTTTACCAACCACGGAGGTTGCCCAATTTACCTTCCTACAACAAGAATTTATTGCAACTTCTCAGTTAGCAGGGTCTAACAGTAAGGCAGAATTAAATCAAACAAATGAAGCAACTTCTAGCACAGATAAAAGCTCTAGGCCAGCAATCTCAAGTGTCCTCATTTGAAGCCACATCAGAAGAAGATGAAGAATACCTATTTTAATTAAAATATCCCAATTTTTCATCATATGTAACATCATGGCCGACACTATAAAGTCATGCATGACGTCGTAAAGCACAATCTCTAAAATAGTGCCTTTTATGTAATTTTTTATTCAAAGACTTTCAGCTATAAGTAGCCTCCCCTATCACTTGTAAAGACACTTTTCACTACCCAAGATCTGAAAATATTCTCACTTCTCTCTAGAATTGGTATGAGCTTATCCCTCTAGGTCTTCTCAAATTTTTGTAATCTTCAGTTTGATTATATAATAATAACCAAGTTTTTAATCAAGTTTTTTTCAGTTTTAATTTCTTGCTTACATCTATGGTGGCTCTGCCCCCTTATTTAATCATATTCATATGGAAGATTGTGCCTCCTAATTTTATTTAGCATACATGCGCATATGGCCGACTTTGTCGCCTAAATTTATTTGTTTTTACATTCATCATAATAATACTGACTAATTAATACTCTGACGATTTTATTTTCTTGCTTCCTTTCTCCCTGGCTCTTCCCCTATTCTTTTAGGGACCCCGCTTCCGATCCCTTGGTATCAGAGCCATGGGGTGAATTAAGGATTACTATTTGTGTCTTTAACTTGATTTTATGTGGAACTAATGGGTCTTTAACTCATATCTACGAGTTTATAACTCTTACTTTATGAATCCTATTTTAATTATTTAATCTTTGAGATGATCTCTTTTAATATGGAAATATGATCCTTCCGGATCTTCGCTGTAGGCGGGTTGCCGGAGAAAATGGCGATTATTCCCGGAAAACTTATAGATGGTTATTTATAGTCTTTGGGTCATATTATAAGTGGAACTTCGAAGAGGATTAAATGATTAATTTAGTTTTCATAAAGTGATGATTATAGACTCAGATCTGTGATTTAGATCTAAATATTCTAAATAGCATTAAGTTAAAAACATAAATATTTTTTCTTATGGAACCCGATGGTCTCTTGAGCCAAGAGAAGGAAGCTTTTACATCATTACTGTTATTAACAATGGCATTCCTCCATCCTTTTTCTTCAAAAAAACTCATTTCCTTCTTCAACATCTTCTTCTTCATCATCCTCCAATTCAAAATTAAAAGAAGAAATTAGTTTTTCAGATTTACAACAATCAATTGATGACCGGAAGATTCCTAAACTAAACATCCCCAATCTGCTATTTACAAATCCTTAAAATGGTCCTTAACTAGTGATTGTCACATCTCAGCTATTGAACAAACTATTTCGCTTGAAACCGACTATGTCGATATCAAGCTCTTAAACAAGAATACTATTGAAAAATATAGTAAAAAGTACAACTATCTCCATTTTGACCTTGTTCAAATCGCTGCTAGACCTCTCTCTAGAGAAGGACTAGACGCGTCTCTACTTTTGTGCCTTAGAGATTTCAGATTTTTAGATTCCCTCTTGGGAATGGTGGAAACCAGCCTTTGTAGTGGTCCAATTTATTTTGACTGTTTTCCCAATTTTACTATATCTCTCAGAGATAAAAAAAAAACATCTTAAATTCCTTGACCCTCAACGTTAAGACGACGAATTATAAAACAAAAACTGGATCTCTACCAGTTGCCATAATTTACAGAGTACAGTACAAAGCTATGAATTCAGCTTTTAATTCTTGTGCTTTAAAAACTCTCCATAAGGGTGAAACTGTCCTTTTTCAAACATATCTATAAAGATCTCATCTCTCAATTACAAAATCAATTGCTTGGAGTCAAGTCTCTTTACCACAGAACTGGCTATTGGAAGATGTTACTTCTGCAGAGAAACCTGAAAATACTTCGGTCTCTCAATCCAACAATATACTAGTGGAGCTGTAGCTGTCTCTTTTCATAGATCTTTTAGCTAGAGATGGCAGTGGATTCTGGACCCGATCCGGATCCGGTGGATCCAGATCCGTTTTATAGGATATGGATCTTCAAAATTTGAACCCGACGGATCCGGATGGGACCCGGATCCGTTTCTGATGGATCGGATCTGGATTTGGATCTTGTATTTGAAATCCGTATCCGGTCCAGATCCGACCCGTGGATCCATTTTTTATTAAATATATTCATAACCTAGAATGTAATTTTATAAGTATTTTCTTAAAATTGCTAAGCACATCCTTGCAAGTTTAATTTATCCCTGCGTTGACTCAAAAACCAAAAAATAAAGAGGTAACTTCGATAATAAAATCAATGTTATATTAGTGAATGACTAACATCTCCATAGACAAGTAGCTAAAATTATATTCACTTCATTTGTAAAGATTCCAAGCACATGCAAGTTCGGTATTGTGGAAATACTAGTCAGCATTTTCCACAACTATTGTCATTGTCCAACATTTTCAATTAATAGCTCACAATCAAAACGAGACAACGAACAAAATATCTCATATGAACATTTCAAAATTGAAACATAATAAATTGTTAGCAAGTAAAAATCGTTTGTCAGTTCAAAAGAAAATTCTTAGCAAGGTTACATTCTTAGCAAGGCAATTTTTTTTACATGTGGATCCAGATCCGATCCGTGGACCAGGTGGAACCGATGGATCCGGATTTGGATATGATTTTATGAACCCGATGAATCTGGATCCGGATCTGGATTCAAGTATGAAAAATGAATCTGGATCTAGTAGGATCCGGTCCAGATCCTATCCGTTGCCATCCCTACTTTTAGCCAAAGAATTTCAGTTCTTACTACCCAATCAGAAGTCCATTTTGCTAGACATTTAGTTTTTTCAATTCCTTCTCGGATTGAAACTGTTAACTTTGACCCTCGAATTCCCAAGCTAAATATTCGGTGAAAATAGCTCCCCCAACAGAAGCTATCTATGAACAACCTCAATCTCCTACCTACTCTGCCTTAGGTGTTGAATTAGGTATAGGTGTTTTGACAAAAGATTTTCAAATTGATAAACAAATACTAAGAGCAGATTTTTACTCTAGTGAAAACCTCTTCAAAAGAACATGATTTTAAAATACTTTTCAAGGTCAAGAAATGACAAATCTTCAAAACATTTACTATGAATTTTAAACAAAATCAAAGAACAAATCAATTTTTTCGAATGTTCGAGACTTATGCTGATTACCACGAACTGGATTTCCCATTTTCTAAATCTATTAATGTTTTTAAAATATGGAAAACTACTGCTGGAAGCGAAGTCACGTCTGAACTTCCTCCATCACAAGGCTTTTCTGCAAATTATGCTAACAGCTCAATTATTGCTGCACCTTTTAAACTAAAAGCAAACAGTGAAGTTGTTACCAACAAAGACATAAAAAATATTTTTGAACAAAATAATTATACAAACAATAATTACAAACTTTAGGTGAATATTTAATTACAAAACCAAGTTCATCGGCACCAAAAGATCAGGAATCTGCTAGAACATCAACTTCTTCTATTCCTTTGCTCAAACCTTATGAGATCCCAACAACTTTTGCCAAGGAACTTCAAACAAAACATTCCATAGACTCTCCCAAGATGTCTGAACTACAACGTAGGATCTTCGAAATCGAAAAGACTCTCTTTCCGATTGTGGCAGATACCCCCACAAGAGAACAAATATCAGCAGCCTCTATAGTACGTGTACTTGAAGAAGCTAGCACAGACAATGATACTGATTCAAACTTCGACCAGTCCAAACTTAGAGAAAGGTCCTATGAAATACTCAACAATCTCAAATGTAAGACACTTTCTAATTTCCGGTTTTATAAAAAAAAAATCCTCACAAGAATTTATGAAAGACCCGATGGCAACCTTCCTTATGGGAAAGAAAAAAAAATTGATGGTCTGCCTAAATCACTCCAAGATTTAGTCAAAGAAGAACTCCAAAGTCAATACACTGATAGTATTGTCCCTTTTGAGAAAATATCTTATGGTCAGCTTACCAGCCTTATCCAACAAGTCGCCCTCAGAATCTTAGGAAGTAATAAGAAACCTCACAAAAGACATACACCCAAACATCTCTCGAGACCAAGATATTCCACATCAAAATCGAGATATTCGGCACCTAAGGATATATATATATATATATATATATATATATATCTTCAAACTTAATGTGTTAGTTTTCCATCATAAAACTTATATCGAGTAGCTAATTCGTTCAGAACTCAGTTTGCTTTTGCAAAAATGTCAAATCGGCCCCCTCAGCTCAGCTAAACATCCTATTCTTGTCCTCAAATTTCACTAGAAGCATTGGCCATAAGCGGAGCTGATTATCATAAAGATGGGATAAGCATGGAAGAATTTGCAAAACATGAAGCAAAAGTGCCCCCTTACTTGTTAGCTGATGAAGATGATGAATTTTTCTTCTCAAAGAAGAAAAATATCCATCAAGAGAATATTATTCCCATAAAAAAAAAACAATATGAAAATTCTTTTTGTTTTCAAGAGTCTCATAGATGTGAAAGTGATGAAGGGGTGAAGAAGAATATGCCTTTAATTAGAAACAATATTTTTTGGAAATTCTTGAAAAAGAAGGCTATGCCAAGTTTTTTTTGAGACTAGTAGGCATAGTTATTGTATAATGTCGTTATAACTATTCTTTTTTGGAAATAATAATCAAAGAGCACAATCACACCGAACTCGAACCCACAATATTCAAACTCAATCTCCTCTACACAACTAGTGAAGAAGGTACGCTATTTGTATGCGACCATGGGAGGAGTTAGCGGGCACAAGGACAGTCATTTAAATTCTCTTCGTCGAAAAACTACGTTGTATAAATTTTTATTTATATATATGTGTATTTAAATCTCTTTGACTTTTTCATGTATTTACTTCTTTATACTATTTTCAATTCCCTTTGTTATGAAAATCATGGCTCCCCCCATATGTAGCATAGTTATTGGCAGCTAATCAATTGAGCAATCACCAGGAGGTTTGAACATATGACTACATGAGAAACAGATTGGTCTTTTTGCATAATATAGAAGTCCAACACAACGTACTTGGAAGGCAAATGAAACACAGATTGTGTGCATATTTATACCATCAGTGCAGTTTAAACTTAATATGTTACCTTACTTTTCAAAAAAGCCGTGTCATAATATGTTACCTTACTTTTCAAGAAGTTACCTGTAAGACCTAATAATATAATATTTACATAGTTCGTGTATATATAAAGTAATTCTCCATATTGTATACTTGTATATTCCCACATCTCGACCAAGGGCTTTCATCGGAAAATTACATTATATATCTACGAGGTTAAAATTATTTTGTATGTATATACATATAGTAGATGTCGAACTCCTTAGCTTCTTCATAATTTTTTTGTATTTAGAATTTCCTTAGTGGGAATTTTGGCTCCGTCACGAATCTCGATAGTGTATCAAGCATATTTGATTCGTAATATTAGAACCCACTGTTGGCGATGATATTCAACATAATATATATATATATATATATATATATATATATATATATATGCCACTCACGTATGCACGATGACTTTTTAATGATAAAACGACAGAGTCACACGATCAATCATGACCCATTTTGTTGCAGTGCTTTATAATTGTCAGAGTGAACTGATAGTGGGAAGATTCTTTTACCTATGAGTATCAAAGTTTTCAGTCTTTAACCTAAACTAACTAGCAGGATTGACAACAAACTTGGGCGAAATTACATGATCAAAATTATTCATTTGTGGAAGGCCCAAATCCAAATTTTACTCACTCCCTCTACTTTCTTGAGTCAATTGCCTTATTAGTCTACAAGGCTCATTCGGCTAAACACATTCATCAAAATGTTCATTTTCTATTTTGTCTATGTACGTTGACAAAAACTTGTCCAAAAAAAAATTCAACAATTTTATGTTGGATTGATGTCTTAATCAAACTCCAAACGTAGTAATACAAAAGAAAACAACCCGCAAGGGTAGCCAAGTTGGTTAGCAGTAGAGCGCGGGACCGCAAGATCACGAGTTCGATCCCCTGCATAAACCTTTTTGGTTGAGCCTGTCACACATGGCTTGCCAAGTGTGGTTAATCGACTGACGTAGTTTGCAGTCTATTGCATCAGTCCGGAGTTTACCCTGTGCGCACTCGAGAGAGTAGCGGCTGCGGGTTCCTTCGTCAACAAAAAAAAAACATGGGCTAATTCAAAAAAAAAAAAAAAAAAAGGTCTTCATTGCTATTTGAATTATTTCGAGAATGAGTTCTATAAAATATTTTGCTTTATCTTTAGCGAATATTTTTTTTCAAAAAGCATTCTTACATAAACAAATACTCCCTCTATCTCATTTAATATGACACTATTTTCTTATTAGACCATTTCTAGAAAACACAAAAATAGCACATTTCTATATTTGAAACAATTTAACTATAAACTTCTCAATTTACCCTTAGTGGTGTATTTTTATAGCCACGTATATCTCATGGCATATTTAAGAGTATAAATTTCAAAAATTCTTTCTTTCTTTAAATCTCGTGCTCAGTCAAATACCATCACATAAACTAAAACGCAGGGAGTCACTTTTCCACTTTTGAAACTTTTCTAAACCAAATCCCAATCCAAAAATGACAAAGCATGTTGTTCATCTCCCTTATACTAATCTCTTCATCAACTTCTCACCACATATATATTCTATGGATCATCAATGTCAATTTCCACTAAGTGTTCAAATTTCCCCGTTCCCTCTAATAACTGGTAATATAAACTCTTCATACAATTCAATGGACAGAACTTTATCATGAGCAAATATCTTCCCTAAACATAAAGTCCTTTCAATCTAATACATCCACTTGCACAAAAAGAGTGTCCACAAAACCAATTAATTCCCAGTGGAAAAAGTGAAAAAGCAACTCGAGTCACGGATATATCAACGAATTCATATGTTCAATGCTGCTATAACTTTTTTCACATGTCAGAATTTTTATACCAAAAAAAGGAAAAAAGAGCAAAGCACGGGCCACGGGGGAGTACGGGCGGAACAAGTATAAATATACTTCTCCTTTTGGCCTACAGCTTACCTCATTCTAAAGCCTTTTGCAACTTGACAGAGAGAAAAATAGAGTGTAGAAGCCATGTCGGTTGATGCTCTTGCAAAGTCCAGTGCAGATTACACTAAGTGTTGGTTATTACAAAGGATTGCAGGAAACGGAAATTACAAACAACTGCTAATGTAAGAATTGAAATTACAATTCAACTAGAAAACTGGAAATTACAAAGATGAAAATGAAAAACTATTTTTTCTGTTTTTGCTGAGTCGAGTGTGGCACTCTGTCCTTAAGACAATATTGCCCCGTATGTATCCTTTATACGTCCTGGACAATTTGTCTCCCAAGATAAAACAAAGAATGGAACACTTGAGCAAAGGAAACTCAAATGCTACCTTGAAGAATATTGAGCAAGAAATGATGCAAGGAAGGTGTAGGAAGAAACTGTTTTGCTTGTGTATTTTCGTGTATATAGCTAGTATATTTTCTGTGTCTCTCAACAATGGTGTAGGGGTGTTTTTATAGGTGAGGGAGGGCTGTTTAGCTGCCTTCATAACAGCCATTATTGGCCAAATAATGGCCATTATGGAGGTAGTAAAGCCACCAAATTAAATGGTGAAAAGACCAACGGAATTGGCCATTATAGAGGAGTAATTCAGCCAAAATAAATGGCCGAATTGAGTGCTTTGGCGTTTCTGTTCGACCGTCGAAATTTTGATTTTCTCGAAAAACTTCGGGGACCAAACTCGTACATCTTGAAACTTCGGGGACTAAACTCGTACATCTTGAAACTTCGGGGACCAAACTGTACATCCGAAAGAATTCTGGTCCAAACCGTACATCCGAAACTTCGGGATCAAACCGCACTTCTGGCAAAGTTCTCTGGCCCAAAAAGATAATATCAGAAGGCCCACAGCCCACAGCCCACAGCCCACGACCCACGAACCCGTGAACCCGTGAACCCGAGAACCCGAGAACCCGAGAACCCGAGAACCCGGAACCCGGAACTCGGAACCGGACCGGACGGGCGGCGGCGGCGCGTGTGGTCTTTCCTTGAACCGAAGCACATCTAGGTCCTCCCTCCTTTAAACACATGGGATACCCCTTGGGGTCCCAAACCCCAAACCAATTTCGAGTATTATATACACAACAATTCTTTCTTCCTCTACCGATGTGGGAGAATTGAACTCAATACCACACTTTTCATGCTTCAAACACCTCACTTCGTGGACCAATATCTCTTTCATTTCTTAATGAAATTTGACGATTCTTGGCCCTACGGTTATCTACGTACTTAGTAGATCATGCATGTGTGAAGAACCGAATTCTCCAACATACGTAACACTAGTGTTTAAGCCGTTAAAGTTGGTCGGTCGCAACTCCCGCCAAAGGCAAATTTCCAACAATCCCCTCTTGAAAGAGATTTTGGCGCACTCACATGGTGCCTTTTCCATTTCCAGCAATATTTTAGCGGACCGATGTTGCATAAGGAGAGGTAGCTTCTGCTTTGAACCTTCCATAGCTGAATACCATCGGACTTACTTACTGCGCGGTGAACGTGATGTCTTGAACCGTCGTGTTTAGTGTAAGCCAAGTCAATGGTACCAACACAACAAATTCCCTTACTCTCTTCTTCGTAATGTTTTGTCCGTTTTGGCCATGGACAACGTCTTGGATTCTTAAGTGCGTTCATTTTGAGGCGGCCCGTCCTCGCACTTAAATAGGTGGTCTCCTACAAGGTATCCCGCTATACCCCACTTCACAAGTGTTAGGAACCATTAAAAGTTTCCCAAACCTAACCTCAACCGTTGAGGAGCATTACAGTTTTTGAAAACTTAACCTTTACCCACACCGCAGATAGCACTTAAAGTCTATCACGGGAACGGCTTTGGATTTGGTGTTTCTTTTCGTAAATCACTATCCGAAGTGCTCATACTTCCACCGAAGCGATCAACCGAACCTTTACAACTTAGTTTTCCCATTGAACCAAATTACCGGGATCTCCATTAGTAAGGTTGGGTTACCGCCGTATCGATCCTTATATTTTGGGTTTTAAGCCCATTCCCCTAGACATGCAAGTCATCTCGATCTTTGGGTAAGCCCTTTGTCAATGGGTTCTGCTATATTATCCTTTGATTTAATGTAATCAATGGATATTATACCCGTGGTGATCGCTGCCTAACGGTCTTATGCCTCTCGTCGAATATGACGAGACTTGCCGTTGTACATAGCATTCCGTGCCCTTCCTAGAGCCGACCGACCGTCGCAGTGGATCATTACCGAAGGTACGGGTTTGTTCCAACACGGAACATCCTCTAAGAAGTCATGAAGCCACTCAGCCTTCTTCTCCCGCTTTGTCTAAAGCGATAAACTCCGATTCCATTGTGGATCGGGCGATGCAAGTTTGCTTAGAGGATTTCCAAGACACGCCCCACCACCAATTGTAAATACATACCCACCGGTGGACTTGGTGTTCTCTATATCGTATATCCAGGTTGCATCACCGTACCCCTCTAGTACAAATTGGGATATCTCGAATAGTGTAACCCGTAATTTAACGTGTATTTCAAGTATTGTAATACCCGATTCAACGCCTTCCGGTGATTATCACTTGGATTACGGGTGAACCTAGCCAACTTATTGATCGCGTAAGCAATATCGGTCGGGTGCGCTTTGTTATATACATCAAACTACCGATCACCTGTTCATATCGCTCCCGGTATACAGTGCACCAAGATTTTTATCAAGCTTTTGATTTGAATCCATTGGTGACTTTATCGGTGAACCGTCTAACATCTCGAACTTTCTCAAAACATCCTCGATGTAGTGAGACCGAGATAAGACTAGCCCGTCGTACGTCTTAGAGATTTTAATCCCTAAGATGACATCTCGCGATACCCATATCCTTCATGTCGAAGCATTGTTTCAACATGTTCTTAGTCTCTAGGATGACCCTAGGATCGCTTCCCGTGATTAACATGTCGTCTACATACGTGCATATCATAACAAACGAGTCGAGTTACCTTTCATGTAGACACATTTATCACACTCATTAATGGCGAAACCCTTCGATAGTAGAGTACTATCAAATTTTTCGTGCCATTGCTTCGGGCTTGTTTCAGCCCGTACAGAGATTTGACAAGTCGACGACTTTCTTCTCTTGTCCTTGAACCACGTACCCCTCGGGTTGGTCCATATATATTTCTTCTTCCAAATCACCATTTAGGAAGGTCGTCTTGACGTCCATTTGGTGTATTTCAAGGTCACGCAAAGCTCGCGATCGCAATGAATACCCGTATGGATGTCATCCGGGATACCGGGAGTAGGTATCAAAGTAGTCAAAGCCTTCGTTTGCCGATAGCCCTTGACTACCAACCCGGCTTTGTACTTGTCTATAGACCCATCTCGCTTTGTATTTCCGTTTGAGTATCCACTTACACCCCAACGGTTTATTTTCCGGAGGAAGATCAACCAACTCCCACGTATGGTTATGCGAAATTGAGCCTATTTCACTCTCAATAGCTTCTTTCCGCAGCGGTGCTTCGGAGTTGACAACGCCCGAGCAATTGTCCTAGGTTCATCATTAACCATATAAGCTACAAAGTCGGGACCGAAGGATTTATCCTTCCCGGCCCTTTTACTTCGCCTTAGATCCATCTCTCGGAGTCTCCAAGTTCGAGAATCCGGAACACTAGATTCGCTGGATGTTCGACCACCTCGAGATTCGCTAGATCTCGAACCATTTAGATCCGGCGCCAAGGACTCCCGGTTCTTGAGAGCTTTGTGCATAACTTCGCTTGCGAGAGGTTATGTCTTTCTCCTTTCTAGGAAAGGTACTTTCAAAGAATAGAGCATTCCTTGATTCCATTATTGTACCCCGGTGGATATCCGGAATATCCGACTTATGCACTAAGAAGCGATAAGCACTATCGTTATTTGCATATCCGATGAATATGCAATCTACGATCTTAGGCCCAATCTTGACCTCGCTTTGGCTTAGGTACTTCAACCTTTGCCGTACAACCCCACACCTTAAAATACTTGTAGGTGGGTTTCTTTCCTTTCCATGATTCATATGGAGTTTTGTCCTTACCCTTATGTGGGACTCGTTCGAATCGTATTAGCGGTAAGGACGGCTTCTCCCCACATGTTTTGGGGAAGTCCGAATTGATAAGCAAGGCATTCATCATTTCCTTTAATGTGCGGTTCTTACGTTCCGCCACACCGTTTGATTGAGGTGAGTATGGAGCCGTCGTTTGATGAATAATGCCTTCTTGGGCACAATATTCCTCAAAAGGCGCTACATATTCTCCCCCTCTATCGCTACGAATGGATTTAATCCGTAGGCTAAGTTGATTCTCAACTTCGCTTTGTAACGTCGGAACGCTTCAAAGGCTTCATCCTTACTTTTCAACAAGTAAAGGTAACAATACCTTGTGCTATCATCTATAAATGTCACAAAGTACTTGTTCCCCCTCTAGTTTGTGCAAACTTCAAATCACATATATCTGTGTGAATAAGTTCTAGAGGAGCGGTATTCCTTTCGACGGATCGAAAAGGAAGCTTGGTGAGTTTTGCCTCTACGCACACCTCACACTTATGTTGAGGGTTTATGTCGATAGAAGGCAACAACTCCATCTTTACCAGCCTTTGAATAGACTTGTAGTTTACGTGTCCTAATCTATGATGCCATAAATTAGAAGACTCAAGCAAATAAGAAGAAGACTCAACTTTATTTCCTTGACGCAATACAGACATGGCATTCACTTTGAAAAGGCCTTCACAGACGAAGCCTCTTCCTACAAATGTGTCATTTTTAGTGAGTACAAATTTATTTAATTCAAATACTAGCCTAAAACCAGCATTAACCAATAAAGTTCCAGAAATTAAATTTCTTCTAATATCTGGGACGTGCATCACTTCCTTCGAGTAAGTTCCTTGCGGAAGTCATCTTCGTGACCACCTTTCCAACCCCCATCACGTCGGAAGAAGCGTTGTTGCCCATGAACAGCTTCTTGTCAGCGACTGGTGTGTACGTGGAGAAGGCATCTTTGTTGGAACAGATGTGCCTTGTAGCACCTGTGTCCAACCACCACTGCATCGGATTCTCAACCAAGTTGGCTTCTAGCACCACTGCAGCGAATTCCTCGATCATGTCATCCAGGAGCGTGTCCTTGACGACGTTTGCTTGAGCCTTGCCTTTAGACTTGGCTTTCTGCTTGTTGCTCGCCTTTGAGCTTGCGGCATTCCTTGATCCTATGACCAGGTTTACCACGGTGATGACAATTACCTCTCGAACATCTCTGCCGGCAGGGGCTTTGCCGTCTTTCCGGAACTTCCGCTTCTTGCTTGAGTTCCCTTTGGCCTCGGCCAGCATTCGCCTTCGCCTCGGCGGGTTGTCTACCCTTTGGCAAGGTCTTCTTATTATCTTCCGGATTTGCGGTTTGATAACAAGCTCTTCAAAGGTCATCTCCTTTGTCTTGAGTTTCAAGTAACTCATAAACTCATTCCATGAAGGAGGTAACTTCTCAATCGGCCGATGCAACCAAAAACTCGCTCGTTTGGTTTCAATCCTTCCAAATCCAGGTGATGTAGAATCATCCGAAATTCCCGGACTTGGGACATCATCGTCTTGCTGTCCACCATTTGGAATTTTAGAAATTTCCCAACGATGAACTTCTTAGTACCCGCATCTTGTGCGTTGTACTTCTTTTGCGCTTTTCCCACAACTCTTTGGCGGTGCCAACGGTGCAATAGACCGTGTAGAGAGGGTCTCGCAAGCGCTTTAGTATATAGTTCTTGCACATGAAATCGCTATGATTCCATGCATCACGAACCATCTTCATGCCGTTAACGACATGGATACCAAGGCCCCCTTCACCCGTTTCAACAGGCGAAGAGTCCATTTCATCTCCAGCTTGTGGAGGATCTTCCGTAAGGAACCGGGCCATGCCCATAATCGTTAAGTAAAACAAAGATCTTTTGCGCCATCTTTTGAATTCGATCCCATGAATTTTTCAGGGCGATCATGGTGGTGTGAAGAAGAGGGTGGAGCTCCGATGGCCGGAAGGCAATGCGGTGTTACGCCTTGAGCAAAGGCGCAGAAGATGGCGCGAAGAAGAAGCAGGCAAGGCGGCGGTGTTACCGCCTTGAGCAAGAGCGATTGGTAGGGAAGGCGCAACATTGCCTCGAGAGGCAGCAGCAGAGAAAAGAACATCGGACATATTTCCACCATGTTATAGCGCTTTCGGTAAGCAAATATTGTCTTAAGTTGTTGGTTATTACAAAGGATTGCAGAAACGGAAATTACAAACAACTCGCTAATGTAAGAATTGAAATTACAATTCAACTAGAAAACTGGAAATTACAAAGATGAAAATGAAAAACTATTTTTTCTTTTTTTGCCGAGTCGAGTGTGGCACTCGTCCTTAAGACAATATTGCCCCGTATGTATCCTTTATACGTCCCGGACAATTTGTCTCCCAAGATAAAACAAAGAATGGAACACTTGAGCAAAGGAAACTCAAATGCTACCTTGAAGAATATTGAGCAAGAAATGATGCAAGGAAGGTGTAGAAAGAAACTGTTTTGCTTGTGTATTTTCGTGTATATAGCTAGTATATTTTCTGTGTCTCTCAACAATGGTGTAGGAGTGTTTTTATAGGTGAGGGAGAGCTGTTTAGCTGCCTTCATAACAGCCATTATTGGCCAAATAATGGCCATTATGGAGGTAGTAGAGCCACCAAATTAAATGGTGAAAAGACCAACGGAATTGGCCATTATAGGAGGAGTAATTCACCAAAATAAATGGCCGAATTGAGTGCTTTGGCGTTTCGTTTTGACCGTCGAAATTTTGATTTTCGAAAAACTTCGGGGACCAAACTCGTACATCTTGAAACTTCGGGGACCAAACTGTACATCTTGAAACTTCAGGGACCAAACCGTACATCCGAAAGAATTCTCGGTCCAAACCGTACATCCGAAACTTCGGGATCAAACTGCACTTCGGCAAAGTTCTCTTGGCCCTGAATTGAGTGCTTTGGCGTTTCGTTTTGACCGTCGAAATTTTGATTTTCTCGAAAAACTTCGGGGACCAAACTGTACATCTTGAAACTTCGGGGACCAAACCGTACATCTTGAAACTTCGGGGACCAAACTCGTACATCCGAAAGAATTCGGTCCAAACCGTACATCCGAAACTTCGGGATCAAACCGCACTTCGGCAAAGTTCTCGGCCCCGAATTGAGTGCTTTGGCGTTTCGTTTTGACCGTCGAAATTTTGATTTTCTCGAAAAACTTCGGGGACCAAACTCGTACATCTTGAAACTTCGGGGACCAAACTGTACATCCGAAAGAATTTTGGTCCAAACCGTACATCCGAAACTTCTGGGATCAAACTGCACTTCTGGCAAAGTTCTCTGGCCCAAAAAGATAATATCAGAAGGCCCACAGCCCACGACCCGTGAACCCGTGAACCCGTGAACCCGTGAACCCGTGAACCCGTGAACCCGTGAACCCGTGAACCCGTGAACCCGTGAACCCGTGAACCCGTGAACCCGTGAACCCGTGAACCCGTGAACCCGGAACCGGACGGGCGGGCGGCGGCGGCGCGCGTGTGGTCTTTCCTTGAACCGAAGCACATCTAGGTCCTCCCTCCTTTAAACACATGGGATACCCCTTGGGGTCCCAAACCCCAAACCAATTTCGAGTATTATATACACAACAATTCTTTCTTCCTCTACCGATGTGGGAGAATTGAACTCAATACTACACTTTTCATGCTTCAAACACCTCACTTCGTGGACCAATATCTCTTTCATTTCTTAATGAAATTTGACTATTCTTGGCCCTACGGTTATCTACGTACTTAGTAGATCATGCATGTGTGAAGAACCGAATTCTCCAACATACGTAACACTAGTGTTTAAGCCGTTAAAGTTGGTCGGTCGCAACTCCCGCCAAAGGCAAATTTCCAACACTAAGTGCACCGTTCACTTTGAAGATACGGAGCAGCAGAGGAACTTGGAAAGGACACCACAGTACCTTCTTGCTGATGAAAGTGAGGGAGGGAATGGCGAGCATAGCCGATGGTCAAGAGGACAAGCATGGCGAAAGGCAAACAATAACGTTCAAGCCGAGGCCACAGCATCTGCAAATGTAAAGCCAGTTTCTAGTCTTGAACATGGAAGTTGTACATGTCAATGTAGGTAAACTGATAAAGAAATGGACTTTGGCCTAACTCAACTCCAAAAGCTAGCTCAAGAGGTGAGGATTGCCCAAGCCACATAAGGAGACCAGGTGCCCATTATCCTACCGATGTGGGACTCCAACACCCCCCACCTCCCCTCCACGCCCAGGACTGGACATCTGGAGCGTGGAAATATAAGACAGGGGGCTAACATCGGGAACAATTAATTAGTCTCTTTATATGGCTTGGGCAATCCTTGCCTCATGAGCTAGCTTTTGGAGTTAAGTTAGGGTCAAGATCCATAATAGTAACCTTGTGATGCAGAAAGTAAATAAAAGTATCTAGTAGCTTCATTCATAAGAGGATTAGATTCCTTGTGATGTGATCACCCTACCAAAGGATGTGAATAGTTCCAGGAAAGCATAACCTCTTAAGTATGAATATGTGAAGTAAAACATAAATGCTGTTTGTTAGATTGTCACTTACCATAGCAAAAATGTACCCTTTAGCCTGCAGATATCAACAAAGGCAGAAAAAGAAATAATTTACTGGTCAATGATATTGTTGGGAGTATTGCATATGATGCAGTCATGGTGTCAAAACTCAATCACTATAACAAAGATTGATGTTACAATTTGCACATATTGAGAAAGAAGGGGAAAATGAATTAGATGAAACAAAAAAGAAAGTCGATATACTATGTCGCTGCACAGGCCAACCATATAGGATAAAATCGATTAAATAAGACAAGTATAGGAAGAAAGATACAATCACGATAATGCACAAGCAATATTAAAACATGGATTGCTTGCCATTTAGCAACCTGTTCATGCATCAAGGAGACTATTACAGGGAATTATGTACTTGTTTGGAATAACAGATTATGTTATCTTCCACCAGACAGCTCAACGGCATCTTGATTATAGATTGAATCTTCGCCCCAATCGAATCGTCGTTGTAGTCTGTCGTATTCTTGCCTACGTGTAACTTCGACATGTTGCCATTCTTCCCACCGCTCAGCAAGCCCTTCTCCTTCCAGCATTCGTACTACCTCTGACATTGCTGGACGGTCCTCTGGCGATCCTTGAGTGCAAAGTAATGCAACTTGAATCATCATCTCTACTTCATCCATGTTATAGTTCATGTGTAGGTTGCGGTCAACAATAGCATCCAGCCTTTTCTCCCTTTGCAGTTTTTTGACCTTCAAGATGACACGTGCCGTCATTTCAGTAACCAATACTATAAAAAGAGGTCCTCTAAAATCTAAGATTACGGAGAACTTATCATGCAAATTAAAAAATCTAGGTTCAGGGTCCATGCCTACAGGAAGCAGATTAAGAAATTCCGCGTCTTCTCATTCTTAGTGACCAATGAAGTGGGTTAAGACCCATAAGGTCTCAGGTTCAAATCCCAGCGAAAGCAAAAAACACCAGGTGATTTCTTCCCACCTATCCAAGCCTTGGTAAACAGGGTTACCTGGTATCTGTTGTTGTGTTGGTGGGAGGTAGCAGGTATTCCGTGGAATTAGGTGCGCGCAAGCTGGCTCTGACGCCATGGTTATCACCAAAAAAAGCAAAAAAAAAAAAAAAGGCTCAAGAATTTAGACCTGTGTCTGATATGCAAAGCATTTGCATACAATTACTATGCGGAAAATGAAACTTCTTTCTTTCCTTCCCGTTGAATATAAAATTAAAACACATAAACCAAGAAAGCAAAAAAAGTACATCATATAAAATTCATGAGGATGTCTTGTAATGGGCAATGAGCCAACCCACCACCATGCAGCTTAAAGAAGAGTAGAAGTATAGTCAGCCAAGGTAAGATTAATAAAATAAAACATAGGAGAAACTGACTAATTTTAGAAGCCACAGTAGTAGTAGTAGTATGCAATAATTGGATCAATAGAATCAGAGTTAATATCGGTCATTGAGTTATGTACACTTACATGGTCAAGTAACAAGACATCATCTTCTTCTTCTAGGCGTGAGAAGTCTATTGCTCGTTGACCAGTAACAATCTCCAAAAGCATGATTCCATATCCAAAAACATCTGTTTTTTCTGAAGATTTCCCAGTGGACAAGTACTCAGGAGCTATATGTCCCATTGTACCCCGAACTTGAGTTGTCACGTTGGTTTTCCTAACATCAACTAACTTTGCCAAGCCAAAATCACCAACTACAGCTTCGAAATCTTCATCTAGTAAAACATTAGCTGCTTTGACATCACGGTGAATAATTTTTGGACTACAGTGTTCGTGCAGGTATTCAAGTCCACGTGCAGTGCCCAGTGCCACACGCTTTCTGGCTGGCCAAGTTAAAACAGACTCCCCAGGTTTAAGTTCTGCATTTGATAAAATAGTGCAAATAAGAAGCCACCAAAATCTCATCACTTCAGAGAGATAAGTGCTGAATTTTAAAGTTTGACAGACTACTGCATGTGTCATCTTCAATTCATGCAAGGTTTTCGAAAACTCACCTTCTCGGTGAAACTGATGAATGCGGGAATAGATTCATGAACTCATTTAAGCTCTCATTGTGGATATCTGTCTCAATTCATATTGCGAAGTAAGTTCCCTCCAGGGACGGAGCCAAGTGGGGCAAGGGGGTTCATTTGAATTCCCTTCGGCGGAAAATTACAGTGTATATACAAGATTAAAATTATTTTTTACGTATACATATTAGATGTTGCCCTTGATTTCTTCGTGTGTTTACTTATGCATATTTTGAACCCCCTTAGTGAAAGTTTTGGCACCGTCATTCCCTAGTGATGAGGTACAATCCAACTATGGCTCTACTTATCAACAAAAAAAAAAAAAAACTATGGCTCTTGAAGACTAAAGAGAACTAAATGTTCAAGAACTCAAATGCTTCTAAGAATATTAGGAATACAAGTACCTAGGCAATTACACTCCTTTATTATTGGTTGAACTTGTTTAACTCTATTTTCTCTAGAAAAAAGTAGGAAGCCCCCGGAATCTTACTGATGGTGATACTAGCCTAAGGGCATTTATGCTTCTAATGATTGTTCACAAGTCAACATAAATTATAAATAAACATGAGAAAGGAACTCAAGGCAAAAATGAAACATGCGACTGTTTATAGTTTAGCTGAAAATCATATGTAAAGGAGACTTAGACTCTTGACAAGTAAGCATTTGACAATAAAAATTCCAGACTTCTATAGAAATTTTAGCTGAGTTTGGAGGAATAGTAACAAAAGAAAAAGGTGATCCCATGACAATTTGATATTGAGATAAACAAGGAAAGCCTTAGGCAAACTGCAAAACCAAGATGTAAGCACTAAAAGGGCAACCCGGTGCACTGAGCTCCCGCTATGCGCAGGGTCCGGGGAAGGGTCTGACCAAGATGTAAGCACTATTATGGAAAAATAAGTACCTCGTAGACGATAGGCAACACTTAGATTCTGCATATATGGGTATACTAGCAACCGTTCAGTCGGTGTGGTGCAAAATCCTATAAGCCGCAAAAGATTCTTATGAACAGCAACACTAATCATCTCAACTTCACGTTGAAATGCAGCATCTCCCCCAGGACTCTCATAGTCGGTTAAGCGTTTCACAGCAACTTTAGTGCTGTCATTGAGCACTCCTTTATAAACCTTGCCAAAACCTCCCTGTCCAAGAACATTCTTTTCACTAAAGTTATCAGTAGAAAGTTGTAATTCCCTCCATGCAAATCTCCTCAATTGACCAAATGGTATTCGCCTGTCAACCTCACCTGGGCACACCAAACAGACACAAGAAAATGTCACAACATACTCGATGGACTACACCATCTTACGGTGCACAAGAACTAAAGTAATGTTGATTAAAGAACTAGATCGTCCAACGTAAGCTGGAACTACGAGATGTATAGCCTGTTTGGCCAAGCTTCTGGGAAGCCAAAAGTACTTATTTTTGTCAAAAAGTGCTTATTTTAGAAAGTTAAAGTGTTCGGCTAAGATTTTAAGGAAAAGATAAGTGCTTTTGAGTAGCAGTTTTTGAGAAGCTAAAAACATAGATTTTATCCGAAAGAACTTTTGGAACATTGGCCAAGCACAACGTACTGTTCTAATATTGGTAAAAGTACTTTATAAATTGATTAGCCAAACACAAGCTGCCATTTTCCAAAAGTACTTTTTCGAAAAGCTCTTCTGACAAAAAACACTTTTAAAAATAGGCAGATTGTGGAAGCTTGGCCAAACAGGCTAGTAGCTATGGGGAACTACTTTAGCCTTTATTTTATTTTTATTTTTTGTTGAGAACTAACAACACAAGTTGAAGTAAATATTTTGAAAAACAGGTTATACAGACCTGCAACATCAACAAAGATTTCACGTTTGTAGCCTTTGTGCCTCCCCCGCCAGAAAAATAGCATAAATCCTCCAAGAAGGATAATTCCGAGAAATCCACCAACAATACCAATCATTAGACCAGTCTTTGATTTACTGGGAGAACCTGCCAAGATTTCAACTTTAAACTTAGAATTGGCCAGGGTGCATAAATTATCTGACTGCCAAAATCTCCAGTAAGGACTTGTAGTTCAAAAATGTGGTATTTGCTCTTGCAATTACCTTCGCTGTCAGATACACAACGATGACTGAAGTTTAAACCACAATTCAAATGGTTATCTGAAAAACTAATAAGCAAACTGAGTTAAACTAATATCAACAGTTATGACTCACGCAAAAGATGCAGGGGCTATTATCTATCATCTAAATTAAACCCTGCAAGAATCGAGATCTGCATACTTGTATTTCGGGACTTGGAACAAACTGTCAGGAACTTTTCCAGTAAGATCATTTAAAGCAAGCTGACTGGCAAAGAGATAACACTGGATCAGGTCAATGTCACTTACAGATTATAAACACATCAAAGATCATACTAAATGAATCACTTACAGGTTAATCAAGTTGGGAAGGCCTGAAAGTGACTCGGGGATAGACCCAGTCAGATTGTTTTGACTCAAAAACCTGCTCAAAGAAACATTAAAAGTAGACTCCTAAGCCGAACACCAAAAGTAAAACTCAGTTCTAGAAAAAACAACAATCAACGAAATAATATAACTTACAGAAATTGAAGGTTGTTTAGATTGCCTAGGGAAGCTGGTATTTCTCCAGATAAACGGTTTTTTTCCAGATCCAACATGGTCAAGCTGGTTAAATTTCCTAGCGCTTCAGGAATTTTACCAGTTATTCCATTTCCTTGCAAGGAACTGTCAGGATGAAAACTTTATTTTTAAGAGATCTTCTTAGCAAATGTTAACAGCAATGACGTTAGAATGCTCATCAGAGGCACAACGAGAATAATGTGATAACAGATCAGAAATAAAGAAGAAATATCCAACATTCTATCAAAAGCATGATCAAAGACTCATGAATGTCCTCTCCTAATTAATAACTTAAAAGAATACTAATCTTTAGTCACAAAATTGACAATCAAGGGGTTTCCAATCCATTACCACAAGAATTGCAATTAGATTTCTACACATGCTTGTGTGTGTAGGAAAGTTATACAATGGAGAAAAGCTAAGATCCCAAAACCATGCACGAGCAAGGGTACAAGCAATCACTGGTCCCCTAACAAGAGCAGTTAGTAATGTGCCAATATCATGAGTAGATTAATATCAGCATGATGAAGGAAATCAGAAAATATAGACTTCTAGTAAGCGCATAAGCTAAGACTCCTAAGAGACAATATTTTTAGTTCACCATCACATTTCCACCATGGTTTCAAATCGAGAGTTCAATGTAATATCCTCCGCTAAGAACAAGAAAACGCATAATTATCATCCTAAAGCAAGCTCATTATGCTGCAAGAAACCATCCCAGTTACATAGTCATGTATCTCAAGATTTACACTTAACATCCACCAAGAAAATCAGTAACATACTACAGTTTAGACCAACCGTACCCTACTGTCTCACCATCAATTTTTTTAGCAGAAGAATATGAATATCAATAATCTAATTGGGCTTCTAGCACTGGATGCGAAAAAAAATACTCCCTCTGTCCCTCCCAATTTACGTGACACTCTTTCCTTTTTAGTCAGTCCCAAAAAGAATGACACATTTCTATATATAGTAACAATTTAACTTCAAACTTCTCATTTACCCTTAATGAGATGATTTGTAGCCACACAAATATCTATGACTAATTTTAGACCACAAGTTTCAAAAGTCTTTCTATCTTAAACTCCGTGCCCACTCAAACACCTTCACATAAATTGGGACGGAGGGAGTAATAAAGAAAAGACAGTTATTAGTCACGGAAAGCCCAAAAAGGAAGGCCAATTATTCGAGGATCCATGTTGCTACCCGCGTTCACATTCTGTCTTTTTTTAAATGGATAAACCCAATATTACTGAATTTCACTGGTACACCCGCAAATGGCAGTCAAGATTGCCTATTTGCCTTACAGAATGTTCGCAATCTAGAATTCTAAACGCAATGGTGAATGTGCTAAACATTTCTCTTAATCCAGAGGTACTAAAATGTGAAGAACCGTCCAAACACACACAGTCCTCAGTTACTAAAAGTAAAAGACAGGGGCGCCCTAACTGTGGATCCATTTTAGTCCAATTCACTCAACTTCCGCCTCCTCTTCAAACTGCCTGTTTCCATGAAATGCCAAATATTGATCACACCGCAGGTAACCTAGTTTTTTGTAAGTAGAGTGATTTATCTACTGACGTTATGATTAAAGTGTACACTTTAACTCAAATCCAATAACTAAAAGGACTGTGGAGTTATGAAATTCCATGAAACGTGTATCAAAGATACATATTAGCATTCAATCGAACATAATTCAACAAGTTCTCTATACGTACAGAGTATTAAGATGCATTAGAACACCTAATCTTGGAGTTAAAGTGCCAGCGAACCCCATATTTGACAACGACCTGCAAACAAAGCTCAGACACCATTAAAAATAACATTTCAGAATGGTAGTTGACCAACTAAAGCTCAGGTGTTTGGGACCATAATTATATCATGTACATGGTGATTGATATGGCTCTCACAGTAACCTCAACTTACACCATCAAAACATAGCTGTTATCGTCACAAGTGATTTTTGACCAAGTGCATGGATTTACTTGATTTTGGTTCCAGTCAGAAAGTTGATCACTCGAAGCATTTAGTGAACTCTTCAATGCAAACAGTGCATCTCCTAATCAAACGTCAGAGATTACAAAATAACGAATGTCATACTACTTTACAAGCAGAACAGAGACAACATTTAATCAGCAAAAGCAAAATGTAGATAAAATGAAGAAGAATTAACTTAAAAGACCGCCCCCAACCGCTTAAATTAAAAATAGCCGACAGATGTATAATACTCCCTCCGTCCCAATTTATGTAGCACACTTTCCTTTTTAGTCTGTCCTAAGAAGAATGTCACATTTCTATAATTAGAAACAACTTAACTTTAGAATTCCCCTTTACCCTTAATGAAATGATTTATTGCCACACAAATGTCTAAAGTTTGTTTTACACCACAAATTTCAAAAGTCTTCCTTTCTTTCTTAAACTGTGTGCCCACAGAAATTAGGACCAAGGAAGTATATATATTCCACATATAATATGTGTATAACCGTACATAATCAGTGTATAATTTATGTATACCGGCTAACAAAAAGTAACAGTGAATCTGACCGGCTAGTGTTCTATGTATACCGGCAAGAAAAGTAAACAGTGAATCTGCCAGCTATTTATGTAAAGATCCCTAAATGAATGCAGAAAGAATGAATGAAAACATAATCTAACTATCAAAACATGAATGATGCAGAAAGAATGATAACATAATCTAACACCTCTAAACTTTTCTTCATACCTTTGAATAGATAAAAGAGTAATTGCAAGAAAAGAATCATAGCAGAGAGGGATCTCTTTGTTAGTTTGCTAAAGTAGAAAGTAGAATAAGTGTGTACCCTGGAAATCAGGTGAGACAAATGAATAGAGACATGCTAATATCAGAATTGTGAGGAACAATCCCATATTGCAGTTGTTGTTCAATTCTGTATATCAAGTAAACTTGTTCCCCTTCATCACTGTGACCTAAAAGTACGATCTTCCTCGGTATATAACAGATGGAAGTTCTGCTAAATATATTAGAAAGATTACTAAGAGCAGCATTAGTATAACCTCAAAGTCAATGGAAAAGAGATATAGATCAATCACATGAAAAGCATAATCCGGCATTACTATCGCATATCCTTTTCTTTCCTGAATAAGGACCAGATATTTTCGCCAGCAATTCTTTGCTTGTCTATCAGATAAGGGACTACAAGAAATTCATGATATGCAGCTATAACAAGCCTGCTAGATAATTCCCCCATTTTTAAAGTACATCAAGTGAGTTATGAACTATAACAAAATCTTTTAGTAACTTTTTAAGGTCAAAGCCACAAGTTCTTCAAGAAAAAGAACTCCAACAAATGAAACAAGAAAGTTTGTAGATAAAACTGACTAAGCAAATAATCAGATCTCCTTCTCAACCATTGTAATTCCTAAAACTTAACCAGACTCAGAACCACTCTACAAAAATCCAACTTTCTCTTATTCATTGTCTCGTTCCTATGGTTAAAAATATAAATTTACCTTCTTAATTTCACCACATATATCAGATAAAACAAACAAATTCAAACAATTAGCAACTCCCACTCTCCACCACCCATAAAGAAAAGAACCCCACATCCTCAATTCACACAAAATCCTTGTTTCACCATATATATCAGAAAACAAAAATTCAAACCCCCCCCCCCCCCCCCCCACACACACATCAAGAATGAAACTGTCCAAGCAAAAAGTTCATTCTTTTTCTTCCTTAAGTGAAGTCAAATAAAAAACAACAAACCCACCATAGCTAAAGCCAAAACATCATCTTTAATACACCAAACAAATAAAATAACTGACATAATATGAAGAAAAGACTAAAACAAGAACAAGAGTTTGGGTAAGTTAAGTTACCTTTAAGCAAGCACCAGACTTTTGGGCTGTGAAATAACAAAAGGGTGAACCAAAGATTGATACTTTACTTTGGATTAAGCAAAACATAAACTGTAAAAACCAAATCTTGGAAGAAAAAACACAAAGAAAAGCTGTTCTTTTTTTTGTTGTGCTGTAAAAAAGAGTTGTTAATGGAGAAGAACTTAAAGAAAGCTTCTGACTATATCTTGCATATGCTCTCTTGCAATTATTACTAATGTTTAGTCTTCTCTTCTTGTCTCTCCCAACAGTATTTCTTAGTTACTAACACCCCCCCCCCCCAAACAACATGGTGGCTAACTGGAAGTGGACCCCACTTTCCCTTTTTTAGTTCATTTTTTGCTGGTAATAGTGAAGAAGGGATTAGTAAATGGAAAGGTCTTTGGTTTTTCACAGTGAAATTGACATCATGGAGTTACCACCAACTGTATTGTGGAATGGTTGGAATTTCTCGCCTTAATTAAAATCTCAAATTTAAATTATAAAAAAAAATTTCACTATGAAATTTTTACTTTACTTAGTGGATTTATTTGGTACAAATCTTAACTAGTTAGATTCATGATCGAAATAGGAATGAAATTTCAATCTTCTTCGTCAAAAATTACATTCTATATATAAGATTAAAATTATTTTTTTATATATGTATAGTAGATATTGAATTCTCTTAACTTTTTATATATTTGCTTCTTATATTTTAAATTTTTTTAGTAAAAGTTTGGACTCCACCACAAATAGATCAGTGTAACATGGATATAAGATGATAAAATAAAAAAAATAGTGGCATTATACCTTAAAAACGATTTTTCTTAATGGAGGGTCCCCTAATTTTGAGTTATTTTTTATAATTTTCTTCGTCTTCAAGAAAGGGAAAAAGTTAAATGTTTTTTCTTTGAAAGGAGCATCCAAAGTTTTTGTTAGTTAATTAAAGTCTTATGATTGAAGAATAAAACTCTTGTACCAGAATTAGAGTGCGAAGAACAAAATTCTACTTTGAGAACATGAAATAATTTGAGTCACTAAAAAGAATTCGAAAGTTGCATTAAAGCATAAAGAGTACCAAACTTGTTGTAAAGTGGCAAGGACTACACTTTTAGAACTACAAATTCCAAAGTTGTAAAGAGACTAAAATTTGGATATGCCTTTTTCAAACCTTTGAAGTTTACAAAAGTCAATTGCACAACCCTTTTGCCTTTTTAACAATTTTTGAGTCAAGAAACTTATGTTGATTTAGATGATAGAACTTCTTTCTTTCACCAAAATATATATAGTATATATATACAAAAAATAAACTAACAACAACAATATAGTCAGTGTAATCCTACATAGTGGGGGTCTGAAAAGGGTAAGATGTATGCAAACCTTACATTTACCTTTATGAGGCAAAGAAATTATTTTCGATAGATCCTCGACTCAAAAAGACAAAAAATAAATAAACCAAATATTGAGAATGTTACAAACTACTTTTAAATGTTAAAAGTTAATTTCCCAAGGAAAAAAATCCAAAGCCTATTACTCCCTAACTTAAAAAAAGAAAGGAGTGAGTTTGACTCGAAAATAATTTAAAGAATACCCAAAATATTGACTAAATTAAATCCTTGACCACTTGGACCATAATAGTATTGATACCTCCTCGGACATTATATAATGCTCTCATTAACTTTCACAATATAACTTAGAAAGCACTTAACTACATCTTCCACTCTTCTTTTGGTTGAGGGAGAGAATTGAGAAAACATTAATTTGCATTTAGTGTTTTCACTAAATCATTACTTTAACTCTAATAGCCGATTTGCCAAGTTATTGGGAAGCTAAATGTGTTTATTAAAAAAATATCTATTTTAGAGAGTTTATGTGTTTGATCAAGCTTTAAAAAAAATAATTACTATAATTTAAATAATAGCAGGAGTTTCAGAATATTTTTACCAAGTACTTTTGGAACATTTCATTGACCATCAATTGTTATTCTAATGTTGAATTTTTTTTTTAAATTTGATTAGTCAAACATCTAAAAGTATTTTTTTAAAATCTACTTTTCAATATAAGCATATTTTGAAAAAACTGACCAAAACATGCTATAAGAGCCAGATGCTAAAGTGATAATGCTAGATTTATATTCAAGACTTGTGTCTTACATTACTTGGTTTGGTTTGGTTTGTTATAAATACTCCGTGCGAATAAATATTTTACATAATCTATCAATATTGCTAAGATCAAAATAAAATCCCACAAAAGGTTAGTGTGGGCAAGTGGGTCCAAAATGGTCAACAAATAGAACATGTCTTCTTTTATAAATGCTACCTAACAAAGGAACCATGATTTTTCATAATAAACAATCACTAGATTCACTACTCTCTTCACATACACTGAAGCAATCAATATAATTATGACAGAAAATTCTCCAACAAATTTCTAACCAATCAAATTGTCAAAGAGCAATCTATAATTTTCTCTGGTCAAAACTGTCAGCTTTTAATTTTATTTTAATAGTGATATTGTTTCCTTGCCAGATATGATAATGATGTGCTTAAGATCCAAGAGAAATATTATTTTAACAAACTAATTATGGTGTTCCTTCTTGTTTTATATTTTTATCAATAATATAATTAAGACATGTAATAAAACGACCTATTTATTATTCTTATTTATATTAAAATTTCCTTTTGCAAACAATAAAAGAGTCTTTTGCCTATGGACTGGGTTCAGCATCTGAAAATATTTTTTGTGCATTCATTAAATATTGAAGAGGTGCTTTAAAAGTTCAAGATATAACAGTGAAGATTAAAATATTTATTGGTAGGATATTTAATAACTCTAGTATTAATAATTAGTGATAGTCTACTGATAAAATAGTTGAAATATTATTCTATAAGTGACATAAAAGATGGTACTAATTTCAGCACACTGTGAGTGACATAAAGGATTAGGTTCTTAATTATATTCATATAAAAAGACAACAAAAGAATATTGGAAGAAAATTTATGGTTGGATATTTATGGCTATTATCTTCTTTTCTTTTGAATAATTTTGTTACAACTGTGTGCTGAGTCAAGTGATTGCACTCTGTCCTTAAGACAAGATTGCCCCGTATATATGCTTTTACATTAGCGGGTAATAGTCTCCCAAGATAAAACAACACTTTAATCTCAACACTACCAAGCAAATAGGTTGAGTCTGACGAAAAAAACAAATACGAATCGACTTGTTGAACAAATGGAAAAGGAAGGAAGAGTTTCTGTTTTTCGTCCCAACGTTACTGCTCACATTTTGGACTGTTTTTTACTCTTCTGTTTGTCTCTGTGTATATATTTCTGTCTCTCTTTACTGTATCTGGGTGTTTCTCGTTCATCCACAATTGAGCCAGAATGCTCAATATATAGCATGAGGGAGGGACTCCTCAACTGCCAAAACATGGCTGTTAATGGCCATTAGGGAGGGTTGTTAATGGCAGATTTATGGCCATTAGGGAGGTTGTTTATGGTCATTGAAGGAGGGTTGTTTATGGAGGAGTTAACAGCCAAGTAATGGCTGGTTAATGCTCCAAAAAATAGCCCAAACGGTATGCAGAAACTTTCTGCCTACCGTCATTCCCAAAATCAACTTTTCAGAAACTCTAGGGACCAAACTGTAAATATTAAACAATTTGGGATCCAAAAAGATAATATCAGAAAGTCCCACAACCCACGGCCCGAGCCCGGATGGGACGGGACGGGCGGGCGACAGAGGCGCGCGTGTGGGCTTAGCCTTGAACCCAAGCACATCTAGGTCCTCCCTCCTTTAAACACATGGGATACCCCTTGTGGTCCCAAACCCTTAACCAATTTAGAGACTTATAAAGAGAGCAATTCTTCATTTTCCCACCGATGTGGTAGATTTATCCCACACCATATTTCCATGCCTCAAATACCTTACTTCGTGGACCAATATCTCTTTCATTTCTCAACGAAATTTGACGATTCTTGGCCTTACGGTCATCTACTCACTTAGTAGATTATGCACGTGTGAAGAGACAGAGCCTCCAACATGCGGAACCCTAGTGTTTAATTCATTAAATATGGGTGGACGTGCCTCCCCCATCAAAGGCAAATTTCCAACAATCCCCTCTATGAAAGAGAGATTTTGGCGCACACACAAGGTGTCTACTTTCAGCAATCTTTCAGCGAAAAGATATTGCATCAGGAGAGGTAGCTTCCGCTTTGAACCTTCTCTAGTTGAATACCACCGGACTTACTTACTGCGCGATGAACGTGATGTCTTGAACCGTCAGTGTTTAGTGTAAGCCAAGACAATGATACCAACACAATAACTCTCCTTATTCATTTTCATTCTTATGGTTTTGTCCGTTGTGGCCGTGGACACACTTGGATTCTTAAGTGCGTTCATTTGAGGCGGTCTGTCCTCGCACTTAAATAGGTGATCTCCTACAAGGTATCCTGTTATACCCCACTTCACGAGTGTTAGAAATCATTAAAAGTTTCCCCAACCTTAACCTCAACCGTTTGAGGATCGTTAAAGGTTTGAAAGCTTAACCTTTACCCACCATGCAGGTAGCACTTTAATGTCTATCGCGGGAACAACTTTGGATTCATGTTTCCTTACAGAAATCATCATCCGAAGTGCTTCTTGCTTCCACCGAAGCTGTTACACCTCGTAAGATTAAGACGATAATTAAGAACGTCATTAAGAAAGCAAGATTCGGATATTGAATATAAGGAACGCTTACATATGTTAATACGGAAAATTAGTGTATAAGCGGATGTTATCCCGGAATAATTTTTCTTTAGTGCTATACACGTGACGACGAGAATTAATCTTAGAAGTTGAATTTATTCCAATAGAGTTATGGAATAGTTTTGTATTAAAAAAAAATTATTATGGCATTGAGGATACGAGGCTTATGGAATTCTCGGGAATTAAAAGAAGTGGGTTTGAGTTTTACTAATTGAAGAACTTGGGGGCCAAAGTGTAAAAAAAAAAAAAAGGAGAAAAAAAATCAGATTTTTTTTTATATAACCTACACTTACCTCTTCATCTTCTTCCAAACTTAACCAAAAAAAAAAATACTCTCCTCTCATTCTCTCCTCTACACTAATCCGAAAATCACCCTCCACCCATAACCAAAATTAAGGTTGTTATCTTCTCTTCCTAGACTACATTTTTCACCAAAAATTAGAAGCAAAACCACACCAAAATCACATGGCGAAAGCAAAGGCAAAAAAACAGCCACTGCTTGACGAAACTTGCCCAGAAAATTGGGATTTTTGGGATGAAATCTTGGAAGAAAAACGTGTAGGGATGATGGCTTAACATGGTAGAACACTTGCATGTCAATTGGAGTTGAAGAAGTGAACAAAAAGGAGGAGAAAATTACAAAACAGTGGGGAATTTTTGGACAAACAGTGGCAGAAATTTGCGGACTGTTTTGACGAATTTGAGGTATAAAAATTCTTCTTTCTATGATATAATTGGAATGCATGTTGTTAGAATTAAGGTAATGAATTTGTGTTAAGGAAGAATTGAAATTTAAGCATTGCATGTGACCATTTTTGGCTAGTTGCCAACTTGGGACAAATGTTGGTGTTGTTGGATTCGTTGGATTTTTGTGGTTATTATTATCACTAATTGCATGATGAAATTGAAAGAAAACATTGATATTTAGTTGGAATTAGTTATATGTAAGTATTGAAATACGAAATTGGATTTTAGGAGTTAAGATAAGGGTTATGGAATTATGACATGCTGTGGCCAAGAACTTGCATGAAATTGTTGGACATGTGGTGATGTATATGGACTGTTTTAGGGACTGTGTTGTGGTGTTATAATTCTGAAAATTTAGTCACCATTATGCATGTTTAAGTGTGGTAATTGCTAAGGTAAGCCCTAAAGGAATAAGGGTGTGGAAAGGCATAGAAAGGCTTCACATTCTACCCTCGTTGTGGTTGGAATATGGGCTGTTTTTAAGGTGGAATAAGAGGCTAAATTTACATGAGAAGTGGGTGTGTAAATTCCCTTTATTGTTGTTTTGGTTGTGCCCTTAATTGGTACTTGGTTATTGATGTTATTAGCCTCGTTTGAAAGTTGTGGAAACATGTATAAACGGGGGAAGTGCTGCCCGATTTTTTTATAGAATAAGAAGTCGTTATTCGATATAAAGTATGCTAGTAATCATAAAATTGACGAACGTATTACCATTGTTATAGGTTGAAGTGCTAGACGAGACGAACTCTAATATAGAGTTGATTAGTTCGTCTAAGAGGTATGTGAACTATTCCTTCTTTCTTTGGCATGATTTTTATTTTAATGAAGGTACGGCGGACGTACTTGATTCTTATACAGTTTAATTCCTAAAGAGGATTGTTATGAGAAGTACCTATGATTTTTTAGCAAAGAGTTTATTATGACATTATTATAATGATTTTATTGAGAGTCAAATGATAATTTTTACTTGCATATGGTTACTCATGATATCTGTTCGTGCTAAGTGTTACTACTTCACCTCACCGAGTCCCGGCCGGGTTACGACTCGTGCACAAACCTTGCATTGTTCACCGAGACCCTCACTAGGGGGCCGGGTTACGTAGGATGGATCCATAGATGAGAGATGACTTTACCGAGTCCCGCATGGGCCGGGTTATGATATGATTCCACCGAGTCCCGCACTAGTGGGCCGGGTTACGTTACGTATGTATATATATGTATATGGACGACACTCATGTTTTCTTGACTTGACTCTCATTTTTATAAGGCAACTAACTTTTATTGTTTATGGCACAAACTTGGATTTGGATCCCGACTTTTATACGATCTCATGTTTCGTTGGCTACTTATGATCTCATATGCGTATTTCATATTTACATACTCGGTACATTATTTCGTGCGGACCCCCCTTTCCTCGGGTCGCGCGTTCATGCCCGCAGTACGTGTGCTCGTGTTGGTGGTCCTCCGGTTTAGGTCCCTACTCAGCAGGTTGGGAAGCTCCTTTGATCCAGAGCTTTGTCATTTTGGTACTGAACCTCTTTTAGACTTATGTGTGTATTTAGGGGCACGACGGGGCCCTGTCCCGTCATATGTCGTTCTTCTTCTTATAGAGGTCTGTAGACAGTGGTGGGTTGTACGTATGTAAGGGTTATGACTCTGTTTGGGCCAGTCATGTTATTGTATTCTGTGCTGGGGTGTTCCCATGTTTAAACGTTACTATCTGGTGGCAGCCTTGTCGGCTTGCTTGTTATTTTATATTGGCTAATCGTGACTCCTCAGGAGACAGGTGCATTCGGGGGTAAAGGCAGCCTTGTCGGCTCGCCTACCCTGGCATATGTTGATATTGCAGCGTTATGCTGCCGAATTTCAGATTTATTAAGTGTGAGTTGGATTATGTGTGACAGGTTAGTGTAATGACGTTATTAGGGCGGTTAGTCGCGGCCGTCGGGTCGGGTCGTGACAAAGTGGTATCAGAGCAGTTAGTCCTCGGAATGTCTACAGACCGTGTCTAGTAGAGTCTTGTGTATGGGTATGTTGTGCACCATACTTATACGCAGGAGGCTGCAGGGCATCTAGGATTGGTTTCTATTCTTTCATCTCTTAGATCGTGCAATAGAGCTATGTTATTAGGATGATTCCTTTCTGACGACTTACGATGTTTACGCCTATGCCTCCGAAGAAGGCGACAATGCCCCCGAGAAGGGCAAGTCTACGGCGGGGGATACCGGCCCGTATTCGAGAGAGTTACTAGGTCCCGTACCCAATCTATGCCGGAGACTATGCCCCGCCGACGAGCTCGCGTCATCGCCACCACCGGGGCTCCGGTTCGAGGGGGCAACATCACCAGTTTCTGAGGCCCCAGCACCTGAGCCTCCAGTTCTTCAGCCGGGGGCAGAGGACAGGGCCATGAGAGATGCAGTTCAGCTGCTCACTAGCTTGGTAGCAGGGCAGAACCGTAGACAGGAACCAGGAGCCGACCCTAGGTCTGACAGTTTGAGGGTTCGTGATTTCTTGAGTTGTAACCCTCCAGAGTTTTTCGGGTCTCAGCCCGAGGAGGACCCGCGAGAGTTTATCCGGCAGATGCGCGCGTACCTTGAGGGTAATCGTGGCTTCGAGACCGAGTCCGTGGAGTTGGCTTCGTATAGAATGCGGGATATAGCTACAAACCGGTACGAGTCTTGGGAGTTGTCTAGGGGAGAGGATGTCCCTCCGCCCACATGGGATGAGTTCACGAGAGGCCTTCCTTGGTCACTTCTTGCCTCCGAGAGATGAGGAGAGCTAGAGTGGACGATTCTTACGGTTGAGGCAGAGTGGCGAGACCATTCGTGAGTATAGCCTTGAGTTTGATTCATTGGCCGATATGCACCCACTATTGTAGCAGATATGGCGATAGGGTGCATCGTTTTGTGATGGGGGCGGACCATTATCCGATCGATGGTTGTATGGCGGTAGCTCTCCACCGGGTATGGATATTGCTCGTGCCCGTGCATATGCACGGGGGTTGAGGACCGACACGGAGGGCGACAACTAGATGGAGGTCATGACGGGGACCGCATAAGAGGGCTAGGTCGGCGGCCTTATTCGGCGAATCTCGAGGCGACGCTTCCAAAGCGAGCAGGGTCGATATTCACCTCGGCCCAAAGCCACGAGTGCTCCTCTACGCCTACGGGCAGAGGTTCGACCGCCCCCCGTATTCGTGGAGCCGGACGAGACTCCGTGGCTTCGGGTTCTCGGAGGAATAGGGGCCCTAGTCGGTTGAGACCACCTTATCCTCGGTGCTCTCGGTGTGGTAAGTTTCATATGGGAGAATGTCGTTCTACCACGGTGCTTGTTTCTCTTGCGGCCGTCGGGGCCATATGATGAGAGAGTGTCCCAACATAGGTGGTTCGTGGGGCTGGCTCGGCTACGGGGTCGGGTGCTTTGGTTCGTCGTCATCTATAGCTATGCGCCCCACCGGGTGGGGTAGTCGACGCCGCGAGCCGTGGTAGAGGTCGTGGCGAGTTTCTAGTCCCGGCGGTCCTCCGAACCGCATATATGCTTTGGCCGCAGACGTGATCGGAGGCGTCACCGTATGTTGTTACGGTATACTATCGGTCTTTTTTCTCGTAATGTATATGCTCGATAGATCCAGTTCCACCTTGTCCTACATATCCCCTCTTGTTGCTAATAGAATAGGGATAGAATCGAGCCGATAGAACCATTCGAGGTAGCTACACCGGTAGGAGATTCGGTTATAGCCGAACGTGTGTATAAAAATTGTTCGGTGGTGATATATAGCCGTCATACCTTAGCGATTTGATAGAGTTGGATATGGCCGACTTTGATGTCATTATGGGCATGGATTGGTTGGCTTCTTGTTTTGCCAACGTTGATTGTAGAGAAAAGTTGGTTCGATTTCGCTTTCCGTGCGAGCCGCTTATAGAATGGAAAGGGAATGCGGATCGCCGAGGGGTAAGTTTATTTCATACCTCAAGGCAAGGAAGATAGTCGAAAAGGTTGTATCTATCATTTGGTTCGGTGCATGATACGAAGCGGAGGTACCGCTCTTCGGTCGCTTCCGGTAGTTAGTGAGTTTCCTGGATGTATTCCCGGATGATCTTCCGTGTCTCCCTCCGCAGCGGGAGATAGATTTCGATATAGATGTATTGCCGTGTACCCAACCTATATCCATTCCTCCTTATAGAATGGCACTGCGAGTCGAAGGAGTTGAAGGAACAACCGAGGGACTTGTTGGAGAAAGGCTTTATTAGGCCAAGTACATCTCCATGGGGAGCACCGGTGTTATTTGTGAGGAAGAAAGATGGATCATCGGATGTGTATGGATTATAGGCAAATGAATAAGGTAACCATCAAGAACAGTGTACCCCTTCCCGGGATTGATGATTTATTTGACCGGTTGCGGGGTGGTAAGTGCTTCTCGAAGATAGACTTGCGGTCGTGTTATCATCAAAGCGGGTAAGGGAGGCGGATATTCCAAAGACAAAGCATTCGAACCCGA
The DNA here is from genome assembly GCA_034509755.1 of Anisodus tanguticus. Classification (NCBI taxonomy): domain Eukaryota; kingdom Viridiplantae; phylum Streptophyta; class Magnoliopsida; order Solanales; family Solanaceae; genus Anisodus; species Anisodus tanguticus. The sequence continues at coordinate 49,383,125 of CM067545.1, forward strand.
TATGGACATTATGAGTTTAGGGTGATGTCTTTTGGACCGACCAATGCTCCAAAGCAAGTTGTTTATGGATTTGATGAACCGGGTATTCGTGCCGTTCTTAGACATGTTCGTCATTGTATTCATTGATGATATCCTGGTTTATTCCCGTTCGTAGCGGAGGAGCATGCGGTGCCATTTGAGGACGGTACTTAGGGTCCTCCAAACCAACAGCTTGTATGCCAAGTTTTCCAAGTGTGAGTTCGGTTGACTTCGGTGGCATTCTTGGGGCATATTATCGGGGGCGATGGTATTCGGGTGGATACACGTAAAATTGAGTCGGTAAAGACTTGGCCCGGACCTACGACACCTACCGAGGTACGCAGCTTTTACGGGGCTAGCAGGGTATTACGAAGGTTTGTGGAGAGGTTTGCCTCGATCTCGCGCCTTTGACTAGGCTAACCCGAGATGGCGGCTAAGTTTCGGTGGACGGATGCTTGTGAGCACAGCTTCCAGTTGTTGAAGGATAAATTGACTACGGCTCCAGTTCTGACTTTTCCTGAGGGACCGGATGGTTATGTCGTTTATTGTGATGCTTCAGGCATTGGGCTAGGTTGTGTGTTGATGCAGCATGGCAAAGTCATAGCTTATGCCTCTCGACAGCTCAGAAAGCATGAAAAGAATTATCCCACTCATGATTTGGAGCTAGCAGCGGTGATTCATGCCTTGAAGATTTGGAGACATTATTTGTATGGGGTTCATGTTGATATTTATACGGATCACAAGAGTCTCCAATATATCTTTAAGCAGAAGGAGTTGAACCTACGGCAGAGGCGGTGGTTAGAGTTGCTAAAGGACTATGATGTTGATATCTTGTACCACCCGGGAAAGGCCAACGTTGTGGCAGATGCTCTTAGCCGTAGATCCATGGGTAGCTTGATGGATGTGCAGCCAGACAGAAGGGAGATGGTTCGTGAGATACATAGGCTAGCGAGACTTGGAGTCCGAGTGGCGGATTCGGGAGATAGCGGGATTCTTATTCGGGATGTTGCGGAGTCCTCTATCGTGGAAGAGGTAAAGGGACGTCAATATGAGGATCCTGTTCGGCCCGTATAGAGATGCAGCTCTCTCCGAAAGGGAAAGACTCTATTTGAGGTTACACCGATGATGTGCCGAGGTATGAGGGCGATTATGTGTACCGATGTTGCGGGGCTACGACAACGAGGTTATGGGAGAGGCACACAATGCCCGTTACTCCATTCATCCAGGATCGACGAAGATGTACCATGACCTTAGATGCTTGTATTGGTGGGATGGCATGAAAAGAGACATAGCGAGAATTTGTTGCCCGGTGCCCGAATTGTCGGCAGTTAAGGTTGAACATCGAAGCCCGGTGGATTATTGCAGGAGATTGAGATCCCGACTTGGAAGTGGGAAGTGATCAATATGGACTTCATTACAGCTTACCTCGCACTCGGCGGAGGTGTGATTCCATATGGGTTATCGTGGATAGGCCGACGAAATCGGCCCATTTTCTTCCGCAAGGACTACTTACTCACCGAGGACTATGCTAGGTCGTACATCGGGGAGATAGTGAGACCGCACGGGGTCCCCACATCTATTATATCGCACCGAGTAGCTCGGTTTACCTAACTTCTGGAGATCATTCCGAAGGGATTGGGGACACAAGTGAGTCTCGGCACGCATTTCACCCTCGGACGGACGGGCGGGCGAGCGTACAATCCAAACATTAGAGGATATGCTTTGAGGGCTCGTATTATTGACTTTAGAGGTAGCCGGGATGACCATTTACCACTCATTGAGTTTGCTTATAACAACACTACCACTCTAGCATCCGGATGGCACCGTATGAGGCTTTATATGGGAGGAAATGCAGGTCACCTATTGGTTGGTTTGATGTAGGTGAGACTAAGTTGATCGGCCCGGACATGGTTCAAAAGAAGTTGTTGATAAGGTGAAACTCATTCGGGAGAGGTTATTAGCGACACGAGTCGACGAAGTCATATGCCGATAATCGACGTCGACACTTAGAGTTTCGGGTTGATGATTGGGTGTTCCTAAAGGTGTCACCCATGAAGGGTGTGATGAGGTTTGGCAAGAAAGGGAAGCTTAGCCCAAGGTACATCGGGCCTTACCGATCATTCGTAGGATAGGCAATGTTGCCTATGAGTTGGATCTACCGCCCGATTTGGAAGCAAGACATCCGCCTTCCATGTATCTATGTTGCGTAAGTGTATTGGTGATCCTTCCGAGTCTTCCCGTAGATGACGTCCAGTGACAAGAGTTGTCATACGAGGAAAGCCCCGTAGCCATACTTGATCGCTGTGTCGGGAGATTACGGACGAAGGATGTGGCTTCCGTCAAGGTATTGTGGAGGAACCACAATAGGGAGAGAAATGACTTGGGAGGCGAGAGATGAGATGAAGAAGAAGTATCCTCATTTGTTCCCCGTGCCTCCGTGTAATTCAATTCAACTCCCCATTTGATTATTGTAATTGGTGAATTGCATATGTGTGATATATTGTGGCCCTGTGTGGCATCTGTTGGTTGGCTGAATATAGGCGGATAGGCATAGTTATAAAGGAGACTCTGCCGAAATTTTTCTAGCATTAGACTTGTTATGAACATTCGAGGACGAATGTTTCTAAGGAGGGAAGTATGTTACACCTCGTAAGATTAAGACGATAATTAAGAACGTCATTAAGAAAGCAAGATTCGGATATTGAATATAAGGAACGCTTACATATGTTAATACGGGAAATTAGTGTATAAGCGGATGTTATCCCGGAATAATTTTTCTTTAGTGCTATACACGTGACGACGAGAATTAATCTTAGAAGTTGAATTTATTCCAATGGAGTTATGGAATAGTTTTGTATTAAAAAAAAATTATTATGGCATTGAGGATACGAGGCTTATGGAATTCTCGGGAATTAAAAGAAGTGGGTTTGAGTTTTACTAATTGAAGAACTTGGGGGCCAAAGTGTAAAAAAAAAAAAAGGAGAAAAAAAATCAGATTTTTTTTTATATAACCTACACTTACCTCTTCATCTTCTTCCAAACTTAACCAAAAAAAAAATACTCTCCTCTCATTCTCTCCTCTACACTAATCCGAAAATCACCCTCCACCCATAACCAAAATTAAGGTTGTTATCTTCTCTTCCTAGACTACATTTTTCACCAAAAATTAGAAGCAAAACCACACCAAAATCACATGGCGAAAGCAATGGCAAAACAGCCACCGCTTGGACGAAAATTGCCCAGAAAATTGGGATTTTTGGGATGAAATCTTGGAAGAAAAACGTGTAGGGATGATGGCTTAACATGGTAGAACACTTGCATGTCAATTGGAGTTGAAGAAGTGAACAAAAAGGAGGAGAAAATTACAAAACAGTGGGGAATTTTTGGACAAACAAAGGCAGAAATTTGCGGACTGTTTTGACGAATTTGAGGTATAAAAATTCTTCTTTCTATGATATAATTGGAATGCATGTTGTTAGAATTAAGGTAATGAATTTGTGTTAAGGAAGAATTGAAATTTAAGCATTGCATGTGACCATTTTTGGCTAGTTGCCAACTTGGGACAAATGTTGGTGTTGTTGGATTCGTTGGATTTTTGTGGTTATTATTATCACTAATTGCATGATGAAATTGAAAGGAAACATTGATATTTAGTTGGAATTAGTTATATGGAAGTATTGAAATACGAAATTGGATTTTAGGAGTTAAGATAAGGGTTATGGAATTATGACATGTTGTGGCCAAGAACTTGCATGAAATTGTTGGACATGTGGTGATGTATATGGACTGTTTTAGGGACTGTGTTGTGGTGTTATAATTCTGAAAATTTAGTCACCATTATGCATGTTTAAGTGTGGTAATTGCTAAGGTAAGCCCTAAAGGAATAAGGGTGTGGAAAGGCATAGAAAGGCTTCACATTCTACCCTCGTTGTGGTTGGAATATGGGCTGTTTTTAAGGTGGAATAAGAGGCTAAATTTACATGAGAAGTGGGTGTGTAAATTCCCTTTATTGTTGTTTTGGTTGTGCCCTTAATTGGTACTTGGTTATTGATGTTATTAGCCTCGTTTGGAAGTTGTGGAAACATGTATAAACGGGGGAAGTGCTGCCCGATTTTTTTATAGAATAAGAAGTCGTTATTCGATATAAAGTATGCTAGTAATCATAAAATTGACGAACGTATTACCATTGTTATAGGTTGAAGTGCTAGACGAGACGAACTCTAATATAGAGTTGATTAGTTCGTCTAAGAGGTATGTGAACTATTCCTTCTTTCTTTGGCATGATTTTTATTTTAATGAAGGTACGGCGGACGTACTTGATTCTTATACGCTTTAATTCCTAAAGAGGATTGTTATGAGAAGTGCCTATGATTTTTCAGCAAAGAGTTTATTATGACATTATTATAATGATTTTATTGAGAGTCAAATGATAATTTTTACTTGCATATGGTTACTCATGATATCTGTTCGTGCTAAGTGTTACTACTTCACCTCACCGAGTCCCGGGCCGGGTTACGACTCGTGCACAGCCTTGCATTGTTCACCGAGACCCTCACTAGGGGGCCGGGTTACGTAGGATGGATCCATAGATGAGAGATGACTTTACCGAGTCCCAGCATGGGCCGGGTTATGATATGATTCCACCGAGTCCCGCACTAGTGGGCCGGGTTACGTTACAGATGTATATATATGTATATGGACAGACACTCATGTTTTCTTGACTTGACTCTCATTTTTATAAGGCAACTAACTTTTATTGTTTATGGCACAGTTGGATTTGGATCCTGACTTTTATACTGATCTCATGTTTCTGTTGGCTACTTATGATCTCATATGCAGTATTTCATGTTTACATACTCAGTACATTATTTCGTACTGACCCCCCTTTCCTCGGGGGGCTGCGTTCATGCCCGCAGGTACAGGTGCTCAGGTTGGTGGTCCTCCGGTTTAGGTCCCTACTCAGCAGGTTGGGAAGCTCCTTTGATCCAGAGCTTTGTCATTTTGGTACTGAACCTCTTTTAGACTTATGTGTGTATTTAGGGGCACGACGGGGCCCTGTCCCGTCATATGTCGTTCTTCTTCTTATAGAGGTTTGTAGACAGTGGTGGGTTGTACGTATGTAAGGGTTATGACTCTGTTTGGGCCAGTCATGTTATTGTATTCGTGTTTGGGGTGTTCCCATGTTTAAACGTTACTATTCGGTGGCGACCCTTGTCGGCTTGCTTGTTATTTTATATTGGCTAATCGTGACTCCTCGGAGACGTGTGCATTCGGGGTAAAGGCGGCCTTGTCGGCTCGCCTACCCCAGCATATGTTGATATTGCGAGCGTTATCTTTGCCGAATTTCAGATTTATTAAGTGTGAGTTGGATTATGTGTGACAGGTTAGTGTAATGACGTTATTAGGGCGGTTAGTCGCGGCCCGTCGGGTCGGGTCGTGACAAAGTGGTATCAGAGCAGTTAGTCCTCGGAATGTCTACAGACCGTGTCTAGTAGAGTCTTGTGTATGGGTATGTTGTGCACCATACTTATACGCAGGAGGCTGCAGGGCATCTAGGATTGGTTTCTATTCTTTCATCTCTTAGATCGTGCAATAGAGCTATGTTATTAGGATGATTCCTTTCTGACGACTTACGATGTTTACAGCTATGCCTCCGAAGAAGGCGACGGCGCCCCGAAAGGGCAAGTCTACGACGGGGGATACCACCAGATTCGAGAGAGTTACTAGGTCCCGTACCCAATCTATGCGGAGACTATGCCCCGGTCGACGAGCTCGCGTCATCGCCACCACCGGGGCTCCGGTTCGGGGGGCAACATCACCGGTTCCGAGGCCCCGCACCGAGCCTCCGGTTCTTCGGCGGGGGCGAGAGGACGGGGCCATGAGAGATGCGGTTCGGTGCTCACTAGCTTGGTAGCGAGGCGGAACCGTAGACGGGAACCGAGGAGCCGACCCTAGGTCCGACGACGGTTTGAGGGTTCGTGATTTCTTGAGTTGTAACCCTCCGAGTTTTTCGGGTCTCGGCCCGAGGAGGACCCGCAGGAGTTTATCCGGCGGATGCGGCGTACCTTGAGGGTAATCGGGGCTTCGGACGAGTCCGTGGAGTTGGCTTCGTATAGAATGCGGGATATAGCTACAAACCGGTACGAGTCTTGGGAGTTGTCTGGGGAGAGGATGTCCCTCCGGCCCACATGGGATGAGTTCACGTAGGCCTTCCTTGGTCACTTCTTGCCTCCGAGAGATGAGGAGAGCTAGAGTGGACGATTCTTACGATTGAGGCGAGTGGCGGCAGGACCATTCGTGAGTATAGCCTTGAGTTTGATTCATTGGCCGGATATGCACCCACTATTGTAGCGAGATATGGCGGATAGGGTGCATCGTTTTGTGATGGGGCTGGACCATTATCTGATCGATGGTTGTATGGCGGTAGCTCTCCAGCCGGGTATGGATATTGCTCGTGCCCAGGCATATGCACAGGGGGTTGAGGACCGACACAGAGGGCGACAACTAGATGGAGGTCATGACGGGGACCAGCATAAGAGGGCTAGGTCGGCAGCTTATTCTGGCGAATCTCGAGGCAGACAGTTCCAGCAGCAGGTCAGATATTCACCTCAGCCAGCACAGAGTGCTCCTCTACAGTCTACGGGCAGGAGGTTCGACCGCCCCAGGTATTCAGGAGCCGGACAGAACTCCAGGGCTTCGGGTTCTCAGAGGAATAGGGGCCCTAGTCAGTTGAGACCACCTTATCCTCGGTGCTCTCGGTGTGGTAAGTTTCATATGGGAGAATGTCGTTCTACCACAGGTGCTTGTTTCTCTTGCGGCCGTCAGGGCCATATGATGAGAGAGTGTCCCAACATAGGTGGTTCGGTGTGGGGCGGCTCGGCCTACGGGGTCGGGTCTTTGGTTCGTCGTCATCTATAGCTATGCGCCCCACCGGGTGGGGTAGTCAGACGCCAGCAGGCCGTGGTAGAGGTCGTGGCAGAGTTTCTAGTCCCGGCGGTCCTCCGAACCGCATATATGCTTTGGCCAGTAGACGTGATCAGGAGGCGTCACCAGATGTTGTTACGGGTATACTATCGGTCTTTTTTCGTAATGTATATGCTCGATAGATCCGGTTCCACCTTGTCCTACATATCCCCTCTTGTTGCTAATAGAATAGGGATAGAATCTGAGCCGATAGAACCATTCGAGGTAGCTACACCGGTAGGAGATTCGGTTATAGCTGAACGTGTGTATAAAAATTGTTCGGTGGTGATATATAGCCGTCATACCTTAGCAGATTTGATAGAGTTGGATATGGCCGACTTTGATGTCATTATGGGCATGGATTGGTTGGCTTCTTGTTTTGCCAACGTTGATTGTAGAGAAAAGTTGGTTCGATTTCAGTTTCCAGGCGAGCCAGTTATAGAATGGAAAGGGAATGCAGCATCGCCGAGGGGTAAGTTTATTTCATACCTCAAGGCAAGGAAGATAGTCAGAAAAGGTTGTATCTATCATTTGGTTCGGGTGCATGATACGAAGCGGAGGTACCGCTCTTCGGTCGATTCCGGTAGTTAGTGAGTTTCCGGATGTATTCCGGATGATCTTCCGTGTCTCCCTCCGGAGCGGGAGATAGATTTCGATATAGATGTATTGCCGGGTACCCAACCTATATCCATTCCTCCTTATAGAATGGCACTGCGAGTGAAGGAGTTGAAGGAACAAGCGAGGGACTTGTTGGAGAAAGGCTTTATTAGGCCAAGTACATCTCCATGGGGAGCACCGGTGTTATTTGTGAGGAAGAAAGATGGATCACTTTGCGGATGTGTATGGATTATAGGCGGTGAATAAGGTAACCATCAAGAACGGTACCCCCTTCCCGGGATTGATGATTTATTTGACCGGTTGCGGGGTGCTAAGTGCTTCTCGAAGATAGACTTGCGGTCGGGTTATCATCGGTGCGGGTAAGGGAGGCGGATATTCCAAAGACAACATTCGAAACCCGATATGGACATTATGAGTTTAGGGTGATGTCTTTTGGACTGACCAATGCTCCAGCAGTGTTTATGGATTTGATGAACCGGGTATTCGGGCCGTTCTTAGACATGTTCGTCATTGTATTCATTGATGATATCCTGGTTTATTCCCGTTCGGAAGCGAGGAGCATGCGAGCCATTTGAGGACGGTACTTAGGGTCCTCCAGCACCAACAGTTGTATGCCAAGTTTTCCAAGTGTGAGTTCTGGTTGACTTCGGTGGCATTCTTGGGGCATATTATCGGGGCTGATGGTATTCGGGTGGATACACAGAAAATTGAGTCGGTAAAGACTTGGCCCGGACCTACGACACCTGCGAGGTACGCGGTTTTACGGGGCTAGCGGGGTATTACGAAGGGTTTGTGGAGAGGTTTGCCTCGATCTCAGCGCCTTTGACTAGGCTAACCCAGAAAGCAGCTAAATTTCAGTGGACGGAAGCTTGTTAGCACAGCTTTCAGGTTGTTGAAGGATAAATTGACTACGGCTCCGGTTCGACTTTTCTGAGGGACCGGATGGTTATGTCGTTTATTGTGATGCTTCAGGCATTGGGCTAGGTTGTGTGTTGATGCAGCATGGCAAAGTCATAGCTTATGCCTCTCGACAGCTCAGAAAGCATGAAAAGAATTATCCCACTCATGATTTGGAGCTAGCAGCGGTGATTCATGCCTTGAAGATTTGGAGACATTATTTGTATGGGGTTCATGTTGATATTTATACGGATCACAAGAGTCTCCAATATATCTTTAAGCAGAAGGAGTTGAACCTACGGCGAGGGCGGTGGTTAGAGTTGCTAAAGGACTATGATGTTGATATCTTGTACCACCCGGGAAAGGCCAACGTTGTGGCAGATGCTCTTAGCCGTAGATCCATGGGTAGCTTGATGGATGTGCAGCCAGACAGAAGGGAGATGGTTCGTGAGATACATAGGCTAGCGAGACTTGGAGTCCGAGTGGCGGATTCGGGAGATAGCGGGATTCTTATTCGGGATGTTGCGGAGTCCTCTATCGTGGAAGAGGTAAAGGGACGTCGATATGAGGAGATCCCGTTCGGCCCGGTATAGAGATGCGGCTCTCCGAAAGGGAAAGACTCTATTTGAGGTTACACCGATGATGTCTTTGAGGTATGAGGGCGATTATGTGTACACGATGTTGCGGGGCTACGACGACGAGTTATGGGAGAGGCACACAATGCCCGTTACTCCATTCATCCAGGGATCGACGAAGATGTACCATGACCTTAGATGCTTGTATTGGTGGGATGGCATGAAAAGAGACATAGCAGAATTTGTTGCCCAGTGCCCGAATTGTCAGCAAGTTAAGGTTGAACATCAGAAGCCTGGTGGATTATTGCAGGAGATTGAGATCCCGACTTGGAAGTGGGAAGTGATCAATATGGACTTCATTACAGGCTTACCTCGCACTCAGCGGAGGTGTGATTCCATATGGGTTATCGTGGATAGGCTGACGAAATCAGCCCATTTTCTTCCAGTAAGGACTACTTACTCAGCTGAGGACTATGCTAGGCTGTACATCAGGGAGATAGTGAGACTGCACGGGGTCCCCACATCTATTATATCAGACCGAGTAGCTCAGTTTACAGCTAACTTCTGGAGATCATTCCAGAAGGGATTGGGGACACAAGTGAGTCTCAGCACAGCATTTCACCCTCAGACGGACGGGCAGGCAGAGCGTACAATCCAAACATTAGAGGATATGCTGAGGGCCTGTATTATTGACTTTAGAGGTAGGCGGGATGACCATTTACCACTCATTGAGTTTGCTTATAACAACGGCTACCACTCTAGCATCCGGATGGCACCGTATGAGGCTTTATATGGGAGGAAATGCGGGTCACCTATTGGTTGGTTTGATGTAGGTGAGACTAAGTTGATCGGCCCGGACATGGTTCGACAAGTTGTTGATAAGGTGAAACTCATTCGGGAGAGGTTATTAGCGACACGAGTCGACGAAGTCATATGCGATAATCGACGTCGACACTTAGAGTTTCGGGTTGATGATTGGGTGTTCCTAAAGGTGTCACCCATGAAGGGTGTGATGAGGTTTGGCAAGAAAGGGAAGCTTAGCCCAAGGTACATCGGGCCTTACCGGATCATTCGTAGGATAGGCAATGTTGCCTATGAGTTGGATCTACCGCCCGATTTGGAAGCGGTACATCCGATCTTCCATGTATCTATGTTGCGTAAGTGTATTGGTGATCCTTCCGAGTCTTCCCGGTAGATGACGTCCGGTGACGAGAAGAGTTGTCATACGAGGAAAGCCACAGCCATACTTGATCGCCGGAGTCGGGAGATTACGGACGAAGGATGTGGCTTCCGTCAAGGTATTGTGGAGGAACCACAATAGGGAGGAAATGACTTGGGAGGCAGAGGATGAGATGAAGAAGAAGTATCCTCATTTGTTCCCTGTGCCTCCAGGTAATTCAATTCAACTCCCCATTTGATTATTGTAATTGGTGAATTGCATATGTGTGATATATTGTGGCCCCGTGTGGCATCCGTGGTTGGTGAATATAGGCGGATAGGTAGTTATAAAGGAGACTCTGCCGAAATTTTTCTAGCATTAGACTTGTTATGAACATTCGAGGACGAATGTTTCTAAGGAGGAAGTATGTTACACCTCGTAAGATTAAGACGATAATTAAGAACGTCATTAAGAAAGCAAGATTCGGATATTGAATATAAGGAACGCTTACATATGTTAATACGGGAAATTAGTGTATAAGCGGATGTTATCCCGGAATAATTTTTCTTTAGTGCTATACACGTGACGACGAGAATTAATCTTAGAAGTTGAATTTATTCCAATGGAGTTATGGAATAGTTTTGTATTAAAAAAAAATTATTATGGCATTGAGGATACGAGGCTTATGGAATTCTCGGGAATTAAAAGAAGTGGGTTTGAGTTTTACTAATTGAAGAACTTGGGGGCCAAAGTGTAAAAAAAAAAAAAAAGGAGGAAAAAAAATCAGATTTTTTTTTATATAACCTACACTTACCTCTTCATCTTCTTCCAAACTTAACCAAAAAAAAAAATACTCTCCTCTCATTCTCTCCTCTACACTAATCCGAAAATCACCCTCCACCCATAACCAAAATTAAGGTTGTTATCTTCTCTTCCTAGACTACATTTTTCACCAAAAATTAGAAGCAAAACCACACCAAAATCGGTGGCGAAAGCGATGGCAAAACAGCCACTGCTTGGACGAAAATTGCCCAGAAAATTGGGATTTTTGGGATGAAATCTTGGAAGAAAAACGTGTAGGGATGATGGCTTAACATGGTAGAACACTTGCATGTCAATTGGAGTTGAAGAAGTGAACAAAAAGGAGGAGAAAATTACAAAACAGTGGGGAATTTTTGGACAAACAGTGGCAGAAATTTGCGGACTGTTTTGACGAATTTGAGGTATAAAAATTCTTCTTTCTATGATATAATTGGAATGCATGTTGTTAGAATTAAGGTAATGAATTTGTGTTAAGGAAGAATTGAAATTTAAGCATTGCATGTGACCATTTTTGGCTAGTTGCCAACTTGGGACAAATGTTGGTGTTGTTGGATTCGTTGGATTTTTGTGGTTATTATTATCACTAATTGCATGATGAAATTGAAAGGAAACATTGATATTTAGTTGGAATTAGTTATATGGAAGTATTGAAATACGAAATTGGATTTTAGGAGTTAAGATAAGGGTTATGGAATTATGACATGTTGTGGCCAAGAACTTGCATGAAATTGTTGGACATGTGGTGATGTATATGGACTGTTTTAGGGACTGTGTTGTGGTGTTATAATTCTGAAAATTTAGTCACCATTATGCATGTTTAAGTGTGGTAATTGCTAAGGTAAGCCCTAAAGGAATAAGGGTGTGGAAAGGCATAGAAAGGCTTCACATTCTACCCTCGTTGTGGTTGGAATATGGGCTGTTTTTAAGGTGGAATAAGAGGCTAAATTTACATGAGAAGTGGGTGTGTAAATTCCCTTTATTGTTGTTTTGGTTGTGCCCTTAATTGGTACTTGGTTATTGATGTTATTAGCCTCGTTTGGAAGTTGTGGAAACATGTATAAACGGGGGAAGTGCTGCCCGATTTTTTTATAGAATAAGAAGTCGTTATTCGATATAAAGTATGCTAGTAATCATAAAATTGACGAACGTATTACCATTGTTATAGGTTGAAGTGCTAGACGAGACGAACTCTAATATAGAGTTGATTAGTTCGTCTAAGAGGTATGTGAACTATTCCTTCTTTCTTTGGCATGATTTTTATTTTAATGAAGGTACGGCGGACGTACTTGATTCTTATACAGTTTAATTCCTAAAGAGGATTGTTATGAGAAGTGCCTATGATTTTTCAGCAAAGAGTTTATTATGACATTATTATAATGATTTTATTGAGAGTCAAATGATAATTTTTACTTGCATATGGTTACTCATGATATCTGTTCGTGCTAAGTGTTACTACTTCACCTCACCGAGTCCGGGCCGGGTTACGACTCGTGCACGACCTTGCATTGTTCACCGAGACCCTCACTAGGGGCCGGGTTACGTAGGATGGATCCATAGATGAGAGATGACTTTACCGAGTCCCGGCATGGGCCGGGTTATGATATGATTCCACCGAGTCCCGCACTAGTGGGCCGGGTTACGTTACGGATGTATATATATGTATATGGACGGACACTCATGTTTTCTTGACTTGACTCTCATTTTTATAAGGCAACTAACTTTTATTGTTTATGGCACGGTTGGATTTGGATCCGACTTTTATCGATCTCATGTTTCGTTGGCTACTTATGATCTCATATGCGGTATTTCATGTTTACATACTCGGTACATTATTTCGTGCGACCCCCCTTTCTCGGGGGGGCTGCGTTCATGCCGCGGTACGGTGCTCGGGTTGGTGGTCCTCGGTTTAGGTCCCTACTCGGCGGGTTGGGAAGCTCCTTTGATCCGAGCTTTGTCATTTTGGTACTTGAACCTCTTTTAGACTTATGTGTGTATTTAGGGGCACGACGGGGCCACGTCCCGTCATATGTCGTTCTTCTTCTTATAGAGGTACGTAGACGGTGGTGGGTTGTACGTATGTAAGGGTTATGACTCTGTTTGGGCCGATCATGTTATTGTATTCTGTCTTTGGGGTGTTCCCATGTTTAAACGTTACTATACGGTGGCGACCTTGTCGGCTTGCTTGTTATTTTATATTGGCTAATCGTGACTCCTCGGGAGACGGGTGCATTCGGGGGTAAAGGCGGCCTTGTCGGCTCGCCTACCCAGGCATATGTTGATATTGCGGCGTTATCTTGCGCCGAATTTCAGATTTATTAAGTGTGAGTTGGATTATGTGTGACGAGGTTAGTGTAATGACGTTATTAGGGCGGTTAGTCGCGGCCGTCGGGTCGGGTCGTGACAAAGTGGTATCGGAGCGATTAGTCCTCGGAATGTCTACGGACCGTGTCTAGTAGAGTCTTGTGTATGGGTATGTTGTGCACCATACTTATACGCGAGAGGCTGCACGGGGCATCTAGGATTGGTTTCTATTCTTTCATCTCTTAGATCGTGCAATAGAGCTATGTTATTAGGATGATTCCTTTCGACGACTTACGATGTTTACGGCTATGCCTCCGAAGAAGGCGACGGCGGCCCGAGAAGGGCAAGTCTACGACGGGGGATACCGGCGGTTCGAGAGAGTTACTAGGTCCCGTACCCAATCTATGCGGAGACTATGCCCCGGTCGACGAGCTGCGTCATCGCCACCACCGGGGGCTCCGGTTCGGGGGGCAACATCACCGGTTTACGAGGCCCCGGCACACGAGCCTCCGGTTCTTCGGCGGGGGCGAGAGGACGGGGCCATGAGAGATGCGGTTCGGTGCTCACTAGCTTGGTAGCGAGGGCGAACCGTAGACGGGAACCGGGAGCCGACCCTAGGTCGACGGTTTGAGGGTTCGTGATTTCTTGAGTTGTAACCCTCCGAGTTTTTCGGGTCTCGGCCCGAGGAGGACCCGCGAGGAGTTTATCCGGCGGATGCGGCGTACCTTGAGGGTAATCGGGGCTTCGGGGCGAGTACGTGGAGTTGGCTTCGTATAGAATGCGGGATATAGCTACAAGCGGTACGAGTCTTGGGAGTTGTCTAGGGGAGAGGATGTCCCTCCGGCTACATGGGATGAGTTCACGAGGCCTTCCTTGGTCACTTCTTGCCTCCGAGAGATGAGGAGAGCTAGAGTGGACGATTCTTACGATTGAGCGAGTGGCGGGACCATTCGTGAGTATAGCCTTGAGTTTGATTCATTGGCCGGATATGCACCCACTATTGTAGCGAGATATGGCGGATAGGGTGCATCGTTTTGTGATGGGGGTGGACCATTATCGATCGATGGTTGTATGGCGGTAGCTCTCCGGCCGGGTATGGATATTGCTCGTGCCCGGGCATATGCACGGGGGTTGAGGACCGACACGAGGGCGACAACTAGATGGAGGTCATGACGGGGACCGACGCATAAGAGGGCTAGGTCGGCGGCTTATTGCAGCGAATCTCGAGGCGAGCCGGTTCCGGCGGCGGGTCGGATATTCACCTCGGCCCGGCCGAGTGCTCCTCTACGATCTACGGGCGGGAGGTTCGACCGCCCCGGGTATTCGGGAGCGGACGAAACTCCGGGGCTTCGGGTTCTCGAGAGGAATAGGGGCCCTAGTCGGTTGAGACCACCTTATCCTCGGTGCTCTCGGTGTGGTAAGTTTCATATGGGAGAATGTCGTTCTACCACGGGTGCTTGTTTCTCTTGCGGCCGTCGGGGCCATATGATGAGAGAGTGTCCCAACATAGGTGGTTCGGGTGGGGCTGGCTCGGCCTACGGGGTCGGGTGTCTTTGGTTCGTCGTCATCTATAGCTATGCGCCCCACCGGGTGGGGTAGTCGAGCGCCGGCGGTCCGTGGTAGAGGTCGTGGCGAGTTTCTAGTCCCGGCGGTCCTCCGAACCGCATATATGCTTTGGCCGATGAACGTGATCGGGAGGCGTCACCGGATGTTGTTACGGGGTATACTATCGGTCTTTTTACGTAATGTATATGCTCGATAGATCCGGGTTCCACCTTGTCCTACATATCCCCTCTTGTTGCTAATAGAATAGGGATAGAATCGAGCCGATAGAACCATTCGAGGTAGCTACACCGTAGGAGATTCGGTTATAGGCGAACGTGTGTATAAAAATTGTTCGGTGGTGATATATAGCCGTCATACCTTAGCGATTTGATAGAGTTGGATATGGCCGACTTTGATGTCATTATGGGCATGGATTGGTTGGCTTCTTGTTTTGCCAACGTTGATTGTAGAGAAAAGTTGGTTCGATTTCAGTTTCCAGGCGAGCCAGTTATAGAATGGAAAGGGAATGCAGCATCGCCGAGGGGTAAGTTTATTTCATACCTCAAGGCAAGGAAGATAGTCAGAAAAGGTTGTATCTATCATTTGGTTCGGGTGCATGATACGAGAAGCGGAGGTACCGGCTCTTCGATCGATTCCGGTAGTTAGTGAGTTTCCGGATGTATTCCGGATGATCTTCCGAGTCTCCCTCCGGAGCGGGAGATAGATTTCGAGTATAGATGTATTGCCGGTACCCAACCTATATCCATTCCTCCTTATAGAATGGCACTGCGAGTGAAGGAGTTGAAGGAACAAGCGAGAGGGACTTGTTGGAGAAAGGCTTTATTAGGCCAAGTACATCTCCATGGGGAGCACCGGTGTTATTTGTGAGGAAGAAAGATGGATCACTTTGCGGATGTGTATGGATTATAGGCGGTGAATAAGGTAACCATCAAAACGGTACCCCCTTCCCGGGATTGATGATTTATTTGACCGATTGCGGGGTGGTAAGTGCTTCTCGAAGATAGACTTGCGGTCGAGTTATCATCGAGTGCGGGTAAGGGAGGCGAGATATTCCAAAGACGGCATTCGAGAACCCGATATGGACATTATGAGTTTAGGGTGATGTCTTTTGGACCGACCAATGCTCCAGCAGTGTTTATGGATTTGATGAACCGGGTATTCAGGCCGTTCTTAGACATGTTCGTCATTGTATTCATTGATGATATCCTGGTTTATTCCCGTTCAGAGCAGGAGCATGCAGGCCATTTGAGGACGGTACTTAGGGTCCTCCAGCACCAACAGTTGTATGCCAAGTTTTCCAAGTGTGAGTTCTGGTTGACTTCGGTGGCATTCTTGGGGCATATATCGGGGCTGATGGTATTCGGGTGGATACACGAAAAATTGAGTCGGTAAAGACTTGGCCCGGACCTACGACACCTCTGCGAGGTACGCAGTTTTCTGGGGCTAGCAGGGTATTACAGAAGGTTTGTGGAGAGGTTTGCCTCGATCTCAGCGCCTTTGACTAGGCTAACCCAGAAGGCAGCTAAGTTTCAGTGGACGGATGCTTGTGAGCACAGCTTCCAGTTGTTGAAGGATAAATTGACTACGGCTCCAGTTCTGACTTTTCTGAGGGACCGGATGGTTATGTCGTTTATTGTGATGCTTCAGGCATTGGGCTAGGTTGTGTGTTGATGCAGCATGGCAAAGTCATAGCTTATGCCTCTCGACAGCTCAGAAAGCATGAAAAGAATTATCCCACTCATGATTTGGAGCTAGCAGCGGTGATTCATGCCTTGAAGATTTGGAGACATTATTTGTATGGGGTTCATGTTGATATTTATACGGATCACAAGAGTCTCCAATATATCTTTAAGCAGAAGGAGTTGAACCTACGGCAGAGGCGGTGGTTAGAGTTGCTAAAGGACTATGATGTTGATATCTTGTACCACCCGGGAAAGGCCAACGTTGTGGCAGATGCTCTTAGCCGTAGATCCATGGGTAGCTTGATGGATGTGCAGCCAGACAGAAGGGAGATGGTTCGTGAGATACATAGGCTAGCGAGACTTGGAGTCCGAGTGGCGGATTCGGGAGATAGCGGGATTCTTATTCGGGATGTTGCGGAGTCCTCTATCGTGGAAGAGGTAAAGGGACGTCAGTATGAGGATCTGTTCGGCCCGGTATAGAGATGCGGCTCTCCGAAAGGGAAAGACTCTATTTGAGGTTACACCGATGATGTGCTTTGAGGTATGAGGGCGATTATGTGTACCGATGTTGCGGGGCTACGACGAGCGGGTTATGGGAGAGGCACACAATGCCCGTTACTCCGTTCATCCAGGATCGACGAAGATGTACCATGACCTTAGATGCTTGTATTGGTGGGATGGCATGAAAAGAGACATAGCGAGAATTTGTTGCCCGGTGCCCGAATTGTCGGCAAGTTAAGGTTGAACATCGAAGCTTTGGTGGATTATTGCGGGAGATTGAGATCCCGACTTGGAAGTGGGAAGTGATCAATATGGACTTCATTACGGGCTTACCTCGCACTCGGCGGAGGTGTGATTCCATATGGGTTATCGTGGATAGGGTGACGAAATCAGCCCATTTTCTTCCGATGGGGACTACTTACTCGGTGAGGACTATGCTAGGGCAGTACATCGGGGAGATAGTGAGGCTGCACGGGGTCCCCACATCTATTATATCGGACCGAGTAGCTCGGTTTACGGCTAACTTCGGAGATCATTCCGAAGGGATTGGGGACACAAGTGAGTCTCGGCACGACATTTCACCCTCGGACGGACGGGCGGGCGAGCGTACAATCCAAACATTAGAGGATATGCTTTGAGGGCTGTATTATTGACTTTAGAGGTAGGCGGGATGACCATTTACCACTCATTGAGTTTGCTTATAACAACGGCTACCACTCTAGCATCCGGATGGCACCGTATGAGGCTTTATATGGGAGGAAATGCGGGTCACCTATTGGTTGGTTTGATGTAGGTGAGACTAAGTTGATCGGCCCGACATGGTTCGACAAGTTTGTTGATAAGGTGAAACTCATTCGGGAGAGGTTATTAGCGACACGAGTCGACGAAGTCATATGCGATAATCGACGTCGACACTTAGAGTTTCGGGTTGATGATTGGGTGTTCCTAAAGGTGTCACCCATGAAGGGTGTGATGAGGTTTGGCAAGAAAGGGAAGCTTAGCCCAAGGTACATCGGGCCTTACCGGATCATTCGTAGGATAGGCAATGTTGCCTATGAGTTGGATCTACCGCTTTGATTTGGAAGCGGTACATCCGGTCTTCCATGTATCTATGTTGCGTAAGTGTATTGGTGATCCTTCCGAGTCTTCCCGATAGATGACGTCCGGTGTGACGAAGAGTTGTCATACGAGGAAAGCCACAGCCATACTTGATCGCCGGAGTCGGGAGATTACGGACGAAGGATGTGGCTTCCGTCAAGGTATTGTGGAGGAACCACAATAGGGAGGAAATGACTTGGGAGGCGAGAGGATGAGATGAAGAAGAAGTATCCTCATTTGTTCCCCGTGCCTCCGGGTAATTCAATTCAACTCCCCATTTGATTATTGTAATTGGTGAATTGCATATGTGTGATATATTGTGGCCCCGTGTGGCATCTCGTTGTTGGTTGGTGAATATAGGCGGATAGGCATAGTTATAAAGGAGACTCTGCCGAAATTTTTCTAGCATTAGACTTGTTATGAACATTCGAGGACGAATGTTTCTAAGGAGGGAAGTATGTTACACCTCGTAAGATTAAGACGATAATTAAGAACGTCATTAAGAAAGCAAGATTCGGATATTGAATATAAGGAACGCTTACATATGTTAATACGGGAAATTAGTGTATAAGCGGATGTTATCCCGGAATAATTTTTCTTTTGTGCTATACACGTGACGACGAGAATTAATCTTAGAAGTTGAATTTATTCCAATGAAGTTATGGAATAGTTTTGTATTAAAAAAAAATTATTATGGCATTGAGGATACGAGGCTTATGGAATTCTCGGGAATTAAAAGAAGTGGGTTTGAGTTTTACTAATTGAAGAACTTGGGGGCCAAAGTGTAAAAAAAAAAAAAAGGAGAAAAAAAATCAGATTTTTTTTATATAACCTACACTTACCTCTTCATCTTCTTCCAAACTTAACCAAAAAAAAAAATACTCTCCTCTCATTCTCTCCTCTACACTAATCCGAAAATCACCCTCCACCCATAACCAAAATTAAGGTTGTTATCTTCTCTTCCTAGACTACATTTTTCACCAAAAATTAGAAGCAAAACCACACCAAAATCGATGGCGAAAGCGATGGCAAAACAGCCACTGCTTGGAAAAAATTGCCCGAAAATTGGGATTTTTGGGATGAAATCTTGGAAGAAAAACGTGTAGGGATGATGGCTTAACATGGTAGAACACTTGCATGTCAATTGGAGTTGAAGAAGTGAACAAAAAGGAGGAGAAAATTACAAAACAGTGGGGAATTTTTGGACAAACAATGGCAGAAATTTGCGGACTGTTTTGACGAATTTGAGGTATAAAAATTCTTCTTTCTATGATATAATTGGAATGCATGTTGTTAGAATTAAGGTAATGAATTTGTGTTAAGGAAGAATTGAAATTTAAGCATTGCATGTGACCATTTTTGGCTAGTTGCCAACTTGGGACAAATGTTGGTGTTGTTGGATTCGTTGGATTTTTGTGGTTATTATTATCACTAATTGCATGATGAAATTGAAAGGAAACATTGATATTTAGTTGGAATTAGTTATATGGAAGTATTGAAATACGAAATTGGATTTTAGGAGTTAAGATAAGGGTTATGGAATTATGACATGTTGTGGCCAAGAACTTGCATGAAATTGTTGGACATGTGGTGATGTATATGGACTGTTTTAGGGACTGTGTTGTGGTGTTATAATTCTGAAAATTTAGTCACCATTATGCATGTTTAAGTGTGGTAATTGCTAAGGTAAGCCCTAAAGGAATAAGGGTGTGGAAAGGCATAGAAAGGCTTCACATTCTACCCTCGTTGTGGTTGGAATATGGGCTGTTTTTAAGGTGGAATAAGAGGCTAAATTTACATGAGAAGTGGGTGTGTAAATTCCCTTTATTGTTGTTTTGGTTGTGCCCTTAATTGGTACTTGGTTATTGATGTTATTAGCCTCGTTTGGAAGTTGTGGAAACATGTATAAACGGGGGAAGTGCTGCCCGATTTTTTTATAGAATAAGAAGTCGTTATTCGATATAAAGTATGCTAGTAATCATAAAATTGACGAACGTATTACCATTGTTATAGGTTGAAGTGCTAGACGAGACGAACTCTAATATAGAGTTGATTAGTTCGTCTAAGAGGTATGTGAACTATTCCTTCTTTCTTTGGCATGATTTTTATTTTAATGAAGGTACGGCGGACGTACTTGATTCTTATACAGTTTAATTCCTAAAGAGGATTGTTATGAGAAGTGCCTATGATTTTTCAGCAAAGAGTTTATTATGACATTATTATAATGATTTTATTGAGAGTCAAATGATAATTTTTACTTGCATATGGTTACTCATGATATCTGTTCGTGCTAAGTGTTACTACTTCACCTCACCGAGTCCCGGGCCGGGTTACGACTCGTGCACAGCCTTGCATTGTTCACCGAGACCCTCACTAGGGGGCCGGGTTACGTAGGATGGATCCATAGATGAGAGATGACTTTCACCGAGTCCCGGCATGGGCCGGGTTATGATATGATTCCACCGAGTCCCGCACTAGTGGGCCGGGTTACGTTACGATGTATATATATGTATATGGACGACACTCATGTTTTCTTGACTTGACTCTCATTTTTATAAGGCAACTAACTTTTATTGTTTATGGCACGGTTGGATTTGGATCCCGACTTTTATACGATCTCATGTTTCGTTGGCTACTTATGATCTCATATGCGTATTTCATGTTTACATACTCGGTACATTATTTCGTGCGACCCCCCTTTCCTCGGGGGATGCGTTCATGCCGCGGTACGGGTGCTCGGGTTGGTGGTCCTCCGGTTTAGGTCCCTACTCGGCGGGTTGGGAAGCTCCTTTGATCCGAGCTTTGTCATTTTGGTGCCGAACCTCTTTTAGACTTATGTGTGTATTTAGGGGCACGACGGGGCCTGTCCCGTCATATGTCGTTCTTCTTCTTATAGAGGTTTGTAGACGGTGGTGGGTTGTACGTATGTAAGGGTTATGACTCTGTTTGGGCCGGTCATGTTATTGTATTCGTGGCTTTGGGGTGTTCCCATGTTTAAACGTTACTATCTGGTGGCAGCCTTGTCGGCTTGCTTGTTATTTTATATTGGCTAATCGTGACTCCTCAGGAGACAGGTGCATTCGGGGGTAAAGGCAGCCTTGTCGGCTCGCCTACCCTGGCATATGTTGATATTGCAGCGTTATGCTGCCGAATTTCAGATTTATTAAGTGTGAGTTGGATTATGTGTGACAGGTTAGTGTAATGACGTTATTAGGGCGGTTAGTCGCGGCCCGTCGGGTCGGGTCGTGACAAAGTGGTATCAGAGCAGTTAGTCCTCGGAATGTCTACAGACCGTGTCTAGTAGAGTCTTGTGTATGGGTATGTTGTGCACCATACTTATACGCGAGGAGGTGCAGGGCATCTAGGATTGGTTTCTATTCTTTCATCTCTTAGATCGTGCAATAGAGCTATGTTATTAGGATGATTCCTTTCTGACGACTTACGATGTTTACAGCTATGCCTCCGAAGAAGGCGACAGCGGCCCAGAAGGGCAAGTCTACAGCGGGGGATACCAGCCAGATTCAGAGAGTTACTAGGTCCCGTACCCAATCTATGCCGGAGACTATGCCCCAGTCGACGAGCTCTGCGTCATCGCCACCACCAGGGGCTCCAGTTCAGGGGGCAACATCACCAGTTTACGAGGCCCCGGCCTCGAGCCTCCAGTTCTTCAGCCGGGGGCAGAGGACAGGGCCATGAGAGATGCAGTTCAGCTGCTCACTAGCTTGGTAGCAGGGCAGAACCGTAGACAGGAACCAGGAGCCGACCCTAGGTCTGACAGTTTGAGGGTTCGTGATTTCTTGAGTTGTAACCCTCCAGAGTTTTTCGGGTCTCAGCCCGAGGAGGACCCGCGGGAGTTTATCCGGCGGATGCAGCGTACCTTGAGGGTAATCAGGGCTTCAGAGACTGAGTCTGTGGAGTTGGCTTCGTATAGAATGCGGGATATAGCTACAAACTGGTACGAGTCTTGGGAGTTGTCTAGGGGAGAGGATGTCCCTCCAGCTACATGGGATGAGTTCACAGAGGCCTTCCTTGGTCACTTCTTGCCTCCAGAGATGAGGAGAGCTAGAGTGGACGATTCTTACGCTGAGGCGAGTGGCGGGACCATTCGTGAGTATAGCCTTGAGTTTGATTCATTGGCCGGATATACGCACCCACTATTGTAGCGAGATATGGCGAGATAGGGTGCATCGTTTTGTGATGGGGCGGACCATTATCGATCGATGGTTGTATGGCGGTAGCTCTCCGGCGGGTATGGATATTGCTCGTGCCCGGCATATGCACGGGGGTTGAGGACCGACACGAGAGGGCGACAACTAGATGGAGGTCATGACGGGGACCGCATAAGAGGGCTAGGTCGGCGCTTATTCTCGGCGAATCTCGAGGCGACGGTTCCGGCGCGGGTCGATATTCACCTCGGCCCAGCACGAGTGCTCCTCTACGATCTACGGGCGGGAGGTTCGACCGCCCCGGTATTCGGGAGCCGGACAGAACTCCAGGGCTTCGGGTTCTCAGAGGAATAGGGGCCCTAGTCAGTTGAGACCACCTTATCCTCGGTGCTCTCGGTGTGGTAAGTTTCATATGGGAGAATGTCGTTCTACCACGGGTGCTTGTTTCTCTTGCGGCCGTCGTGGCCATATGATGAGAGAGTGTCCCAACATAGGTGGTTCGGTGGGGTCGGCTCGGCCCTACGGGGTCGGGTCTTTGGTTCGTCGTCATCTATAGCTATGCGCCCCACCGGGTGGGGTAGTCAGACGCCAGCAGGCCGTGGTAGAGGTCGTGGCAGAGTTTCTAGTCCCGGCGGTCCTCCGAACCGCATATATGCTTTAGCCAGTAGACGTGATCAGGAGGCGTCACCAGATGTTGTTACAGGTATACTATCGGTCTTTTTCGTAATGTATATGCTCGATAGATCCGTGTTCCACCTTGTCCTACATATCCCCTCTTGTTGCTAATAGAATAGGGATAGAATCGAGCCGATAGAACCATTCGAGGTAGCTACACCGGTAGGAGATTCGGTTATAGCTGAACGTGTGTATAAAAATTGTTCGGTGGTGATATATAGCCGTCATACCTTAGCGATTTTGATAGAGTTGGATATGGCCGACTTTGATGTCATTATGGGCATGGATTGGTTGGCTTCTTGTTTTGCCAACGTTGATTGTAGAGAAAAGTTGGTTCGATTTCAGTTTCCAGGCGAGCCAGTTATAGAATGGAAAGGGAATGCAGCATCGCCGAGGGGTAAGTTTATTTCATACCTCAAGGCAAGGAAGATAGTCGAAAAAGGTTGTATCTATCATTTGGTTCGGGTGCATGATACGAAGCGGAGGTACCGCTCTTCGATCGATTCCGGTAGTTAGTGAGTTTCCGGATGTATTCCGGATGATCTTCCGTGTCTCCTCCGGAGCGGGAGATAGATTTCGGTATAGATGTATTGCCGGTACCCAACCTATATCCATTCCTCCTTATAGAATGGCACTTCTGCAGAGCTGAAGGAGTTGAAGGAACAACTGAGGGACTTGTTGGAGAAAGGCTTTATTAGGCCAAGTACATCTCCATGGGGAGCACCAGTGTTATTTGTGAGGAAGAAAGATGGATCACTTGCGGATGTGTATGGATTATAGGCGGTGAATAAGGTAACCATCAAGAACAGTACCCCCTTCCCGGGATTGATGATTTATTTGACCGGTTGCGGGGTGGTAAGTGCTTCTCGAAGATAGACTTGCGGTCGAGGTTATCATCAAAGTGCGGGTAAGGGAGGCGAGATATTCCAAAGACAACATTCGAACCCGATATGGACATTATGAGTTTAGGGTGATGTCTTTTGGACCGACCAATGCTCCAAAGCGGTGTTTATGGATTTGATGAACCGGGTATTCGGGCCGTTCTTAGACATGTTCGTCATTGTATTCATTGATGATATCCTGGTTTATTCCCGTTCGGAGCAGCGAGGAGCATGCGCAGCCATTTGAGGACGGTACTTAGGGTCCTCCAAAGCACCAACAGATTGTATGCCAAGTTTTCCAAGTGTGAGTTCGGTTGACTTCGGTGGCATTCTTGGGGCATATTATCGGGGCGATGGTATTCGGGTGGATACACGAAAAATTGAGTCGGTAAAGACTTGGCCCGGACCTACGACACCTGCCGAGGTACGCGGTTTTACGGGGCTAGCGGGGTATTACGAAGGTTTGTGGAGAGGTTTGCCTCGATCTCGGCGCTTTGACTAGGCTAACCCGAGAAGCGGCTAAGTTTCGGTGGACGGATGCTTGTGAGCACGGCTTCCGGTTGTTGAAGGATAAATTGACTACGGCTCCGGCTTCGACTTTTCTGAGGGACCGGATGGTTATGTCGTTTATTGTGATGCTTCGGGCATTGGGCTAGGTTGTGTGTTGATGCGGCATGGCAAAGTCATAGCTTATGCCTCTCGACGACTCGAAAGCATGAAAAGAATTATCCCACTCATGATTTGGAGCTAGCAGCGGTGATTCATGCCTTGAAGATTTGGAGACATTATTTGTATGGGGTTCATGTTGATATTTATACGGATCACAAGAGTCTCCAATATATCTTTAAGCAGAAGGAGTTGAACCTACGGCAGAGGCGGTGGTTAGAGTTGCTAAAGGACTATGATGTTGATATCTTGTACCACCCGGGAAAGGCCAACGTTGTGGCAGATGCTCTTAGCCGTAGATCCATGGGTAGCTTGATGGATGTGCGCCGGACGAGAAGGGAGATGGTTCGTGAGATACATAGGCTAGCGAGACTTGGAGTCCGAGTGGCGGATTCGGGAGATAGCGGGATTCTTATTCGGGATGTTGCGGAGTCCTCTATCGTGGAAGAGGTAAAGGGACGTCAGTATGAGGATCCTGTTCTGGCCCGGTATAGAGATGCGCTCTCCCGAAAGGGAAAGACTCTATTTGAGGTTACACCGATGATGTGCTTTGAGGTATGAGGGCGGAGATTATGTGTACCGATGTTGCGGGGCTACGACGGCGGGTTATGGGAGAGGCACACAATGCCCGTTACTCCATTCATCCAGGATCGACGAAGATGTACCATGACCTTAGATGCTTGTATTGGTGGGATGGCATGAAAAGAGACATAGCGAGAATTTGTTGCCCGGTGCCGAATTGTCGGCAAGTTAAGGTTGAACATCGAAGCCCGGTGGATTATTGCGGAGATTGAGATCCCGACTTGGAAGTGGGAAGTGATCAATATGGACTTCATTACGGGCTTACCTCGCACTCGGCGGAGGTGTGATTCCATATGGGTTATCGTGGATAGGTGACGAAATCACCCATTTTCTTCCGGTAAGGACTACTTACTCACCGAGGACTATGCTAGGTGTACATCGGGGAGATAGTGAGACCGCACGGGGTCCCCACATCTATTATATCAGACCGAGTAGCTCAGTTTACAGCTAACTTCTGGAGATCATTCCAGAAGGGATTGGGGACACAAGTGAGTCTCAGCACAGCATTTCACCCTCGGACGGACGGGCGGGCGGAGCGTACAATCCAAACATTAGAGGATATGCTTTGAGGGCTCCGTATTATTGACTTTAGAGGTAGGCGGGATGACCATTTACCACTCATTGAGTTTGCTTATAACAACGGCTACCACTCTAGCATCCGGATGGCACCGTATGAGGCTTTATATGGGAGGAAATGCAGTCACCTATTGGTTGGTTTGATGTAGGTGAGACTAAGTTGATCGGCCCGGACATGGTTCGGCAAGTTTGTTGATAAGGTGAAACTCATTCGGGGAGAGGTTATTAGCGACACGAGTCGACGAAGTCATATGCGATAATCGACGTCGACACTTAGAGTTTCGGGTTGATGATTGGGTGTTCCTAAAGGTGTCACCCATGAAGGGTGTGATGAGGTTTGGCAAGAAAGGGAAGCTTAGCCCAAGGTACATCGGGCCTTACCGGATCATTCGTAGGATAGGCAATGTTGCCTATGAGTTGGATCTACCGCCCGATTTGGAAGCGGTACATCCGCCTTCCATGTATCTATGTTGCGTAAGTGTATTGGTGATCCTTCCGAGTCTTCCCGGTAGATGACGTCCGGTGACGAAGAGTTGTCATACGATGAAAGCCCCGTAGCCATACTTGATCGCCGGAGTCGGGAGATTACGGACGAAGGATGTGGCTTCCGTCAAGGTATTGTGGAGGAACCACAATAGGGAGGAAATGACTTGGGAGGCAGAGGATGAGATGAAGAAGAAGTATCCTCATTTGTTCCCTGTGCCTCCAGGTAATTCAATTCAACTCCCCATTTGATTATTGTAATTGGTGAATTGCATATGTGTGATATATTGTGGCCCCGTGTGGCATCCGTTGGTTGGTGAATATAGGCGGATAGGCATAGTTATAAAGGAGACTGCCGAAATTTTTCTAGCATTAGACTTGTTATGAACATTCGAGGACGAATGTTTCTAAGGAGGGAAGTATGTTACACCTCGTAAGATTAAGACGATAATTAAGAACGTCATTAAGAAAGCAAGATTCGGATATTGAATATAAGGAACGCTTACATATGTTAATACGGGAAATTAGTGTATAAGCGGATGTTATCCCGGAATAATTTTTCTTTAGTGCTATACACGTGACGACGAGAATTAATCTTAGAAGTTGAATTTATTCCAATGGAGTTATGGAATAGTTTTGTATTAAAAAAAAATTATTATGGCA
Organism: Anisodus tanguticus; assembly: GCA_034509755.1. Taxonomy (NCBI): domain Eukaryota; kingdom Viridiplantae; phylum Streptophyta; class Magnoliopsida; order Solanales; family Solanaceae; genus Anisodus; species Anisodus tanguticus. Next base: position 49,410,017 of record CM067545.1, read on the forward strand.
TTGAGGATACGAGGCTTATGGAATTCTCGGGAATTAAAAGAAGTGGGTTTGAGTTTTACTAATTGAAGAACTTGGGGGCCAAAGTGTAAAAAAAAAAAAAAGGAGAAAAAAAAATCAGATTTTTTTTTATATAACCTACACTTACCTCTTCATCTTCTTCCAAACTTAACCAAAAAAAAAAATACTCTCCTCTCATTCTCTCCTCTACACTAATCCGAAAATCACCCTCCACCCATAACCAAAATTAAGGTTGTTATCTTCTCTTCCTAGACTACATTTTTCACCAAAAATTAGAAGCAAAACCACACCAAAATCGGTGGCGAAAGCGATGGCAAAACAGCCACTGCTTGGACGAAAATTGCCCAGAAAATTGGGATTTTTGGGATGAAATCTTGGAAGAAAAACGTGTAGGGATGATGGCTTAACATGGTAGAACACTTGCATGTCAATTAGAGTTGAAGAAGTGAACAAAAAGGAGGAGAAAATTACAAAACAGTGGGGAATTTTTGGACAAACAAAGTGGCAGAAATTTGCGGACTGTTTTGACGAATTTGAGGTATAAAAATTCTTCTTTCTATGATATAATTGGAATGCATGTTGTTAGAATTAAGGTAATGAATTTGTGTTAAGGAAGAATTGAAATTTAAGCATTGCATGTGACCATTTTTGGCTAGTTGCCAACTTGGGACAAATGTTGGTGTTGTTGGATTCGTTGGATTTTTGTGGTTATTATTATCACTAATTGCATGATGAAATTGAAAGGAAACATTGATATTTAGTTGGAATTAGTTATATGGAAGTATTGAAATACGAAATTGGATTTTAGGAGTTAAGATAAGGGTTATGGAATTATGACATGTTGTGGCCAAGAACTTGCATGAAATTGTTGGACATGTGGTGATGTATATGGACTGTTTTAGGGACTGTGTTGTGGTGTTATAATTCTGAAAATTTAGTCACCATTATGCATGTTTAAGTGTGGTAATTGCTAAGGTAAGCCCTAAAGGAATAAGGGTGTGGAAAGGCATAGAAAGGCTTCACATTCTACCCTCGTTGTGGTTGGAATATGGGCTGTTTTTAAGGTGGAATAAGAGGCTAAATTTACATGAGAAGTGGGTGTGTAAATTCCCTTTATTGTTGTTTTGGTTGTGCCCTTAATTGGTACTTGGTTATTGATGTTATTAGCCTCGTTTGGAAGTTGTGGAAACATGTATAAACGGGGGAAGTGCTTTGCCCGATTTTTTTATAGAATAAGAAGTCGTTATTCGATATAAAGTATGCTAGTAATCATAAAATTGACGAACGTATTACCATTGTTATAGGTTGAAGTGCTAGACGAGACGAACTCTAATATAGAGTTGATTAGTTCGTCTAAGAGGTATGTGAACTATTCCTTCTTTCTTTGGCATGATTTTTATTTTAATGAAGGTACGGCGGACGTACTTGATTCTTATACGATTTAATTCCTAAAGAGGATTGTTATGAGAAGTGCCTATGATTTTTCAGCAAAGAGTTTATTATGACATTATTATAATGATTTTATTGAGAGTCAAATGATAATTTTTACTTGCATATGGTTACTCATGATATCTCGTTCGTGCTAAGTGTTACTACTTCACCTCACCGAGTCCCGGGCCGGGTTACGACTCGTGCACAGCCTTGCATTGTTCACCGAGACCCTCACTAGGGGGCCGGGTTACGTAGGATGGATCCATAGATGAGAGATGACTTTACCGAGTCCCAGCATGGGCCGGGTTATGATATGATTCCACCGAGTCCCGCACTAGTGGGCCGGGTTACGTTACGTATGTATATATATGTATATGGACGGACACTCATGTTTTCTTGACTTGACTCTCATTTTTATAAGGCAACTAACTTTTATTGTTTATGGCACAGTTGGATTTGGATCCTGACTTTTATACTGATCTCATGTTTCTGTTGGCTACTTATGATCTCATATGCGGTATTTCATGTTTACATACTCGGTACATTATTTCGTCGACCCCCTTTCTCGGGGGGCTGCGTTCATGCCGCAGGTACGGTGCTCGGGTTGGTGGTCCTCCGGTTTAGGTCCCTACTCAGCAGGTTGGGAAGCTCCTTTGATCCAGAGCTTTGTCATTTTGGTACTGAACCTCTTTTAGACTTATGTGTGTATTTAGGGGCACGACGGGGCCCCGTCCCGTCATATGTCGTTCTTCTTCTTATAGAGGTCGTAGACGCAGTGGTGGGTTGTACGTATGTAAGGGTTATGACTCTGTTTGGGCCGGTCATGTTATTGTATTCTGTCTTTGGGGTGTTCCCATGTTTAAACGTTACTATCGGTGGCGACCTTGTCGGCTTGCTTGTTATTTTATATTGGCTAATCGTGACTCCTCAGGAGACAGGTGCATTCGGGGGTAAAGGCAGCCTTGTCGGCTCGCCTACCCTGGCATATGTTGATATTGCAGCGTTATGCTGCCGAATTTCAGATTTATTAAGTGTGAGTTGGATTATGTGTGACAGGTTAGTGTAATGACGTTATTAGGGCGGTTAGTCGCGGCCCGTCGGGTCGGGTCGTGACAGAAGCGCTCAACTGAACCTTTTTACAACTTAGTTTTCCCATTGAACCAAATTCTTGGGATCTCCAATCAGTATGGTTGGGTTTCCACCGCAAAGGTTCGTATTGTTTGGGTTTTAAGCCCATTCCCCTAAACAGGCAGAACACTTGATTTTCAGGTAGTCCAGCTATATCCTTTGATTAGTAATCAAGGAAGTGACACCCGTGATGATCAACTGCCATACGATTTTATGTCTCCGACAGATCCTGACAGATATGTCCAGACGTTGTCATCCGTGTCCTTCCTAAAGCCGACCGGCTAACCACAATGTATAACTGCTGAAGGCACGGGTTTCTCCCAATAAGGGACGTCTTCTAAGGAGTCGTGAAGTTACTCAACTTCTTTCATGCTTTGTATAAAGCGATAAACTCTGATTCCATCATGAATCGGCCGATGCAAGTTTGCTTAGAGGTTTTTAAAGACCCACCATACACAATTACTTGTGGTTTTGGTGTTCTTCAAATCTGATATCCAGTTTGCATCATTGTGTTCTCCCAGAACTGCTGGACATCCAGAATATCATGATCCGTAGATAAGTGAATATTTCAGAAATTGTCATATCCGACTTAATGCCTTCTACCGATCATTTTTAGAATCATCAGTGAACCTTAGTTCAACTGATCTGCTTTGTAGGCCGATACCAGGTCGGTTGTAGTATGTAACATACATTGAACTACATGTGACCTGCGCATATCGCTCCTTGTATATGGGTGCACCATGATTTCAATCAGTTATATGATTCATATCCATTGGTAGCTTCAACGAGACTGTCAACTATCTCACAACTGAGTTTGAAGTTAGACTAGTCCGTTAGATGTTTAGAAATCTAATTCCTAAGATGTCATCTGTGATACCCATATCTTTTGTTTCAATATAATTTCCACTCTCAGACTGTTGGTTTTTCCAGTTGTTGGCTTTCTAACTTCAGAGTCAATGTTTCTGTGGTCAAATTCATTGTTTCTATTTTATCTGAAACTTCCAGGACCAAAATGTAAACATTTCAGGGACCAAAATGAAAGTTCAAGAAGAATCCCAACAGTCCAGCAAACCAACTCTGATTCTTCCCTTCTAACTCTTCGGTTAGGAAGGTTGTTTCAACATTCATGCCACGCAAGACTGCAATGGCCCTGGATGTTAAGCTACTCACAGGGGAGCATATGTACAAGTAGTCGAGGCCTTATACTCGTCAGTAGATCCATCTACTTTGTACTCACTTTTGAGTATTCTTTTCCACAACCCAAAGGCTCTTTTTCCGGAGTAAGATCAACCATTACACGAGTATGATTCTATATGATGGAATCTATTTCTCTTTTTGTAGCTTCTTTCCAAAGCAGCGCTTTTGGAGATGACAATTATTTGTTAATTGTCCATGGTTCATTCTCAACCATACAAGCTAGAAGACCTGGAACAAGTCTTTGTCCCCTCTTTGCTCCGTCTCGGTTCAACATCTAGAATCCCTGAGTTCTGTAGATCTGGAATATTAAGTTCCGGATAGACAACAACTTTCGAGTCCTGTAGATACGGAACGTCTAGTTCCGGACAGTCAGGCCCTCGCGGGTTCTTGTTAACCTTGAGCAATTACTCTTTTTTCCTTTTCAAGGAAAATTATCTTCAAAGAATTCATCATTCTTTGACACCAAGAGGTGATAAACACTACTGTTATTTGCAGATCCAGTGGATATGCAATTTACAGTCTTAGGTCGAACTTGACCTGTTTCAGTATTCCAACTTCTACCAAACCACCCCACATCACAACTTTTGTATGTGAGATCATTTCCATGTCTCACACGGAGAGTTATCCTTATCCTTATGAGGAGTTCTGTTGAGAATCGCATTAGCGGTAAGGATCGCCTTGCCCCACATAATTTGAGCGTACGACTTTGCGCTTGTCTAACACCGTTAGACTGAGGTGAGTAATGAACAGTCGTTTAATGAATGATGCTTCACATTCTCCCCCTCTATCACTACGAATTTCTCAATCCGTGGGCTTAGTTGATTTTCAACTTCTGCTTTGTAGCGCTTATTCGCTTCAACAACTTCATCTTTGCTTTTCAACAAACAAAGGATACAATACGTTGTACCATCATCAATGAAGGTCACAAAGTACTTGTCTCCCCCCTCTATTTTGTATAAACTTCAAATAACCCAAGTAGGCGTGACTAAGTTCTAGAGGAGCGGTGCTTCTTTCGCTATTCCTTTGACGGAATTTGGAAAGGTGATTTTGCCTCTTCGCCTACCTCACATTTATTTTGAGGGTTTACGTCAACAGAAGGCAACAATCTCAACTTCGTTAGCTTTTGAATGATTTTCTATTTAACGTGTCTTAATCTATGATGGCATAGATGCACGGATTACAAATATATCATTCATATGGCTACATATATACTGTACCATTCTTAGTTATTACAGACCTATTAGACTAGTCTCAAACCAGCTTGACCAACAACATCCCTTAAACCAAGTTTGGAATATGTATCACCTCATCTTAGAGTGATCCAATTTCCTGAAGTCCTATTGAGGAAAACCTCTCCAACCCCTTCTACTTTAGAAGTGGCGTTGCTTCACATGAACAACCTCTTGCCCGTGGTTAGGGCATAACCGGATCATATGTGATCTGGATACTCTGGCCCACTCCAGTTGCTTTGGCATACTGAGTGTCCAATTTCTTTTCTGCCTTTCTTTAGGCCTTCAGATCATTTAAGACCTGGAAACTCTAGCCCACCACACTAGGTGTCCATTACTTTTCCTATGAAATGAATTCTGTCCCCACTCCAGTCGCCCGGAGGCTTTGTATGACTGAGTGTACAATATCATCCTATGAAGGATCTTCTGTCAAATAGTGTGGCAGGCTCAACGTCTTTAGCTTTTAGTCTTCTTCCATTATGATTGGTGCCCAGACAATTCTTGGCGCTTACTTAAGAGTGGTAACAGTTTTCGCACAGTCAGTGAAATTTTCTTCCTCGTATGTGCGAACATACTTTACACACTTTAATAATTACACTTAAAAGAACGGATCTTTTTAAGTCGTCTACAAAATCCAATCTTTAAATGGGAAGGAAGACGAGATTAAACTTTTGATTTTAAAGCGTAAGGAATATAAATTATTTCGGAAAATATTTTCATATTCCTCCTTACTTTAAGCCATTTTAATTAGAAATCATTTAATCTTATTTTTGACAAGGAAAGAAAATTACTTATCCCAATTTCGGATTCTGGCCCACTTCAGTTGCTTTGTCGGACTGAGTGTCCATTTCCTCCTTACCATAATTCGGATCCTTTGTCTGGGGCAGATATAGGCCTTCTGCTCCAAGATAGAACCACATCTTCAATCTTCTCCTCTTGTCCCTGTTGACATCCCCAGCCTCTCGTGGGCGCTTGTTCCCACCACTCTTAGGAGCGGTGACACGATGAACACGTTGAACTTCAACATCATAATCATCACTATCTTCTAACAGAAAACCACAACCATATCCAGATTTGGTGACACAACTTTCGACCGACATCTTTCGAACAGTAATACAGATCATGTCTTAAATTGTTGGGTACTATTGTAGTAAAGCAGTACGGGAAGTAAATAAAAATTACAAGTGTTCGAAAGGATAAACGAATTGTCAATATTCTGAACTGCCGCAAAGTTGTTGAGTCTTGAATCTTGATAACCTGAAATCAAGAAACACTAAATCTTGATTGTTACAACTGTGTGCTGAGTCGAGTGATTGCACTCTGTCCTTAAGACAAGATTGCCCCGTATATATGCTTTTACGTTAGCAGGCAATAGTCTCCCAAGATAAAACAACACTTTAATCTCAACACTACAAAGCAAATAGGTTGAGTCTGACGAAGAAAACAAATACGAATCGACTTGCTGAAGAAATAAAAAATAAGGAAGAGTTTATGTTTTTCGTCCCAACGTTACTGCTCACGTTTTGGACTGTGTTTTACTCTTCTGTTTGTCTCTGTGTATATATTTGTCTCTCTTTACTGTATCTGGGTGTTTCTCGTGCTCCCACAATTGAGCCAGAATGCTCAATATATAACATGAGGGAGGGACTCCTCAACTGCCAAAATATGGTTGTTAATGGCCATTAGAGAGGGCAGTTAATGGCAGATTTATAGCCATTAGGGAGGCTGTTTATGGTCATTGAAGGAGGGCTATTTTATGGAGGAGTTAACAGCCAAGTAATGGTTACTTAATGCTCCAAAAAATAGCCCAAACGGTAGGCAGAAACTTTCTGCCTTCCGTCATTCCCAAAATCAACTTTTTAGAAACTCTAGGGACCAAACTGTAAATATTAAGCAATTTGGGGTTCAAAAAGATAATATCAGAAAGTCCCACAGCCCGAACTCGGACATGACGGGACGGGCAGGCGGCAGAGGCGCGCGTGTAGGCTTAGCCTTGAACCCAAGCACATCTAGGTCCTCCCTCCTTTAAACACATGGGATACCCCTTGGGGTCCCAAGCCCTTAACCAATTTAGAGACTTATAAAGAGAGCAATTCTTCCTTTTCCCACCGATGTGGTTGATTTGTCCCACACCATATTTCTATGCCTCAAACACCTTACTTCGTGGACCAATATCTCTTTCATTTCTCAACGAAATTTGACGATTCTTGGCCCTACGGTCATCTACTCACTTAGTAGATTATGCACGTGTGAAGAGACAAAGCCTCCAACATGCTGAACCCTAGTGTTTAATTTATTAAATATGGGTGGACGCACCTCCCCATTAATGGCAAATTTCCAACACTAGCTTCCTCGATCAATTAGTACATTATTTTTATGTAGTTGTATTTTCTATTAGTTAATAGTAATACAAGGGAAAAAAATTAACTTTAAACATCCATCTTGTAGATTCTTTTATCACCATCAACTTAATATTTCGAATTTTATCCCAAAATATAGGGGGCAATTATATTGAACATTAATTTAATTTGTTTTGTTGACCGGGGCTATCAACCACTCAGCCATCCCTTCGAAAGACTATTTTTATTTTATTCCTCCGAATAGAACATGGCCATAGGGGTGGATACCCCCACTATTTGTAGAAAGATCTCATGGGCGAATCCACCGGTCGATCTATCTATCCGTATATAGATATATGATATAGCATGCCCATTTGGCAAAATGACTTAAAAGTGGCAAGTTGTCAACGCCTAAGTTCTATCTCATTTACTAATCCGGAATTAATAATGATGAAATTATTTAGTAAATATATTCTTATTAGTAGATGTTTAGTCATTGAAATAAACATACGAAATACAGATTTAATATAAAATATGTATATAGTTTAAATTGAATAAATTGGGCTAAATTTTTATTTCAATTTTAATTTTTTCTTAAAGAACTTTGAGAAAAACACTTTGGAGAAGAATAATATAACTTTTGTTATTTATCTCCAAATTAATAATCTCAAAATTGTTATCCTTTGAATAATAGTATAGTATGGAAATAGTACTACCCCATTAGATTTGCATTTAATGCATTCTGCGTCGACTAATTCAGCTTCTACATAGTCAAAGTTTTCTCATCCACTTATTTTTTTTTTGTTTGTGACTGACAAAATACAAAACAATAAATGTTCAAAAGTCAGGAAAATCATTTCCCAACACGTGCACAATAGTTAGATTCCATTATTTTTTTTTTTTTTTTTTTTTTTTTGATAATCCAGGTCTCGGGGTGGCCTTAGTACCCCCATATCGCTAGTACCTGCACAAGTCGGTACTAGGCTCCCGGAGGTGATGGGACCGGTCCTTCAAAGACCCCACCACCAGGTAAATCGCGGGATATGCACACATGGTCAGTGTCTGCTTGCGTCCAACGGATCAATGCTACAAGGTTGACCCCCCCACAAGCCCCATCCCTAAAGCTTGGCGGAGACCGAACCCACACTGCAACATGCCCGCGCGGCTTTTAGCGCCCAGGCTTTACCACATGTATGTGCCCCGGAGGACGATATCCTTAGGGGGGAATCGAACTTGCGACCCTAAGGCCGCAAACTTGACTCCTGCCAATAGTGACCCCTTTGGATTAAAACTTTGAGGGTAAACTTTTTATACTAGCCATCCCCACCGCATCACCGCGGCTCCACACACAAGAAACCCCACCTCCCGGCCGGCCCTACGGATTAGTATACACCGCTTGGCCCTACGCGTATGGAGGGATTTTTTATGAGGCTTGGCTCTAGTCTCGCCGGGTCATGGGAATCGAACTCGAGACCCAAGGCGAATACCCTTAGTGTAATGACCACTTGGCCAAACACCTTGGATTAAAACTTTGAGGGTAAACTTTTTATACTAGCCATCCCCACCGCATCACTGCGGCTCCACACACAAGAAACCCCACCTCCGGCCTGGCCCTACGGATTAGTATACACCGCTTGGCCCTACGCGTATGGAGGGATTTTTTATGAGGCTTGGCTCTAGTCTCGCTGGTCATGGGAATCGAACTCGAGACCCAAGGCAGCAATACCCTTAGTGTAATGACCACTTGGCCAAACACCTTGGATTAGATTCGATTATTGCAAAGAATAAATTGCATTTGGACTTCTTTCTGCTATTTTTAGAATAAAAAGGCAATAAATACAGCAACTAGGCAATTTAAAACTATCATATATGATTGAAGCACAAATATGTGACTAATCTTTGATTGCATACAGAAGAAGATTAAAAAATATAGAAATGTGTTTCCATAAATATGTTTTCTATGGCATGTTAAAGTCTTTTCTTATGATAATATTAATAGAAAAAATAGAAATCTTAAAGGATGTCTAACTATAAAGAAGAAATAAGATAAGTACGTATGACTTTCTTAAACATTTTGTCAATTTTATCGTCTCGTCATCTATTTCCTTGAATTATTTGTTCCATTCACAACAAAAATGATAAGAATTAGTGACGGACAAATAATGTTGCTAAATAAAAAAATATTGCTAATCATATTTAGCGAAGAATTATCAATAAATTTTATTAACTATAAACAATTAGCGATGAATGAGTGACGAAGTTCATATCTAATTTTAATTTTTTTTATAGTGATTGTACGTATTTTATTTCAAAGATTGTGATGTGATGATAAATTATTTCTCCATCAATCAGAAGTGTGAAGTTCGAGCTATGGAATAGAGTCGTCTTTGAAGGAAACATTTTACTTCATCCCAAGGTAAAATTTCTGACTCTAATGCGAATTAATTGGGCTTCAAAATTGATATCGGATATCGAGGAATATAATGTATATGCCTACTTGTCCTCCAAGATGATTAAACTATATTGTACACGGACCTCCCTTTTAAAATATATTCTATCTTTTCTCGACAAAAGACTTCATTGTATGTATATAACAAAGTTCTATCATATCATTTTTGGACTGTATATATGAGAGTCTTAACACAATTACATATGTTGTGGATAGAAAATACAAATGTAAAAAAGGTCATGTCTCGTGGGTCAGTTGGCTGACCAAAAAATTGAGATATAAATTCTAAATTCTTAAAAAAGTAGCTTATTAAATTAGTTATATATATTAAGTGAATTTCTTCATATAAATATAAAATTTTAAATAAAAAATTACTAAATTTAGCCGAACTCTAATTTTCTCTTTAACGTCGTTTCTATTGTGAGTACACTGATATATAGTTTAAAAGTATTCCTATACTATCATGTAAACTAAAAGAAAACTAAAGAAAAACGTCTTGAAAAAGAGAAATGAGTAGCTTACCTTTAGTACAATATGTTAGAATATATTTACGGTATTGTTTATATAATTAGTATATATAAGTTTTGGAAAAAGAAAAAAGGACAGGCATGCAGTCATGCAGACCACTCGTTCAGTAGTAGGTTATTTTTCTGTGGTCCATTTGTTTTTTTTTATAATCCAGTTTCAGTTTTCCGGCTTGCCAGATTATTTCTAGACATAGTATCAACTGATATCACCTATAAGGTCCTACTTCAGAAGAGAGTAAATTGCGTTCACAGTTGGATTACGAGTTATTTAGTATAAGTTTTATGTTGTATGATTTAGTATAAGTTGGATTAATAAAATGGTGTTTACTTAATTCTATATTGGATTAATAAAATGGTTATGCGTATGCTTTATTACTAGTTATTACGTGAATCAAACCTTGAAAGACATCCTTAACAATATTATCACTTCAGAATCTGCAAGCACATGCTTACAGCTTGGATGTTCTAATAACATTAGTTGTCTATATGCTATAATCATCAATTAATTAACTACATTTTCAGATTTTTTGGTTTTAAGAAAGAAAAGAGAATTTCGTCGCCCATACTAGAGAACCCGGGTCTATGGGATAAGGGCAGATTATCCTAACCAACTAGACTACAACGGACTATTGTCTAATAAGCACTCTATGCGCATCATCATCATATAGAACATGCATGATATTTTGAAGCTAATTTATATAATTAAAAAAAAATAACATATTTTAAGTTGTTAACTTGCTTACGTAATAGGCATTCGAAAATACACACGTTTGTTTTTTGAAATTTTGAGTCCGAAATGTCTAATAAAAGCACTGTATTATGTGTTCGGGTACTCAATCTGAATATGTCATAGTTCGAACCCTAATAAAATTTACCGACAAATTTAAGGGATTATTAAAGTATTCCGCCCTTTAAAGTTTAAAATATAGGTTATGACAATGTAAACTGTTTGCTAACAATTTCTTAACATGGCATATATATAATGCCAAAATGATGATGTGACGATGATATGCCATTTTCCAGCACCGAAAATTTGACTTTCAATAATTTATAATGCCTATTACGTAAGCAACTCTACAATTACAAAATATTTGCCTTTTTTGTTTCAATTGTCTCAGTGTACACTTCCCCATGTTCAGAACTAAACTGAAAAATCTCTACAAATACTTCTATTCAACTGAAACATCTTTCTACTACCTTCACAATCGAATCAATACATTCCTCTCCAACAATGGAACCACAGTCCTCAAAATCCTTCTTCAATCCCACGCCTTCATAATCACAACTGTCCATACCAACAACGTTTACCTCATCTCTTCTACAAAAGTGTTTGATTTCATCACTATTAAAGATCCTTTTCTTTGGAATTCGATTATCAAAGCTTATTTCTCTAACGGGGATTACATAAAGTAAATTTAGTGACCATTGGTCCAAATATTATTAAGAAAATTCATAAATAGCAATAGGTTAGAACGTGATTATGAAACATATCTAATGCGTATTTATGAAATGTAGCTATAATTGTCGTATCAGGCTGGAGAGTTGTATCTGGCGATCAACAAAATAGTTGTATCAGACACGTATCAGACTGTAGTGTAAGAGCTGTATCAGGCAAGTATTAGGACATCAACTGTGTCACGTGAGTATCAATTGTATCAGCCAAACTAGACCGTTATTAGTTGTATCATCGGCGCATAATGTATCAGCTGAAATCGCACAAAAAACTATATTAATGCATACTATATCGGACTCATGTATTTGCTATAAAATCCAAAATATAGCTACGAGCCATAATATAAAAGAACAATTAGCATCCTAACATAAAGATTTCCAACAAGACCCCCCACAACTCCACAATTACAAATCTTCTCTCTTTTTTGCTTCAATTGTTTCATTGTACTCTTCCCCATGTTCAGAACTAAACTGAACTATATTTACAAACGAATCAATACATTCCTCTTCAACAATGGAACCTCAATCACCCTCAAACCCTTCTTCAATACAATGCCTTCATAATCACAACTGGCCACACCAACAACGTTTACATAGCAGGAAAGCTTATTTCTCTATACGCCTCTAACAAACACCTCACCTCTTCTAAAAAAGTGTTTGATTTCATCACTTTTAAAGACCCTTTTCTTTGGAATTCAATTATCAAAGCTTATTTCTCTAATGGGTATTACACAGAATCACTTGGATTTTACTCAGATATGCGGGGCTGTAATTTTTTGCCTAATCAATTTACTATACCAATGGTTGTTTCTGCTTTTGCGGAACTTGGTGTTGGTATTTCTATGTACTTTATAGAGCAGTACGGGAAGTAATAACTATTACAAATGTTCGAAAGGATAAATAAATTGTCAATCTTCAAAACAGCCGCATATGTGTTGTGTCTTGAATCTTGATCACCTTGCAAAGCCAATCTTGAGAACTGGCCGCAAGTTTGTTGTGCCTTGAATCTTGATAACCTGAAATCAAGAAACAACTAAATCGGATGGTTACAACGTTGTGTGTTGAGTCGAGGATAGCCCTCTATCCTTAAGACAAGATTGCCCCGTATATATGCTTTTACGTTTGCGGGCAATAGTCTCCCAAGATAAAACAACACTTTAATCTCAACACTACAAAGCCAATAGGTTGAGCCTGGCGAAGAAAACAAATATGACTTGACTTGTCAAGATATGGAATAGAAGGAAGAGTTTCTCAATACTCTTCTCTTTTGTCTCTGTGTATATAATGTGTCTCTCGTAGTGTATATCTTGTGTATAGGTGTGGGTTTGCTCACCGATTTTCGTCGATTTTCGGTCAAGAAAGTGCGTTTTTCAGCTTTTTTTGTCGATTTTCAGGCACTGTTTTAGCTGCTCGTTTCTTGCCTGTTTTTGCTTCTTTTTTCAGCCAAATGAAGCTCAATATATAGCAAGAAGAGGGGCTGTCCAACAGCCACAAACAAGGCTGTAATGGCCCTTAAAGGAGGTCATTAAAACGACCAAGTAATGGCTATTAAGGCCTTGAAGAAGGCCGCCCAAATGCCCCAAGTAATGATCGTTAATGGAGAATTAATCAGCCAAGTAATGGCTGATTAATGCTCCAAAAATGCAGATCCAACGGCCTTCCGTCACCTTCCCGAAACTATGGGGACCAAACGTAAATATTGAAACTTCAGGGACCAAACTGTACATATGAAACTTCAGGGATCAAACTGTACATTTGGCAGAGTTCTCTGGTCCAAAAAGATAATATTAGACAGGCCCACAGGCCCACAGGCCCACGACCCACGACCCGTGACCCGAGCCCGAGACCGGACCGGACCGGACGGGACGGCGGCGGCGGCAGCGCGCGTGTGGGCTTAGCCTTGAACCCAAGCACATCTAGGTCTTCCCTCCTTTAAACACATGGGATACCCCTTGGGGATCCAAACCCTTTACCACATTAGAGACTTATATAGAGAGCAATTCTTCCTATTCCCACCGATGTGGTAGATTTGTCCCACACCACATTTCCATGTCTCAAACACCTTACTTCGTGGACCAATATCTCTTTCATTTCTCAATGAAATTAGACGATTCTTGGCCCTACGGTCATCTACTCACTTCATAGATCATGCATGTGCGAAGAGACAAGGTCTCTAACATGCGAAACACTAGTGTTTAATTCATCAAAGATGGGTGGACGCATCTCCCCGCCAAAGTCTAATTTCCAACAATCCCCTCTATGAAAGAGAGATTGTGGCGCACGCACAAGGTGCCTACATTTCAGCAATCTTTCAGTGAAAAGATATTGCATCAGGAGAGGTAGCTTACGCTTTGAACCTTCCCTAGTTGAATACCATCGGACTTACTTACTGCGCGGTGAACGTGATGTCTTGAACCGTCAGTGTTTAGTGTAAGCCAAGACAACGATATCAACACAATAACTCTTCTTATTCATTTTCCTTCTTACGTTTCTGTCCGTTGTGGCCATGGACACACTTGGATTCTTAAGTGCGTTCATTTGAGTCGGCCATCCTCGCACTTAAATAGGTGATCTCCTACAAGGTATCCCGCTATACCCCACTTCACAAGTGTTAGGAATCATTAAAAGTTCCCCCAACCTTAACCTCAACCGTTTGAGGATCTTTTAAAGGTTTGGAAGCTTAACCTTTACCCACCATACAGCAAGACTTTAATGTCTATCGCGGGAACAGACTTTGGATTCATGTTTCCGTACGAAATCATCATCCGAAGTGCTTCTTGCTTCCACCGAAGCGCTCAACCGAACCTTTTGCCGCTTAGTTTTCCCATTGAACCAAATTCTTGGGATCTCCAATCGCATGGTTGGGTTTCCACCGCAAAGGTTCGTATTGTTTGGGTTTTAAGCCAATTCCCCTAGACAGCGAGAACACTTGATCTCCGGGTAGTCCCTTAGTTAGTAAACAAGGATGTGACACCCGTGATGACCAACTCGCCATACGGTCTTATGTCTCCGACGGATCCTAAAAGATATGTCCGTACGCCGTCATCCGTGTCCTTCCCGAAGCCGACCGGCTAGCCACGAAGTGTATAACTGCTGAAGGCACGGGTTTCTCCCAATAAGGGACGTCCTCTAAAGAGTCGTGAAGTTACTCAACTTCTTTCATGCTTTGTATAAAGCGATAAACCCCGATTCCATCATGAATCGGCCGATGCAAGTTTGCTTAGAGGATTTTCCAAGAACCACCATACACATTTACTTGTGGCTTTAGTGTTCTTCATATCGATGTCCGGTTTGCATCACGGTGTTCTCTCGTAACCGCCGGACATCCGAGAATACTATAATCTGTAGATAAGTGAATAATTCGGATATCGTCATATCCGACTTAACGCCTTTCTATTGATCATGTATTGAAATCATCGGTGAACCTTAGTTCAACCGATCTCGCTTTGGAAGACGATACCGGTCGGTTGTAGTGTGTACAATACATTGAACTACACGTGACCCGAGCATATCGCTCCTTGTCTATGGGTGCACCATGATTCCAATCGGTTCTATGATTCATATCCATTGGTGGCTTCAACGAGACCGTCAACTATCGACCATCCGTTAGATGTCTTAGAAATCCAATTCCAAAGATGTCATCTCGTGATACCCATATCTTTCATATCGAGACTTTGTTTCAATATGACTTTTACTTTTAGATCGTTGATTCTCCAACTGTTGGCATTCTAACTTCGAGTCAATGTTTCGTGGTCGATTCATTGTTCTGTTTTATCTCGAAACTTTCGGGACCAAAATGTAAACATTTCGGGGACCAAAATGAAAGTTCGGAAGAAGCCCAACAGTCCCGCAAACCAAGTCGATTCTCTTCTTCCAACTCTACGGTTGGGAAGGCTAATTCAACATTCATGCCACGCAAGACCGCAATGGCCCCGGATGTGAAGCTACTCACGGGGAGCACATCTTACAACCCAAAGGTTCTTTTCCCGAGGAAGATCAACCATTACGCAAGTATGGTTCTATATGATGGAGTCTATTTCTCTCTTTGTAGCTTCTTTCCAAAGCGCGCTTTTGGAGATGACAATTATTTATTAATTGTCCATGGTTCGTTCTCAACCATACAAGCTAGAAGGTATGGAACAAGTCTTTGTCCCCTCTTTGCTCCTTCTCGGTTCAACATCTAGAATCCCCGAGTTCTCGGATCCGGAATATTAAGTTCCGGATAGCCGGCAACTTTCGAGTCCCGTAGATACGGAACGTCCGATTCCGGACGGTCGAAAAAGCCCTCGCGGGTTCTTGTTAACCTTGAGCAATTACTCCCTTTTTCCTTTTTCAAGGAAAGCGATCTTCAAAGAATTCAAGATTCTTTGACGCCAAGAGGCGATCATCACTATCGTTATTTGCGGATCCGGTGGATATGCAATCTACGATCTTAGGTACAACTTGACTGTTTCATTATTCCAACTTTTACCAAGCAACCCCACATAAATTGGGCGTACGACTTTGGCTAACACCGTTGGACTGAGGTGAGAAATGAACATTCGTTTAATGAACGATGCTTCACCTTCTCCCCCTCTATCACTACGAATTTCTCAATCCGTAGGCTTAGTTGATTTTCAACTTCGCTTTGTAGCGCTTATCTCGCTTCAACAACTTCATCTTTGCTTTTCAACAAACAAAGGATTCCATACATTGTACCATCATCAATGAAGATCACAACGTACTTGTCTGCCCCCCCTATTTTGTATAAACTTCAAATCACCCAATTAGGTGTGACTAAGTTCTAGAGGAGCGGTGCTTCTTTCGCTATTCCCTTGACGGAATTTGGAAAGGTGATTTTGCCTCTTCATCTACCTCACATTTATTTTGAGGGTTTATGTCGACGAAGGCAACAATCTCAACATCGTTAGCTTTTGAATGACTTGCTATTTAACGTGTCTTAATCTATGATGGCATAGATGCACGGATTACAAATATATCATTCATTTGGCTACAGACGTACTGTACCATTCTTAGTTATTATAGACCTATTGGACTAGTCTCAAACTAGCTTGACCAATAGCGTCCCTTAAACCAAGTTAGGGAACATGTATCACCTCTTTTTAGAGTGATCCATTCCTTGAAGTCCTATTGAGGACAACCTCTCCACCCCTTTGAATTTTAGAGGTGGCGTTGCTTCACATGAACAACCTCTTGCCCGTGGTTAGGGCGTAACCGGATCATATGAGATCCGGATGCTCCGCAGCCCACTCCGGTTGCTTTGGCGGTCGAGTGTCCAATTTCTTTTCTGCCTTTCTTTAGGCCTTCGGATCATTTAAGACACGGAAACTCGGCCCACCACACTAGGTGTCCTTTACTTTTCCTATGAAATGAATTCTGCCCCACTCCGCCGCCCGAGGCTTTATATGACGAGTGTCCAATATCATCATATCAAAAGAATTTTGGCCCACTCCCGGTCGCCCGAGAGGCTTTGTATGACCGAGTGTCCAATATCATCCTATGAAGGATCTTCTCGCCAAATAGTGTGACAGCTCAACGTCTTTAACTTTTAGACTTCTTCCGTTATGATTGGTGCCCGGATAATTCTTGGCGCTTACTTAAGAGTGGTAACGGTTTTCGCACGCTTAGTGGATCTCTCTCCATCGTATGTGCGAACATACTTTACACACTTTTAATCATTACACTTAAAAGAACGGATCTTTTTAAGTCGTTTACAAAATCCAATCTTTAAACGGGAAAGAAGATGAGATTAAACTTCGATTTTTTTTTCTTTAAAGCGTAAGGAATATAAATTATTTTCATATTCCTCCTACTTTAATCAATTTTTAATCGACATCATTTAATCTTTATTCTTGACAAGTAAGAAAAACTACTTATCCTCTTTTCGGATTCTGGCTCACTTCAGTCACTTCATCATACTGAGTGTCCATTTCCTTCTTACCATTATTCGGATCTTTTGTCTGGGACAGATATAGGCCTTCTGCTGCAAGATAGAATAACATCTTCAGTCTTCTCCTCTTGTCCCGATTGACATCCTCGGGCTCTCGAGAGCGCTTTTTCCCACCGATCTTGGTAGCGGTGACACCATGAACACGTTCATCATCATCACTCTCTTCTACCAGAAAACCATTGCCATATCCAGATTTGGTCATACAACTTTTGACCGACATCTTTCGAACACTAATAGTATTACAATACAATCTTGTCTTAATTTGTTGGTATTTCTATGTACTTTATAGAGCAGTACGGGAAGTAATAACTATTACAAATGTTCGAAAGGATAAATAAATTGTCAATCTTCAAAACAGTACCGCATATGTGTTGTGTCTTGAATCTTGATCACCTTGCAAAGCCAATCTTGAGAACTCGCCGCAAGTTTGTTGTGCCTTGAATCTTGATAACTTTGAAATCAAGAAACAACTAAATCTGGATGGTTACAACGTTGTGTGTTGAGTCGAGGATAGCCCTCTATCCTTAAGACAAGATTGCCCCGTATATATGCTTTTACGTTTGCGGGCAATAGTCTCCCAAGATAAAACAACACTTTAATCTCAACACTACAAAGCCAATAGGTTGAGCCTGGCGAAGAAAACAAATATGACTTGACTTGCTGAAGATATGGAATAGGAAGGAAGAGTTTCTCAATACTCTTCTCTTTTGTCTCTGTGTATATAATGTGTCTCTGTAGTGTATATCTTGTGTATATGTGTGGGTTTGCTCACCGATTTTCGTCGATTTTCGATCAAGAAAGTGCGGTTTTTCACTTTGTTTTTGTCGATTTTCGTGGCCTGTTTAGCCGCTCGTTTCTTGCCTGTTTTTGCTTCTTTTTTTCAGCCAAATGAAGCTCAATATATAGCAAGAAGAGGGGCTGTCCAACAGCCACAAACAAGGCTGTAATGGCCCTTAAAGGAGGTCATTAAAACACCAAGTAATGGCTATTAAGGCCTTGAAGAAGGCCGCCCAAATGCCTCAAGTAATGGTGTTAATGGAGAATTAATCGCCAAGTAATGGCTGATTAATGCTCCAAAAATGCGGTCCAACGGCCTTCCGTCACCTTCCCGAAACTATGGGGACCAAACTGTAAATATTGAAACTTCGGGGATCCAAACTTGTACATATAAAAGAATTCGGTCCAAACTGTACATATGAAACTTCAGGGATCAAACTGTACATCTGGCAGAGTTCTCTGGTCCAAAAAGATAATATCAGAAAGGCCCACAGCCCACAGCCCACAGCCCACAGCCCACAGCCCACGAGCCCACAGCCCACGGCCCACGAGCCCACGAGCCCACAGCCCACAGCCCACAGCCCACGAGCCCACAGCCCAGCCCCACGGCCCGTGGCCCGTGGCCGTGGCCCGTGACCGAGCCCGAGACCGGACGGGCGGGGCGGCGCGCGCGTGTGGGCTTAGCCTTGAACCCAAGCACATCTAGGTCTTCCCTCCTTTAAACACATGGGATACCCCTTGGGGATCCAAACCCTTTACCACATTAGAGACTTATATAGAGAGCAATTCTTCCTATTCCCACCGATGTGGTAGATTTGTCCCACACCACATTTCCATGTCTCAAACACCTTACTTCGTGGACCAATATCTCTTTCATTTCTCAACGAAATTAGACGATTCTTGGCCCTACGGTCATCTACTCACTTCGTAGATCATGCATGTGCGAAGAGACAAGGTCTCCAACATGCGAAACACTAGTGTTTAATTCATCAAAGATGGGTGGACGCATCTCCCCGCCAAAGGCTAATTTCCAACACTTGGGTTGATTGAAAATGGAAAAAAGATTCATGGGTTGGTATCAAAATTGAATCTTTTTGACGATAATAGTGCTGTTGGATCTTCATTGGTATATATGTACTCGAAATTTGGGTTTATGGGGTATGCTTCTAATGTGTTTGATGAAATGCCACTGAGAGATGCGGTTTCTTGGACTGCAATAGTAAGAGGGTATGTAGAGAATGGGGAGAATGGAA
This sequence comes from Anisodus tanguticus, assembly GCA_034509755.1. Classification (NCBI taxonomy): domain Eukaryota; kingdom Viridiplantae; phylum Streptophyta; class Magnoliopsida; order Solanales; family Solanaceae; genus Anisodus; species Anisodus tanguticus. The sequence goes on from CM067545.1 coordinate 49,429,767, forward strand.
AAGGGTTGGAGTATCTTTGTTTGATGTGTAAGAATGGTGAAGTGAGACCGAATTTTCGGACGTTAGAGGGTGGATTTCAAGCTTGTGGAAATTTGGGTGCATTGGTAGAAGGTAAGTGCTTACATGGGCTGGCAATGAAATATGGTTTCGGTTGTTATCACGTTGTTCAGTCTTCTGTTTTGTCAATGTACTCAGGATGTGGTTCGTTTTGTGAGGTTGATGAGAAGGATTTGTTTTCTTGGACGACAATAATTTCCATTTATGCAAAATATGAGTGTATTGGCAAATGTGTTGATATGTTCTTGAAAGTGGGATTATCCTAGATGGGATGGTAATTAGTTGTGTGCTTTCTGGTCTAGGTAATGCCATGAGAACTTTTGAAGCCAAGGCTTTCCATGGCTTCATCTTGAGAAGAAATTATGATGATGATCTCATGGTCCGTAATGCATTATTGGCCATGTATTTTAAGCTTAGGCTCTTGAATTTGGCAGAAAAGATATTTAATGGAGGGAATGGACAAAACACAGAGGCTTGGAACATGATGGTGGTTGGCTATTTAAAGGCAGGATTAGAAGCCAAGTGCATTGATTTATTTAGAGAAATGAAATACTTGGTAATCGAATCTGATGTCAACAGTTTGATATCTGTAATTTCTTCTTGCTCCCGGTTGGAAGAATTCCGCTTAGGTCAATCTCTGCATTGTCATGTTATAAAAAATCTGATGCTTGGAAATGTTTCTGAAAGAAATAATCCCTTGATTATTTTCATTAATGAAAGAGTATATATACAATTTACAATTTTCATAATAGGAAAATCATATTCATATTCTACTCTTAAAACCTTATTCTACTTTGACACTAACTATACAATTATGGTAAGTGTACAATTCTAATAATGTAATATTTACACTAAAATATTACAACAAACAATACCAAATCATTATCCCAAACCGTGGGCATACCGTGTATGTTTAACACCCCCGCAGTCATAGTGGACGGTCTTTGTACGCTGAGACTGTCCCAAAAATCGTAAAAAATGACCAAGGGAAGACCCTTGTAAAGATGTCTGCAATTTGATACTGGAAGGGACATGACAGACGCGTACTTGTCCACGAGCGACCTTTTCGTGAACAAAGTGAATGTCCATCTTGATATGTTTAGTGCGCTGGTGCTGAACCGGATTACTAGATATGTAGATGACACTAACATTATCATAAACCAAAGTCGCTTTCTGAATATGACAATGAAGCTCTACAAGCAGATTATGTAACCAACGTGATTCAGAGACCATATTGGCAACCCCTCGATACTCGGCCTCTGCACTGGAGCGGGATAAAATCGACTGACGTTTCGCAGACCAGGGCACCAAGTTGTTACCAAGAAACATACAATAGCCAGACGTAGACCGTCTAGTGTCCGGACAGCCACCCCAATCAGCATCGGTATACGAGACAAGTGTAGACGTCGATAACGGATATAAATGCAAGTCATAGTCAAGTGTCCCCTGGATGTACCGAAATAATGCATTTGAGCGCATTCATATGCTCAACCCTGGGATCATGCATAAACAAACACACATGTTGTACAACATATGTAATATCTGGTCTCGTGAATGTAAGATACTGAAGGGCCCCTGCAAGACTGCGATATCGGGTCGGATCCTCGTAAGGGGAGCCAGTTGCAGCACCCAATTTGGGTTTAGTATCAACCGGAGTGGAGGTGGACTTATAGGATGACATCCTAGCCCTCTCAATGATCTCGGCTGCATACTTCCTCTGTGATAAGAACATTCCACTTGCATGACGAGTGACAACAATCCCCAAAAAATAACTCAATAGCCCCAAGTCTTTCATAGCAAACTCAGAATTGAGCATTGTCATGATAGACTGGCGTAAGGCAGCGGAAGAGACAATCAAGATAATATCATCCACATATAATAGTATATAAGCCAAGGAAGAACCACGACGATACATGAACAAGGAATTATCCGACCTGCTGTGAGTGAACCCAATAGTCGAAATATAGTCATCAAACCTCTTATACCAGGCTCGTGGAGACTGCTTAAGCCCATATAAGGACTTTTTCAACAGACAGACATGATGAGGATAATTGGGATCCCTAAACCCCAAGGGTTGGTGCATATAGACTGTTTCCTTGAGATCCTTCACATCTAACTGATGAATGAGTCATGCTTTCGAAAGAGCCAAGCTAAGCACAGTGTGAATGGTAGCCGGCTTGACCATCGGACTAAACGTCTCACCACAATCCACACCAACCTGTTGAGTCTTACCATCACCCGCAAACCGAGCCTTATGCCTTGCAAACGAATCGTCTGAATTGTCTTCATGAACAAAAATCCATATAGACCGAATAATATTAATACCAGATGGACGGGGCACCAACTCCCACGTCTTATTATCAATAAGAGATATATATTCATCGGTCATAGCAACTTTTCAATTCGGGTCATTTAACGCAGACACAAGATTACGGGGTAAGGGTTATTTAAGAACATTATAATTTAAATTAAAATGCCTTTTTGGTTTAAAAACACTCCGTTGACTACGAGTGACCGGCCTATGACTCGGTGAAGAATTGGGCGGGTTTTGGAAATTTTCTGAACTCGGGACGGATTGGCCAGCAGGCAGTGGGCCTGCTGGCCCAACACGGTAAGCAGAGGCAATCGAGGATGCAGGAACTGGACTAGTTCCAGTATTGGGCTGGACTGGCCCAAGTGCTGAAACTAGCCCAGTGACGAGACTGGGGACAGTGGCCTGCGACAGACCAGTGGGACCAGCGGGCAGTGGGCCCGCTGGAGGATTTGGGGTACGCGATATGTCAGAAAATTGGTGAACAATATACGGGGATATACCATCATCCAAAAAATTATATGAACTCGGCACGAGATTACTAACCTTAGCAAACGGAAATTGGGATTCATAAAAAATTACATGGCGACTAATGATAATTTTATTAGAAGATAAATCAAAATATTTGAAACCACGATGATTTGACGGATAACTCAAGAACACACACGGGGTAGAACGGGCCTGAAGTTTGTTAATTGTGGGGGACGGAAAGAGTGGATAACACAAGCACCCAAAGACCCTAAGATGTGAATACGAAGGGGTCTTATTATAAAAAATTTGAAGGGAGGACGAATATGTCAAACCTTATGAAGGAATAATGTTAAGAAGATATGTAGCTATTTGTAGAGCATGATGCCAAAAAGACGGGGGTATGGAAGCATGAATTAATAAAGTGCGGACAATGTTATTAATGGTACGAATTTTGCGTTCGGCTTTCCCATTTTGTGAAGACATATGAGGGCAAGAAAAATGAAAATTGATCCCATTATTTGCACAAAATTCTCGAAACACCCCATTGTCATATTCTTTGCCATTATCACATTGGATATTTTTTATTTCACGTTCGAATTGGGTTCTAATGAATGCTTTAAATTTTAAGAAGATGGAAAAAACTTGAGATTTGTTCGCTATTGGAAAAGTCCACAAAAATTTATAATAATCATCCAAAAAGAGAACATAATACTGATGACCCAAAGAACTAAGAACATGAGACGTTCATAGATCACTATGAATAATATCAAATGACATTAAAGTATGAGAATTAGAGTCTACAAATGACAACTTAACAATTTTTACTAAAGAACAAGATTGACAATTCGGAGTACTACGCGTACCCTTACAAGAAATAAAATTATTTTTATCTAAGGAAGATAAAATAGATGACCCTGGATGACCTAGACGAGCATGCCACAAGGGAGGAGCCAGAGTTGCAAAAGTTGATGGCAATGCGTGACTCGAGAAATCGGAACTTGGCGTGATAGGATAAAGATCTCTCCTACCATCACACCTCATGAGATGACTCCCCGTCTTGAAATCCTTCACAGAAAATCCAAATGGATCAAATTCAATAGACACGGAATTATCAATGGTGAACTTTCGGACAGACACTAAATTTTAAATCAATTTGGGGGCATGAATGGTATTTTTCAAGATAAGTGGTGGATGGGGGCGACAATGTTTTATGACCATAACCACAAATTGGAGTTGAATTACCATTACCAATAATTATGCCACGAGGACAACTCAAATTAGAATAAGATGAGAGAGTACCTTGGTCGGACGTCATGTGGGTCGTGGCTCCGATGTCCATATATCAGTTTGGGTCTTGTGGATTTAATCCAAGTATGTGCATGGCGGCTTCAATATCGGTTGGTGTGGGGCCCGCTACATGATGGCCTGCGGGGGCCGAGGCCCAGGCACGCTGCCCCGGCCCATAAGATGGCCTGAAACCCGAAACTGGACCCTGAAAACTGGGCTTGGGCTGTTGAAAATTTGGGCCCCAGTTTCCCGGGTAGTAAGCTGGAAACCCGCCACTGTTAGGCCCAAAATTGATGGCCCACAGCCACTACATAGGGGCCTACTGCGGGGCTCAAAACTGCTGCTACTGACTGACCCAAGGGGCACCACTGCCACTGTTCCGGCTGCCACCTGTGTTGCCGCCTTGATTTTTTCCATTATTTTTCCGATGCTGACCCTTTTTGTCGCCACCATTGTTGCGGTTTTGGCCCGAGTTGTTGGAACTGGACGGAGGAAAATTGGACTCGGTCATCATGACTACGGGACTAGCACCGGTAGCTGCCTTTTTGGCTAAGTCGGCTTCTTCAAGTGTAAGCATAGAACGAGCCTGATAAAATTACGAAAGAGGGCTGCTCTGACGAAGAAGCGTGCCAACACCATTATATGCCTCTGAAAGGCCTGCAACCATCTGAAGGACAAGACGGTCGTTGGTGACTAGCGCACCAACGTTGCGGAGTTGGTCTGCCAACTCCTTCAACCTTTTGCAATATGCTGAAACGTTGGGAAAATCTTCCATGTTGACGTGGGGGAACTACTGCTCCAAGGTAACAGCACGAGAATTTTGATTATCTTGGAATATATCACGGACTCTATTCCAAGCCGGCAGCGCCGTGGCGTCTGGTTCGATAATCGTCTGCAAGAGGTCGGTAGAAATAGTGGAGTAAATCCACTGAAGAACAGTAGCATCAAGTGTCGTCCATAACTTAGGATCATCCCCTGGTTTGGGCACCTCCGTATCCGTAGGAGCCGCGGGGATAATATGATGGAGAACTTGATGCGAGCGTGCATGAACTTTGAACAATTCGGCCCACGTCGCATAATGGATGTTTTCTATCTCAAGAACGATAGGAATGTGATTCTTGATATTATAAACAACAAGGGTAGGGTGAAACGTGTTCTTATCCATAATAGCAACGCAAGACGTGATGTAGGGATTCAGAAGAAGAAATTTGAGAAGAAAAAGAATTTCAAGGCACGAAACCCGAGGAAGGGAGGTCAGATTCCGGGTTGTTTCGACGGAAATATTTGGGAGAGAAAATAAACCTAGACCTTTTGATACCATGAAAGAAATAATCTCTTGATTATTCTCATTAATGAAAGAGTATATATACAGTTTACAATTTCCATAATAGGAAAATCCTATTCCTATTCTACTCCTAAAACCTTATTCTACTTGGACACTAACTATACATTGTAAGTGTACAATTCTAATAATGTAATATTTACACTAAAATATTACAACAAACAAACAATACCAAATCATTAGCCCAAACCGTGGGCATACCGTGTATGTTTAACAGTTTCTGTTCCAATTCTTTAATAGATATGTATGGAAGAAGCAAAAATCTAACTTTGTCATGAGAGTCTTTTGTATGATGACCGATAAGGATGTTGTTACGTGGAACACAATGATGACTTCCTATATTAATTGTGGAGAAATTACAGAGGCCTTTGGCCTTTTTGATAAAATGATTGCAAAAAGTTACCAGCCTAATATTCCAACATTGCTGATTTTGCTCTCTGCTTGTTCTCAAGTACCCTGCCTGGATAAAGGAGAGAAAGTTCATGAATACATCAAGGAAGTTGGGTTCGGAAAGAATACTTTACTTGCTACTGCTTTAACTGATATGTACGCGAAATGTGGACAGCTAACAAAGTCCAGAGAAATATTTGATTCCATGGAAAAGAAAGATATTGTTTCTTGGAACGTACTGATCTCAGGCTATGCTATGTATGGAGAAGCAAAATCTGCTATAGAAATTTTCATACAGATGGAACAAACAGAAATTAAGCCAAATGAACTGACTTTTCTTGCTGTGTTCTCGGCTTGTGCTCATGCAGGGTTGGTTTAAGAAGGAAAGTCCATATTTAGAAGAATGAAAGATTATTCCCTGATACCCACATTGAAGCACTATTATTGTATGGCTGATCTTCTAGGTCGTTCCGGTAATCTGGATGATGCTGAAGCTTTGGTTTTGTCCATGCCAATTGCTCTACATGCAGCAATCTGGGGTTCTAAGTTCTTGTAAAATTCATGGTCAGGTTGAGAAGGGTATAAGAATTGCAAAACATGCTTTTGAATCTGACCCAGAAAATGATGGGTACTATATAGCAATCTCAGACCTATATAGTTCTGTAGGGATGTGGGAAGAGGTAGAAATGGTGAGGAAAATAATGAAGGAGCGGAAAGTGAGGAAAGAAATTGGCTGGAGTACAGTATAATCTTCGCAGATACTTGTTGGGAGTCTTTAGCCAAAATATGATGAAGATATGGCGCTACTAAAGGTTCTACACTTGTAAGAGCTGTTCAATTAGCACCACATTTTCTGCTCCATAATTTGCTTCACCTGCTGAGAAAACAATGGCCAAACTGTGGTTGCATTGAGATGGTTTTCAGGTGTTCAAGGTTACGAGCCTCTCATTTTTTTGGCTGATGATAGTAATCTGGTTTGGCCTTATGTGATATAAATTGCACTTTTCTCATCCTTTGAAGTTCAACCCTTCAACAATGTATCTTGTGTACGAGAAAGGAGAAACTTTTATGCTCTCCGTACTCCGTTAGATACATTGGACATCAGAAAATGTAAATATGGTTGCACAGTTGAGGAATGTCTATGGCTAATAGGCATGAAGTAAAACTGCAACTCTGGCCCGGCTCAAGGTTCGGAGTGCGTCGCTGAAACTTCAGTGCGTGGGTATAGATTAGGAGGTACACAAAAGTTTGGCCATTGAGGTTACTATCAATTCTCTCCATGGATTATGAAAATGTGAATATCTTGACGGCACAACTTTGAGGTAGCCAACAAAGGCCGCTAACATGAGAAGTTATCTACTAGATTTCATGTGATCTCAACTTGTGCATGACCTAAATATAATGTGATGGCATCGCTGGTGACCCTCCATGAATTCCATACAAGGCGGAGCTTGCCTCCAATAAGGTGGTGTGGGGAGACAGAGGGCACTGGATAACCTTTCCTGCTTTGCATCAGCCGAAGCCTAGGCATAGTTATCCAATCGTTGTGTTGGTGAGAGGTAGCAAGTACCAATGGTGGCGTGTGCAGGCTACTCATGGAATAGTCGATGCATGTGTAAGTTACTCAATGAAATAGTCAAGGTCAAGTTACTCGACAAAACAGTCAAGACGGCACAAGTTACTCAAAGAAATAGTCGAGACCTGCACAAGTTACTCAATGAAATAGTCGATGCATATACGAGCCCGTCCAGCATCATGGTTATGAAAATCGTGTACTTCCTATTGGTCTTGTCTTGATGGATCATTGATGATGACATAATTGTTTAACAATTCAACTTTTTAAATACCAGACACTGCAAATTTGAGTTCTGAGGCTTTACTTTATAATCTCTTATAAGCAAAGTTCAATTAGTCTTGAAGACCGCAAATTGTTAAGTCCCAAAGATGTAACATTTCATGACCTTAAAGGAGGAAATGGTAAGCTTATATTCACTTACAATTTGAATAGAAGAAAATGATTCTGAAAAACCTTCTTACTACAACAACAAACTCAATGTGTGTGAGATATGGGGAGGATAAAATGTACCGTACCTTGTCTACTTTTGTGAGGTAGAGAGGCAATTATCTTACTACAGTACAAATTTATTTTTTGTTTTTTCCGCTTTCTTTACTTCAAAAAATTGTTTGGTTTATAGTAGTCCATTCTTCACTCCAACTTGAAGCTAGAGTTTTTCAAGTGAGACTCAACTAAAAGTTTTTTTTTCCGAGCAGAACTTCAACATTTTCTCAAGTGAAATGCATGTTCAAACATAACTTTAATCTCTGAATACTCTTTTCTCGATTTAACTTCAAATACTACCTTTTTCTTTTTCCAATATCACCAATTTCATGTAGAAACGCCCAACAAGTCTTGAGAGGCCGCAAATTGTAAAGTAACATTTTACTAGCCATTTGTCATGAACTACAAAAGCAAATCTAAAGGGCAGGTCAGTGCACTAAACTTCCGCTATGCGCGGGGTTCGGGGAAAGGCCACATCATAAGGGTCTATTGTACGCAACCTTACCTTACATTTCTGCAAGATGTTGTTTCCACGACTTGAACCCATGACATCATGGTCACATAACAACAACTTTACCAGTTACTCCAAGACTCCCTTCTACAAAACCAAATCTCTCGACATTAAATTCTTCAACAATTTAATTAAACTAATTGACCGCTCTATTAACTTGGTTGAACATAATCAACACATAACAATTGACATAAAAAAAATGACAACAATATGAACAAATTCCTTTCCTTTCACTTCCAAAACATTAAGTACCAAAAGAAACTAAACAACATATCACAAAATACTGAAATTTAAACAAAAAAAGAAACTACATTTGCCTATTAGCAGCCTCAGTAACAAAAGGCAAATAAGGAGTTTTCCCAAGGATACAAGAAACAAGCCCATAAACAAAACAGCCCACAACAAACACAAATAACCCATTATGCATCCAAACCGTAAACTTCAGCCCAATCCCACTTTGACCCGGCGAGAAAATCCGTTGGATCAACATGGGAAGCACCAATAGAACATCAAGTACAACCGCTTGCAATGCATTAAACCGGGCATATCGGCTCAAACTCTCATTTCGAACAATACCTAAGTAAAGTGCAAAGAAAACCAGATAAGTAGGTATACATATCGAATTGTAGAAAAAAAAAAGAAAAAAAGAAAGCAATGAATAATAATTAAAAAAAAACAAGAGTTTTTCTTAACTCCCCTTTTACCCCATAGAGATATTGAATAGAAAGGGGCGATGATTTACTTCACGGGCGAGGTCTCTGGTTCAAGTCCGGGATGGCCCAGCTGCGCCAAGGAAAAGAATAGAAGAAGCATCTAACTATTTCATGAATGCTCCACTTGGCTCGGGGGATATAGCTCAGTTGGTAGACCTCCGCTCTTGAAATTGGGTCGTTGCGATTACGGGTTGGATGTCTAATTGTCCAAGCGTTAATGATAGTATCTTGTACCTGAACCGGTGGCTCACTTTTTCTAAGTAATGGGGAAGAGGACCGAAACGTGCCACTGAAAGACTCTACTGAGATAAAGATGGGCTGTCAAGAACGTAGAGGAGGTAGGATGGGCAGTTGGTCAGATCTAGTATGGATCGTACATGGACGGTAGTTGGAGTCGGCGGCTCTCCCAGAGTTCACTCATCTGAGATCTCTGGGGAAGAGGACCAAGAAGTACTGGATTCTCTTTCGGATAGGCCCTGAAAGGAGAAGGAAGGCTGGAATGCCAATAGATGTCTATTATATTGAATGTACGGTCTAATGAGGCTACTATGAAATATTTACTCATGGGTGGGGCAAGCTCTTCTATTCTGGTTCATGGTTTCTCTTGGCTATATGGTTCATCTCTCAACCTTGTGTCAGGACCTACGAGCCAAGGGACAGTCTCAGGTAGACAGTTTCTATGAGGCGTAGGCCCCCCAAAAGGTAACGGAGGCGTGCAAAGGTTTCCTCGAGCCGGACGGAGATTGGCCCTCGAGTGCAAAGGCAGAAGGGAGCTTGACTGCAAGACCCACCTGCACCTGGACAGAAAGACCCTATGAAGCTTCACTGTTCCCCCGGGATTGACTTTGGGCCTTTCCTGCGCAGCTTAGGTGGAAGGCGAAGAAGGCCTCCTTTCGGGTGGGCCCGAGCCATTAGTGAGATACCACTCAGCCCGGTGCACTAAGCTCCGGTTATGCGCGGGGTACGAGGAAGAGCCGGACCACAAGGGTCTATTGTACGCAATCTTAACTTACATTTATGCCAGAGGCAATGAATAAAATATCCAAGAAATTTAACATGATACTTGTAGCAATAGTGATTTGGTGAGAATGCAATCTCTAAATGCATAAGAAACCGTTTAAGACTTAAATGTTAGGATTGTAGTGGCTCAATTAACACAAACGTGTAATATGACTGTTCTCATGTACCTTTCTAAGAATCATTTTTCCTACAACTTGCTATTTATCCCAACCTTGTACTACATGCATGTGTGGTTCCTTTCTATGTCAAATAGTTCAAATACACTTGCACCTAAAGCTAACTTTTCTTTTTCTACCGAATCATTCGTTAACAAACCATTCAAGTCATCAACATAGTATTTTCTTTGTCTCAAAGTGACAACCATCATCCCGTTCTTATTCCCCTATCTGAAGTCCGTTCAAGTGTCCAACTTCTTCACAAGGAAGATGTTTACTTACACTACCTTACTTTTTCTATCTATATAGTTAAACCAATGTAAAACTTGAAGAATTCTAATACAAAAAATCCGGAGGTATATTTTTACAAGGTAAAATCCCTCTAGTTCCAATTTAAATATTTTACTTTTTTTTTTGTTTGTCCCAAAAAGGGTGTGTATTTCTATATTTAGTAAGTTGACATTTCAAATATGTTACGTGACAAGATTCAAAGGGCATTTTGATACATTATACACATCTTTAATTTAAGACAACAAAATTCAAATATCTCAAGTAAAGTGTACACAGAGTAATGTCTGAAGAAAGTAGAATGTACCCAGACCATACCTACCTTGACCAGTAGACCATCTGCTCAAGTAAAGCAGAAACACAACAATTACGAAAATATAAGCAGTAACAACATCATGATAGTAAGAAAACTAAACTAAACCAGAAGCGACAACAAATGGTACAAAGAAAACTGAAACTAATAAATGACAATTTTGTCTATTGTAGAGTCTCGCTGTTACTAAGTAAAGGGCAAAGAAAGTGACGAAACTAGCGTAAGGGATAGAGCGATAGAGGGATAGAATTGGAAGAATTGGTTGAAATGGGATAGCGAGAGATGGGTATTGTGAGAAAAGGAAACGGCCGTATTGGATGCCGTTGAAAAAGGGAAGGAAGTAAGCGACGGCGGAAATTAGGCGGTCGGTAGCGGGGATTGGGTTGTAGGCGGCGGAGATGGAAACGGGTCGGGTTCGGGTTTGGAGGAATTTGGGGTTGATGGGTTTGAGAGGGTGGGGGTGGGGGTTGCTTTTGGGAGTGAAACGGAGGAGAGGAATGGAGGCCATTTTTTTATTTTTGGAAATGAGAGGTTTTTGGGGAAACTGGTGTTTTATTTTGGATGGATTTTATTGAAGTATAACTTGTAATGCGCAATGGTACGTCATACGATGCAGTGTTTTATTGTTTGGACTTTGGATTAGAAAAAAAAACAAATAATTATTATACTGGTTTTATAAAAATATATAAATTCCGTTGCCGGGACTTGAACCCGGGTCTCTCGGGTGAGAGCCGAGTATCCTAACCAACTAGACTACAACGGATTGTTGTTTGACTGGCATTACTTAGTTCTGAAAGAGTGTTTTCCAGGATAGGTCGTTGCATGTCCATACCTTCCACCTTGGGGTGGCAAATGTGTGGGTTAAAATGGGTTATATTAATAAGCGGGTCAAAATTCAACCTACTCAAAATTTATTCGAGTCAAAACAGATTGGGGTGAAGATGGGTTAAATAACATGTCACAACTCAACCGGTCCAATCACTATGCAAGTCGAAGCAACATATACACTTGCTCAACATCTCTTTTTATCAAATGTTAGTTTTAAATCGTGCTATCTTAGCTAGTAAAATTACTCAAAACTTCTTGCACCCATTTAAAAGTTTTAAGAGTCATGTTATATGTTATCTTCTAAAAATAATTAGAACTAAAAAATTTGAACTGAGAGCCAAAAAGGTACTATTTTTAGTTAGCAACTATCTACTATTTTTAGTACTCTATTTACCATCTCACATTTACTCTTCCTTTATTGTATTGTAGATAGTTGACTTATCAAAAAGGTACTATTTACATCAAGTGGGTGAAAAATGGAAAGATTGGGGATTGATAAATTGATCCAGTGATTGACCCAAATTGACCCATTTAAGAGATGTGTCATTTTGGGTTCAACCCGTTGGATCAACTCAATAAACGGATCATGACCCAATCCGTACAAACATAGAGCGGGTTCAGGTTGGTTTTGCCACCCCTACTTCCACCTATCTTACATTCGATTAAGATTTTGTGTAAAGTTGTAGTTAAGGTGTATGGGGTACTACTATCTAGCCATTGATATTTTGTATCCTCATGGAGACCTTGATTTTACAAGATCCATGTAGGAGATAGTGGGGTAATCGCTACAATATTCGTGCAGGTGACTACTTATGCGATAAGAAATTTCGCTATTTTAGGACGGTTGGAGTTATTGTAGCCGTTTACCGAGGCTTCTATTCAAAGTTTGTAACACTTCTCCTACCGACCTTCTAGCACCGGGCAGGTATTAGACATTATACATCGTGTTACCACTTAGCAAAACCACAACATAGAGTTAGCTAATGTTTATTCCCAAAATACTGGCATTGTTTCTTCTCTAAGAAAAGAAGTTCACGGCCATGCGCCTTCTACCTCCACATGACATTATTATGTCAAGCTTTCGCTCATTAGGAAAAAAATTCCACCGTGGCTTTCCATAGAAATCTGAGTTGTGTCTCAAGTCCCAGTGTGGCTTATCATCCTCGTAAACCCATTGAACTCTTCCCAAAGTATATAACCCACATCCAAACATCTAATTAGGAAACAAGACAACGCTAATGAAACTCCAACAGAAAGGGAAGATTTGCCCGATTGTATGCCCATGAGTTTCTGTTATCTAACAAAAGACACGACTAGTTGTAGCATTTTTTGGCATTGATTAGAAAAAAGAAAGGTAGAATTTCTCTTAAAAGTCCAATAAATTAAAATATATGTGGAATTTCTAATATTTGATAGTGTATAAGTTGATAATCTCTAGCGTGAGGAGAATGGGGTAAAGAGACTCTGGATTCTTGAATAAAGGATGAGGGACTTTAAGTTAGTCAAATAATTAAGTGGGTTTGATTATAATTCTAAAATGTTGGGTAAATATTATGATATCAGAAAAATTCATATAACCCACTTTTATATTTTCAGTTCACTATACTTTTTCCTTCTCTCTAGGAGAAATTTTCACATTTAAGAACAGTTTTCACAAGATGAGAATTTGTTAGATAAAATGCAAAACCCACATTATGGAATTTCCAAATCTACAATGTAACTTGGAAGGACTATTCTCATGAAATATTTGGGTGACAATATACAAAACTGAAGCCAAGTCTAGCTTACACTATATTGCCATAATGTAGGTCAATAATTTGAAAAGAAGATATATCAACAAATCTCAATATACTTTCCATTTTCACTTCCTATATTCACTTGCCTGTATCGATGAGGCAACTCTTCTGGAAAGCCAAAGCCACATTCTTTGAGTATCAGTGGCCTAAAGGAAGACGATTTGTAGTGTGAAAGATCGACTATGATCTCTAGAAATCATTTGCCCGCCTCCTTAATTCGTTCAATTCTTTTTCAATCTCTGAATCTTGAAATTGCAAACTGGAAACTGGTATTCTCCCTGGTGGAAGATCCCCTTTCTGCTTAGTCAATAAAAGGAAAACATTAAACCATATACCTCAGCTCTAGTCTAGAGGCTTAGAAGGAGATGTTACATCAATAATAAAGCAGATTATGGTTTTCTGTTTTTTCTAGGTAAAAAGAGTTTTGGCAAAGCAAGGAAGCAACAAGTAATAGGAAACTAGGATGATATACAGAGAAAAAACTTCTACCTATAATCACCATAGGTACTTATATCATGTTATACTTCATTTCTTAATTCATTGTTGAAGGACACCTTCAAGTTCTTATGAACATCCAAACCATGCTGCCTTTACGGATAACACAATTTCATGGTTACACAATAGACTTAGCTAGAAGTGTGTATAATGGAGAGAAGCAACTCATACTTCGTCTTCATTTATTTTATTATGCAGTTTGATCTATTAAAATTTGACATCACCCGGGTGAATATATCAGGGAGGAAAAGGAATGTACCTTTGAACTTCCAGTTAATTCCTTTTTTAAGCTGGCAAGATCATCATCAACAGAAGAGGTCTCCAGTAACGCAAACTGTCAGAAGCAGAATAATCATTTAGGAAATGCAATCCACTAAGAGCACTAAATTCTCCAACAAAGGCTTCCATAAGGGATACTAAAACTTTGTTTGCAGCACAAGCATGTTTCCTTTGTGCAGCATTTTGTGCTCACAAGAAATGAGTACCAAAAAGAAACATATTTTACACCAATTATGTATGTTGTAAAAAAGGGCAGCCCGGTGCACTAAGCTCCCGCTATGCGCGGGGTCCAGGGAAGGGCCGGACCACCGTTACATATGTTGTAAAAGGTGAATATGCAAATGAGGCTATTTACATTGATCACTTTCAATTTTTACAATAATAAGAAAAAGCGCAACAAGTTAGCCACATTTCGAAGTAAGAATGATCAAGAAGTGAAGATCAAGAAAGTTAAAAGTAAGAACAAAAGACAAATAAAAGGAGAGAGACATGAACAAAGGAGACCCCAAATATTACCATTGCTTCGGGTTTCAATAAACATTGGAAAAGAGAAAAATAAGAGGTAATGGATGAAAGATTGAGAGAGAGAGAGAAAGAGAGAGTTGCAAAATTCAACCAGGGAAAAGAGATTTTCAGGCCTATTGGACTAGAGCAACTGTTGGACTAGTACAAAGAGAGAATTACCAAGAGCACATGACCTTAAAAAGGTAATGCAATTGAAAAAACTAGTTACCTTTCCTTCAAGCTCATCACTGGTTAACTGGTTAAGAGCATCAGCTTGGGACTCCATCGTCAAAACTATCGAAAATCAAGAAAAAGGAAGTCAATCATTTAATTAACCACAAATACTTTAGCACGTGACTAGGAGAGGTGATTTCTATAGTTTCATCTGGATTATATCCAGGATAACCAATTCTTATTTTCAGCACTCAGTAGTAGAAGATTTCAACATGCAACAATCATGCAGTAAGTGCAAATCTCACCTTGTTACCCTGAAAAACTGATACAATCACGAAAAGATCTGAGAAAGATCTATACTAGTTAAACCACACACTAGACTCATTGCGATGAACAAATATGAGCAAACAAGTTCGACGCAAATTACAACAGCATATAATAGATAAAATGCCCTAATTTTGAAGAAGAATCATTCAGTAACTAGAACATGTGTCTAAATAGCTACGCAAAAATATGTTGGCTTAACAACAAGAGCACTACTCATACCAACGTCCTTTGGCACACTTCAATTTATTTATTTTCAAAAAAAGGTATTGAATCTTGATTATAGCATGTGTTTATATCCCCAAAATTGCAAAATGATCTCTCACATGAGTGCCTTATCATATTTCCTCTTTTAATAAGTTATCCCTTCCCAAAAAGGCTGCAGATCTGTGATTCTATGAGGTTAACCCACCAATATTAGCAGCAAATAGTTTAGAGGCTCTATTCTTTAAGGTACCCGTTATCCAGTTGATAGTATATGCTAGAGAGGATTCGCAAAGCCTGTATTCAGCGAATAACTTCTAAGAGAATACATACTTAGCGATCATCTTTCTATTGACATACAAATAATTACTCAGAGAAGCTAACGAGCAGAATAAAGGTCGTATTTAAGAGGCTTATACGATCAGCACTCAGTCTTATTGTTTGTATAGCCGGGCGAAAAATCAACCTCTACAGCTATAATTACAAGACAAGAAATATTTAAAGTAAAAGCAAAGTAAGCATCTGAAATTGGAAGCAAAAGACGAAAACATGAAATATAGGGTGGAAAGTGTGTCAGAACCTTTTTCTTCCATTCTTTCAAAGGCTGAGAGAGCACTGCTTGTATTTACATTTCCCAACATCTCACTTACTTTGGTTGCCGTCCTAAATGATAAACCCCATAGTCATTTTCTTGAAAAGAAATAAATTAAGTGTGACAATTTTATGAGCCACATATATTTTTTATGATGTGATAATTTTATTGATAAGTCGGGGGGAATGCCCCATACAAGGGGTATAACCAACAGTGTGAGCCCTGGATATTTATAATTCAGCATAAACATGAAATGATGAAAAGGCATGGAACTGACTTTGCTGACTGAGCACGTGCTTTCAGAGTATCCTTCTTCGATTTTGCTTCCTGTATCTTGCTCTCCAAGAGCTGTCAAATGAGAGATGATAACAGTCAAAGACAAAAGTTCCAATTCATTTTAACATAATGTGCAAGACCGAGATTTTGGTAAAATTTGTTGCTAGATGAAACTTACGAGAAATATCCCAAAAAATATGCAGATTAAAGAGCAAACTTCTTTAAAAAAAAGTTATGACCGAGAAATCCATCAGGGACCAACCCTTAGAACCAATCACAGCCCTCAAAACTCGGGGATAATGGGCTCGCCCCTCTACCCTTCTCACTTAAATATCAGGCTTAGTCTCGAACCTGTGACCTAAGTCACAAGTCCCTCAACCTTTGTCACTTGAACTAAGCCCTGGGGCTTAAAGAACAAACATTTTTATCAAGTGAAAAAACATGTATGTGTACTCGCAAATCATAAGATGAGCAACCAAAGTATCATATCTTCCTTAGCTTTTTGGTAAAGAAGACACACACTCCAAATAATAAGAATCCCTGACAAAAGAAAACGTTAGGAACACACCCGTGTATTGCTGACCAGATTTTCAACTACACTCTTCTGCTGATCAAGTTGAGTCTTCAATGCATTTGCATTATCCTGTAAAATTCAAACATGAGTGGACACAAACTCGAGTTATAATAGTCATAATGTTCATTTCACTTCATTATCCTCTCAAGCAGACACTCTGTAAACCAATCAAGAAAATGATAGCATGTGGCGTTCTTTGTGCATTCTCGGTACAAAGATCTTCAAGTTCAATATCTGGACGAGCTTTATCAACCCACCCTTTTTCCCTTATTCAAATATTTCTTTCTTTTCTAGGGAAACAGGAAACCTGATGCTAAAGCATACCAGTCTTTTACTAAGTCATCCAATTTGACATTTCAAGCTCAAAGAAGTAATCTACTGAGATACAGAGGAGAAAAGAACGCCATAAGACTCTTTAATTTGTGGAGCTAAACCATCTTCCATGTTACATAATTAGATTAAGAAGTTGTGGATCCTAATAGTAACAAAATTGTATCAACCACTATTCAAATTCCACCTGAAGCCAGCCAATACCCAGTTTTGTGGTTGTGTTCTTATTGCAATTATACATTAGACACAAAACTCTAAGATATTTTGTGTTTGTGATTGGTATTGCAATTATACACATGAGAACAATGTAATGAAGCACTTAACACCAATCAAGGATTCAAGAATCCTCATTTCTAGTAAGATATGAAATTTCGCTTTATAATTTATAACACTGGGAGAAAATAATAACCTTAAGAAATAATAATACAAAAAACTAGACATACAAATGCGGCATACAGTTTTGAGGTTACTATACAAATACAACGTCATTGTTGCTCTTCTTTTCCATTATGAAAACTTGAAGGACTTTCTTTTTCTATTTATGGTGGTGTTCGAGCCAGCTTGCACACACCTCGACTATTTCAACGGGTAACTGCTATCTTCCACCAGCACAATTACCAGGTAACTCTGCCCACCAAGGCTTAAGCAGATGGAAAAAAATCACTTAGTGTACTGTATTTACCGGGGTTTGAACCTTGGTCTCCCAGGTTTTCACCCACTTCATTGACCACTACGGATTTTAAGGGATAATAACATAGTTTGAAAAGTAATTCAACTCCTTCATTACCAAAAAATACATAAGTCACGTCACTCATGAATGTAACTCATCAAACTGAATCTAACTCCTAGGTCCAGTCTGCTCTATTCATATATGACATCGAGGACATCTAATTATTAAAATGAACACAAAAAAATGAAAAATCAAAAGAAAGAGCGCAATATAAAATTCCAGTAACCTGAATGATAAGATAATTTCCAATTCCACGAGAACACCATTTTAATTAAACACTATATAGTAATAAATGAACTCTTGAAAACTTTCCCACAGAAAAAATGTCTTACAGCATAAGATTTTCTTCTTTTGAGAGCTTCACGAGCAAGGTCTTCATCCCCCTTTCCAAGAGCAAGCTGGGCTCTACGATACCTAGGATTGATGCAAAATTAAACCACAGCTAATACAAACAGAACCAACTAAATTTCCCTAGCTCTTACCAATCTTCTACATATAAAAAAAAAAGCTCTTACCAATCTTCAGAAGCTTGTTGTGCAGCTTTATACTTGTTTTCCAACTGCTTCTGCGAAGCCAAGACCTTCAGAGAAAAGAAAAACATCAAACTTTTTTTCACTTCCTTAACTATGACATCTCAATCAGATTAGGCGCTAGACAGGTTGAACCAATGTCTTTTATCTCTGAAACCATATATAGGTAAAGACCTGAGACTACCTGTGCTGTAGCTTGTCGCAGCTTTATCAAATCGTTATTCATTTCAAGCACAGTCTGTTCCAAGATCTTCTCTGGATCTTCAAAGGAGCTTATAACTGCATTTGCATATGACTACACAACACATAAAAGAGAAAATAACATCTGAGTCGAGAACAAGTCATAGGAGACAAAATGTAGAACTAGACTGATGAATGACAAATATCATGGACAAAATAACCTTGACAACTCTAGCAAACCGATCAAATAGATTCATACGAGCTCCAAGGGCACCGCCACCATGACTGTTACATCTGGATCTATTAGAATGAGTAAGATGTAGCCCTGTAAGTTTTACAGCTCCCACTGCAAGTGAATACATTTCGTCAAACTAATGCTTGGGAGGCGGACGAGGGGCGACGGAGAAAGATGTGAAGGAAGGGGGTTTATCCAGCAGAATAATGAAAGAAGATTAAACTGAGGAGACACCTACTAGTCTATTCAGAACCTTTTCAAATCTAGTCTGACATAAGCTGCAACATATTATGTTTTTCTAAGCAAAAAGGCAAATCTTGACAGGCTTGATCTATGACTTGAACATGTAGAAAATGAAAACTTGGACCTGGTTATACCTAAGCAGCGTACGATAGAAAACCTTATACATCTGATCCTGCCAATTTATGTCTATCATTTTAAATGTCCACCCTCTATATACACACAGCTTGCTACACGAACTGGGTGTTTTGTTGGGGGGAAAAAGGGCCCCATTGCTTTGATATGGTCCCAATTGGGCCAACAGTTTACATAGAATAAATATTTTTCATCCAACAGCTAAAAGGCTGGACACAGCTACAGCACGAGCAATTTTTTTTTTTTGAAATGGTAACAGGTTTGTATTGAAATCAAAAGAGCCTGTGAAGGCCATAGTTACAAGGGTTGGAATCTAAATATAAGCTACACAAAAACCAACTAGAAACTATAGGAACTCTAGGATGAAAGTCTCTGTGTCATTTATATACTCTTGTTTACACCAAAAATGCAAAAGCAGAATACACTTGAGCTTTATCTTCTAGTTAGGATTGCTTTTGTTCAAAACATCTTGAATTAGCTCTGAGGTAAGACAAAATTTAAAGAGGGCATTTGACCAATACATAAATAACTCCTCAGCATTGATGAAATCATGCTAAAATAGTTGCACGTTAACTACAAACCAATTTGGTTCTATTTTAACCAAGAAAAAGAGAGCTACATGCACATACGGATAATAAACCAACTTTCCTGTACATAAGCTCAGCCTTGGCTTTTGATAGCATAGGCAGAAACATGCCTAGAAGGGACTATAGCACTAGCCACTCTGGTATCCTCAAAGAATGTCAAAAGTGCAAAAATATTTTAGACGAACTTATGAGAGTATCACATTGATGGTAACAATGCTGACATCCACAAGGAGCGACAAAGGTATGAAGTCTTCTATCAGACTCAATGAGAATGCTGACTAATGAAAAAAGAGAGCAAGGATATAAAAATATAACACTTGTCTATCAAATATTTCATTGTTGTAATGAGGGAATTCTGTTTTATATTGAATGATAGTCTAATCTAATCTAATGGTTAAGATAAGGAGTGTAGGATTAGTCAGTTGGATGAGTTATCATTGAGATGGCTCATCCCACTAATGTTGTCATTGCATTTTACGAGAGTAACCAGGATGAGTAGTCCCGAGCTTCTTCTTATCCCAAGTGGGAAGGAAATAATAACCCCAGGATGAGATTCTCTCGAG
Source organism: Anisodus tanguticus (assembly GCA_034509755.1). Taxonomy (NCBI): domain Eukaryota; kingdom Viridiplantae; phylum Streptophyta; class Magnoliopsida; order Solanales; family Solanaceae; genus Anisodus; species Anisodus tanguticus. The sequence goes on from CM067545.1 coordinate 49,450,260, forward strand.
ATTAGAAATTTAGAAGACTAATGCGTTGTTTTCTTTTTAAAGAGAAATCCATCTGGGTTAGCCCTTAGGACCAACCGCAGCCTTCAAAACTCGGGGTTAATGGGCTTGTCCTTCTACCCTTTTTCACTTAAATACCAGGCTTAGTTCGCACGGTGCAGGGCTCGAAATTGCAACCTAATCCACAAGTCCCTCAACCTTTGACACTTGAGCTAAGCTTTGGGGGGCGACTAATGTGCCAATTATTGTAATCATCGAACTACAGAATATCCTCTTTTTCCTTCTAAATCGTTCTTTGCTTTATATAATTTTTGTCATAGTATATACTATTGTTAGGAGATTTTAAGTTTTTATATGCTCTATTAATTGTACGCAGTCTCTTGCAGAAATGTGAGGTAAGGCTGCGTACAATAGACCCTTGTGATCCGGCCCTTCCCCGGAAACCGCGCATAGCGGGAGCTTAGTGCACCGGGATGCCCTTTATATGCTCTATTAATTATATTATACTTTATTGTTATTTGAGTTTAAATAGTAAAATATGGTACAATGAAATTATTAAGAATACTAATAATTTGATTCAAGATTGGTTATTACTTCATTGGTCTCTTTTTATATGGAGATGTTTGGTTGGATGGAGTTTAAGATACTACTTTGACTTGAGGTAAAGTAGTTGTAGAAAGTATTAAAATAATGGTTGAGAAAATTATATGGAAGTGAATTTGGGCCTCTAAGAACCATCAGTAAAATGGGTGTCGAAGAAATGCGAATATTAAGATAGATACTTCAGCATACGAGATAGGGCAAGGTTGGAAATGATCGCATTCAAAAACGGATGAAAAATAGCACTCAGAGAGTATATAACGAGATGAGGTCACTTAAGATGGTTTTACCATGTACTACGTAAACCTTCAAATACCCTGGTCCTTAAGTCTGACGATATGATGATTGAAGATGCTAAAAACAACAAGACAGACCAAAAATCTCAAGAGAAATCGTCTCAAAAGACTTATACCTCTCCGAATCAATGCAAATGTATCTAAGAATAAAACGTTGTGGAGGCAAAATATATCCATATTTGCTATATCGACTAGTTTGGTTTAAGGTTAGTTAGTGTCATTGTACTTACACTATAGGTCTAATTGGACTGGCTAGGGACTTTTATGTCATACAGAAATCAGTGTGATCATTAGAGAACCTCTATTTTTAATTTATTTTTTGATATTCATTAAATTCCTGAAGGCCAGTGGGATAGGCTCGAAACTTGGGAGGTAATGGGCAAATTATTTAGTGTTGCAATAAAATGGACCTGAGAAGAGAGGAATGGATAAAAAGGAATATATTTACTAAACCCTCACTTGAGGCATGCTTAAGCCTTGAAGCTCAGATTGTGCACTTCACCTCACTTGAGTTGTTGAAGTGTATCGTCCACCAAGAAGACATTTGGTTATGAAAAATGGCGGAATCGAACAAATGAATAGATGTACAAGGGTCCGAGGTGGAAGATCGTTTTCTTCAGTTTTAAAACTTTTGGCAAGTTCAATAGATTTTACATTTGCAAATCCATCCTATTCTATATTTTTGTCACGCCTTAATTAACCTAAGTTTCCTATCTCCTGAAAAATCCAGGATCACCCCGAACACCACCGACTAGTTGTTATTACCATGATTCGATAACTTCTATTAGCGAATATTCTCCGTATATTTTGTAATTATGATAGATGTATATTTAAGGTAACTTAGGATTCTAATTGTATTAGGAATCAACCTTGTAAGTAAGTTAGGATTCGTACCATATTAGGAATCAACCTTTGTACAGCTATATATATTGTGAATAATGAAAGGAATCCCTAAGGGAAATTATTCTATCTTACATGGTATCAGAGCCTAAAACCTAAACCCTACTCTTCTCCCTTCTCTTTCTCTTTCTCGGCCAGAACAGATTTTTTTTTGTCCCTTCCCTAGGCCGAAACAACAACAAGGCACCATGTCTTCCCCCACAAATTCCGGTTCCTCCACTGGCACCTTTGACAACCCCTCTCAACGTTCATCGTCTTCTTTTCACCGGCTTTCGCCGTTACAAACATCAAGAACTCTATCCCTATAATTCTTGATCAAGAAGACTGGTCAATATTCCATGTGGACAGAACTGTTCTATATTCATGCATGTGCGTACAACGTGTTCGACCACATTGATGACTTTGTTCCTCTTCCCACAGACATTGCCGAATCGACATGGCGCCGCCTTGACGCCATCGTCAAACAATGGATTTACGGCACCATCTCCAAAGACTTGTTGTGTACCATCATGGAAACAGGTGCTACGGCACGTGACCTTTGGGTGCGGTTGGAAGAAATTTTTCAGGACAATAAAAATACTCGGGCAGTGTATTTGGAGGAGCAATTCAACAATACGCGTCTCGAGAATTTCAACAACGTGTCCGAATATTGCAAACAACTAAAAATCATAGCCGACCAACTATCCAACGTCGGGAATTCTGTTTCTGAAACCAAGATGGTACTCCAATTAGTTGCGGGTTTACCGAAAGGTGAATATGATACACTTGCAACAATGATTCAACAGACCGACCCACTACCAAGTTTCACCAAGGCACGGTCACAATTATTGTTGGAAGAAACCCGACGTGCCAAACAAGAGGAACATAATCAAAAGGCGTTAGCTGTTGACGGGATGGCACCACTGGCAACCAACACCACCCCGCCACCACCACATGTCCAGCAGCAGCAGAAGAAGAGCTGCGAAGGTCGTGGCGGCAGAGGTCGCAACAACAAAGGCAAGGGTCGAGGCAAGGGCCAACGCAACCAATGGACTGGACAACCGCCAGTCCCGCAGCCTGCGAATTTCCAGTGGGTTGGACAGCAGCCAGGGTGGCCCAACCAGCAGAACTGGGCCTCGCCTGCAAGCCCATACCCGACTGCAGGAGCCCGGTTCCGCAGCCTTGGTCGATCGGCCTCTTGGGGCCGTGCCCCGCCACCGCCAGCGACGCAGCAGCCCACCTGGTTGCGTTCCAGCAGCAGCCTGGCCCCGACTGATTTGGGCCAGGCCTACACCACCGTGAACCTTCAACAGCCCGACGACAATTGGTACATGAACACCGGAGCCACATCTCGCCTCACCCGGTCGTCAGGTAACCTATCTCAACTACGTCGATTAAAGTGTCCTCAATTTATTACTGTCGGCAATGGTCATCGCATTCCAATTGAAGGTTACGGTAACACACACACCAATTCCTAAACCACGTCCTATACACACCTAACATCATTAAAAACTTAATCTCTGTTAGAAAATTCACTAACAATAATTTTGTGTCTGTCGAATTTGACCCTTTTGATTTTTCTGTGAAGGAACTCAATACGGGGAAAATTCTTACACGCTGCAATAGTGTGGGAGATCTCTACCCATTCACTCAATCTTCCGCTGTCAGACCGCAAGCACCTCTATCCCTTGCGGCGATCTCTCCCTCAACTTGGCACAACAGACTCGGACACCCCGGAGACCCAGTTTTTACTTTTCTTAGGACTTCTAAGCGTATTCAATGTAATAATGGGAAAATTGTCCACCACTGTTTTTCTTGTCCACTAGGCAAACATACTCGTCTTCCATTTATGTCATCAAACAGTGTTACTTTTTCTCCCTTTGATATTGTTCATGCTGATTTGTGGACATCTCCGATTGTTAGCTCTTTGGGTCATAAATTCTATCTAGTATTCTTGGATGATTTTTCACATTTTGTCTGGATTTACCCACTGAAATTCAATTCTAAAGTTTTTGCAAAAATTTTCGAGTTTCAAAAATTCATTAAAACACAATTTGAAAAATCTATCAAATCATTCCAATGTGATAATGGACGTGAATTTAATAACTCGGCATTTCACAATTTCTGTTCTAAACAAGGCATGATTTTCCATTTTTCTTGTCCCTATACTTCTTCCCAAAACGGAAAGGCTGAAAGAATTATACGTATCATCAATAACATGGTTCGCACACTTCAGTTTCATGCCTGCCTACCACCGCCTTTTTGGGTCTATGCTGTCAAAATGGTAGAATCCCTTCTTAATATTTTACCAACTAGCACACTCCAAAACAAGACCCCTACCAAAATCTTATACCGTAGGCTACCATCATATGATCACCTACATATTTTTGGATGCTTATGCTACCCCAACATAGCCTCCACTGCACCTCACAAACTTGCCCCTCGCACTCTGCCATGTGTCTTCCTTGGTCTATCTCCTAATCATCGGGACTACTTGTGCTATGACATTGCCACTCGCAAAATCATCGTCTCCCGTCACGTCACATTTGACGAGACAACCTTTCCTTTTTCAAATCTCCAAAAATTTCAGACCACCGATTACATCTTTCTCGATGAACCGAGTCCATTGTTCCGACAGTACCAACAGCAGTCCACTATTCCGACAGTCCCCACACTGTCCGGCACCACCCCAACAGCCCCCTGCCCTCGGTCCAACACCCCGACACCACCCATGCTGCCTCCAGTCATGTCTCCTACACCCCCTGCAGCCTCTCAGTCCCCCGGTCCGAAACTCCGTCCCGTGACCGCGCCCGGCCACCGGTCCGAACCGGTGGACCAAAGAACCCATTACGACCCGACCCACCACCATTGCCTTCTCATCGCATGGAGACTCGTGCACAACACGGGATCTTCAAACCCAAGGTTCACTTCAATCTCTCCACACAAACCTTATCACCCATTCCAAAATATCCAAAACTAGCAAAACTGGACCCAAATTGGAATGCCGCCATGTGCGAGGAATTTAACGCTTTAACCAAGCAGAACACTTGGGATTTGGTACCTAGACCAGAAGGTGTTAATGTTATCCGGTGTTTGTGGCTATTTCGGCACAAGTTCAGAGACAGTGGTGACTTAGAGAGGTATAAGGCAAGACTAGTTGTCAATGGCACTAATCAGCAGGAGGGTATTGATTGTGGTGAGACATTCAGCCCGGTTGTTAAACCGGCCACTATTCGGACTGTTCTCAGCATTGCTATGGGCATGCATTGGCCGATTCATCAGCTCGATGTCAAGAATGCATTTCTTCATGGGAATTTGAAAGAGACTGTGTACATGCATCAGCCTCCTGGCTTTGTTCATCCGGCAGCTCCGCAGTTTGTATGTCATCTTAGGAAGTCATTGTATGGATTGAAACAGGCACTCTGCGCTTGGTATGATCGTTTTGTCAGGTATCTTCTGCATATTGGTTTTGTATGTAGCAGGTGTGATAACTCTCTCTTCACTTTTCACCGAGGTAGCAAAGACTTTGCATATTTGCTATTATATGTCGATGACATTGTTCTTACTGCCTCATCTGACGGTTTGAAGACTGAAATCATTGCTCTACTCAAAACTGAATTTGCTATGACTGACTTGGGCAAGCTAAGTTATTTTTTGGGAGATCTGCAGCCAATATGTTCCTATGTCAGCGTAAGTATGCAGAAGAGATGGTGTACAGGGCCAAGATAGCAAATTGTAAAATTATGCCAACTCCGGTGGACTCAAAATCCAAGCTTAGTGCCAATGACGGTGCGCCAGTTTCTGATCTCACTCTATATCGGAGTCTAGCAGGTGCTCTTCGGTATCTTACATTCACTAGGTCTGATATTGCATATGCCGTTCAGCAGGTGTGTCTGTTCATGCCAAACCCCCAAGAGTCCCATTTTTCCACCCTCAAACGTATTATCAGATACGTTAAGGGCACACTAGACTTTGGATTACACCTATACCCCTCTGCCCCAACCAAGCTACTTGCCTACACGGATGCAGATTGGGCAGGATGCCCCGACACACGTCGCTCCACCTCGGGGTACTGTGTATTTCTTGGAGATAATCTTATCTCATGGTCCGCCAAGAGGCAGGCCACACTATCCCGTTCGAGTGCTGAAGCAGAATATCGCAGTGTTGCTAATGTAGTTGCTGAGATCTGTTGGCTCTGAAATCTTCTTTTGGAGTTCCAGTGTCCACTCCGCAAGGCGTCTATAGTCTATTGTGACAACATATCTACCATCTATATGTCTCATAATCCGGTCCAACATCAGCGGACTAAGCATATTGAGATGGATATCCACTTTGTGCGAGAGAAGGTTGCCCGTGGTCAGGTCAAAATCTTACACGTGCCTTCCTCTTATCGGTATGCAGACATCTTCACAAAGGGACTACCGCGACAGCTCTTCACCGACTTCCGATCCAGCCTTAGCGTTCGGCCTCCTCCCGCTCCGTCTGAGGGGGAGTATTAGCGAATATTCTCCGTATATTTTGTAATTATGATAGATGTATATTTAAGGTAACTTAGGATTCTAATTGTATTAGGAATCAACCTTGTAAGGTAAGTTAGGATTCGTACCATATTAGGAATCAACCTTTGTACAGCTATATATATTGTGAATAATGAAAGGAATCCCTAAGAGAAATTATTCTATCTTACAACTTCAACAAGCACCTACGGGACAAAATAGAAGTGCTTCAACCAGCTTCTAACAGTCTACATATTATAAGAGAACTGGTTCACAAATTTCTAATCAAATCAGATATACAAAAAAAAAGGTAAAAATATACAAAATAAACTAAAAAGCCTGCATCTTCACATTAAGTAAACAGATAAATGCCACAGTTTAAGATTAGAAACTAAAAAAATGGAAAAGGCACAGTAACCAAAAGTGTAAAAACTGAAAAGGGCCTCCCAGAAACAGTGAGCACGAAAGATTAAGATAAACCCATTAAAGAATTGAACAGAAAGTTCTGAACTTTTCAAGATTAAACCCCATACAAGCAAATTTTAGCATCAATAAGCAAATCAAGAAAACCCAATATCAGTAATTATATAGAACTGAATTAAATCATGACTTTGGATAAAGTTGAATGCAGAGTAACTAAAATCCTAATCAAGTCTGACATAAAAAAAGAGAGTACAATAACAACAACATACCCGGTGTAATCCCGCAAGTGGGGTCTAGGGAGGGCAGAATGTACGCAGACCTTACCCCTACCTTGGGAGGTAGAAAGGCTGTTTCGATAGACCCTCAGGTCAAGGAAAAACATTGCAGGTCAGGAAAGGAAATAAAGAATGTAAAGAGACCATGGGGCAAAATACTATAGAAACCATGACAAAGCATTCTAAAAAGGAATAGTAACTACAACAAAATAATACCATAATTGAGGTACAACAAATAACAGATAGTAACAGGAATCAACTCAAGAAACTACAGGAGAAATACTACTAGTCTAGAAGGAAAAGCAAGACAACGCACTACTACCTACTTAGCCTTCTACCCTAATCCGTATCCTCCTCAACCTACTACATAAAATAAACTAAAAGACTGCATTTTTACATTGAGTGGATTGATAAATGCCACAGTTCACATTAGAAACTAAAATTTGGACATAGGCACAGTAACCAAAAGTGTAGAAACTTAAAATAGCCTCGCAGAATTGAACAGAAAGTTCTAAAATTTTCAATATTAAGCCCCATACAAGTAAATTTTAGCACCAACAAAGCAAATCAAGAAAACCCAATTTCAGTAATTACATAGAACTGAATTAAACCATGTCGTTGTATACAGTTGAATGCAAAGTAAACTAATGTGAACTGCGGCATTTATCAATTCACTTAATGTAAAGATGCAGTCTTTTAGCAAATTTTAGCATCAACAAAGCAATTCAAGAAAACCCAATTTCAGTAATTTCATAAAACTGAATAAAAATCATGTCTTTGTATACGGTTGAATGCAAAGTAAACTAAAATTACCTCCTCGACCAAAAAAAGAAGCTCTAAAAGGTGGCACCTTAACAACAACAAAAACCCTATTACAAGACAAAATGGAAGGTGCTGAATCCATGCGTATCCCTGTTATAGGTGTTCTTACTGCCATTCCTTTTACACAGCCAACAAAAGGGTCACCAAAATTTGCAACTTTTGTATATACAACACTAAAAGACTGCATCTTTACATTAAGTACACTGATAAATGCCACAGTTTAAGATTACAAACTAAAAACAGGAAAATGCACAGTAACCAAAAGGGCAGCCCAGTGGACTAAGCTTCCGCTATGCGCGGGGCCGGACAGTCTATTGTACGCAGCCTGCATTGCTACAAGAGACTTTTTCCATGGCTCGAATGTAAAAACTGAAAAGGGCCTCCACCCAGTAAGGAATTGAACATAAAGTTCTAAAATTTTCAAGATTTTAGTATCAATAAAGCAAATCAAGAAAACCCAATTTCAGTAATTACATAAAACTGAATAAAAATCATGTCTTTATATACAGTTAAATGCAAAGTAAATTAAAATTACCTCCTTGACCAAAAAAAGAAGCTCTTAAAGGCGGTGCCTTTACAACAACAACCCTATTACAGGAGGAAATTGAAGGTGATGAAGCCATGCTTATCCCTGTTATAGGTGTTCTTACTGCCATTCTTTTAAACAGCCAAATTTGCAACTTTTTGTATGTACAACACTAAGAAAATCAATTACTTAGAGAGGTTATTTTCTGTAATATTGTTTTCTTAATTTTTTTTATTATTATTTTCTTGATTTGGGTTTCTCTCAGTCACCCTCTTCTTGTTTTGTGGCTCCTGCTGAAAGTGCAATTTCTCCTGCGTTTGGATATATTTCCTTTTCTATTTTCTATTCTTTTTGTCTCTTGATTTATTTATTCAGTCTCGAAAAAATGATTAAATTTGTTCTTCTTATTATTTTTGTTTCTCGTTAGGTGTCAGATATTCATATTAACATTGAGGTCTGATTAAATTCGATTTTGTGTCGAGAAATTCTATATTGAAGGACAAAGCGCTCCCTGACAAATGTGTATCAGGAAGACTCGAGTTCATACTATTTGAAAATTATGAAACTTTACTCTATGCTAAACTTTTTATATATCCCGTTATTAGAAAGAAATCTTATTTTTGTCATGAATTTCTAACCGAGCTTAATTATGGAGATATTTTTAAATTATAGTAAACAAATAGAGACGTGATTTGAATATTGTTTTCAAATTATTTGATCATGTGGAGTATATTTTCATTCCATGCTGAAACTTTATTAATGACATAGGCAAATACATGATGTTTTTTTAACACCAAAGATATAAATATATATAAAAAATGTATAAAATTAAGAGATAATGATCAAAAACACATTTGAAGTATGACGTTTTTGCGAGTTTTCTATCTAAACTATCATGTGTTAGTGTTTCATATCTAAATTATCACCAACTATTTATAAAAAAAAAAAATCAACTAGTATCTGATGGTGTCAAATGACACTCCACGCGGATAATTAAAAAATTAATTAGAATTTAAAAAAATTAAGAGATAATGGTTAAAAACACACCTAAAATATCACCCTTTTGTGAGTTTTCAGCACCATCAAATACTAGTCGGAGTGTGTTTTGATAAATAGTTAGTGATAGTTCAGGTAGGAAACACAAACACTTTTCAGATGTGTTTTGATAAACAATTTATGCTAGTTCAAGTAGGAAATGTAAATATTTTATAGTTCAGATAAGAAAATCGCAAAAAAATAATACTTCGGGTATGCTTTTGATGACCATTATCTCTAAAATTAAATAATTTCAAACATCACATACACATTTAAACATTCTTCCTTTAATCTAAGCACCAAAATGACATTGTCTTTTTCCATGAGTGGTATGTGTTGAGATATAATATAATAAGTAATTAAAAGGTTTGTTTTCTGTAGTAGTTTAAACTTTAAATGTAGTGAGTGTATGTCTTGAGATATAATATAATAAGTAATTAAAAAATTTATTTTCTTTAATAATTTAAATTTTAGATATGATGGTCATACACTTCAACACAGTATAACGGATAGGGGAAGTGTGATGAACTCATATTTTATTGAAATGGATAATTAGTACTACCCGTACAGATATAAGAGTTCACTCTAGACTAATAATAAACTCTTGCCGTGAAGAAGAAATAAAAATAAAGATAGGAGGGATGTTCCACAATTAATTTAAGCAACTTGAAAATAAATAGACATTTTCATAACATTCATTGTAATAAATTATTTCCCTTATTTATATATATATATATATATATATATATATGTTGGAAATTTGCTTTTGGTGGGAGGTTGCGTCCACCCATATTTAATGACTTAAACAATAGGATTCCGCATGTTGGAGGCTTTGTCTCTTCACACGTGCATAATCTACTAAGTGAGTAGATAACCGTAGGGTCAAAGATCGTCAAATTTCGTTAAGAAATGAAAGAGATATTGGTCCACGATGTAAGGTGTTTGAGGCATGAAAATATGGTGTGGGACAAATCTACCACATCGGTGGGAAAATGAAGAATTGTTCTCTTTATAAACCTCAAAAATGGATAAGGGTTTGGGACCCTAAGGGGTAACCCATATGTTTGAAGGAGGGAGGACCTAGGTGTGCTTGGGTTCGAGGCTAGCCCCACACGCACGCCGCCGCCCGTCCCGTCCGGGTTGCGGGCTTCTGGGCTACTTCTAATATTATCCTTTGAACCCCAAATTATTTAGTATTTACAATTTGGTCCATGGAGTTTCAGGAATGGTGGTCAGCAGCCAGAAAGCCAACAGTTTATGACATTAAACTTCTGAAACGTTTCTGGCCATGAATACCCATGAATACACCTCTTAATCACCTATCCTCCTCCTAAACACTATCTATTGCCTGAAACAGATTTGAGGTAGAGAGAGGATTAAAAAAGAGAGCAGAAACAATGGAGAAAACTGTAAAAAGCAGAAAACATAAACTCTTTCTTCCTTTTCCTCTAAATTTTCAATTCTTCAGCAAGTCGTTGCGTGTTTGTTTTCTTCGTCAGAATCAACTTATTTGTTTTGTAGTGTTCATTAGTTGTTGTTCTATCTTGGGAGACTGTTGTCCGCTAACGTAAAAGCATATATACGGGACAATCTTATTTTAAAGACAGAGAGTCGTCTCTCGACTCAACCACAATTGTAACAATCTAGATTTAGTGTTTCTTGATTTTAGGTTATCAAGATTCAAGACTCAACAAACTTGCGGAAATTATAATATTGGTTGTTTGTTTATCCTTTCGAACACTTGTAATATTTATTTACTTTCCGTACTGCTTTGATTCCAACAATTATATCCAACAATATATATATTAGGGTCTTCAATGTATTTTGACATATTTCCACATAAATTCTGTGTCTTAATCTATATATAATATAAAGCTAGACATAGACAATTCTATGTGACAACTCTCTATGGCTTCCATTGACATTTATCCTTTTCCCCCCTTTTTTTTTGGATTTTCCCTATTTTTTCCCATATATCTTATCTTATTATTTTAGTTAAGAATAAAAGTGGCAATTATTATCATTTATTATCTCACTATTCATATTCTTTATGAAAAATCAAAACTCATATGCACGCAGTGATTTCTGATTCCCTTGGTATTCCTATTAATGGTCTCATAAAGCTCACATTAATTACAAAAATCAAAGGATCAAAAAATGTAAGTGATGAAAAAGATATATAAAGGGTAATCTTTTTATGCTCAAATGACTCATGGATTGTTCTCCAACGCGATGAGTTTACCCGTAAAACGGGACAGTTGAATTTGTATACGTGGTCAAGGACAAGTGGATCTCAAGTGACACATTAGATAAGAATTTTAGATGAATTATACTGAAAAAAAAGTAATAATAAGATAAAGTAAAGTAATGATTAGTCTGAGCCTTGTGACAACTTCTGGGCAAAGTTACGATAACTTGTATGCAAACACAAAAATCGAGAAAATATGAGCAAGTGTATTGTAATAACTAGAATGTGATGATTTACAATGGGACATTGTCTTCTATTTATACATGAGTTACACAAATATATAACACACGAAATATGCCCTCATTAATACAGGAGAATAAATATCATAATAATTGGACAATTAATATATCAATAAATGCCATTAAAGCTCTATTGGAAGACATATGCTCGATTTAGTAACGGTCGTCTGTTGCAATCCAAATGGCTCTCCATCCTTATGTATTACCGGTATCAGTTTTGCATATAATGCTCCTGATACCGCTCGTATTTAATCGGTAGTGCCTTAAGTTGACGTGATCTCGACTCAACATCGTATTCCACGTGTCATATTATAATTAATACAACTATCTTATACAAATATTTCCCTATACAGATAGTTCCCGCACTTTTCAAGCGTAAATCTCACACGCCCGGAAAGTGGATTTGAACACATGACCGAATGAACCTTACACTACGGCGGGAAACTTTAAACATAATGATTACAAAACTTGTCAAACGTCATATCCATTTAATGCTTCGGGAATGGTGACAACTGAATCATCGCTCTGATCGACGCGAATTGCAGCAATGATGGTGCACGTCTTTTTACCTCGAAACGCTATATTTTCATATCATAAATAGGAGGTCAAATCTCCCACAAAATGTAACTACAAACTTTGCAACTTTCATCTACCTTTCTTCCTTATTGAAATTTTTCTTCTATAATGTCCTCTACTAATTCTTCTCCTTCTCACTCTTCTAAGAATAATGACGACCTTTCAAGTCGTCGTCATGGAAAAGAACTTATTTCCCCTACGACTCAGAAAATTGACTTACACTCCACTGCCATTGAAATCCTTCCTTTGGGTTTTGATTTCTCAAGAGATCTGTGTTCAAAATAACTACGAACATGTTGAGAATTTTGAATATAAGATAACAGCCAAGGTTCTTCCTGACATCATAGAGGATTGTGGTTTTTCCTCCGATATAGTTGTCAGAATAGTCGATCCCGTCGACCGAGTGCACTGTCATGTTGAAGGATTTTCTATGACATATACCTATCCAGTCACCATTAGTTTCGAACTCCTCATTCCAAAGATTATCGAGGATATTTATCGCCGATATAGGATTTGCTTAGGCCAAGTTACTTCGCAAATTTGGAGATTAGTATACTGCATACAAATGTTAGCCAATAATGTCAATGGTACATTCACTATCGATCATATTTTCCTCATTTACTACCCTAGGGTTTTTTCAAGGTGGAATTATCCATCTATACCCCCGGAGAGTCCGTAGCCTCATTAATACTGAAGATGACTTCGACCGAGGTTGGTTGACCCGCTTTATTTTAATCAGGACCTACTAAATCCATCAACCTTCTTCAGATATTTTTCAGAAGAAGGAATCCTTCCCATGAGTATTTCTTTTCCACAAACTTATTTGCTTGACTTTTCGAACAAAGGAGAAAACCTTTCTTATGCAAGTGTTGTAATTTTTCAGCCGTTTTAGTTGAGCCATAATTGATTGAGAGGATTTTTGAGTGGATGGTTAGTCTTCTTCGTGCAACATCACCAGATCATGGAAGAGTATTACCTCTAAGTGGTGGAAGGAAAAATACCGCGACAAGCCTCAACCCTAACTCTCCCTTTTATATGTGCTTCATTCCAGATTTCCCGACTCATTTTCAATATATCTTCTCCATTGACAGGGCTCCAGGTACGAAAATATGTAGCCCAAAAAGTGTCATCTCGTATGGTTGCTCTATCTAATATTCTTCAGTCTGCTTCTAGAAATCGGAAGCAAAAAGCTCGAGATGAGGCTCCCGAGAACCCAGGGAATTGGTTCCCGGATGAGAAACCGCCACCGACTCACGAAGTACTGGAAAGAGTTACAGGCGGAGGATAAAGTTGGTGTTATTCAGATTGATGACGAGGAAAAGGTGACTAACAAAAGCACTGGCCCATGCAGTCCCCGACAATATGCTCCAGAGGCGGAGACAATCGTTCCTCCTGAGGATCCTTCTAAGCACAACTCAATCCCTACTTCTGGAACTGAGGCTGGGACATATGCTTCTTCCCCTCGGAAATCTCCTAATGCTACCCTTGAGGCTTCCCTTGCACATCTTGCATATTTATTTTTACAGGTAGAATACTTCTTCCTTTTAATTATTCTTTACAAACTCACACTCTTTCACCGGTCACAATTCTTTTATTCAGGGTCATGCCTCTACTCTCTCAACCGGTCACAATTAGGGATGGCAACGGATCGGATCCTACTAGATCCAGATCCAGATCCGTTTTTCATACATGAATCCAGATCCGGATCCAGATCCAGCGGGTCCTTAAAAATCATATCCAAATCCGGATCCATCGGATCCGTCGGGTCCACGGATCGGATCTGGATCCACATGTAAAAAAATTTACCTTGCTAAGAATTTTTTTGAACCGACAAACGATTTTTACTTAGCTAACAGTTTACTATTTTTCAATTTTGAAATGTTCATATGAGATATTTTGTTCGTTGTCTCGTTTTGATTGTGAGCTATTAATTAAAAATGTTGGACAATGACAATAGTTGTGGAAAATGCTGACTAGTATTTTCACAATGCAGAACTTACATGTGTTGAAATCTTCATAAATGAAGTGAATATAATTTTAACTACTTGTCTATGGAGATGTTAGTCATTCACTAATATAACATTGATTTTATTATCGAAGTTACCTCTTTATTTTTTCGTTTTTGAGTTAACGCGGGGATAAATTAAACTTGTTTTGAGAATTAAACTTGCAAGGATGTGCTTAGCAATTTTAAGAAAATACTTATAAAATTACATTCTAGGTTATGAATATATTTAATAAAAAATGGATCCACGGGTCGGATCTGGACCGGATATGGATCTCAAATACAAGATCCAGATCCAGATCCGATCCGTCAGAAACGGATCCGGGTCCGATCCGGATCCGTCGGGTCCAAAATTTGAAGATCCATATCCTATAAAACGGATCTGGATACACCGGATCCGGACCGGGTCCAGGATCCATTGCCATCTCTAGTCACAATTCTTTTAACTTCTTTTCCTTAGGGGAATGGCCCATCGCTTTAGTCAAATCCACAGTGGAGAGAGCAGAGGCATGACCTTGAATAAAAGGATTGCAACCGGTGAAGGAGTGTGGGTTTGTAAAGAACAGCTAAAAGAAGTATTCTACATGTAGAAAAAAATCTGCTAGATGTGCAAGAGAAGCCTCAAGGGTAGCATAGGGATATTTCCACAGAGAAGAAGCAGATGTCCTGGCCTCAGTTTCGAAAGTAGGGATTGAGTTGTGCTTAGAAGGGTCCTCAGAGAGGAACATGTGTCTCTGCCTCCGGAGCATCCTATCGGGGACTACCTAGGCTGGTGCTTTCGTTGGTTGTCTTCTCCTCATCATCAATTTGAATAACACCTACCTTATTCTCCGCCTGCATCCTTTTCCGGTATTCTGTGAATCAATGGCGGTTTCTCACCCGGGAGTCAATTCCCACTGAGCTCTCGGGAGCCTCATTTCGATCTTTCCGCTTCTGGTTGCTAAAAGCAGACTGGAGAATGTTAGACAGAGAATCCACACGAGATGGTACTTTTTAGGCCGCAAATTTTTGCACCAGGAGCCCTGCGAATGGAGGAGATATATTAAAAAAGAGTCCTAGAGAATTTGGGATGAAACACGTATAAAAGGGAGAGTTTGGGATAAAATTTACTGTGGTATTTCCCCTTCCACCACTCGGAGTTAAATACTCTTCTATGATTTGGTGATGTTGAGGGAGGCACGAAGAAGACTAACCACCAATTCAAAAATTCCTTCAATCAGTTGTGGCTCAACTAAAATGGTTGAAAAGTTACAACACTTACATAAGAAAGGGATTTACCTTTATTTAAAAAACCAAGAAAATAAGTTTGTGGGGAAAAGAATACTCACGGAAATGATTCCACTCTTCTGGAAAAGGATCTGAAGAAGGCTAGTAAATTTGGTCGATTTTAATTAAAATAAAACGGGTCAGCGAACCTCGATCGAAGTCATCCTCCGCATTAATGAGACTGTGGATTCCCCGAGGGTATAGATAGATAATTCCATCTCAAAAAACCCTAGGGTAATAAAGGAGAAAAAGGTGATCAATAGTGAATGGAGCGTCGACATTATTGGCTAACATCTGAATGTAGTAGATTAATCTCCAAATTTGCGGAGCAACTTAGCCTAAGCAAATCCTATTCTGGCGATAAATATCCTCGATAATCTTCGGAATGGGGAGTTTGAAATCAATGGTGAATGGATAAGTATATGTCATGGAAAACTCTTCAATATGACAATGCACTCGGTCGACGGGATCGATTGTTCTGACAATTAAGTTAGAGGAAAAGCCACAATCCTCTATGACATCAGGAAGAACCTTGGCTGTTATCTTAAATTCAAAATTCTCGACATGTTCGTAGTTATTTTGAACACGAAGATCTCCTGAGAAATCAAAACCCGAAGGAAGGATTTCGACAGTAGTGGAGTGTAAGTTGACTTTCTGAGTTGTAAGAGAAATAGGTTCTTTATCCATGGCGGTGGCTTGGAGGGTTGTCATTGTTCTCATAAGAGTGAGAAGGAGAAAATTTAGTGGATGACATTGTTGAAGAAGTTTTTCAAAAAGGAAGGAAGGAAAAGTTATCAAGAAATTTTGCAAAGTTTTTGGTTGCCTTTTGTGGGTGATTTGACCTCTTATTTATGATAAAAAATATAATGTTTTGAAGGTGAAAAGACGTGCACCATCATTGGTGCAATTCACGTCGATCAGAGCGATGGTTCAGTTGCCGCCATTTCAGAAGCATTGAATGGATGTGACATTTGACAAGTTTTGTAATCATTACAATCAAATTTTCCGCCGAAGTATAAGATTTATTAGGTCGGGAGTTCAAATCCACTTTCCGGGCGTGCAAGATTTACGCCCAGAAAGTGCAGGGACTAGATGTCTAGGGCAAAATTTGTATAAGACATTTGTACGAATTATAGTAAGACACGTGACAGTTGATGCTGAGCCGAGTCCACATCGACTTGAGGCACTACCGAATAGATACGCATGGTACCGGGAGGGACATAAGCATGGTTGGCACCGGAGACTCGGAAGGACAGAAGTAACTATTTGGATTGCAACAGACGCTAGTACTAAATCGGTCGTACGTCTATCAATAGAGTTTTAATGGCATTTATTGAGATATTAATTGTCCAATTATTAGAACATTCATTCTCACGTATTAATTAGAGCATATTTCGTGGGTTGTGTACCCGTGTATCTCATGTATAAATAGGACACATTGTCCCATTGTAAAACATCATATTCTAGTTATTACAATACATTTGCTCATATTCTCTCGATTTTTGTGCTTACATACAAGTTATCGTAACTTTGCCCAGAAGTTGTTGCAAGGCTCGCGCTAATCATTACTTTACTTTGTCTTATTATTACTTATTTTTCAGTATAATTCATTTAAAATTCTCATTCACATGTCACTTGAGATCCACGTGTCCTTGACATGTATACAAATTCAACTGTACTATTTTACGAGTAAGCAAACTATAGTAGATCATTGTTATAGTATATCATTGGATGGGGAAAAGATCATTGATCCTTATTAGTACATCATAAAGTTTTCTTTATAAAATCACCATTTAACTTCACCTTTCAAATGAGAGAAGTGTTCTTCGCGAACTCTGTAATTATAAAATTATAATAAAGTAGTCAATGGTTTATTTATTAATTTTACATTTCCGTTCGATTTTTTCATATATATATTTTTGTCATACATTAGACTTTTATTTCTTCATATGCATGTCTTATATTACATGTATATTTTTTACTTTTGATATAATAATTTCCCCCTTTATATTAACTAAATCTAGAAAAAGATATATGATCGCACGAAGCGCGATTTGGTTAATTATTCATAACAGGAAGTTATTTGCGTTCACTCATAGACCATAGTCACAACTCATAATAATATATGAGCTTTTCTATTTGCACCTGTTAAATAAGGCAATATACACACAATATACAAGTGTATATTGCCTTATTAAGAGGCCACGAAATCAGCCCATACTTGCCATATTGGGCTTCTCGGTTTTACAGATTTTGGTACATAAAATATTGTATATTTGGAAAATATATGTGTAGTATATTGTAATGTATTTGTTACCTAAAGTAGGTTTATACACTACCATAATTGTAGAGTAAGAATTATGGTAGAATAAGGTTTTAGGAATAGAATAGGAATAGGATTCTCCTATTTTATAACTTGTATATATAACTATTCAATCAATTAAAATAATCAAGGGGGTTATTTCTTTCATGGTATCAAGAGACTAGGTCTAAATAAAAGTTTTTCTCTCAAACTTTTGCCCTCCCTTTGGCCGAGACCCCCCCCCCCCTCCTCGGGTTTCTCTTCCAAAATTCGTCTTCCGCTCTAAAAAACACCTCTCTTAAATTTCCCTTTTTTCTTTGTTCTTTCAATATGTCTAAGAACAATTTTCACCCTGCCCTCACGGTTTCCAATATCAAGAGTAGTATCCCTATTGTCCTTCAGAAGGAAAACGTCCAATATGCGACGTGGGCGGAGTTGTTTAAAATTCACGCTATATCTTATCAAGTCTTCATCACATCATTCCTCCCGCTAGACCCCTTCCTGCGGAGGATCCTGAGTTATGGATTACACTTGATGCTACCGTTCTTCGGTGGAGATACGCCACTATTTCGCTGGACCTTCTACAGATGATTATTGAGCCGGATACCACGGCTATGGCTGCATGGAATAGATTGCGTGACATATTCCAAGACAACCAACATTCCCGTGTCGTCACACTCGAGCAGGAATTCTCTCTCGTTCGAATGGACAAATTTCCGAACGTTTCTGCATATTGCAAGAAACTAAAGGAGTTGGCGGATCAACTCCGTAATGTTGGCGCACCAGTAACAAATAATCGTCTAGTTCTACAGTTGGTTGCCGATCTTTCGGAGGCCTATAATGGTGTTGGAACTCTCCTTCGCCAAAGCAACCCTCTTCCCGACTTCCATCAAGCTCGCTCCATGCTTACGTTGGAAGAAGCTGGTTTGGCTAAAAAGGCGGCTACCGGAGCAAGCCCAGTTGTCATGGTGGCGTCCTCTCCTAGTCCTTCGGGTTTTGTTAATAATTCGGGCCAAAACCATAATAATGGTGGCGGCAAGAATAATCGCAAGAATAATAACAAAAACCGCGAGGGCAAACGCGGCGGTTCTAGTGGCGATTCCGGTGGTCAGCAAGCAGGCGGTGGGTCCCATCCAGTGAACAGTGGCCCACCACCCCCCTAGGCCCAGCAGTGGGGCTCATGGCGATGGCAAGCGCATGGCAGTGGGCCGTGGGCCAGCAGCCCATACAATCATGCAGTGAATTCCAGCGGCCAGTGGGCTGGCCAACAGTCCAGGCCCAACACCCAACAGTGGCGGCCCACTGGCCAGTGGCCCGGTAATGGCACCAACAGCAGCTACGGCCCAGCTCCATCACGGACATGAGTTCTTGGGCCTCGACCTCCGCAAGCCCATCATACAGCAAGCCCCACTCAGACTAATATCGAGGCCGTGATGCACACGTTGGGATTGACGCAACCGGACCCAAATTGGTACATGGACACCGGGGCCACTACTCACATGACATCCGAATCAGGTACTCTCTCCTCTTATTTCAATTTGAGCACCCCTCGAGGTATAATTATTGGTAATGGCAACTCTATTCCAATTCAGGGTTATGGTAAGAAAACGTTGGCTCCCCCCAATCCACCCCTTCTCTTGAAAAATACTTTACATGCTCCTAAATTGATTAAAAATTTAGTGTCTGTCCGGAAATTCACTACTGACAATTTCGTTTCCGTTGAATTTGATCCTTTTGATTTCTCTGTGAAGGATTTCAAGACGGGGAATCATCTCATGAGGTGTGATAGTAGGGGGGATCTGTATCCTATCATGCCTGGTTTCAGTCCATCGAGTCAAGCCTTGCCGTCAGTTTTTGCAGCCATCTCTTCTTCCATGTGGCATGCTCGTCTGGGTCATCCGGGATCTTCTATTTTATCAGTTTTAGATAAAAATAGCCTTATTTCTTGTAAGAGTACGAGTCGTACTTCACTTTGTCAGTCTTGTTCATTAGGGAAAATTGTTAAGCTGCCATTTGTAGACTCCAATTCTCATACTTCAGAGCCATTTGATATTATTCATAGCGACTTATGGACATCTCCTGTTCTTAGTTCAATGGGTCATCGATATTATGTTCTCTTTTTAGATGATTATTCTAGATTTTTGTGGACGTTTCCAATTGCGAATAAATCACAAGTGTTTTCCGTCTTCATCAAATTTAGAGCGTTCATTCGTACTCAATTCGAAAGAGAAATAAAAAATATTCAATGTGATAATGGGAAAGAGTATGACAATAGGGAGTTTCGGGAGTTTTGTGCTACTAATGGGATAATTTTTTATTTTTCGTGTCCTCATACATCTTCACAAAATGAGAAAGCCAGACGCAAAATTCGTTCCATAAATAACATTGTCCGAACTCTCTTAATTCATGCCTCCATACCTCCATATTTTTGGCATCATGCTCTACAAATGTCCACATATCTTCTTAACATAATTCCGTCTAAAAGTCTGACATATTCTTCCCCCCTCAAAATCCTATATAATAAGAACCCTTCTTATTCTCATCTTCGGATTTTTGGGTGCTTGTGTTATCCGTTATTCCCATCCACCACAATTAACAAACTTCAGGCTCGGTCTACCCCGTGTGTATTTTTGGGTTATCCGTCAAATCATCGTGGTTATAAGTGTTTTGATTTATCCTCCAAGAGAATCATAATTAATCGCCATGTCATTTTTTATGAAACCCAATTCCCTTTTACGAAAGTTCATACTCCCGAGCCTAAGTCGTATAATTTTTTGGATGACCAAATATCCCTGTATATTATTCAAAATTTTTCGGACATCTCCCGCACCCAAAATCCTCCAGCGGGCCCACTGCTCGCTGGACCCACAGTACTGCCCGTAGCAACTTCTTCAGCCACTGGAACAGTTCCAGCAATTGGGCCAGTCCAGCCCAATCCTGGAACTGGTCCAGCAGACGAGTCGATTTACCGATTTGGGCCAGCAGGCCCACTGCCTGCTGGCCAGTCCGTTCCGAGCCCAGAAAATTCCCAAAATTCCCTCAATTCTTCCTCGAGTCATAGACCGGTCACTCGAAGTCAACGGGGTATTTTTACACCTAAAAGACATTTTAATTTACATTCTGATGTCTCTAAATCCCCCTTGCCCTGCAATCCTGTGTCCGCATTAAATGACCCTAATTGGAAAATTGCTATGACTGATGAATATAATGCTCTTATTGATAATAAGACGTGGGAGTTGGTGCCCCGTCCATATGGTATTATTGTTATCAGGTCTATGTGGATTTTTGCTCATAAGGAGAATTCAGATGGGTCATTTGCTCGACATAAGGCGCGACTTGTTGGTGATGGTAAGACTCAGCAGGTTGGGATAGATTGTGGTGAGACGTTTAGTCCGGTGGTCAAACCGGCTACTATTCGCACTATGCTTAGCTTGGCTCTTTCAAAGACTTGGCCAATTCATCAGTTGGATGTCAAGAATGCTTTCCTACACGGTGATCTCAAGGAAATAGTCTATATGCATCAGCCTTTGGGTTTCAGGGATCCAAACCGTCCTCATCATGTATGTTTGTTGAAGAAGTCCTTATATGGGCTTAAGCAGTCTCCAAGGGCCTGGTACACGAGGTTTTCTGACTTTGTTTCAACTATTGGGTTCACTCACAGCAGGTCAGATAATTCCTTGTTCATCTACCGCCGTGGTTCGTCTTTGGCCTACATTCTGTTGTATGTGGATGATATCATCTTGACTGCGTCTTCCGATGCCTTGCGCCAGTCTATCATGACCATGCTCACTTCTGAGTTTGCTATGAAAGATTTAGGGCCTTTGAGTTATTTTTTAGGGATTGCCGTCAAGGGTCATTCATGTGGCTTATTTTTGTCTCAACGAAAGTATGCTGCTGAGATCATAGAGAGGACTGGGATGTCATCCTGTAAGTCCACTTCCACGCCAGTTGATGCAAACCCCAAGCTAAGTGCCGCAGCAGGGGCACCATGCGAGGACCCGACCCGCTATCGCAGTCTTGTAGGGGCACTCCAGTATCTTACATTTATCAGACCGGATATTACGTATGCGGTTCAGGAGGTGTGTTTATTCATGCATAATCCCAGAGTTGAACACATGAATGCAATCAAACGCATCATTCGGTATATTCAGGGGACACTGGACTATGGATTGCACTTGTATCCTTCATCTACATCCACACTTGTCTCGTACACGAATGCTGATTGGGGTGGTTGTCCCAATACCAGACGGTCGACTTCTGGCTACTGTATGTTCCTTGGTAACAACTTGGTCTCCTGGTTGGCAAAGTGTCAGACAACTCTATCACGCTCAAGTGCAGAGGCAGAATATCGAGGGGTAGCGAATGTGGTCTCCGAATCATGTTGGCTACGTAATTTGCTTTTGGAGCTTCATTGTCCCATTCAGAAGGCAACCTTGGTATATTGCGATAACATTAGTTCCATCTACCTTTCAGGTAACCAAGTTCAACACCAACGTACTAAGCATATCGAAATGGACATTCACTTTGTCCGTGAAAAGGTTGCAAAGGGTCAAGTTCGCGTATGCCATGTCCCGTCGCGTTATCAAATTGCAGACATCTTTACAAAGGGTCTACCAGCGGTTCTCTTTGAAGACTTTAGGGACAGTCTCAACGTTCGAAGACCGCCCGCTATGACTGCGGGGGTGTGTTAAATAAGGCAATATACACACAATATACAAGTGTATATTGCCTTATTAAGACGCCACGAAATCAGCCCATACTTGCCATATTGGGCATCTCAATTTTGATACATAAAATATTGTATATTTGGAAAATATATGTGTAGTATATTGTAATGTATTTGTTACCTAAAGTAGGTTTATACACTACCATAATTGTAGAGTTAGAATTATGGTAGAATAAGATTTTAAGAATAGAATAGGAATAGGATTCTCCTATTTTGTAACTTGTATATATATTTATTCAATCAATGAAAATAATGAAGGAGATTATTTCTTTCATCACCATATCCTTCAAGGCGTCCACACAAATATGAGTAACTTTAATCCAAGGCACGTGATATAAAGATTATATATCACTTGATAGTTCGTGTTTTAAAAATAGAATATCTTTTGGTGACGGGTGCTTTATTCTCCTTGAATGGACTTATATGACGCAGCTTTATATTAACTGAGTCAATTAATTTTGGATACAGTAAACATATAACACTTTCCAAGTTAGAATGGAACCTTTGCTTATAGGATAAGTTGAGGTGACCATTATTGAACAGAAAGGTTAAATCTAAATAATCAATTACATTATTGTTGTGCTAGAAAATAACAATAATTAGTAGAAAAATTAAAAAAAAACACAAACAGATATGATGTAAAGTGCAATCAGAACCAAAAAGAACTCTGTATGATAACAAATTTGCCTCTAATTTTTCAATTTTGGAATACTGGGGGGGGGGGGGGGGGGACCAAACACCTTTACCGTGGTATCAATACTTTGCTTCTGGTCTATTAAAAGCCAAAACATTGGTATTTTCTTTGTTTTAACTTGTTTATACTTTATGATTACATATTTTATTTTATTTTTGGACTAGTTTCACGTGTGAAAATTCGGCCTCCAGCATATTGTCCTGAAAGTTCACATGTATTGAATTTCGAATTCTAACACATTATACTGAAATTTCATATGTAAGAGCTTTGATTCAACTTTCAGTATTTTACCTAGGAAAATTTTATTTTCACATTGAAAATGGTTATCTTTTAATTAATTTCAAAAGATTGCTAAATATTAAATACATAACCGAAATATTGAACAACCCCCGCCATTTTTACAAGAAAATATAGAAGAATTAATTTAAATAATCGCCTACACAATCACTTAAACTAAAAATAGTCGACGGATGTATAATATATGAATAGTAGTGTATATTTGAAGTATAATTTATGAATCGGCCAATAAAAATAAACAGTAAATTCAGCAGTTAAGCTTATAAAGATCGAATGATTTACTAGAATGACTTTGAAGTTGGGCGGTCTTGAACATTTAACTCTACTTGCCCATGGGCAAAGCTCCAAGATATATTTTATCTTTGATCTTGAATATTTGACCATTGACTAAGCGGGGTCAAAATTTAAAGATCACTCATGTTCAAGGTCATTGAGTATAGTTTACTAATAAAGGAATTCTAGCCCATTTCTTTAGGAAAATTGTTGGTACATAAATTAATTAAAGTTTATTGTACAACATTCTACCCTGAACTCTGAATGCTAAATCGTTACTATAAAAATAAGACTTCAATTTTTATGCATTGATGTGCGAAGTTAGACCTAGAATTTTAAGGTGAGGGAGGCACTAAAGAATTTTGAGCTAGCTACGCAGCTAGTGCCCTAAAGAGTCTAATAAAGTTCAGGGTACAACGTTTAGTGAACCAAAACGTGCATCATAATTGGTACAAAAATTAATTAAAAATGAGAGGTGAAAAAATAATCTTATCGCCTAACTGCATTAATTTAAAATAATTTTTGTGCTGGATTAGGTCATGATGGTCAACTCCTTTTGGGTCGTGTCAGAATTTTATACGGACTGATAAAT
Source organism: Anisodus tanguticus (assembly GCA_034509755.1). NCBI lineage: Eukaryota > Viridiplantae > Streptophyta > Magnoliopsida > Solanales > Solanaceae > Anisodus > Anisodus tanguticus. The sequence continues at coordinate 49,474,827 of CM067545.1, forward strand.
AAATGTAACGTATTTAATTAAATATTATATATATGCCGTTAATTGAGGGGTAATGTTAACCCTGAAAACAACGTTAAGGGTAAATTTGATTCAATGTTGAAGGAGGGCACTATTGAGCCAATGCTAATATGTTAAGCACGTTTTTGATACACTAGGTGAAAAGAGAAAAATTTAGCCCAACAAATGAAATGAAGATATTTTTAATCATACCTAATACGTTAATGACATTTTTTACTCTTTTCATTTTTGAAAAATTCCCAAAAATAAATTCATAAAGAGTTGGAAGCACGAGATAGGAGGTGGTGCCGAATTGCCATGCAAATGGATAATGCTAGTGTAATTCATGTGTTACGGTCCGGAAGAATTGTGTCTTATCGAAATGATGATATTATTAATGGATTTGTCACCTCTGAGCTAGGAATTGGGTAGTTTCTATTGTCCATATTTATAGGGACGCTAATTCCACTTCGAATGATTTAGTCAATTTTTAGTTAAGAGTCTTGTTTTAAATGAAATTCACACGTATCTTCTATCATTTTTTCGCGTGCTTCAGGAAATATTGTCGAGATCTGATTCCCTTACTTAATTTTAGGCTAATTTTTGTTGATTTTTTTCTTCTAAAAATAAAGGGTTGGAAATTAACATCCACTAATATAATACTCCCTCTGTTTCAATTGTTTGTCTTATTTAATTCGATATAGAGTTTAAAAAAATTAAAAAAAGATATTTGAATTTTGTGTTTTTAAATTTAAAATATGTATATTGTATACCAAAATACTCTTTTTGAATTGTGTGATGTTAAATATTCCTTAAGATAGCTTTTAAATTTACTACTAGTAAAATGGACTTTAAGGTAAATTTTAAAGACTTGTTTTACTCGGTACATACTTTAAATATTCTTTAAGGTAAATTTTAAAGACTTATTAGGAGTAGTAGTAAAATAGACTAATAAGAGACCAAGACAAACAAATTGTTCTAACTTCTAAGTAGACTTAGTGGAGGCTGTTTTATTAGAATGTTATTGATAGAAGACGATATACACGGTTATATCAAAAGGCGGATTTTGTATATTCTTTTATTATATTTGTAGAATTCTTGGACAAGCGTAATTATGGTATATTAGAATTATAGTAGGAAAATGTAGAGTTATTTTTCATAGTTAGGAATTATATATTTGTATATATACCTCTTCATTAATGAAAATAATCAAGGGATTATATTCTTTCATGGTATCAGAAGTCTAGGGCACATAATTTCCTTCTCCACAATATTTCTGCAGCCCCTCTTCTCGGAACACAGTCGGCCATCGGCCACTGTTCCAAATTTTCCGTCTCAGAATTTTTTTCTTGTTCTTTAATTTTCTCCTTCCAAATTTCTTTTCCAAATTCCTCATTCACCTGTTGTTCTTTCATTATGTCTACATCAAAGAACACGTTTCATCTTGCTCTTACAGTCTCCAGCATCAAGAACCACATCCCTATTGTTTTTGAGATGGAAAACGTCCAATATGCTACGTGGGCGGAATTGTTTAAGGTTCACGCACGCTCACATCAAGTGTTTCATCACATCATCCCATCGGTCACATGCAATGAGAAGGTGCATGCCCCGGAGGATGACCCAATGCTATGGACAACGCCAACCCTTGATGCTACCATTCTCCAGTGGATTTATTCCACTATCTCTGCATGCCTCTTGCAGACGATTATTGAGTCTGACGCTACGGCGATGGAAACTTGAAATATGATGCGTGATATTTTCCAAGATAACAAAAATTCTCGTGATGTCACTCTTGAGCATGAATTTTTCCATGTCACCATGGATGATTTTCCAAATGTCTCAGCCTATTGTAAAAGGCTGAAGGAATTGGCGGATCAACTCAAGAATATTGGTGCGCCAGTCACCAATGATCGTCTTGTCCTTCAAATGGTTGCAGTCCTATCCGAGGCCTATAATGGTGTTGGGACCCTCCTTCGTCAAAGAAACCACTTCCTTCGTTTTATCAAGCTCGGTCTATGCTCACCCTTGAAGAGGTAGGGTTGGCTAAAAAGGCCGCAACTGGAGCAAATTCTGCCATGATGGTGGAATTGCCATCAAGTTCCTACTCTCCATCATCTTCAGCTAATTCCACTCCCAATTGGAATAAGGGGTGGAAAACGGGGTCAAAATTGAAAATCCGACAGAACATGCCGCCTCCGCGACGACGGCAAAGGCGATAGCTGCGACGGCGGCAAAAGCGGCAGCCGCGACGGTAATGGTGGCGGCAGCAGGAGTCCGGGTGGCAGCTGGCAGGGGCAACTGCAGGCTGCTGGACCAGGGCAATGGCCTGGGCAGTGGGCCAACAATGCCGCTGGCCAGTGGGCATGACAGTGGCCCAACTGGCCCAACTACCTCTTTCCCATTCCAGCAGCATATCCGATAAATTGGGCCAGCCAACAGAGGCCCAATTCACAATAGTTTCAGCAGTTTCGGACTGGACATCCTGTTGTTGGGCCTAGCCAGCCAGCTGGCCTACTTGAGCCTCGGTCTCAGCAGGCCTTCACAGCTGCGGGCCTAACAGAGTTTCCGACACCTACGGATATCGAAGCCACAATGCATACACTTGGATTAAATTCTCTGGAGACAAATTGGTATATGGACATCGGAGCCACTTCTCATATGACATCGACACAAGGTAATCTCTCGTCTTATTTCAATATGAGCAAAAATCGAGGCATAATTGTTGGTAATGGCAATTCAATTCCAATTTGTGGTTATGGTCACACAAATTTGTCTCCCCCACATCCACATCTCGTCCTAAAAAATGTCCTTCATGCCCCTCACTTAATTAAAAAATTGGTGTCAGTCCAAAAATTCTCAACTGATAATTGGGTTTTTGTTAACTTTGACCCTTTTAGATTTTCTGTGAAGGATTTCAAGACGGGGACAACTGATACCTCTAATGAGGTGTAATAGTTGGGGCGAGATGTATCCATTCACCACCACCACCATGTCCACGAGTCCAGTAACATTTGCTGCTCTTGCTTCGTCCTTGTGGCATGCCCGTTTAGGTCATTCGGGGTCGTCTATTGTTTCGTCTCTTCGTAGTGATAAATTTATTGATTGTAATAGTACGAGTAGTGCTCCTATTTTTCCTTCATGTCCATTAGGGAAATATAATAGATTACCTTTTGTAGCCTCTACTTCTAGTACGTTGATGCCTTTTGACATTATTCATAGTGATTTATGGACATCTCCCATTTTAAGTTCTATGGGTCATCGTTATTATGCTTTATTCTTGGATGATTATTCTAATTTTTTGTGGACATTTCCTTTGTCTATAAAGTTTCAAGTGTTTTCAACATTCTTAAAATTTAAAGCATTCATCCGTACCCAATTTGAACGGAAAATTAAAAACATTCAATGTGATAATGGAAGGGAATATGATAATGGGTAGTTCTGCGACTTTTGTGACGCTAATGGCATATTATTCGGTTTTCTTGTCCTCATACGTCCTCACAAAATGGGAAGGCCGAAAGAAAAAATTGTACCATTAATAATATTGTCCGGACTTTGCTCTCTCATGCCTCATTACCTCCTTTTTTGGCATCATGTTTTACAAATGTCTACCTACCTCCTTAACATACTCCCTAACAAATGATTAGCATATAAATCTATCCTATAAATTCTTTATCATAAAGACCCGTCGTATTCTCATCTTCGAGTGTTTGGGTGTTTGTGCTATCCACTTATTCCATCCACTACAATTAACAAACTTCAAGCTCGGTCTACCACTTGTGAGTTTTTGGGTTATCTGTCTAATCTTCGTGGTTACAAATGTTTTAATTTATCTTCTAATAAAATCATAATTAGTCGCGATGTTATTTTTTATAAATCCCAATTTCCATTTGCTAAATTGTATAATCACGTGTCTAGCTCGTTTATTTTTTTGGATGATGGACCCTCACCGTACATCGTCCAACAGTAGGCCCAACATTTCCGTGATCCATCTCTGCCAGGAGGCTGGCTCAAATGCTCTCGGTACTGGCCCAACACCGTGTCTGCCGAGTCCAGTTCTATCGACCCAGTCAGCAGGCCCACTGCCTGCTGGCCCAACAATGCCTTCCTCTAGCCCACTTCTTTCTCGCCCCTTACCTGTTTTACTTGAGCCTACTTCTTGGACAGCAGGCCCATTGCCTGCTGGCCCAGTACCTCTGTCCGTCGATCCACTGTTACGGCCAGCAGGCCCACTGCCTGTTGTCCCATCCACCAATATTCCGATATCATCACCGGTCCATTCCACTTATATTCCTAGTCAAGGTCCCGTTACTCGTATTCAATGTGGTATTTTTAAACCTAAACGATATTTTAATCTAAATTTAATGTCATTAAATCGCCCTACCACATAACCCATTGTCTTCCCTTCATGACCCGAATTGGAAAATGGACATGGATGATGAATATAATGCTCTTATTGAGAATAAGACGTGGGAGTTGGTGCCCCATCCGCCTGGTGTCAATATTATTCGTTCTATGTGAATTTTTACTCATAAAGAAATTATGACGGTTCTTTTGAGTGACATACGGCCCGTTTTGTAGGTGAATGTAAAACTCAACATGTTGACGTAGATTGTGGAGAGACGTTTAGTCCAGTGGTCAAACCGGCTACCATTCGCACTGTTCTCAGCCTAGCTCTCTAAAAAACATGGCCCATACATCAATTGGATGTGAAAAATGCTTTCTTACATAGTGGCCTCAAGGAGATAGTATACATGCATCAACCCTTGGGTTTCAGAAACCCCGATTATCCTAATCATGTATGCTTACTCAAAAAGTCTTTATATGGGCTTAAGCAGGCCCCACATGCTTGGTATAAGAGGTTTGCAAATTATGTATCTACTATTGGATTTTCTCACAGCAGGTTTGATCATTCTTTGTTCATCTATAGACGTAGTGCTTATTTGGCATACATTGTTATATGTTGATGATATTATATTGACTGCCTCTTCTGATAATATGCGCAGGTCTATCATGACCCTTCTCAGTTCAGAATCTGCTATAAAAGACTTGGGGCCCTTGAGTTATTTTTTGGGTATCGCGGTCACTCGTCATGCAGGTGGTATATTTTTATCACAGAAAAAGTATGCATCTGAGATCATTGAGAGAGCTGACATGTTATCTTGTAAGTCCTATTCTACTCCGAATGATACCAAACCTAAGCTAAGTGCTAATACTAGCACACCATACGAGGATCCCACCCACTATCACAGTCTTGCAGGGGCCCTTCAACATCTGACTTTCACGAGACCCGACATTACTTGTGCAGTCCAGCATATATGTTTGTTTATGCATGATCCACTGACTGAGCATATGCATGCGCTCAAACGCATCATACGATACATATAGGGCACACTTGAGTATGGTTTGCATTTATATCCATCATCCGTCTCTACTCTCGTGTCATATACAAATGCTGATTGGGGTGGATGTCCAGATACCAAACATTACGTCAGGTTATTGTATGTTTCTTTGTGATAACTTGGTTTCGTGGTCAGTAAAATGCCAGGCGACGTTATCACGTTCTAGTGCAGAGGCCGAGTACTGTGAGGTAGCCAATGTGGTGTCTGAGTCATGTTGGCTACATAATCTTCTATTAGAACTTCACTTTTCAATTCAAAAAGCTACCTTGGTTTACTGTGATAATGTTAGTGCGGTCTATCTCTCTGAAAATCATGTCCAACATCAGTGCACCAAACATATCGAGATGGATATATACTTTGTTCGAGAAAAGGTAGCTCGTGGACAAGTACGCGTCCTGCATGTACCTTCGCGATATCAAATTGCAGACATGTTTACTAAGGGTCTTTTCTTGGTTCTATTTGAAGATTTTAGGGACACTCTCAGCTTACGACAACCACCCGCTATGACTGCGGAGGTGTGATAGAAGACGATATACACGGCCAAACCGTGTATATCAAAAGGCGGGTTTTGTATATTCTTTTACCACATTTGTAGAATTCTTGTACAAGTGTAATAATGGTATATTAGAATTATAGTAGGAAAATGTAGAGTTATTTTCCATAGTTAGGAATTGTATATCTATATATATACCTCTTCATTAATAAAAATAATATATATACCTCTTTATTAATGAAAATATTAAAAGATATATTCTTTATAAAAATAATTAGGAGATTATATTCTTTATAATATTTCTATCATTTATTATTCTTTGGATTGGTAAATCTGAGGCGAGCTGCGTAAGAATCATTATATGATGGGACAATGGGTTAAGATATAGGTCAGATTCAGTAACATTGATACTAGAAAATTTAAACGCACTTATAATCATGAAAAAGTTCAATTTTTATAATTATTAATTTGATAATTTTTACGTGGTTATGTATTTCCATTATATCTCATCCACCCACCTAAATCCACCCACCCCATCCAACCCCCAACCCTACCAAACCCACCCCCACACCAACACAACTACCCACCCCCCATCACACCCAAACCCCCCACAACCCCTAACCTCTACCACCCACCACTCACTACCACACTACCACTCACTACCCCACCACCACGCACCACCCCTCACTCTCACCCTACTACCACCCATGACCCCTCACCACCACCCACCCCACCCACCACCTACTTATTTTTTTAAGTTTCAATTTTGTCCTCTATCACACCCAAATCCACCCACCCTATCAACCCCACACCTTCCCGCAAACCACCCCACCACCACCCCTACCAACCTGTCCCCAACCCCCACACAACTACCCACCCCCATCCATCATACCCAAACCCATTAACCCCCACCCTCACACTACCACTCACCATCCTTGACCCCTCACCACCAACCCACCCCACCGCCGTCACCCACCACCACTCATGACCCCTCACCACCACCTACTTATTTTTTAAAGTTTTCATTTTATCCGTTACCTTAATTTTATTAATATATAACAACTAATTTGTAATTAAGGGTTAATGGTATTTTAGTAACCATACATGTTATTATACGGTAACATACAATCAAACCAAATAATAAAAGTATCATTAAACCATAACAAACGATACAGTCTATTCCAACATAATATTCATTAATGCAATACAATACAATACAACATCATACTATACCAAATCATACTGTACATTAATGAACCACGGGAACAACCATCCAAAGTCCAAACAGAGGGTAAATGAGACAAGTTCTTTCAATTTACTAAGCATACTAACCAAGTGAATGAGCAGGGCGGGCACCTTTAGATTTAAGCTAAGTCCATTTTATTTCTACTAAGCAAAATGTGAGTGAATAAAAAGTTGAGAAAGCATGTTAATTGTTTAGGAACTGCAACTTTATTATCAATATATACCAATAAATTGAACAATCACTCAAACATTGTTATCTTTTACATTGTTATCTTTTACAAAAACCAACTACAAATATAAGAAACCATCAAAATTAGCTTTCAAGGGATAATGCTCTATGGTAAAATAACACGATGAATGAAAAATCCTGAAGTGGTGACTTACAAACAAAAAAACAGTTGCAGTTCTATACTGAAACACAAACAAACACATTATCCTTCTCAGACACAAATAGACACATTACACTTGCACTTCTTGTCTATTCAACTATTTTGTATCCTCCCTTTATACAACTTTCGCTATTGCCCCTCTCTTTTCTCGTGACTGATTAGCAAATATTCCTCATCTGCAGTGAACACCCTCTCAATTTGTATGTAGTCTCCAACAGCAAGGCCGTATTTCTCAGCATAGGTTCTCCACCCAACTTTATTTTGTTCCGTTCTAAGAATTCTAACACTGTTTTATACCCCATCTAGGAATAATGAATTTTTTTCAGAACTTTACGTGGAGAAGCACATTGCCATTGTCGCTAGTGGCAATAGAAAGAGTTGTTGGCTCCTCTTTTTCGACATCATGTTGCTCATAAACATCCCCATTTAGTATTGATATGTTGGCTCCGGGAGCCAACATTATCAAATGTCTTCATGAGGAATAACTTTGACATGTAACGACCAGTTAGGTCGTTTTGGTTATTTTGCTTAAATGCTATTTTCCCTAGTTTTATTTTGATGTTTTGATGTGCGGGGAAGGGTGGCGCAACCCGAGGCAATCAGATTATAATAATGAAAGGAAACCTTAGTTTTGAGTTTTGGGAGTTTTAAGTTTGACTAGGATTTGACTTTTGGGCAGATGCACCCGAAATCGAATTCTGATGGTTCCGTTAACTTCAGAACGTGATTTTTGACTTATATGGATGGTTAGAACAAGTCCCGAGAGGGGCACAAGGTGTCTTAATAAAATTATGACCTAACGCCAAATTTAATCTTCGGCCTTAAGTATATACACATATAAAAAATTAGTGTTGCCTTTTTATTTTTTATAATTGTTGTATTTTACATCACACAGTAACATTAATATTTATAATAAAGTGAGAATTAATTTAAATTAATAAGATATTAACCATGTGTTTTAAATACACTACCCTTTGGATGTTGTTGTAAAAAATTATTTAATAATATAAAAATTTGAGTAGTTTCTTTCAAAGTTCTAAAATATTTCTATTAAAAATTAGATAATTTTTCGTTCTTTCTTTTTTTATTATATAAATTCTGCACTTCTTTTTACTATCGTCAATATTGTAGAGTGTTAATGTTGGGTTTGGTGTTGTGACATTTTACCCAACATATCTTTTAAATACTAATTTGAATTTAAGAATGTTGGAAAAAATGTCACAACATTCGGACCAACATTTTTATGAAAAACAGTTTTGCCTTACTTCACGGAATGAAGCAATATTCGTGAAAATATTACTACGAAGTAAAAGTGACTTGGCAAGGTAAATAGGAGCTGATGAAAAACGTGGGGAAAACAAGTCAAAGTCGTTGCTATGCTTGAGGAACAAGTCTAAGAAGTTAGAGGATTTTGCTCCATGATCTTCTCCAACAAACCCTACCAACTGCCCACCTTTCCCTCAACCTCCACAACTAATCGATGATCTTTTCAAGGAAGACTCTCTACTATAAATAGAGAGGCTACAAGAGTGAATCGATATCCAGAATCAAAAATAAAAAAGACCAAGAGAGCTCTCGGGAATCTTAGAAATCTGGATCACAAGTGTTGCCTGAGTGTGTCGACAACATTCTGTCCAACATTACAATTGCTGCATAGATTCTAGATTTGTTACGTATTGAAGCAATTGTAATGAGAAGTTGTCTTTGTCTATTTAAGTAGATTTTTCATTCAGAAGTCATCTGCGACTTCATCAATTTTAATTCCTTTGGTTGTATTTTGTAAAATTGTAAAAGAAGGAATTTATTCAATTGTATGTAATATATACAATACTTTTGGTCATTGACCATCATAAGTTATATCAACATATAACTTATGAAAATTTAAAACTTTTGTGTCATTTATATTTCCGCTGCTTTTTACTCTTCAAAGATTTTCTGTTTTACTATTGTGTTGTTACCGTTGTCAGACAACATTAGTCCTGACATTCGGACACAGAATTGGCATTCAAAGTTGATTTAGTTTATTTGCATTTTATTTACTGTTCCATAGCTCCCCGGACCTAACATAGAGTATAAGAGAAAATAAAATCATAATATCTTATTAATTTAAATTAATCCTCACTATTATAAATATTAATGTTACTATGTAATGTAAAATTTAACAATTATAAAAAAAGAATAGAAAGACAACACTATTTTATTTATTTATGTGTATATACTTAAGGTCGATGATTAAAATTTTACGTTAGATCACTAATTTTACCTATCGGGTCGTCTACCCTGCCTTTGCTTCTTCCACCAAGCCGCCCTGAGCAGCTCAGGTGCGATCACGTTCACAATTTTCAATAAGTTTCTTCATGTGCTGACGGCCATGAAAAATCACACAAGCACTGGTATAATCCTCCTCCTCAGGGAAATACTGCTTCATAACAGTCACTCGGGCATGCTTTCCTTACTTTTTAGCATGATGGACAAATTTCAGCCATTGTGATGATTCGTGTTAAATAGACCGAGTATACATACGATATACACGTTATGCACGTGTATATCCTATGTATACTTGGTCTCGGTTTCCCTCTCGGCTTCCCTCTCGGATATTGTCCATATTTGTACACAAGTTTGTATAGTTGTAGTGTACCTTAATTAGTCTTGTACTCTTACCATAATTGTATAATTAATCTCCTTGTAGAATAAGGTTTTAGGAGTAGAATAGGAATAAGATTCTCCTATTATGGAAATATGTAAATTGTATATATAGTCTTTCAAGTAATGAAAATAATTAAGGGATTATTTCTTTCATGGTATCAGAAGTCTAGGTCGAACAAATTTTTTCTCTCCCAAAATTCTTGTTCTTCGGCCAGCAAATCCGAGAGTTTATCCTCGGTTTCTGCGTCTTCTTCCGCTCTCAAATTCTTTCTTCCAAATCCCTCAATCACATATTGTTCTATCAATATGTCTACATCACGGACACATTTCATCCTGTCTTTACAGTTTCTAACATCAAGAATAACACCCCTCTAGTTCTTGAAATAGAAAACGTCCAATATGCGACGTGGGCCGAACAGTTCAAAATTCACGCACGCTCGCATCAAGTCATCCATCACATAATCCCCGCGGCTCCTGAGGATACGGAGGTGCCAAAACGCGAGGATGATCCTAAGTTGTGGACGACTTTTGATGCTACTATCCTTCAGTGGATATATTCCACAATTTCTACTGACCTTTTGCAAATGATTATCGAACCTGACGTAACGGCGCAGGCAACTTAGGATAGATTACGTGATATATTCCAAGATGATCAGAATTCTAGAGTTGTTACTCTTGAGCAGGATTTCTCACACGTCAATATGGAAGATTTCCCTTACGTTTCGGCCTACTGCAAAAGATTGAAGAAATTGGCGGACCAACTCCGCAACGTTGGTGTGCCGGTTTCAAATGACCGTTTGGTCCTTCAAATGGTTGCAAGCCTCTCCGAGGCCTATAGTGGTGTTGGCACACTTCTTCGTCAAAGCAATCCACTTTCGCAATTATATCAAGCTCGTTCTATGCTTACAATCGAATAAGCGGGCATGGCTAAAAAGGCAGCTACCGGTACTAGTCCTGTAGTTATGATGATCGAATCCACTGTCCATCCTCCTGGTTCCAACAACTTGGGTCAAAACCGCAACAACGGTGGCGGCAAAAAGGGAGGAAATAAGAAAAATAATGGCAAGAACCGCGGCGGCAACAACGGCGGCAGCCGACAGAATGGTGGTGGCGGTGGGGGCCGTGCCTAGTTCGTATAATTTTTTGGATGATAGTATATTCCCGTATATTATTCACAATTTTTTGGACGTTTCCCGCACCCAAAATTCTCAGGCGAGCCCACTGCCCGCTGGCCCCACTGCCCCGTCATGGACGACAGTACCCAGTATAATCACTGGGCCTGTTTCAGGTCCAGTCCAGCCCACTCCAGCAACTAGTCCAGTCCATGTTCACCGTGTTGGGCCAGCAGACCCACTGCCTGCTATCCAGTCCGTCCCGAGCCCAGAAAATTCCCGAAATCCGCTCAATTCTTCCTCGAGTCATATATCGGTCACTCGTAGTCAACTGGGTGTGTTTAAACCAAAAAGACATTTTAATTTACATTTTAATATCCCTAAATCACCCTTACCCCGTAATCCTGTGTCTGCCTTAAATGACCCGAATTGGAAAATTGCTATGACCGATGAATATAATGCTCATATTGATAATAAGACGTGGGAGTTGGTGTCCCGTTTATCTGGTAGTAATATTATCAAGTCTATGTGGATTTTTGCTCATAAGGAGAATTCAGATGGTTCATTTGCCCGACATAAGGCGCGGCTTATGGGTGATGGTAAAACTCAACAGGTTGGGGTAGATTGTGGTGAGACGTTTAGTCCAGTGGTCAAGCCAGCTACCATTCGCACTGTACTTAGCTTGGCTCTTTCAAAAGCATGGCCTATTCATCTGTTAGGTGTAAAGAATATTTTCCTACATGGCGATCTCAAGGAAACAGTCTATATGCATCAGCCTTTGGGATTCAGGGATCCCAAACATCCCCATCATGTTTGTTTGTTGAAGAAGTCATTATATGGGCTTAAGCAGTCTCCATGGGCCTGGTATACGCGATTTGCAGACTATGTTTCGAATATTGGGTTCACTCACAGCAGGTTGGATAACTCCTTGTTCATCTACCGTCGTGGTTCGTCCTTGGCCTATATTCTGTTATATGTGGATGATATTATTTTGACTGCCTCTTCCGATGCCTTACGCCAGTCTATCATGACAATGCTCAGCTCTGAGTTTGCTATGAAAGACTTAGGGCCCTTGAGTTATTTTTTGGGGATTGCTGTCACTCGGCATGCATGTGGGTTGTTCTTGCCTCAAAGAAAGTATGCACCTGAGATCATTGAGAGGGTTGGGATGTCATCCTGTAAGTCCACTTCCACTCCAGTTGATACTAAGCCTAAGCTTAGTGCCGCGGCCGGAGTCCCTAACGAGGATCCGACCCGCTATCGCAGTCTTACAGGGGCCCTTCAATATCTTACTTTACCAGACCGGATATTACGTATGATGTCTATCATGTGTGTTTATTCATGCATGATCCCCGAATTGAGCACATGAATGCACTCAAACGCATCATCCGATATATTCAGGGGACGCTGGACTGTGGTTTGCATTTATATCCCTCATCGACATCCATATTTGTCTCGTATACAGATGCTGATTGGGGTGGCTATCCGGACACCAGACGGACTACGTCTGGCTATTGTATGTTCCTTGGCAATAACCTGGTCTCATAGTCAGCAAAATGCCAGTCAACATTGTCCCGATCCAGTGCCAAGGCCGAGTATCGAGGGGTAGCTAATGTGGTCTCGGAATTATGTTGGTTACGTAATTTGCTTTTGGAGCTTCATTGTCCCATTCAGAAAGCAACCTTGGTTTATTGCGATAATGTTAGTGCCATCTACCTTTCTGGTAATCCGGTTCAGCACCAGCGCACTAAGCATATCGAGATGGACATTCACTTTGTCCGCGAAAAGGTTGCTCGTGGTCAGGCACGCGTCTGCCATGTCCCGTCAAGATATCAAATTGCCGACATCTTTACAAAGGGTCTTCCCTCGATCCTTTTTGAAGATTTTAGGGACAGTCTCAGTGTTCGACAACCGCCCGCTATGACTGCGGGGGTGTGTTACATATACCGAGTATACATACGATATACACGTTATGCACATGTATATCCTATGTATACTTGGTCTCGGTTTCCCTCTCGGATATTGTCCATATTTGTACACAAGTTTGTATAGTTGTAGTGTACCTTAATTAGTCTTGTACTCTTACCATAATTGTATAATTAATCTCCTTATAGAATAAGATTTTAAGAGTAAAATAGGAATATGATTCTTCTATTATGAAAATATGTAAATTGTATATATAGTCTTTCAAGTAATGAAAATAATCAAGAGATTATTTCTTTCAATTCGATTTCAATTTAGAACAGAGCGGAGAGGTTCTTCAACCTAGATGCTAAAACTTACAACTCCTTGGATAACGTAAACGATAAAAAAAATTAGATAGAAGATTCCAAACATTCAGTAGCATCAATTTAGATGCTTCTGAACTCACAAAGAAAGTTAATAAAAGTTTTTCTGAAAATTGCAGTTGCAAGTAACTTTTTTGGAATCACTGCAATCTTAATTTTCATGTTCTATTGATTAAAGAATAGATGGTCTAACTCAATCTCAAAAGCTAGCTTGTAGGGTGAGTATTATCCAAGTTTATATAAGGAGTTCATGTTCTCATTCTATTTTCGATGTGAGACTCTTAACACTTCTCGCACGCCCAGACATCGTCAACTGAAGCGTGGACAATATAATTTGGGGGCCCAACATCGTTGAACAAAGAATTGGAATGAGCCTAGCTCTGATACCATGTAAAGAATGGATCTTGGGCCTAACTCAATCCCAAAAGCTAGCTTGTAAGGTGAGGATTGTCCAAGTCCATATAAGGAGTTCATGTTCCATTCTATTTCCGATATGGGACTCTTAACACTCCCCGCATGCCCAGACATCGTTAACTGGAGCGTGTACAATATAATTTGAGGGCCCAACATCGTTGAACAAAGAATTGGAATGAGCCTAACTCTGATACCATGTAAAGAATGAATCTTGGGCCTAACTCAATCCCAAAAGCTAGCTTGTAAGGTGAGGACTGTCAAAATTCATATAAGGAGTCTATGTTCTCATTCTATTTTCGATGTGAGACTCTTAACATATAAAGTCACGGTTCGTACATCCATAGGTGTCTCCTCCTGCTCCTATTATTATTATTATTATTATTATTATTATTATTATTATTATTATTATTATTATTATTATTATATTTGTGCATCATAATTTTTACTCTTCAAATGGGCTGCTTTATAATATTTCCCTTCAAATGGGTTGGTTTTTAATATTTCTCCTTCAAATGGGCTGGTCTTTAATTTTTTATTTTTTTTTATAGAAAAGGACTTAACTAGCCATGAGGGTGAAACTATTTACACCAAATGATCCAAGAATCTTAAAAGTCATTTTAGCCTTTTTAAACTAATTTCAGCATGTGTATAGAAACTGTATAATTATTGTATTAAATGTGTATCACTGATGTATATGTATAGAAAATATATCATAAAGAAAACATATAAAAACTTTATCACTATGTGTATAGAATATGTATAAAATGTATCATACGTATAAAAAACATATAAAAACTGTATCACTTTGTGTATAGGATATGTATCGATCTACTATGTGTATAGAAAATGATATCATTGTTATAATTTATGTATATAAATGTATAATCAACGTATATTCATTAGCTATACACATATTATACAATTATAACATACATAATATACATGTTTTGGAGATATTTCTTAAAGGCAGCGTTCAGAAGCCCAACCTTTACAGATTATCCCAATGTATGTGTATAGAATATGTATCTCAACCGTATGTCTGAAATCACCACAAAATATTATTTCTTTCTGTCCCCTTAAAACAAATTTATAGAAATTGTCCAAAAAATCAAAGAAAGAAAGAAATAAAAGATAGCCAGCAGGAGTAATGAACCAGAATTGTATGGCTTCACAAGTGCATTTAAATATTTGATGCACCTATTTTGGCTGAGATTAGAACCGGTGGCTAGAAATTGACATTACTTTGCTTATAAAGTACAATTCGGATACTTTTGCTAATTTGAGGTTTAAAATTGTCTTATGTTTTTTCTTAATTCATAAGCCGTCATTTTTCCTTTTTTTTGGGGGGGGGGGGGGGGGGGGCTGATTGTCCTTCGTTTGAGCTGGTCTTTAATCCCCCCACCCCCACCCCCCAAATCACTAGTCTTCAATTTTTGTCCCTAATTCGCATTTAATGAAAATTTGTGGGTCAACGTACTCTTTATTCGCTAGTCTACAAAATAAGAGATTCTTGGTTCAAACCCCACCAGAGTCAAAAAAAAGAAAAAAATTCACAAAAATTATGTCTATTCGGCCAAAGTTGCATAGAGATTATGCCTTAAGGGGCATAATTTCTATGTAACTAGCCGGACAAGGCATAATCTTAAATTTCAACGGAACTTTGCCTTCGAACCCACAACCTCAGTAGTATTTTCAGTTATTTTTTTAGGTGACGAGCAAAAATTAAAGACCACCAATATGAGGGGTAAAAATCAAAGATCACCCTAAAATAAGGGCAATCGTGCGAATTGCCCAATTTTTTGCCCTTTAGCAATCAAACGTATGCCTAGTGGGGCATAAGTACTTTAAGGGCGGGGCATAACTTGTGGCATATTATGATGCGAAAATATAAATTTATACATAGCAAGAAAATTATTTATTATGAGGGGAAAAAATTAAAGACCAGCACAAAAGAAGGACATAAGTGCCAATGACCCCAAAATTATGGGCTAGAATTCCTTAAGATCCCAATTCAATGACGCTTACAAGAGTTCTTCCAAAATGTACGCCATTCAAATTTTTGGTTCACGGATAGATAATTGTTCTTGTGAGTTTACTTATAAAAGAATTTACACCTCTACAGAGGCGGACCTATTCTTAACATTATTGAGGGGGTTATTGGACTCTCGTAAATTTCGGTAGAAATCTTGTATATATGTGTGTATATCTTGAAAATGATTATATAATTAACTTGGCACTAATAGAATATTTATCAATATTCTTTTATTAATTGTATTAATTTCCTATTTTATGTAGAATTATAATCTTTTATAATTATGTTAATTAGTTATCTAATTTGTATCAAAGTAAATATTCTTGTAACTTTATATATATTGTAAATCATTCATATAATAAAATCAAGGAACATATTTCTTTAGGCACCTTGACCGCTATTAGCCTTTAGGGACACTGGTTTAAAATGCCAAAATAGGAACAATGATTGATATTATTAGAAATGCCCAAAAAAATCATATTCGTAAAGCAGAAACATAAACGCACTACAAAATAATTATTTGGTTATGCCATTTTGGGCTTTGCTCTAACCGAAGCTATTGCATCGTTTGCCCCAATGGTACTGATCATTGATACTGTAAAAGTAGTTTTCTTGCTTTTGTGCCAGCTCATGATCTAAATGAGTCTCACATACACCCTAGTACATGTTCCTCGACGCTGAGGGCACCCCCGAAGAGCGGGGGATTTCGTGACATTTCTGATTGCATTGCCTCTTTGAGTGAAGAAGAAAGGGGCTTTGTATAGACAGTCTTGAGCTTTGACCAATGCTGGGGCTGTAGTATGTTCCAAGGGTTGGGTTGTTCGCCCATTAAAGCGGTACGTGAGCTGGGTTCAGAACGTCGTGAGACAGTTCGGTCCATATCCGGTGTGGGCGTTAGAGCATTGAGAGGACCTTTAGTACCCCCCGGCGTTAAAATCACGTGTCTGCGTCTACAATCTACACGTCGATGTATAAATTAAGTTAAAGCTTTGTTTTTGTCGTTACGATTTGATTTTATATACATTAACATTGATAGAATTTTTACATGATCAAAATACTTTAACATGATAGCTATTTTATTTTTAAAGTTATTATACCTTATTTCTGTGAATAATCACATATTGTCGTCGATCTATCTTACCTGATGTTGTACAAAAATCTTGTACTCTGAAGGCATAGAAATTAAACTCTTATCCCTAATAATATAGGCTATGTATGATTGGAGGGATTGAAAAAATAATTTCAGCATAAAATCGTGCAAAATTAGTACTCCTACATATATTTGGTTAGAGAGAGTATGAAATATAATCCTTGCGTATCTTATGCAGCAATTGGTTGGTCGTATGAGAGAAAATAATCACTGCATAATTTTATGCAATATTTGATTAGTCAATAATAACACGCACGTTAAGTTATTTATATAATAGTTTATCATTTTATATAGAATAGAATATGAAATTTATTCTCTCAACTTTTGCCCAACAAAGGATCCCATGTATTGTCTTGTATGCTTTCAAAAGTTCTCTTTCTGAATAATTTGGACTGAGCCTTCATTTCAATATTTTACAATCTAGTAACTACTAAAAACTGTTTTTTTTTTGGATGTTGTCGATGATATCAGTCGCAAATTCATCGAAAATGTTACCGATAAGTCGAATTCCAATCGGAAATTTCCCCTTTTTAGTAGTGTATGCTAGTGATCTTATATCAACAACAATAACATACTCAGTGAAATTTCATAAAGTGGGGTCTGAGAATGATAAATTTTCACAGTGTAAAATTTATTAAGGAGAAATATTCCTTATCAAAAAATTTCTATTATTAAAACTCAAATTCGAAACATTGAGTGAAGTAATTCAAAAAGATTTGGCAAATAGGCATTTGGTAAGTCTTAATTTGGAAAAAGGCTTTTGAATTTTTTAAATTTTTTTTAGGTTAGGGCGAAGAGGAGTGGTCCCGGGGTATAATTCATCATTTTTAAAAGTTTAAAGGTTTTAAAATAGTACACTTAAGTCCCTTTCTTTTTGTGTTAAAATATACAAGAAACCCTCTCTCTCTCCCTCTTCAATCCATTTCACTTTTTGAAATTAAAATTCTCTCAAGCTTCCAACCTACTCTTTCTCTCCCCCCAAACTTCGATATTGTTCAATGGTCTTTTTTCATGTATTTTTTTTAATTTGCCAACTCTTTCGGAGCATTCTGAGCTCCATATTGCCCTGAAAGTTTTATTTTTTTCCGATTCATGGTGTTCATAAAGTTTCAATTTTTATTCAAAATTTTAAAAGTTTAGCTTGTATTTCTGGTTGTTTCGATCTTTCTTTTTCTGTTTTTACTTTTTGCAAATGGATTATGGTCTATACCAGACTTTTGATCATTTATTCTTGTTACTATATCGTGGTTGACCAACATCACTCTATTGTTTGTATATAGATCATAAAGAATGCCTAAATGTAGAGGAAGAGGAGAGAAAATAGTCTCCCATTCTGTTGATATGGTTCAAATCCGTTCTAATGCGACTGTTAAAGATTAAAAAAAAGAAGTTGTTAGACGAGAAGGAAAAAGAAAAATAATTGTTGAAGCTGATAGTGAGGCCTGCTGAGATCCCATTGATGAGCATAATGTGGATGAAGATCAAGATGATTGAGGTGATAGTTATGTTTTGGATGATGGTTCAAAGCAGTCTGGTTCTGATGAAGTTATTGATACCTTTTCTGACGAGAAGGATTCAAGCTCGACTACGACGTAACCACTACCACCGCCGTCAACGCCTTTCACCCGACGAACTCCTCTTGAGAAATGATATAGAGTGTCCTTTCATGAGGTTCAAAGATGACATACAACGGTTGAAAATCCACATTCTCAGCGTGTAATCTTTGAAAGGATCGGGAAAGAGCCTGATGATTGGACCATCATCTTACCTACCCCCTAATAGACTATTATTTTTGTATATTTTTTTGTAAAACTTTTATTTATGAAAAGAGAATGGAGGAGTTTGATCGAGAAAAATAATAGAGGAGTTTAATCAAGAAAAGTGACAGTGGAGGAAATACACCAGAAAATAAGTCAAATTGAAAATAAATCACCTTACTCTATAATAACTCAGTGCTTAGGACACTTTTAGACCAGTTTGATCGATGATAAACTAGTTAAATAAAGGCGTCTGTTGCAATGTGAAGCATGCTGAATTTGCACTAGTCCCACGGGAATTTTTTTTTAAAAAAAATCAAACCCCAAACCCTAACCCCCAACCCCAGACCCCAAATCCCAAATTGCATAAATCTAAGGGATTGTGGATAGATATACCATAAACTGACTGTAGTCAATATCTAACAGTTATCATTTAGGCTCGACTTCACGCATGGTCAATAATTATCCACATGTTATATATAGACCAAGGTAAATATTTGTCTAAAATACTATAAATAAATAAAATCAAATAAATAAAAGGACATTCCACTATTTAATCATTATGATAACATTTTAATACATCATATGAGAGTCTCATCCATTGAATACATGATCAAAAGAGTTTTAGGACAAGTAATGATACTTAAAAGGCCAATATTTATCTAAAAAGCTATAAATAAATAAAAAGACTTGATACTATTTAAATATTATAATAACACTTTAACACATCATATGTGAGTCCTCATTCATTGAACACATCATCAAAAGAGTTTTAGGACAAGTAATGATACTTAAAAGCCAATATTTGTCTTAAAAAAGACATAAATAAATAAAAGAAAATAAATAAAAAGACTTGATTGTAGGGTTTTGTTGGGTCATGAACACAATGTTCGCACAACAGAAGTTAAAATTTTACCTAACAGTGAACTGGTATAGCTATATGATAATTTAATGAATGTCAAAACATAATCAGAAATACTTACAAGTCTTTGTATGCTGGATTCACAACTATGGTATCCACGCGAGTTGTCTCTCCAATTGCAAGTTCCAACTCCAGTGTATTTATCTAACGAAGAACGCTAGACATTCTTTTGTTAGAAGAGAGAAAGTAATTCAAGACTCTAAGTCTTGCATCCTCTGTTTTGCCTGACTGACTAACTACCTAATTATGAGATTTGTGTTGTTTATATAATAAGTAAAGGGAAAAACCTAAATCTAAAAGGAGTACAAAAGACTAATCAGGCCCAAGTACTTTCTTTAGGTTTTCATCCAAGCCCCTTTATTACATTAACATATTTAATTAAGTCCAAAATCCAATCTTGACTTAATTAAATAATTTCTATCAAATAGAAATATATTTCATAATTATTATAAATTAAATATTTCGGGTCCTAACCGAATATTTAATATTTTCTCAATACACTCTTAGATTGAAAAGACAATCGCATATAGTGTGACCCTATAGGCCTTCACATATCGACATTAATCTAATTAAGGTTCGTACGAAACTCCTATACGTCTTTGTATGACGAACTCAATATGTGAAGTACGTTTACACGAATCCAACAAACTTTACCTTTATGTGGAATAATAAAATCCTTTCATTCATGACACACTCGATTAAGCTTAGGATTTGTCAAGTGTCTATCTAAATGGCTTAATCACTTTATCTCATCTTTATTAGTCGACAACTAGACCATATTCAAAATATGTCTCTTGCATTGACCAATGACTTTATTCGACCTAATATAGAGAAGTTGAGTGTTTTCTCGAATTTCCAATCGAGAAATGAATCATATTCTTGGCTCAACTACTGCCTTTGTTTACATCGTAATGCACCCAACTCAAGTCGTATCTACCCCATAAGGAGTGCAAGCTTTGAACTTGGTCAAAGTCATTCTGCAAACAAGGCACGTATTGACCTCAAGTTGAAGGAATTTTATATCCCACATGCCGATAACACTATAGACATGTATAACAAACAGTTTATCGGCAGGGTGTACCAATACTCTCCAAAGTATCCATGTGTCCATCACGAATAACAATTACTCGTAGTCGTGAAACTCACTACATTCTCTAAGAATGTGATGCAGACCACATGTCAACTTATAACATATCATCGATATCCTATTCTCGATGATCATTAGTCAAGGAAATTTTGAGAGTTACGCTTTATCATTAATATCTCACTCTATCAATGACAGCGCCAACTCAATATAGCACATATATGAATAATTGCAAACAATCAAACAATAATTCAATAACTGCAAATGCCATAAATATTAATCATTAATAATATGAATGTGTTCAAGTACATTTGTCCATAATTAGAATTGTCTCTAGGACACATATACTTTCAATCTCCCACTTGGACTATAGTCAATATCCAATGTATCTAATACCCATATTTTCAAAATGACCATTATGTTTAGCTAAGCTTAATGATTTTGTACATAGGTCATCTAAATTATTATCTGTGGGAACATAATCTATATCTATTTCTTTGGATTCCACCATCTCCCTAAGTATGTGGTACTTCCTTGGTACATGCTTATTTCTGTTGGTTGATCTTGGTTCCTTTGCTTGCGCAATCGCACCAGTATTGTCACAATATATGGTTATTGTACGACTGGCACTTGGAACAACCCCTAGTTCTTTTAAGAATGCAGTTATCGCGATAGCCTCTTTACCAGCTTCCGATCCAGCAATGTACTCGGCTTCAGTTGTCGAATCAGCAGTGGTTTCTTGCTTGGAACTTTTCCAACTTACTGCTCCACCGTTAAAAATAAAGGTATATCCAGATTGTGACTTGTAGTCATCAAGATCTGTTTGGAAGCTAGCATCAGTGCACCCAGTAGCCACTAGCTTCTCTTGCCCACCATAGACTAAGAAATACTCTTTAGTTCATCTAAGATACTTAAGAATATTCTTGACTGCTTTCCAATGTTCCTCCCCAGGATTCTTCTGGAATTTGCAGGTCATGTTAAGTGCATAAGCCACATCTGGCCTAGTGCAAGTCATGGCATACATGATTGATCCTATAGCTGAAACATATAGGATCTTCATTATGCGTTCAAGTTCTGCAACGGTAGAAGGACTATCCTTCTTAGATAACTTGATGCCATGATTCATATGAAGACCTCTTTTTTGGAGTTTTCCATAGAGAAACGTCTTAGCACTTTGTCTATGTATATGGACTGTGAAATCCCTAACAATCTATTAGGTCTATCTCGATAGATCTTAATTCCAAAAATATAACAGGCTTTACCCAAGTCCTTCATCATGAAGGTGTTGGACAACCATTCCTTCACAGATTGCATGAGAGACACATTGTTTTCCATTATTAATATGTCATCTACATATATGATAATGAAAACAATATTCCCTTCCTTGCATTTACTATAAATGCATGGATCCTCTTTGCTTCTAACAAAGTCAAACAATTTGATAACTTTGTCAAAGCAAATATTCCAACTCCTCGAGACTTGCTTAAGTCCATAAATGGACTTTTGTAGCTTGCATACTGCTCTGGGTTTTGACTTGGATGTAAAACCTTCAGGTTGTATCATATACACTTCCTCAATAAGCTTACCATTGAGAAAATCGATTTTAACATCCATCTGCCAAATTTCATAGTCATAGTATGTGGTTATTTCAAGCAAAATTCAAATGGACTAAATTTTCGCAACTGGCGAAAAGGTTTTATCATAGTCGACCCCAGGTCATTGACTATAACCTTTTGCTACCAACCTAGCCTTGTAGGTTTGTACATTGCCATTTGCGTCAATCTTCTTCCTGAAGATCCATTTACATCCTATGGGTCTAACCCCAGTTGGCAAATCAACCAAGTTCCAAACTTGATTATTGTACATTGAGTCCATTTCAGATTTAATAGCTTCCTGCCATCTCTTTGAGTCAATGTCTAACATAGCCTCAATGTAAGTTGTAGGTTCATCATTGTCAAGAATTTCTATGTCATTTTGATTCTCCACAAGGAGGTTAAGTCTTTTAAGCTGACGGTGAGTCCTAGCGGACATACGGAGTTGATTATTATGCGTTTCTATGGTTCTTGTATTTTGATCATGAGAAGGTTGTTGTGCGTTGGACCTTCCACCACTATGAGAGATTTCAGGAATATCATCTTCATGTGTTTCCTGAAGGGAAGAATGTACAACCAATGTATCATCTTCCATTGGTTGTGTATACGAATCTTGCATATCTGCATTATTTCTTACATCACTCCCACTGGCTGAAGATTGTCCTCTAAGTAACAAATCTTCACCAAATACTCCCACTGAATTCTTGTCTAGGTCATTTGACAAGGATTCAATCTCCATGTTGTTTTGTGGTTCTTGAACTTCTTCAAGTTCTATCTTATTGTAACTTTGTTCCTTATAGATATAGTCTTCCTCAAGGAAAGTTGCATTCTTGAAAACAATAATCTTATGTTCTTCAGGAATATAGAACTAGTATCCTCTTGTTTCTTTTGGATATCCCACAAAATAACATTTCTCACTTTTAGATTTCAACTTGTCAATAAGCATTTTCTTTACATATGTAGGACAACCCCAGGCTCGCATATGCGTAAGAGCAGGCTTCTTGCAATACCATATCTCATATGGTATTTTCTCTACTGACTTTGAAGGAACTCTATTCAGAATATAGATTGAGTTCTGTAAAGCATAACCCCAAAGATATGTTGGAAGAGCTGAGAAACTCATCATGGATCTAACTATATCCAATAAGGTTCGATTTCTCCTTTCAGCAACACCATTCATTTGTGGTGTTCCAGGAGGAGTCCATTGTGATTGGACTCCATGAAGTTTCAAATAATCTAGAAATTCTTTACTCAAGTATTCTCCTCCTCGATCCGATCGAAGAGTCTTGATACTCCTTTCAAATTGTTTCTCCACTTCTAACTTATACTCTTTGAATTTCTCAAAGGCTTCGGACTTATGCTTCATAAGATACACATGTCCAAATCTAGTGAAATCGTCTGTAAAAGTAACGAAAACTTCCCTTAGCTTGAGTAGAAAATGACCCACATACATCAGTATGGACTAACTCAAGTACCTCTTTGGCTCGTACACCTTTCCCAGAAAGTGGCTTATTTGTCATTTTTCTTCTCAAACAAGATTCACAATTACTATAAGACTCAAAGTCAAATGGTACTAGATAGTCTAACTTTCTTAATCTTGCTATCCTTGTTTCATTAATATGACCAAGCCTACAATGCCATAAGTAGGTGGAATTTCTCAGATTACTTATCTTAGCTCGCTTGTTTTGCACATTGAGAATATCACGATTACAATTAAGTGTATACAAACCATTCACAAGTGGAGCATTCCCATAAACAATACCATTATGCGATAGTATATAATTACTATTAGCAATAGATGAGGAAAAACCTTCAATGTCTAACATAGGAATGGAAATAATATTTCTCGTAATTGAGGGAACAAAATAACAATTATTTAATTCTAGTCTATAACCCGAGGGTAGATCTAATCTATAAGTTCCTACACACTCAACATCAACTCGTGCTCCATTTCCCACGCGTAGGTCAACTTCCCATGGTCTAACCATCCTGCTGTCAATTAGCCCCTGCACATTATTACAAGTATGTGATCCACAAGTAGTATCCAATACCCAACAGTGAGAGTTATTCGTAGACATATTTATCACAATGACAAACATACCTTTTCCAGCAGAGCCAGAAGCACCTAATGCCTTATCTCCCTCTGGAGCAATGTAGTCTTTCTTCCAATGCCCTTTCTATTTACAGTCGAGGCATACGTCTTTAGGTAACCTTAACTTCTTTTGAACAACCCTTTTTGGTTTCAAAGTTGTGGGTTTGGCACCAACCTTAATCTTCTTCTTATGCATGTTCTTACCCTTAGGCTTGAACCTAGCAGATGAGCTCACCATGAGCACATCCTTGCCCTTTGAGGTGGATGATTCATAAGTCTTAAACATGTTATGAAGTTCTGGAAGCTTCGCCTTAGTTCCATTCATGTTGTAATTCACAATGAAGTTTTCAAATGAACTAAGAAGCGAGTTCAATATTAGGTTGACTGAGACATTTTCAGGCAGCTTCGTTCCAATCGAAGCCAACCTCCCAATCAATCCAATCATCTTCAAAACATGATCAGGCGCCTGGCCCCCTTCATTAAGCTTGGACTTGAAGAGATCTCTCAACAGTTCATACTCCATTGTCTGAGACTGTGAAGCATAAAGACTCTTCAAATGTTCTAACATCTCATAGGGACCCATGTTCTCATGTTGCCTTTGTAACTCTGTAATTCTAGAGGACATCATAACACATTGTGCCGATGTCGCATCATCCTGATGCTTTTGATAAGCAGCTTTGTCAAACATAGCATACTTAACAAATTTCTTATCAAGAATCTCAGGAACAGCTGTGTCCAACACATACTCAATCTTTTCCAGCCTTAGAACCAAACGCAAATTTTGCAACCAATCCGGATAGTTTGATCCAGTCAACTTGTTCGTTTCAACTAAATATTTCAATGATAAATTCGACATTTTAAATAATCTGAAGAAATAGATAGAACGAAATTAAACTCAAATATAATTTCTTGAATACATTCAATAACTAATTAATATGGACTTTAGTTTAATTAGCTCCTACTATTTTAACATATTCTATGACCCCAGGGAAGAATACAGACACATATCAAATATGATTATAATGGGCCAAGATCCAAGTTCATACCATCGTGGCCTCTGCTAGGGCTGATGACCACAACAACACAACCTGGTAGGTCTCAAAACCAATTACAAACAATTCGTAATTCTTGGTTGATCGAGTTTAGTCGATTTGTGTCCTTAGATTATTCTGACACTAGGGCGCCAAGATATAACTAAGTAAGTCAACCCCGTTACGCAACTATAATTTTGCATAGGTTTAGCCTTGAAGACCAGAGAAAACACTAGGGTGTAAATACTCATGGTCGAAAAAGGGTCTTGTACTCATTCAATTATAACGGATGACGCGTTCATTCCAAATGAGACTTATATTAAATTTTTGGGGAATATTTTAAGCGGGGTTTTAACAAGATTCAAGTTTTATATGCTTGATCAAATAAAGCACATATTGGGCGTCGCCTACCCAAACATAATATAATGTGGTCCGACAAATACTGGGCACCGTCTACCCAGACATAAACTTACGGACTCTATATTAATTATTTAAATGACAATCAATTAAATAATTAGGAGAAATAATTAATATAAGAGCATATTATCAAATAACATGCTAAATAACAATAATCGCGGGTTAATTACTTTGTTTTAATTTAGAAAACATTTAAATTCCAAATTTAAACCTCAATTTTTATTATTTTTTTTAGAATTTTTTGCCTATCCAAACAGTCCCTTAACATTTCTAAAACTAAAATTGATTTTCAGGGACTTTTTTGTTAATTTCAGGGACCTTTTTGTAATTTTCAGGGACCTTTTTGTAATTTTCAGATTCTTTTGTTAGGACCCGAAATATTTAATTTTCAGATTCTTCTGTCGGCTATTTCCAAGCAGCCTTCCCGTCCTTTACCATGCACCATGCTCAAGATTTTAGGGCGGAGAAGCCTCAATACGCCATTAATGGCGGACGAGCTCCAACACTCCAAATCGAGCCGGTTTTTGCATAATGGCTTAGTTCGGGTTAATGACGTAATGGTGTTCTCGATAACAGTGGAGACGGTGGCCGGAACGACGATGAATTATCGAAAATCCAGATTCCAGCGAGTGAACAATTTCCGATTTTCTATTTTTTTTTCTTTTCAAAAATCAATTTAAACAAATTATTGAAATTAATTAACCCATCTAATTGTTATTAAATATTATCACATAATCATTAAACCAGCCCCGACTCTGATGCCACTGTAGGGTATTGTTGGGTCATGAACACAATGTTCGCACAACGAAAGTTAAAATTTACCCAACAATGAACTGGTATAGCTATATGATACTCTAATGAATGTCAAAACATAATCAGGAATACTTACAAGTCTTTGTATGCTGGATTCACAACTATGGTATCCACGCGAGTTGTCTCTCCAATTGCAAGTTCCAACTCCAGTGTATTTATCTAACGAAGAACGCAAGGAGTTCTTTTGTTAGAAGAGAGAAAGTAATTCAAGACTCTAAGTCTTGAATCCTCTGTTTTGTCTGACTGACTAACTACCTAATTATGGGGTTTGTGTTGTTTATATAATAGGTAAAGGGAAAAACCTAAACCTAAACCTAAAAGGAGTACAAAAGACTAATCAGGCCCAAGCACTTTCTTTAGGTTTTCATCCAAGCCCCTTTATTATATTAACATATTTAATTAAGTCCAAAATCCAATCTTGACTTAATTAAATAATTTCCATCAAAATAGAAATATATTCCATAATTATTATAAATTAAATATTTCGGGTCCTAACCGAATATTTAATACTTTCTCAATACAATCTTAGATTGAAAATACAATCACATATAGTGTGACCCTACATGCCTTCACATATCGACATTAATCTAATTAAGGTTCATACGAAACTCCTAGACGGCTTCGTATGACGAACTCAATATGTGAAGTACGTTTACACGAATCCAACAAACTTTACCTTTATGTGGAATAATAAAATCCTTTCATTCACGACACACTCGATTAAGCTTAGGATTTGCCAAGTGTCTATCTAAATGACTTAATCACTTTATCTCATCTTTATTAGTCGACAACTAGACCATATTCAAAATATGTCTCTTGCATTGGCCAATGACTTCGTTCGACCTAATATAGAGAAGTTGAGTATTCTCTCGAATTATCAATCGAGGAATGAATCATATTCTTGGCTCGACTACTGTCTTTGTTTACATCGTAATGCACCCAACTCAAGTCGTATCTACCCCATAAGGAGTGCAAACTTTGAACTTGGTCAAAGTACATCATTTTGCAAATAAGGCACGTATTGACCTCAAGTTGAAGGACTTTTATATCCCACATGCCGATAACAATATAGACATGTATGACAAATAGTTTATCGGCAGGGTGTACCAATACTCTCCAAAGTATCAATGTGTCCATCATGAATAACAATTACTCGTAGTCGTGAGACTCACTACATCCTCGAAGAATGTAATACAAACCACATGTCGACTTATGACATATCATCGATATTCCATTCTCGATGATCATTAGTCGAGGCAATTTGAGAGTTACGCTTTATCATTAATATCTCACTATATCAATGACATCGTCAACTCAATGGAGCACATATATGAATAATTGCAAACAATCAAACAATAATTCAATAACTGCAAATGCCATAAATATTAATCATTAATAATATGAATGTGTTCAAGTACATTTGTCCATAATTAGGATTGTCTCTAGGACACATATACTTTCATTGATACTATTTAAAAATTATAATAACACTTTAATAAATCATATGAGAGTCCCTCTTAATTAGACACATGATCAAAGGAGTTTAAGCACAAGTGATGGTTGTCCTTAGAACACGGTTGTGCTTTGAGAACAATAACTTGTTGTCAAACTAATTGAATACTAGTGTTATGATTATCATCACTTGTTCTAAAACTCTTTTGATAATGTGGTCAATGGATGGGGACTCTCATATGCAGTATTAAAGTGTTATTATAATGTTTAAATAGTATCAAGTTTTTATTTTTAATTTTTATTTATTTATGATTTTTTAGACAAATGTTGGCCTTTTATGTATCATTACTTGTCCTAAAAGTCTTTTGATCATGTGTTCAATGGATGGAGACTCTCAAGTAGGGATGGCAACGGATTGGATCTGGACCGGATGCTACTAGATTCAGATTCAGATCCGTTTTTGATACCTGAATTCAGATCCGTCGGGTCCATAAAAATCACATCCAAATCCGGATCCATCGACTCCACTGGGTCCACGGATCGGATCTGGATCCACATGTAAAAAATCTTGCCTTGCTAAGAATGTAACCTTGCTAAGATTTTTTTTTTTGAACTGATAAACGATTTTTACTTAGCTAACAGTTTACTGTGTTTCAATTTTGAAATGTTCATATGAGATATTTTGTTCGTTGTCTCGTTTTGATCGTGAGCTATTAATTGAAAAAGTTGGACAATGACAATAGTTGTGGAAAATGCTGACTAGTATTTCCACAAGTGCATGTGCTTGGAATCTTCACAAATGAAGTGAATATAATTTTAACTACTTTTCTATGTAGATGTTAGTCATTCACTAATATAACATTGATTTTATTATCGAAATTACCTCTTTATTTTTTAGTTTTTGAGTTAACGCGGGGATTAATTAAACTTGTTTTGAGAATTAAACTTGCAAGGATGTGCTTAGCAATTTTAAGAAAATACTTATAAAATTACATTCTGGGTTATGAATATATTTAATAAAAAATAGATCCACGGGTCGGATCTAGACCGGATACGGATCTCAAATACAAGATCCAGATCTGATCCGTCAGAAATGGATCCGGGTCCGATCCAGATCCGTCGGGTCCAAATTTTGAAGATCCATATCCTATAAAATGGATCTAGATCCACCGGATCCGGACCGGGTCCAGGATCCGCGGCCTTCTCTACTCTCAAGTAATGTATTAAAGTGTTATTATAATGTTTAAATAGTAAGTCTTTTTTTTTTAATGGCCATTTTAGACAAATATTGACCTTTTAAGTATCATTACTCATTTTAAATTTTTTTGATCATATATTCAATGGATGTGGACTCTCATATGATTTATTAAAGTATTATTGTAATATTTAAATAGTATCAAGTGTTTTCATTTATTTTATTTTATTTATTTATGGCCTTTTAGACAAATATTGGCCTTTTAAGTATCATTACTTGTCCTAAAACTCCTTTGATCATGTATTCAATAGATGGGGACCCTCATATGATGTATTAAATTATTATTATTATAATACTTAAATAGTGGCATATTCTGTTATTTGTTTTATTTTATTTATTTATGACTTTTTAGACAAATATTATCATTGGTCTATATATAACACGTGAATTTTTTTTTGACCATGCGTGAAGTCGAGCCTAAATGATAATTGTTAGCTATTGACGACAGTCGGTTTATGGTATACCTATCTACGGTCCCTTAGATTTGTGCAGTTTGGGTATCAGTTTGGATATACTGCACAAAGTTTCTGCACAAAAAATTTGTGGTTGGGGTTTCATTTTTTAATTTTTTTTTTGTGTTCATTACACTCTTCATCATCACTATCAGGATCATTCTGTCACCTTGCTCATAGAAATCTAATTCAAACATTTTGAGGTGTCTTCCCATTCACCAATGTAATCACCACCTACTATAATATATTTTTTGCAATCGACGCCGTAATAAATCTATAATAGACTATGGCTATGGTCTATGACTGCAATCGACGCTATAATAAGTCATTCGGGACTGATTTTCTGATGAAAAGCCAGAATTTCACCGGAAACAGAATCTAATAAGTGAAGAAATCGGAACCTTTTGGAGGGAAATATTTAAATATTTATTTCTTTTTGGGGTGATTAAAATGAAGGGAAATGCTGTTTTTTTTATTTATTATTTCAGGTAATTAAATGGTTGGGGTTGGAGATCAAAGTGTAGTTTTCAAAACTTTGAGGCTATGTTTGGACACAGCAAAATCTGACGTTACTGACGTAACAAATGTAGCCATCCACCTAATTTCCTGAAACTTGAGGCCTTTTTTCTAATTAAGTTTCTGAATAGGCCTTCTAGACCCCAAGTAATTCTATCCATCTCATGTTATCTCTTGATGGTTTCCTCCATTTATTTGACTTGGTACCACTTAAACCTCCAATCTTCTTTTAAAACTACGAAGTCTGTCCACCTTAAAAATATTTAAAAATTATAGATAGAAAGTTTAAAATACAATTGGTCAATGATTAGAATTTAGAATTAGTTAGTGAGTAGCTCAACTTCCGCTCTGTGTTGTTCAACTGCTAGCCATAAAATAGTAGTTGTGGTTCATTTTCTCATTTATTGTTTAGGTAGATATCATTTCTTTTTTTGATATCCAGCTTCCCAACTTACGCCAGATTATTTCTGGAGATAGTAGTTCCGATCCCTCATCATTACTACCAGTAAATCGCGGGATGTGCTAAATAATCAGGGTTTGAGAACAGAGCAACTGATAGTAGTTCCGGTCCCTCAGCACTACTACCAGTAAATTGCAGGATGTCGCTCGAATGACTGGGGTTTGAGAACGAAAGAATCGATATCACCCTACAAGGTTCTGTCTCTTCTCCTTTGCCATTCAGCTATGCCCGAGGACTAGATATCATTTTCAATGGGACAACATGCAGTTATGCAAATTGTTTTTTGATACTAACTAGCCTAAAATTCACCACCAAACAAAAACTGGTTTCCAACCAATTATTCGAGTTTTTTCAATTTTTTTTGTCCATATTAGGAGTTGGATTTGGCCCACTAAAGTGCATACAAGTTAAATATTACTCTCTCCGGATAAAAAAGAGTATCTATTTAACTTTTATTTTTTTGTAATAAAAAAAGAGTGTTTACTTATCAAATCAAGAAAGAATTAATCTTACTTTTTCGGATTTGCCTTTATTAAGTGTATGGTGATCAAATCTCAATACCTATTTAATTAGGGACATTTTAGTCAAATTAATTAGTTTTTCTTAGATGTTAGTATTTTCTTCATGAGTTTGTAAATGACTAAGTGAATACTCTTTTTTATCCGGAGGGAGTATGATAAACTTTCTACAATTTGATTAGTCAAGGCAGTAAAGTAGGATTAAGTAGTATAAAAAGTGTTAAGTAGAATTAAGTAAGAAAAAGAAGAAGAATAACAAGAATAGTAGGATTAAAAAGAAAAAGAGAATGATCAAGTACTATTAATTACATTAAGTAGTGTTAAGTAATATTAAGTATTATTAAGTAACATTAAATAGAATTAAGTAGAAGTTAAACAAATATACCCCTCTGTTTCTCACATTAATTAGGAGGTCTTTTTTATTTATTATTATTTTACCTTATTTTTGTGGTAAAATATAATCTCTATTCATTGAATATTTACTATATGATTGAGGTGTTTGTAGTTTTCAATAACAATTACTTTAAAAAAAAATAATTTTATCTTAAACTTTAAAAATGATAAATAATATTTAGACATTTTCTTTAGAAATTATGATAAATAATTTGAGACCGGGGAGTAGCAAATAAGGCTAACTATATCTATGTTTATTTGTAACCTATTGGGACCCTCAGAACATAAATCATTGAAGCATGAGTCTGAGAGGAAATAAACAAAATACTCTAAAAATAATAGTAGTATACTTAAAATATGACTCCAAGAAATCCACTAGGGAAGCATATAGTCTGACAGGAACAAAAATCAAAATCCTACATTCCCTATTGAACACCTTTTCCCCCCTCCCAATTCTTGTTTTCTCAGATTACCTAGTAGTGCTCATAGTTTTTCAGAGCAAAGATTGTAATTGAATTTCCCACCAATAGTGTATAGCCAAGTGTGCAGCTTCATTGCATCAAGAAGAGGTATAATTTTTGTTGTTTTTGCTATTTTTTTATTTAATTCTAAAGTCTTGTGTAACTTTTTGAGGTGTGTTTTTGCTTTTTTGTATATTTATTTTAGGGTTTAGTGTAATTTTTTGTGGTAGATTATTTTAGAATTTGATTAGACTTTCTTGGTGTTTACAGTTTAGTTATTTTTTTTTACTATTTCTGTCAAATCTAAACGACAAAGTTCGGTAAATATTTTACGTAAACTAAAAGTGTTAACTTAAGCCAAACTTAAAGGATCAAAACTGTTAAATCCATATTTAAGAAACTATTTTGAACTTATCCTCAAATAAGAGACCATTTTTGTCATTATTTTTAACCTATTGGGACCCCCCAAAACATCAATCATTGAAGCATAGTGTGACAAGAATAATGAGTAGACGAAATAAATAAAATACTCTAAAAATCACTAAATCAACTAGTGAAGCATAGTCTGACAGGATCAAGAATCAAAATCCTACATTCCCTATAGAACACCTTTGTTTCTCTCAATTTTTTGTTTTGGCCATAAAGCAATTGGTCTCATGATTCTCAGATTGTTATTTGATTTCCAATAGGATATGGCCAAGTGTTGCAGCTTCACTGCATCAAGAAACAGGTGCTTCAAATACTCTTTTTCAAACTCAGGCTTAAAATCTTCCACCACAGATTTAAGTGATGGTACTATTATGCATTTTTGGATACCCAAAATCCACAAAGAAAAAAAGCCAAATTTGCTCCTTATCCATGGAATTGGAGCCAATGCAATGTGGCAATGGGACAAATTCATCACACCCTTATCATCAAGGTTCAACCTTTATATCCCTGATTTGTTATTTTTTGGTGAATCTTATACTACTAGGCCAGAAAGAACTGAACTTTTTCAGGGACAATGTGTTATGAGAACTATGGAGACTTATGGGGTTAAGAAAATGATAGTTGTGGGGTTGAGTTATGGTGGTTTTGTAGGGTATAGTATGGCTATTCAGTTCCCTGAGGTAGTGGAAAAATTGGTTTTAGGGTGTTCTGGTGTTTGCCTTGAGGAAAAAGATATGGAAAATGGGATGTTTCAAGTGAAGAGTGTTGATGAGGCTGTTTCAATTTTGTTGCCACAGAGTCCTGAGAAGTTGAGGCAGTTGATGAAATTGTCTTTTTATAAGCCTACCAAGAATGTTCCTGCTTGTTTCCTCAATGATTTTATTGATGTAAGTCTTGGATTTCCCGCTTCTATATCCTGAATTTATTTCCATATACATAATTGTTCAATCATTTTGTGTGTGCACTTTACATGTTAGGTATAAAGATTGAATCTTGGATGCCTGGATTGAATGAAATTATCTTTGCTGGCTTGGTTATTTAGATTTCTTTGGTTCTAAATGATGATTGATTTGTGGCAATTCAGGATTCCTGAAGTTTTATTTCCACTGATTTTATTAATGGTAATGTTGGAATTATTTCCATTTACATGATTCTCTGATCAGTGTCTGTTTCCTTTCAACATAATGCTTTGTTATGTTTTCTTTTATATTTTGCGATGACTTCTTTAAAATGCTTGTCTGACCTTATTTGAAATGTCTTTTCTTAAGCCGACGGTCTATCAGAAACAATCTCTCTACCTCTCAAGTTAGAGCTAAGGTCTGCCTACACTCTACCCTCCCCAGACCCCACTCGTGGGAAAATACTGTGTATGTTGTTGTTGTTGTCTGATCAGTGTCTGTGCGGTTCAAGTATATTAGGTATAAAGATTGAATCTTGGTTGTTTAGAGACCAGGAAATTTATCTTTTCTGCCGTGAATTTATTGGTGATTATATTATTGCTTGGTGGGGAGAGTAGGACTCTTGAAGGTTTTGGGGTTTGCACTGAATTTTACTGATGTAAGTCTTGGGATTTCCACTTCTATATCCTTGTTCTCACTGATTTTATTTAAGGTGATGTGGGAATTTAGTTCAATTTGCATGATTGTTCAATCATTCGGTGTGTGCATTTCACATACTAGGTGTAAAGATTGAATCTTGGATGCCTGGAATGAATGAAAATCATCTTTGCTAGCTTGGTTATTTAGATTTTAGTGGTTCAAAATGATGGTTGATTAGTGGGAAATCACTCAAATCAGGATTCTTGAAGTTTTATTTCCACTGATTTTATTAATAGTAACGTTGGAAGTTATTTACATTAACATCAGTTTTTGTGCAGTTTATGTATTAGATATAAAGATTGAATCTGATAGTTTAGAGCAAAGGAAATTTATCTTTTCTACCTTGAAATTATTGGTGATTATTTTGTTACTTAGTGGGGAAAGTAGGACTCTTGAAGGTTTTGGGGTTTGCACTTTTAAGAGTACTGCCCAAGATAGAATAATTAAAGGGCAGCCTGGGGCACTAAGCTCCCCCTATGTGCGGGGTACGGGGAAGGGCCGGACCACAAGGGTCTATTGTACGTAGCCTTACCTTGCATTTCTGCAAGAGGCTATTTCCACGGCTTGAACCCGTGACCTCCTGGTCACATGGCTGTTTACTAGAAGAATTGAGGATTATAAATCAGTCTCATGTCTACTGTTAAAAAATAGCTTTTGTGTACCCACTTCGTCCAGAAAGTTGCCAAAAGATTATTTTTGAAAATACAGTTTTATCCGACCCAAAGATATCTGAAAGGTTTACACCCTACTACGGTCCTCCGCTCTATCAACTGAGCTAAGGTCGGTTGTACAAACCATGCCTAGTTGATAGTATCGTAAGGTGATCTGTCTTGTTAAATTGCAAGAATGTATATTCTCCATCCACCATTTCACAAATATGAAATTGAGAGATATAAACTTTTCGATTATTTATATATGCTTGGTGAGTTTCTGGATTTTGGCCTGAAGAATGCTATTAGTTTTTTCAACTGGTTCTGGTATTCATACTTGTTGCCCTCATGATATTCCTTTACACCATTACTTTTTCTGTATACCTTCTGCTACAAACTCTTTTTTTCCGTGTCTTTTTCAAATAGACAGACAATACAGTCTCAAGAGTTTGATCAATGTGTATTAGAAGACATTCAGTGAGTTCCAAGAATGAACTTCGTCTTCCATCTACAACTTCAATTATATCATGTTGAGGAAGAAACTTCTTAAAGTTGTTTCTAAGTTGTTTGTTGATTTATCTAGCTTTTGGCCTGAAGTGTATTATTTCTTCAACCAGTTCTGGCTCCAAAGAAGCGCAAATTGTCTTGATCTATGTGCATTTCCTTCTAGTTATTTTCTTTCATGTTGTTCCTTTAGCACCGTTACCTGTGGCCCCCTTCTCTTTCTCAAAATTATTATGTAGTCTATACTTTTGAGTTCTGATATATGATTGGTATCTGAAGACATTAGTGACAATTGGGTGCTTGTTGTTTCTTATATTAGTATGTAGAAGCTAGTTGTAGGTATGGGTTAAATTGAAGATTGCAGGGAATCTTACAGTACTGACACAAGAATATATTTTTATAAGCTGCTATTGCCAAAGAAAATGATAATAAATTCCATTCATGCACCACTTGTCAGAGTGAGAGGATATTATATGAAATCCCTCTTCTCCAGAACAGAAATTATAAAAAAGGAGAAAGAAGATTGCAAAAAGAATCAAAATCCGACCTGCCGGATTCGAACCAGCGACCTAAGGATATCTGATAGGTTTTACACCCACTACAGTCCTCCGCTCTACCAACTGAGCTAAGGTCGGTTGTTGTTGATTCTTTCCAATGCTATGGTTTTGACAACAATATAAAATGTCTATCTTGTTTTAGTCCAAGAATGAATTCCCTCTCAAAGCACTGCTGAATACTGTCCACCAGTGTTATCAAGAATGCCTATTTGCAAGAGCATGAGCATTTTTTTACTTATCAAAAAAAGGAAAAAGAATGGTTTGAAACTAGATTGGTTATTACTTGATCTTCCCTGTACCTTGACTTGGAGTCTTGATAGCATTTTAAGGTTATCTTACTTTGTGAGTTCCAAGAATGGATTTAGTCTTCCACACAGTTTCAAAAATATAAATTTTAGGAAGAAACATTTAAAGTTATTTGGTGACTTGTCACCTTTTGGCCTGAACTGTACGTTATTTCTTCTACCAGTTCTGCTCCAAAGAATCCCAAATTGTCATGAATCATGATCTATGTGCATTGCATCCATCTAGTTATTTGTTCTCATGTTTTTCGTTTACGTGTTCTCTAGGCATTCATTCTGCATTGTTTGAACAAGCACACATTCTTTCTGCATTGTCACGCCTAAGTATCGGTTTAAAGTTCTTGCTGTCTGTTTGTCTATATAAACTCTTTCATTCCCCTCCACCATCCTGGTGCCCCCTTTCTCTTTCTCAAATATTGTATGTAGTTTATATCCTTGTATTTTGTTGTTAAATGATTGGTATCTCAAGGCATTTATGATGTTGGGTGCTTGCTTTTTTCTTACATTGGTATAGAGAAACTAGTTATTGTGGGTCTGCGTTTTTCACTGAAAGCTTAACACTCTGTCTGGATTAAGAAATTGGAAATTGCAGGGAATCTCACACTACTGACCCAAGAATATATTTTATTCCAATAAGCTGCTATTACCAAAGAAAATGGTAGCAACTCTTTTCATGTACCACTTGTCAGAGTAGGAGTATATTATATGGCAAACCCCTCTTCTCCAGATTAAAATAATTAAATTTTAAAAAATAAAGATGACCAAAGAATCAGTCCGACCTGCCGGATTCGAACCAGCGACCTAAGGATATCTGATAGGTTTTACACCCACTACAGTCCTCCGCTCTACCAACTGACCTAAGGTCGGTTGTTGTTGATTCTTTAAAATGCGATGGTTTTAAAACATTAAAATTGTCTATCTTGTCTTGTTCCAAGAATGAAGTTCCTCTCATAGCTACCACTGAATTTGTCCACCAGTGTAATAGAGTTGTGCAATGACCTTACAAAGTTGGGAAGCTCATGCTAATATTAGCCCATTGCATGAGCATGATTTTTTTTTTCCTTATTAAAAAAATGGTGAGCTCATGCTAATGCCTTGAAAATAGTTCTGTTGTTGCTTGATCTTGCCTATACCTTGGAATCTTGATACCATGTCTTACTTAGTGAGTTCCAAGAATGAATTTTGTCTTCAATATCCAATTTCAAATATATGAAGTTGAGGAAGAAACTTTTAAAATTGTTTATAAGATGTTTGGTTACTTGTTACCTTTTGGCCTGAACTGATCATTATTTGTTCTACCAGTTCTGCTCCATTGCATCCTTCTAAATTTCTAATTATTTGCTCTCATGTTATTCCTTTTGCACAACTACATTATCTCTAGGTATTCCTTCTGCATTATCATGCATAAGTATTGGATTTCAAGTTCGTGTTGTCTGTTTGTCTATTTAAACCCTTTCCTTCCCCGCAACACCCTAGTGCCTCCTTTCTCTTTCTCAAAGATTATATGTATATGTTCTTGAAATTTGATAAACGATTGGTACTTCATGACGTCTGTGACAGTTGGGTGCTTGTTGTTTTCTTACATTGATAAAGAAGCTAGTTGTTGTGGGTCTAGGTTTCTCACTAAAATTCCAAGCCTCTGCCTGGATTAAGAATTGGAAATTGCAGGGAATCTCACACTTCTGAAATCAGAACATAATTTATAGGTTGCTATTGCTAAAGAAATAGTAGTAATAAATACTGTTCATACACTCTTGTCAGAGTGGGACTATATTATATGGCAAACCCCTCTTCTCCAGATTAAAATAATTTAAAATAAATAGAAAAAGAAGATGGCAAAAGAATCAATCCGACCTGCCGGATTCGAACCAGCGACCTAAGGATATCTGAAAGGTTTACACCCTACTACAGTCCTCCGCTCTACCAACTGAGCTAAGGTCGGTTACGATTGATTCTTCCCAATGCTATAGTTTTGAAAACATTAAAACATGTCTATCTTGTTTTGTTCCAAGAATGAATTTCCATCCAAGCTACAATTAACATAGCATGCACTGTCTCCTCTAGACTGATTAAGTGGTTAGTGAGATCAACTCTAAAGGCTTTCTGTTAGTAGAATTTTCTCAATTACATCTATGTTTGGCTTCTCATTAGTACGAGAAGTTTGACTATATGTCACAATTGCTCAACCTGAGTGTTGGTATTTATGTGTTTTTCTTTTCTTGTTGTTGCAGGTAATGTGCACAGTTAATCATCAAGAAAGAAAGGAGTTGATCGAAGCATTATACAACAACAGAAAGTTCACTGACCTTCCTAAGATTACTCAGGTTTGTATAAGCTATGATCTCATCTCTGCCACTTAAAGTTCAACAATTATTGCTTGTTATTAGTTTTTTGAGCTCTCTTAACTGTTAGCACCTCCTTTATGCAGCCCACATTGATAATATGATCAGATATTCCCACTGGAATTGGCTCACAGATTAAAAAGGTCAATCTTACAAAGCTAGACTAGGCTCATTTCCTTATTTGTTTTGAACCTCTCTCTCCCTTCAATATCCTCCATAATGAGAATTAAATGACTAGCTCGATATTTTGTCTGAACTTGCTTTGATGGTGCAGGCATTTAAGCGAGAACGCCCAACTTGTGATAATAAAGGATGCAGGGCATGCAATTAATATGGAGAAACCAAAGGAGCTTTACAAACACTTGAAGTTATTCCTTCTTGATTCTCGCCCTCATACTAAGCCGGACAGAAATGGTGATAGCCACAAGCTAGATTAAAAGAGCGAAGAAGACATTGTATTGAAGGAATTTTTCTGGTAATTTGGTTGAATCTCTTGGCTATTTAACTTCATTGCATTGTTTGTCACTTCATTCTTGCAATCTCTCGGTGCCTATTCATGTACACCTCACCTGAACAGAGTATTTGTTCTTTGAAGGTAGTTCGCTGAGCGGAACAACACGATCCTGGATATTCTCCCTTCCATCACTAAGTTATTTAGACTTAAAAGTTTTGAGTTGTAAAGTTCTCTTCCCCAGTAAATTCAAAACATTATGAACCTAATACGACTTGATCTTTCATCAAATAATTTTAGTGGCAATTCAATGTCAACTTCTTTTCACATCTCAAACATCTTGTGTATCTTCATTTTTCATATAATTGACTTCGGTAGAGGACTTTGCAATTGGTTGAAACTCTGTCTAAATAACTTAGTGATGGCAGGGAGAATATACAGGATGGTATAATTCCGTTCATGGAGTTACCTTTAAGGTACAAATACTCTATGTGGGTGAGATTCATGATTGCAAGAATCAAGTGAGAAATAATGCAATGAAGTTAGATAGCAAAGAGATTCAGTCAAATTATCAGAAAAAATTATTCTAGAGTTTATATTTGCTGGGTGAGCTCTCAAAGCTACTGATGAATTTTGTTCACCAGTTGTATGGAGTTATGCAATGAACAATTTTTCCTTATATTTTTTTGGGGGCTCATGCTAATCCCTTTAAAATGGTTCCGCTGTTACTTGATCTTGCTTGTACTTCAGAATCTTGATAACATTATAAGGTGATCTTACTTAGTGAGTTCCAAGAATGAATTTGTCTGCCATCTCCAATTTTTTAAAAACATGAAGTTGAGGAAGAAACTTTTGAAGTTGTTTATAAGATATTTGGCGACTTATCTACCTTTTGGAATGAAATGTACACTATTTCTTCTACTTATAGAAGACTAAATTATCATGAACTATGTGTGTTGCGTCCTTCTAGTTAGTTGCTTTCATGTTGTTCCTCCTGATCACCACCCTGGTGCCTTCCTTTCTCATTGCAAATATTACATGTAGTATATACTCTCGACATTTGATGAACAATTGGTATTTCAAGACATTTGTCACTCGTTTTCTTACATTGGTATAGAGAAACTAGTTGTTTCTCATTGCAAATATTACATCGGCATGTTGTTGATATCTGTGTTGGTGCATCAGCTTCTGACTTATCAATTGTTATACTTTTTCAATATGAGTTGAAGTAGTTGCTTACATTCTTATGTGTTAAAATTTGAAAGGAATTTTGAAGCTGCGTAAAGCAAAACTTGTGTACATACAAATAATATTGGATTTGTAAAGTTAATATACCATAACTAGAATATTAGAGAGAAACAGATTGATTTACTGGTCATAAAACTATTTCTTTACTTACTGCTAACAAACGATTGGAAAAAGCAATAAAATGTCTAGTGATTCATTGCAAGTTTTATAAATGTGAAGTAAAGGTCATAGGGTCAGGAGTAAAAATGATATTACTGTGTCATGAGTATCATTACACATGTAAAACTGCTATTACTGTGTCTTCAGTATCATTACACATGTAAAATTATTACTGAATATCATTACACATGTAAAATATACTATTATACATTCAAAACTCTTCATACGCTTCCATATTCAAAACTCTTCCTACCCTTACTAATTTCTCCTCTCTCGTGTTTGATTACCAAATTCTCCGCATTTTGAGTAAACATCTTCTCTATCAGTGTGGAGTATCCAACATCAAGGCCGTGCTTCTCAAAATAGGTTCTCCACCCCTGAAGAAGCATGGGACCACTGGCGCTCGTGACGATAGAAAGAGCTGCTCGCTCCTGTCTTTCACCATAAGGCTTCTGCCATAGATATCCCCATGTAATATTGATATGTTGGCCTGGTAGCATTCCAGAATGTCTTCAGGAGAAATAATTTAGAACTATTGAAATCTACATTTAATCTTGATTGTGTCCCCGTCAATTAGCTATTCATCAGCAGCTCACCACCATTATTAATTTGGTATTCCTAATTTGGTTGTTAAAGTGTTGTTCTTTAACTCTGTTATAATCCTTTTGAATTCTCTACGACTGGCCCTCATTAGTATCATTTGATAACATTAAGTTTCTATGTTTGATATCCAAATTATGTTCAAACGTTAGCTTAACTTCACATAGTAATATTATTATTTATATTGTAAGAATTAATTCAAATTAATAAGATGTTAGCCATATAAAGCGACACATTACTTTGGATATTGTTATAAAAAACTTAATTTACTAATTTAATTCAAAGTTCTAAAATATTTATAATATTTAAAAGCATTGAGTCTTTCATTCTTTCTTTTTTAATAAAGATTTTTTACTTGGTGATGAAAGGGAGAATATCCAGGATGATATTTTTTCCGTGTGTTACCTTCAAGGAACAAAATAGTACTCCATGCGAAAGAGATTGCAAGAATCAAGTGAGGAATAATGAAAAATTCACCCTAGAGATACTTATTTCATTCTAGACCTATTTAGTTTATTTTTGCTGGATGAACTATATATCTACCATTGGTGAAGCATTATAGAAAAGTTGAAGAGATGCAAAACACATAATTATATTCCTTATTAGAGAACTTAGAGTTAATCAAACAATATTAGGTTCTCCGAGCTATTGTTCCATTTGTGTTTGTAAGAATATTTAGTGTGAAATTGAGAAAATTATGAGGTGAGACTTGCACACCATAACCATGACTAGGGTGCACAATTAACTTGGTGACCATGCAAGATACCCTCAATCAAACAGCCAAGTTTTAGCGTCAGTGGATTTAGAATATGTTCATTTTATTTTATGTGTAATTTTTGAGCTAAATGGTTTCCTATTTAGGTATTGTTTTGCTCAAATATTGTAGTTGGAAATATCAAAATGGAGGCATATTAAAGGGCATAAAGTTAGGTGAT
The DNA here is from genome assembly GCA_034509755.1 of Anisodus tanguticus. Classification (NCBI taxonomy): domain Eukaryota; kingdom Viridiplantae; phylum Streptophyta; class Magnoliopsida; order Solanales; family Solanaceae; genus Anisodus; species Anisodus tanguticus. The sequence goes on from CM067545.1 coordinate 49,516,982, forward strand.
GGGAGTGGTAAGATATTCCCTATTCTTAACTAGAAGTCTCGAGTTTAACCTACCCGCTTTTAATAGGAAGCGTGTACCTCCTAAAGTAAAATTTCTTGACACAATTCTCAATTAATCAGGTCCCAAAACATGTATCAAAAATTAGAGTGAAAAAAAGAGAGCATAAAGTTAGGACACCCATAAAAGCAAAGGCACCATTGAATTCTTATAAGTGAAAGATGCTAATTCTAAAGATAAAATCATTTGCTATATTTTTGGGTTTCCAAAAAATTTAGAAGTTTACTAGTTAATGAAGGGCACTAGGGTCCTCATTCGTGCTATATCATATGAACTTTTGATCTTGTGAACTTGGAGTATGTAAAAATAAGATAAGATTGTGATTCTTGCTTAAAATACATATTAAATGTTGTTGAGTTTGAGAATGAAAAATCTTTCCGTGTATAACTTTTACTCCCTCAGGCCTCAATGAAATTACGTGTTAATTGAACTAGAGAAAAGTCAGATGACAGCCCGGTGCACTAAGCTCCCGCAATGCGCGGGGTCCGGAAAAGAGTCGGACCACAAGAATCAGTTGTACGCAGCCTTACCTGAATAACCAAATCGAATAAAAGAATGCCCATCAAATTTGGAGACACAACTATTATCTAATCAGAGATGTTCGTTCAGTATTTGACATCTTTAAACATCCTCCTTTGCATCCTAAAAAGACAAAAAATGCTATTATTTTTTAGTTTCTCACACCCCAATCTCGGGGTGTGGTCGCACTCGACACCCTAAGGCCCAAAAGTACCAACTGTAATAACTGAACCACATGTAACAAGATACGGGCCGACAGAGCCTCTAATCAATGATAATTGGATAAGATACAACAAGGACTTGCACGCAAGAGAAGTCTAACCATAAATATATACATAACCTGAGGTCGACAAGACTGTCATAGATACAACAGACTATCCAAAGAGGCCGACAAGGCTACAAACAACTGAACATGTGACACTTGTCTGCAATAACTGGTCGGGACATGGCCCCGTCACACCCATGATATGCATATATATACAACAAAATCAACACCTACCAACACATGAAACAACTCCGGAAGAAAGAAGCGTATTGACAACAACTGCCGAATCAAACCACCCACTGCAGGGAAGCGTCAGATCGTTTGTACCCGCAGACATGAAACACAACACCTCAGCAAGGGACGTCAGTACTAAATATGTAAGGCATGTAAACATAAGTAAAGGCAATAACAGGGGCAAATCAAAATAACAAAACAACTTGAACCTTGGAGGCCACTGTGGGCATATGTAATGTAAAATATCACTGAAAATCAATTTATATATATATATATATAGCCATACTTTACGGCAATGTCAATATCATATCATACCCGGTCCTAATATGAGACTCGGTGTTATCGTACCCGGCCTTAATAGGACTTGGTGTTATCGTACCCGGCCTTAATAGGAATCGATGTTATCGTACTCGGCCTTAATAGGACTCGATGTTATCGTACTCGACCTTAATAAGACTCGGTGTTATCGTACCCAACTGTAGTGGTGTGCACATATAAGCGCCATACCTAGTCGACTATAGTGCGATTCGGTGTCATAATATATATATCACCCGACCTTAATAGGACTCGGTGTTATCGTACTCGGCCTTAATAGGACTCGATGTTATCGTACTCGGCCTTAATAAGACCCGGTGTTATCGTACCCAACTGTAGTGGTGTGCACATATAAGAGCCATACCTAGTCGACTATAGTGCGATTCGGTGTCATAATATATATATATATATATATATAACGCATGAATGACCTCAAGAAAATATCATGAACAGTCGGAGTGACATAAGGTCATTACCCTCCGCCTATCGTTATATAACTTTGTATATCAGCTGTCGTGGAACCAATAAGGAGCATAAAATATCACATGTTGAGAGATAATATAAAATGCGAAAAAAAACTCCCAACAAGGACAAACAAGATTCAATAACATTTCAATAGATTATAAGACATTAACAATTCTAACTTTAAGAATAGAATCATCATGGAGGGACGTTTGTTGACGTTCATTTCTATCCGGGTCATGCCAAAAAAAGAAAGGTTAAGTCTTACATACCTTAAATGCCAAACCTCCCCCTCACGGTATTAGAATCAGCTTCCTCCACACCTTAATCTACAAGAAATGATGATGATACGATTATTAGCTTAAGGAAGGTACAATCCCAACACAACGAGTGACAAACTCGCCATACGATTAACTAAATGGCGGCGTTCTTTCTGCCCTTCTTCCCTTCAAGCTCACAACGACAACAAGAAAACATATAGAAAACCAAACTAACTATATCCAGAACTTCGACATGATAAGAATAGCTCCAAAACGCAACACAACAACTCCAACAATTGGGCTTATGACTTTCAATCGCCGTCCCGTAAATTCATTCCAAAACAACGTATCTAAAGCTCACATAAGCTTATACACATGGAGAAGGGGGAAATCCTTACCTTATGTGTAAAGAAAGACTCATCTTCTATCTTACTTCACTTCGAAGAAAGCCCGAATTCAACAACACGATAAAAATGAGACAACGAGACCGAGCCGTGAGATCATTTTTAGTAGAATTATACTATAAAATAAAATGTTGCTTTCAAGGAAATAATTTTACGTAATTTCTTCCAAGAAAATGGAACAACACGTTATGGCTACTAGAAATGAATTCTTCCCACTTTTCTATTCATGAAATCTCAAAGAAGTGAATTAAGAGATAAACGTGAATTTCTCCACTTTACATGTGGCATCATTTGGTCCATCCCACCACTTTTCTTAACTAATTGCCACCAAATCATTTGATTTACATCTACATATATAAGACCACCAGGTGCTCACTTAGCAAAGTGTCACGTGGATTATGTCCACCAACCACTTGTCTTTTACTACAATCTTCCATTTAATCAATTACACACCTAATGATTTTTTATCTTAATTTACCTAAATAATAATTATTTTTATCACACTTTATATATTCATTATCGTGATTATGCGATATAGCACAAGTCCGTAGCCTCGTTTGGCATGTACAAAATACTATTTCCAATTTTACAATCGTGAAAGTGAACCGTGAAACTATAGTCACTCTGCAACGCTTTCTTAAACCGTTCATAACTTTATGTACATGCTTTGATTGATAAACGGTTTGTTGCATTGGAAAGTAGACTCTCCGAACTTACATTTAGATAGGATGTCAACCACATACCACCTTATATACTAGGAGATATACCCCCAGAACGTTGGGTCAAAATTTTGTCCAACATTCTGTCTGCCCATCCCCGAGTTTCGACAAACTTAATTTCTTTTATTCATTTGATCTCGAAACCTCTTGGTACATTCTTAGAATTTGTCTAAGACCTTTCCTAGCTTTTTTATGAATGTCATAACTTCTCCGGGCTTACATTAGTTTACTCACGACGCGATCGACGTAAAGGATACACATACAATTTGTTTAACGATTCTGGAACCCTTTAACCCTTTGAAGGTTTAACTTGCTATTTCCTTTATACCCTTAAAGATATTATTTTTCTTGAACTTATGTCGACTAACTTATGACAAATTTAATATACAAAAAGTGAGGGGTGTAACATCCTTCCCCCGTTAAGAACATTCGTCCCCGAATGTTAAAACATGTAGGGGTAACCATTGATCCTTGGGGGTTTTGGGTTAATTTCAGTAGGATTTCCTTTATAGGTATACTCAACCATTCATGGCTCAGACAGAAAGATCTCAATCTTTGTCTTATAAAATCATATAGTACGTCATGTCAAGTAGCTAAGTTATTTATGTACAAACTCATATGATTTCTTTGACTAGACCATATCTTTCTTGAACATTAACCGTACTAGACTTCTCATGTAATCTCTCTCATTTTCTCAGTGCTCCTAGACCTCTTCCTTAACCCATAAACTTGCTGGTTCATTTATATTTGTTGAGATTCGCATACATGCTCAACCCTCTTATTACTTGTGCATCATTTAGTGTATTGCTTCAATCTCAAAACATTGTAACCGGATAGACGAATTCTATTACCAAGGACAACTCCCATTTAGCCTTCTTTCTAGATAACTTAGATGGGGTTTTACATATGTCTTGATCACTTGTCTCCTTATTTCATTATGACCTTCATACTTTTATTAACTTGATATTCTCCTAAGTCTTGTCATCACATGGTGGTGTCCGAATCATAGTGCTTTTAAAAATAATCATTCTTGATCCTTCAACTGTGTTTTCTTTCTTTCTTTTTTCAATCCAGTAGGAGACATCCTATAGGGAGGGATAGATATGGGCTGAGTTCCCGGAAGCACCTCGATGGCAACATCAATTCCCCTTCCATTTTAAGTCTGGCTCATTCGGAAAATGAAATCGAACAACTTTAGTTTGACAACCCACATTAGCATAACACGAGGGTAGCCAATCGATACCATAATTATATGGAAATCCACCATCTCTGGCTCTACCAGGTTTGCTAAGGTACGATGACTAGAAACTTCCACTATACACTAGAAACTTCCACTATACAGTCTCGATATACTCATATGGTCATTACAGAAATACCAACCGGTGTAGATACAACAAACAGTTCACTTAACAACTCGGATTCTTTATCCAATTTATTAGCAACAAACGGAGTGACATACTATAAAGTAGAATCAGGTTCAATTAATGCACACATATCTCGAGAGAAGATAGACAATGTACCTGTAACGACGTCCGGGGGCGACTACAATATCAAATTACCTAAAAGAAATACAAATAACTGTTCATAATAAGCTAAATTAGTTAAATGAAAAAGGCAAAATAATTTGATACAACAAGTTAAATTACACGGTTAATGAAAAATTATTTGCACGGTCAGTATATAAAGTGAACGAGGTTAACCCAAAGAAAGTTCTGTTTCGTATTAAAGTTTATACTGTAACTGAAATAAAATAGCAAAAAATATATATATATACCAAAGGGAAAAAAAACGAAATGGAAAAATATAATCCGACCTGCCGGATTCGAACCAGCGACCTAAAGATTACAGCACCAACTACAGTCTTCCGCTCTACCAACTGAGCTAAGGTCGGATTTGTTATGACTCCGATAATTATAATTGATATTATCATTTTGCATTATATTTTTATCTTTTTTGGGTTTCCAATCTGGTGTCCAGTACTTGCATGAAGACACTGAGTAATCAAGCATCACGCCTCTTAGGGCCCATATAAGCGGGAAGCGCTACCTAGTAAAATTATTTTTCATACCGAAGGCTTGAATCCGAAGGGATCTAATCCATCCACATTTTCACTTTTAATAAAATCAACTGGGAGTCTTATTTCGTGATATATATATATATAGAACTAAATAATGAAAAAAGTTTATGTTTTGTGAACTAAATGTCAATTTAAGTTGACTTACAAAATATAAATCTTCTATCTCAAGACTGATATGGTAGCTTTAAAAAAAAACTTGCAATTACCGGTTAAATTGCACTAATAATTTAGAAGTATTACATTATAGGTGTGTATAAATCAAACGCGTTTGGAAACCATATCTCCTTTTTTGCCCCTTATTTGGAGTACTATTTATTAGCTTTCGTGCTTCGAAAGTGTTGAACAAATTAGTACTGTATTGAGAATAATAAACCCAATTGCAGTAGTAATTAGTACTAATTAGTTCAAATTAGATTGCCTAAATCTTTACAAAAAAAATTAGGGACAACAAACAACAAATATCGCATATTAAATTAATGATAGATTTGCTTGGAAAATAGATTAAGATATTCTTACAAATATTCTAAAACATTATATTGCCATATACAGAGAATTTAAGTATTACAAATGGGAAGTGATAACTGTTATTTTACACAAATGAATACAATATGATCAGTTTATTTAGAACAAAAAGGATACTAACTACACATTCAGGGACTTGAAATAGCTTGCCAATATCTTCTTTTCAGACGCCAAAAAATTCCTTGTTTCAGCTTCGGAACTTTAGTATAATGGGCTCGCCCCTCTATCCTACTTCATGACTACAACATCTTGAAGAAGCGACTCTAAATCATTAAATCTGCACGGATGCAACAAGTAACTAGTCATAAATCATCATTCCAGAAAGTTATTTAAGTATTATGCTACAATGACCAGCATATATTCATACCTAACATCACTCAAGTCAGGATAGATTGCTATGGCTTCTTTGAAATCCTGTGAAGCATGATAACGTGTCCGATGGTGATGTCAATTTGCGTTAGAAATGGGAGTCGATGGTATTGAAATCTTTGAAGGAGACCAGAATGATATGCATTACCTGATCCGCAGTAGATGAAGTGTAGGTTATCACACACGACATTCCAGCACCAGTTGCAGCCTGAAAATTTAAGTACAGAGTTTTGTCAAAGAAAGATGGTATAGAACAGTTACTCTGGAAAACACAACTGGTGTTCATGTTATAATGAACACTGCAGTTCACATATCCGAATGCTAGCAATATAATTTTGATCCACGTAAGCCTATCAAGAGGGTGAAATTAGTTTAACGAGAAGACAAGGATATTCTAATGAGGGTGCGTTACAAATAGGCATAAATTTCCATGTGCTACAGCTAATCAAAGGAGCCTATGGTGAAAAGAAGTGCTAGCCTCTCTAAAATTTTGTGAACCAATCAAAATGACTACTTTGAGTACACAAGCCTCTCAAAAGAACTTAATTATATAAGATCTGTTCAGGAAAATTGGTAGATGAACCTGTAGCCCCGATGACACTATCCTCCACCACCAAACAAATGCTTTCTGAGACACCAAGTTTCTGCCAAAAAACAAACCAAATGTCAAAAGGAGTATATATTATAATGCAAGTGCAAACATGTAAAATTACTAATCACCTTAGCAACTGTAATGTATATTGAAGGATCAGGCTTTTTTTCTTTCACGTCATCACCTGGAAATTAAAAACGCAAAATATATTACCATAGACAAAGAGTTCTGTCCTGAATACATCTAGCACTAAAAATTAGTGTCCTACTGACTAAAATCATGTAATCTTATAGGATAGTTGCAGTAGTTTCTAGACGTAAAGGATGTGTTCTATCAGAACTGATTATCTGCAGCATTTCAGTTACAACAGCATAATCACATTGCTAACTGGACAATTTCAGCATACAAATACGTGAAACTAGGAAAACTTCAATAGATTGAAGCTGGAGCGCAGCCACACTAAGCCTCTCATGATATATGCCTCCGTTATTGATCTTTTACAAAACTTTTGGAATGTGTTAAAAAATTCTCTATCTTCTTGTTTGTCAACAAAACAAAATTCTCCCACTTCCCGACCAACTTATTGGGTTTCAATTACTCAATTACACTAGTAAATGATACCTTGGGGCCAGTATAATAAAATCAAGGACAAGCTTTATTAAAGTCTTGCATAAGATACTTGTTAGTAATTTCAGAGTTCTGTAGAAGCTGATTAATTTGAATGCATAGTAGTTGGTTTCCTATCTCAACTTGCAGATATTCATTTCCTACAGAATCAGATGTAACTAGCTATCAATAATTTGTAATAAGCTTCATAAGCTGCGACTGATTTCAACTGTTTCCAGTGAGAAGTATATTGACTTTTAACATCTCGATATTTTTTGTATCTATGAAGGACAGCGATCGATAGAATGGTTCCAAACACAATGTTACAGGGCAAAATAATTGTCTTGTTCACGATGTTTTCTCTGGATTTACTTTATCAACTAGTTATGAAGTAGCATGCGCTTTTACACAAATAGGTAGTATAAACCATCAAAAGATACCTGCAAGGAAGCAATCAAGACCATGGAACCGATCCTAAAAGAAGAAATTTGGACAAACAAATTAATCATGTTATACAAGAAATAGTACCGAAACGAAACATGCTTCCAAAAGCAGAAGACTTACAAGTCCTATAAGATTCTCAAGACACAGTATTGTTGGGTATTTTTGCTCTATGGTACTTTATAAAGCAGTACGGGAAGTATATAACTATTACAAGTATTCGAAAGGATAAACAAAGATTCAATAATTCAACTAGAAATCTGAAAGTTACAATAGAACCACAAAACTGAAATTACAATTTTGTTGAAGACGGAAAAATGGAAACTGTTTTTGCTGAATCGAGTGTGGCACTCTGTCCTTAAGACAATATTGCCCCGTATGTATCATTTATACGTCCTGGACAATTTATTTCCCAAGATAAAACAGCAATGGAACACTTGAGCAAAGGAAACTCAAATGCTACCGTGAAGAATATTGAGTAACGAAATGATGCTTGGAGGTTGTAGGAAGAAAACTGTTTTGATTGTGTATTTTCGTGTGTTGTATCAACTGTTATTCGTAGTGCTCAACAATGGTGTAAGGGGGTGTTTATATAGGTGAGGGAGGGGCTGAAAACTGCCTCCATAACAGCCAAATAATGGCCATTATGGAGGTAGTAAAGCCACCAACATAAATGGTGAAAGACCAACGGATTTGGCCATTATAGGAGGAGTAATTCAGCCAAAATAAAGTGCTGAATTGAGTGCTTGGCATTTCTGCTTTAACTGTCCAAATTCTGACGTTATGGAAACTTCAGGGACCAAACTGTACATCTTGAAACTTCAGGGACCAAACTGTACATTTGAAACTTCAGGGACCAAACTGTACATTTGAAAGAATTCTGGTCCGAACTCGTACATCCGGAAACTTCGGGATCAAACGTACTTCGACAAAGTTCTCTGGCCCAAAAAGATAATATCGAGAAGACCCACAGCCCACGACCCGTGAACCCGGAACCGGACGGGCCGGGCGGGCGGCGGCGGCGCGCGTGTGGTCTTTCCTCGAACCGAAGCACATCTAGGTCCTCCCTCCTTTAAACACATGGGATACCCCTTGGGGTCCCAAACCCCAAACCAATTTCGAGTCTTATATACACAACAATTCTTTCTTCCTCTACCGATGAGGGAGAATTACACACAATACCACACTTTTCCATGCTTCAAACACCTCACTTCGTGAACCAATATCTCTTTCATTTCTCAATGAAATTTGACGATTCTTGGCCCTACGGTTATCTACGTACTTAGTAGATCATGCATGTGTGAAGAACCGGATTCTCCAACATACGTAACACTAGTGTTTAAGCTGTTAAAGTTGGTCGGTCACAACTTCCGCCAAAGGCAAATTTCCAACAATCCCCTCTTGAAAGAGATTTTGGCGCACTCACATGGTGTCTTTTCATTTCCAAGAATATTTCAATGGACCGATGTTGCATAAGGAGAGGTAGCTTCACTTTGAACCTTCCATAGTTAAATACCATCGGACTTACTTATCGCGCGGTGAACGTGATGTCTTAAACCGTCGTTGTTTAGTGTAAGCCAAGTCAATGGTACCAACACAACAAATTCCCTTACTCTCTTCTTCGTAATGTTTTGTCCGTTTTGGCCATGGACAACATCTTGAATTCTTAAGTGCGTTCATTTTGAGGCGGCCCGTCCTCGCACTTAAATAGGTGGTCTCCTACAAGGTATCCTGCTATACCCCACTTCACAAGTGTTAGGAACCATTAAAAGTTTCCCAAAACCTAACCTCAACTGTTGAGGATCATTACAAGTTTTGAAAACTTAACCTTTACCCATACTGTAGATAGCACTTAACGTCTATCGCGGGAACGGCTTTGGATTTGGTGTTTCTTTTCAGAAATCACTATCCGAAGTGCTCATGCTTCCACCGAAGCGATCAACGAACCTTTACAACTTAGTTTTCTCATTGAACCAAATTACCGGGATCTCCGGTTCGTAAGGTTGGGTTTCCACCGTATTGGTCCGTATATTTTGGGTTTTAAGCTCATTCCCCTAGACAGGCGAACACTTGATCTCCGGGTAGTCCCTTAGTTAGTAAATAAAGAAGTGACACCCGTGATGATCAACACCATACGGTCTTATGTCTCCGACGGATCCCGATGCATATGTCCAGACGCCGTCATCCGTGTCCTTCCTAAAGCCGACCGGCTAGCCACGATATATAACTGCTGAAGACACGGGTTTCTCCCAATAAGGGACGTCCTCTAATGAGTCGTGAACTTACTCAACTTCTTTCATGCTTTGTATAAAGCGATAAACTCCGATACCATCATAAATCGGTCGATGCAAGTCCTGTGGATACGGAACGTCTAGTTCCGGACAGTCAGGCCCTCGCGGGTTCTTGTTAACCTTGAGCAATTACTCCTTTTTCCTTTTCAAGGAAAGTTATCTTCAAATAATTCAGCATTCTTTGACGCCAAAAGGCGATAAACACTACTGTTATTTGCAGATCCAATAGATATGCAATCTACAGTCTTAGGTATGAAACCACCCCACATCACAACATTTGTATATGAGATCCTTTCCATGTCTCACACGGAGGGTTACCCTTATCCTTATGCGGAGTTCTATTGAGAATCGCATTAGCGGTAAGGATCGTCGTGCCCCACATAATTTGGGTGTACGTCTTTGCGCTTGGCTAACACCGTTAGACTGAGGTGAGTAATTTGCAGTCGTTTAATAGACGATGCTTCACATTCTCCCCCTCTATCACTACGAATTTCTCAATCCGTAGGCTTAGTTGATTTCCAACTTCTGTTGTGTAGCGCTTATTCGCTTCAACAACTTCATCTTTGCTTTTTAACAAACAAAGGATTACATACGTTGTACCATCATCAATGAAGGTCACAAAGTACTTGTCTCCCCCCTCTATTTTGTATGAACTTTAAATCACCCAAGTAGGTGTGACTAAGTTCTAGAGGAGCGGTGCTTCTTTTGCTATTCCCTTGACGGAATTTGGAAAGGTGATTTTGCCTTTTCATCTACCTCACATTTATTTTGAGGGTTTATGTCGACAGAAGGCAACAATCTCAACATCGTTAGCTTTTGAATGACTTGCTATTTAACGTGTCTTAATCTATGATGGCATAGATGCACGGATTACAAATATATCATTCATATGGCTACAGACATACTGCACCATTCTTAGTTATTACAGACCTGTTGCACTAGTCTCAAACCAGCTTGACCAACAGCGTCCCTTTAACCAAGTTTAGGACATGTATCACCTCATCTTAGAGTGATCTCATTCCCTGAAGTCCTATTGAGGACAACCTCTCCAACCCCTTCTACTTTAGAGGTGGCGTTGCTTCACATGAACAACCTCTTGCCCGTGGTTAGGGCGTAACCGGATCATATGTGATCTGGATACTCTGGCCCACTCCAGTTGTCTTGCCAGACTGAGTGTCCAATTTCTTTTCTGCCTTTCTTTAGGCCTTCAGATCGTTTAAGACACTCGGAAACTCGGCCCACCTTACTAGGTGTCCATTACTTTTCCTATGAAATGAATTCTCGGCCCCACCCGCCGCCCGGAGGCTTTATATGACCGAGTGTCCAATATCATTATATCAAAGGAATTTTGGCCCACTCCAGTCGCCCTGAGGCTTTTTATGACTGAGTATCCAATATCATCCTATGAAGGATCTTCTGCCAAATAGTGTGACAGGCTCAACGTCTTTAGCTCTTAGTCTTCTTCCGTTATGATTGATGCCCAGATAATTCTTGGCGCTTACTTAAGAGTGGTAACAGTTTTCGCACATTTAGTGGATCTTTCTCCATCGTATGTGCGAACATACTTTACACGCTTTAATAATTACACTTAAAAGAACGGATCTTCTTAAGTCGTTTACAAAATCCAATCTTTAAACGGAAAAGAAGATGAGATTAAACTTCTGATTTGTTAAAGCGTAAGGAATATAAATTATTTTCATATTCCTCCTTACTTTAATCCATTTTTAACCAGACATCATTTAATCTTTATTCTTGACAAGTAAGAAAAATACTTATCATTTAATCTTTATTCTTGACAAGTAAGAAAAATACTTATCCCAATTTCAGATTCTGGCTCACTTCAGTCACTTTATCAGACTGAGTGTCCATTTCCTTCTCACCATTATTCGGATCTTTTGTTTGGGACGAGATATAGGCCTTCTTTGCAAGATAGAATAACATCTTCGATCTTCTCCTCTTGTCCCGCTTGACATCCTCGTGCTCTCGTGAGCGCTTGTTCCCACCAGCCTTGGTAGCGGTGACACCATGGACACGTTCATCATCATCACTCTCTTCTACCAGAAAACCATTGCCATATCCAGATTTGGTCACACAACTTTTGACCGACATCTTTCGAACACTAATAGTAATACTATACAATATTGTCTTAAGTTCTTGGGTATTTTTGCTCTATGGTACTTTATAAAGCAGTACGGGAAGTATATAACTATTATAAGTATTCAAAAGGATAAACAAAGATTCAATAATTCAACTAGAAATCTGAAAGTTACAATAGAACCACAAAACTGAAATTACAATTTTGTTGAAGACGGAAAAATGGAAACTGTTTTTGCTGGAGTCGAGTGTGGCACTCGTCTTTAAGACAATATTGCCCCGTATGTATCCTTTATACGTCCTGAACAATTTATCTCCCAAGATAAAACAGCAATGGAACACTTGAGCAAAGGAAACTCAAATGCTACCGTGAAGAATATTGAGTAACGAAATGATGCTTGGAAGTTGTAGGAAGAAAACAGCTTTTGGTTAGAAAAATTCAAGGGGGTGCCATGATGTATGTTATTCGCAAACGACATAGTCCTGATTGATGAGATTCACAAACCGGAGAAAGAACGCTTCAAGGTGGTGGAGATGTTTGGAGACGACATAGTCCCGATTGAGAGTTTACAATAAACGCTAAGGTTCGAGACCCTAGAGTCTAAAGGGTTCAGTTAAGTAGGACCAAGACAGAATACTTGGAGTGCAAGTTCAGTAACATGAGCGACCTTGATACAAGCGTGAAGGTGAGGCTTGGTACTCAGGTCATTCCAAAAAAAGATTTTAGTACCTCGAGTCTATTATCCAAGGAATTGAGAGATTGATGACGATGTCACACATCGTATTGGGGTAGGGTGGATGAAATGGAGGCTCGCATCTGGAGTCTTGTGCGATAAAAAGGTTCCACCAAAACTTAAAGGCATGTTCTATAGGGTGGTGCTCAAACCGACTATGTTGTATGGGGTGGAGTGTTGACTGGTCAAGACTTCGCGCACCCACAAGATGAAAGTTACGGAGATGAGGATGTTAAGATGGATGTGTGGGCATACAATGAGGGATAGATTTAGAAATGATGATATCCGAAAAAGAGTGGGAGTGACCTCGGTGGAGGATAAGGCGGAAAGTGAGATTCTGATGGTTCGGGCACCTGCAGAGGCGAGACACAAGTGCCCCAGTGCGGAGGTGTGAGAGATTAGCTATGGACGGGTTCAGGAGGGATAGAGATATGCCGAAAAGTATTGGCGAGAGGTGATTAGACGGGATATGGAGCAGGTGCAACTCACTGAGAACATAACCTTAGATCGGGGGGTATGAAGGACACGAATTATGATAGAAGGGTAGTAGGTAGTCCAGCGTAGTCCTACATACGCTTACAAACTAGTAGTTGTAGTGTTATTACTGTAGGTCCACTTAGACTATCATACTAGTAGGCGCAGTATTGCTTTATAGTCTCATGTCGTTTGATTTATGCTAATATGTATTTTCTTGTGTACCTTGTTTGTCTTATTTACCTGCATTAGTTATTGCTTCTTTTTAAGAATGAGATATCATGACTTATTCACTTTGTTTGTCTTACTTTGCTTGTGCGTGTGCTTTGTCTTGAGCCGAAGTTCTCTCGAAAACAATCGCTCTACCTGTCAAGGTGGAAATAAGGTCTGCGTACATTCTATCCTCCTCAGACCTTACGTTGTGATATTTCACTGATTATGTTGTTGTCATTTCTTGCTCCTTTTCCAACTCATTAATCTTCATAGCTCGTCCTTTCATGTGAATGCTTAAACTAACATTAAAATTTCTTTTTTCTTAATCTAACTTTTCTGATAAAAGAATCTAACTGATGTGACAGATGGAAAAGTTTGTGTAGGTTATTCGAATAATGATTCTTATTATAAATAATTACGACAGCAAATTCAAAATTGGGAAAGGGTGGTAACAAAATACTAAAGTATTTTTGTACTAAGTTCTTAATGACCCGCCATGAATTATAACATGATCATATCCTATAAAACGGATTTGGATCTAACGGATCCGGATCGGGTCCAAGATCCATTGCCATCTCTAATGACAAGTTATCCGGTATTCCGTTTGAAATTGACTTTAATTTCTAGCCCGAATGTTTACTTTTACACAATCTTATAAGTAGGATCAAAAGTTATGACAACACATACATAGCCTATTTATGTAAATCTCCCGTTGTGGGCTTAGCCGTTGTTGGGCTTAATCAAGCATTCTATCCATGTTCAATAGTGTCGGATAGGAAAGAGGGACTAGAAATTTGGAGACTATCCATTTTTAACAGTGCGTTAGATGTATACATGTCGATTAGAATATACACACATACATAAATAAGGAAGGAATTCATGTAAACTCGCTTCATCAAAAAAATATACTACATAAATAAAATTATAACATATATATAAAACTTTCTGGTTGGAAATCCTACCTTGTGACTTACATTCACACCATAAAGAGAGATTATAATGGCAAAATGAGGAAAGGCCAAAAGGACCGTTTAAATACTTCTTGAGTAATCAAAGCTACCACAATAATATCCTTCTCTAAGTTTCATTTTGTAAATACTTTTTATTGAGTATAGAGTTTTGAAAAAAAAAAATTGAAGTTGCAGTCTTAAAAATATACTGTATCTTTTTACCATAAAATTACGAAATTAAAAGTAAAATAGAAAACATAAAATGAAATTATTTAAAAATATGTGTTTTGAGAAAACAAAAAACAAAATGTTTTAATATATGAGTTTAAATTATATACATATTAGGACTGAAGAAAGAAAAGACCGATATGATGCTTTTTGTTTTTCTGTAAAGCGAAGATCATTCGCTTGGTGAGTAAAGTGGATCAGAAAGCGCCTACATCTAATGGCTTAAGCCGCCGTTCCCATTTTCTCGTTGACCCATCATGCAAAAGGTACGTTGTACGACCGTGAACTTGACGATGTCAGCTATAGTGATATTGTTACTATGAAAAAATGATAGACGTGTTCAATAGAATGTAATTTTTTAATTAGATTTTGCTACTTTGAAATTCGATGGTATTTTTTTTATAGCAATCCCAAGAGTTGGGTCAATAACTTCAGTTACAAAATATGATATATTTTTTTCAAGACGTGCAAGGCATCCCCACCCTCCCAACAAAAAAGATTTTAACATCAAAATCAATTTTATAAATATTCTATACATCATCAGATAACTTTATCGTTATAACAAATAATTTATTTTATTTTTAAAATTACACTATAAAAAAGGTAAAAGAATTGTATTCAAAGTCATCCACATTAAAATTCAAATGTCCAGATATCCAAACAGACATCATCTGAATTATTGTAGCCACAACTTTGTCTTTTCCATGCACAAAGCTAGGTGTTTCCTTGGCATTTCTCACATGGGATCTATAACTTTGACTGTCTTTTCTCAAATTTTCACAAGACATGATGAGAATTAATGAAAGGTAAAGAAAGAACTATTACTACAAAAAAAAAAAAAAAACTATTACTACAAAAAAAAAAAAAAACTATTACTACCAGAGGAACTAAAAGAAAGGAATTAAAATCAGAATCCAAAGCCTAGCTAGCTTGTAGTGACATAAACTCAAATAACTACAAAAAATTCAAAAATGAAATAATTTTTTAAAAAAAATTCATACTACTACATTAAAATCAACACTGAATAAGGTTATGTACAACATCAGAGTATTGATATCGATGTGTACACCATACTAAATGCTTATAACAGCCTCATTAAATATGTCTTGCCTCTACAAGAATCCCAACTAGGGACCAAATTTATTGATACCAAAATTCCTAAAATGAAAAAAAAAAATACTACCATCCACGTGTCAATTATAAATCACACAATTCTTAAAAAATTTAAAGTTCACAACTGACCTGAACATTACAATTATTTCATAAAAAATCACTATTAAGGGTTATAAAAGTGGTTATCACATCTACATTTCCATCCAAGTGGCTTGTAATTTGAGTACCTATTGGCGCCAATTGATGGTGATGATGAGTCAAAATATTCCATGGGCATATCTTTGACACGACTCGGTTCAACTGGGTGGTGACTCAGTGTTGTCGGCACTTGCACCGCCATGCATGGGTGGCATTGGTTACACTTGTTGTAACAACTTGGTGGTATTGAACCCAGTCTTGTTTTCTTTTCCCCTAACAAACCCTAAAAACAAGAAAGAAAAAAAATCAAGATTCATTATAAATACAACTCCAAAACCAGAGGCGGATTTACATGGAGTTGAGGGTGTTTATCCTCGGCAAAAAATTACAGTATTATACAGGGTAAATTTTTATGTATTTACGTATAAATATTAACTTTTAAATACCCTAAACAAATATAAAAGGTTAGCTTTAAGTAGTACAGGTTGTTCAAAATTGTTTCCATCATACTAGGTTTAATGTTTATATATGTGGGGGGAGTTAGGCCACTACTAAAAAATGTGAATATACAAAAAAATTGGCTCGTTTTTAAGGGATTTTAGACAAAAAATCTATTGGAAATGTTTCCGAGGGGAGGGGGAGAAAGAAGATGAAGAAGAAGAATAGAATTTACCTTAGTATAATCTTGGGATTTATGTTTATGATGATATAAACAATAGGAAGGAGAAAGAAAAATAAGAAGGAAGAAAAGGGCAATAATTGTGGCTTTGATAGAAAAAAATAATGAGAAAATTGAAGTGTTACTCAAAACCATGGTAGCATTTTTTTTCTCCTTATATATGTAAATCAAATAATCATATGAACCATCAGAGAAAATTAAAGATAAGAATATTTAAGTTGGGAAAAAGATGAAGAAAGAAAAAAATTCATGTTGCAAAATGAATAGGAAGAGAGAAAGGTAAGAAATGAAAAGAAAACTGAGAGAGATTGAAGAAAGAAGAAGAGACTACAGTGATATAGTATTAAATTTATTTATTTATTTATTTATTTATTTATTGAGTGAGGAGGAAAAAAACAGAAAAAGTGAAAAGAACAAGTCAAGGGAAAAGGAGAGACAGAAATAGGGAGAATTGGTGCAGAAAAAAGGTGAAAAAGTTTTTTATGCTACTGCTTGCTTTTCCACTATTGAGGGCTAGCTTTACTTGGATTGTGATAGATATTAATATATGTAAAAAATAAAAATAAAAATAAAAGAAAAGGGTAACTAATTAATTGTATATAAAACTCAGTCAATGAGGCACATGGAGTATAATGTGGAAAAAAAACTTACTCTCACACGGGGCAATTGTCCTTCGTCTAAAATTTATATTATAAATAAATTTAAAACAAATTTTAATATATATAGTATTGGTAGATATTAAATTTCATTGACTTTTTTTATGTTTACTTTTTTATTATTTGAATTTCTTTCTTAAAAATCTTGATCTGGCCTTTATTTATAGAATCTCACTCTTCATGCATGTTTGAATCACCAAATGAATTTAAACTATCTCCTCGAATATTCTGCTAAAAATCTTTTAATTTATAGATTGTCGTTTTTTATTTTTGAGTAACAATTAGTAGTAACAAATAACAAGGATATAATATGTGGCCAATCCTAACTTGTTTTCTAATGGGATTATAAGTGCATCAATAACCACCTTTAGCACTGATATTTTAAAATGTGATCAACATTTAATATATAACACAATTAAAAAGGATACGGTAACAAAGCGGGTGTTTGTGGCTTTTTGAAGTGGCTTTGAATCAAAAACTAAAATTCATAAGTTGGTTCTATTCAATTTTTGATTTTTGATTTATTTTGTAATCTTTTTAGTCTAAAAATAAGTGTTGCACTTTTTATCTTACTCAAATATCTCAAAAAATTTAAAAAAAAAAATACTTAAAATAAGTCAATTCAAACAACCTCATAGTCAAGAATCTTCCTAGGTATAATCATGAATCAACAAATTGTACTTATATATTTATTATAATTATTTTACACATAATATAAATTATCGACGAAGAGTACTTAATTCACCACCCTTCATTGTATGTGACTATTGGCTGCAAAGATCCGCTTTGTCAAACTTTAGGACAATCAGTTCTTGTAGTTCAAGCTTCAAGTATGTCGTGAGATTCAGTTCTTGTAGTTCATCTTGCATTTTAATTTGTTACTGAATAAGTGCTTTTCATACTTGATTTAATATGTTTTACTTGATTTAAGAATCTATCGAAAATAATCACTCAATATTTACAAAGTAAAGATAAGGTTACGCACACATCACCATTTCTGGAGTCTGCCCACTTATGAGATTATGCTGATAGTTTTTGTTAAATTTCAGTACTTGTAGTTCATCTTTATTATTGTTTTCTTTTCTTATTTGATTTCTGGTAGAATATATAGCTATAGGCTGCAAACTGTAAAATACGAAGAAGCCTATATATGACGTGATCAGAACTTAGACTTGTGTGATCAATTTTTCTATATTTGCTCTTCTAAAGCTATTGTCACCCTATCTTAATTTGTCAAAAAGCATCTCATAGATTCTGATTTTTGCCACCCATACATAATTTGAACAAGATATACACAGTGGCACACGCAATATAAAGGAAACATGGTTGGCAATATATATTAATTATTTGAAATAATATTTCTAAATTATTTTATAAGCATTTCTTACCCTACTAAAAAATCTCAAATTTTCCACTAAATTTCTCACTGAAAATGTTCAGTTCTTGGTTTTCACTAAATGTTGATGGAAAAATTTAAATAATAGTGTTAATCTCGAAAGTGTCGCTAATTGGTTTAATCATGGAACGTTCAAAAAGCTTGGTCAAATGCGAACATTATTATTAGAAAAAGATGCCTAGAACATGTTATTGAATTGAGTGAGATGTCCCTTTCTTTCCTACTACTGAACCCGTTGCAACATGGAAAATTTCATTGAGAGGAATCAACAAAGAAAAGAAAAACGAGTCAACAACATCAACAAGTGTATTTGAGAGATTGTCCTCGGGCTGAGGAGTGTCCACATGAGTTCGTTGAGGTGTTTACACAGGCCTGTGGTCCTCTTTTATATTCTGTCGAGAGTTCTTTCACATAGAAAAATTAAGAAGTGTCCAACGTTTCAATGGAAACTTGTTTCCCACTATGTGTTTTTTCAGTGAGCTAGTTCGGTGGGAATAAGGTGAGAACATCATATTTTAAAGGATAAATTTCTCACTGAATGTCGGTGGAAAACCCTCTGTTTCTAGTAGTGTTAAACAATTTTAAAGAATGTGTTCTCTACTTTTTCATTCATTATTGTGTACACTATATAGTAATACATGATTATTTACATAGCTACAATATATAGCAATACATGGTTATTTACATAGCTACAAACTAGGTAAATTTGATACTGGGAAGGAACATGAAGGACACGAACTTGTCCACGAGCAACTTTCTCACGTATAAAGTGAATATCCATTTCAATGTGTTTAGTGCGCTGATGTTGAACAGAATTGTCGGAAAGATATATCGCACTTATATTGTCACAGTAAATCAATGTAGCCTTGCAGATTGGGCAGTGAAGTTCCAACAGAAGGTTGTGTATCCAACAAGACTCGAAACAACATTCGCTACTCCTTTGTACTCGACTTCGGCACTGGATAGAGACAAAGTAGGTTGTCTTTTAGAAGACCAAGAAAGCAAGTTATCTCCAAGGAAGACACAGTAACCCAACATAGACCGTCGAGTGTCTGGACATCCACCCCAGTCAGTATCAGTGTAAGAGGCGAGACCAAAGAGTAAGGACTTGTACAAGTGTAAGCCGAAGTGGAAAGTACCTTAGTCGTATCGCTAAATATGTTTGAGCACATGTATATGTTCATCCTTCGGGTTGTGCATATGTAAGCATATTTGTTGCACGACATAGGATATATCTAGTCTTGTGAAAGTAAGATACTGCAATACTCGCTGCTAAACTGCGATAGTGAGTCGGGTCTGCATACGGAGAATCCGAAGAGGCACTGAGTTTGGAATTAGTGTCCAAAAGTGCGGTGGCCGATTTACAAGATATCATGCATACTCGTTCAAGAATCTATTCGGCGTACTGCATTTGACAAAGAAATAAGCCACATGCATATCTCGTAACAGGAATGCCCAAAAAATAGCTTAGGGGCCCAAATCCTTCATAGCAAACTCAGAAACAAGAAGTGACATAATGGATTGGCGAAGTGCATCAAAAGATGTAGTTAGGATGATATTATCAACATATAACATAATGTATACCATGCCATTACCTTTGTTATAGAAGAAAAGTGAATGATCATATTTGTTATGTAAAAAAATGATAGAGGATACAAAATCAGCAAACTATTGGTACCATGAACGAGGAGCATGTTTCAGTCCATAGAGCGATTTCTTCAAATGACATATAATCTGGATGAACTGAATTCCTAAAACTCATAGGTTGATGCATATAAACGATTTCATGAAGGTCCCACGCATGGAGGCATTTTTGACATCAAGCTGATGAATAGGTCATGATTTGGACAGAGCAATACTGAGAACAATCCGAATAGTTGCCGATTTCACCACCGGGCTGAAAGTTTAATCACAATCCGCTCCCACTTGTTGAGACATGCCATCACCTACAAGACGAGCCTTGTGCCTCTCAAAAGAACCATTAGATTTTTTTATGTCAAAAAATCCACATAGAACGAATAACATTAGCATAATGAGTATGGAGCACTAGATCCCACATCTTATTTCAATAAGAGCATTATATTCGTCAATCATGAGAGTTTCCCAATTTGGATTGGATAAGGCATTTTTTGAGTTGTTGGGAAGAGGTGAAAGGGCGGCCGAAGGCGTCAAATTAAATTGTCGTTTAGGTTTGAAAATGTCTTGCATAGCACGAGATCTCGTTGTTCGTAGGGGTGCCGTGTGTGTGGGGGGGGGTGGACGTGATGTGGCTAGGCAGGTGGTTGTCTAAGAGGGAAGTCGGGCGAGCTGGGACCGGGAAGGTGGGGCGTATGCACTAACCGAGAAGCGGCAGCGGGATCGGGAAGACAGGGCGGGGCACTGGACGAGAGGAGGTAGCGGTATATTAAGTTACACATCGAATACGATAAATTTTTACAAGAAAGTTTTCCACATGAAATAGAAGAAAAAAGAAAGATGAAGCAATAAGTGGGAAAATATATGTATATAATGTATGTCCAATCATGTATAATTAGTGTATAACTTATGTATACAACAACAATAATATATCTAGTGAAATCTCATAACGTGGGGTATGGAGAGGGTAGAGTGTACGCTGACCTTACCTCTACCTTGGTAGGTAGAGCAATTGTTTCTAAAAGACCTTTGGCTCAAGACAAATCATAAACACAAACAAAGCAAAAGCAAAAAAGCGAAAGCAATGGTCAGACCCGGTCAAAAAATGTAAAGGAGTATGAAAATGCTGATATCAAAAGCGAATAAGTCATAATAGCGCATTCTGAAAAAGTAAGCGGTAACTAGCGTAGGTAAATAAGCTAAACAAAGTACACTAAAGAACACATAGTAGCAAAAATCAAACTACATGGGGACTATAAAACAACATTGCTCCTATTAGTATGATAGGCTAAGCGGGCCTACAATAATAATACTACATTGGGCATTTGTGTCTCTCATCTACACATGCCCAAACTATCTCAACCTCACTTCCCGCATCTTATCCTCCACCGAGGCCACTCCCACTCTGTCCCGGATATCATTATTTCTAATCATATTCCTCATTGTATGCCCACACATCTATCTCAGCATCCTTATCTCCGTAACTTTTATCTTTTGAATGTGCGAAGTCTTGACCGGCCAACACTCCGCCCCATACAACATAGTTGATCTAACCACCGCCCTATAGAACTTGCCTTTAAGTTTTGTTGGCACTTTTTTATCGCATAAGACTCCAGATTCGAGCTTCTATTTTATCCACCATACCCCAATACGATGTGTGACATCGTCATTAATCTCTTAATCCCCTTGGATAATAAACTCAAGATATTTGTATCTTTCTTTCTTTGGAATGACTTGAGTACCAAGCCTCACCTCCACGTCAATCTCAAGGTCGCTCCCGTTACTAAACTTGCACTCCAAGTATTTTGTCTTTGTCCTACTCAGCCTGAACCCTTTAGACTCCAGTGTCTGCCTCCAAACCTCCAGCTTAGAGTTCACTCTGTTGTGAGTCTCATCAATTAGGATTATGTCATTTGCGAATATCATACACTATGGCACCCCCATTAGATTTGTCGCGTCATTCCATCTATCACCAAGGCAATTAAGAATGGGCTAAGAGTTGATCCCTGATGCATCCCCATCATCACTGGGAAGTGCTCCGAGTCTCCTCCTACTGTCCGTACCCTGGTCTTGGCTCCATCATACATATCCTTGATCGCCCTAGTGTATGCGATATGTACACATCTAACCTCCAAACATCTCCATAGAACCTCCCTAGGGACTTTGTCGTATGTCTTCTCAAGATCGATGAAAACCATATGTAAGTCTCTCTTCCTCTCCCTATACTGCTCCACCAACCTCCTAATAAGATGAATGACTTCTGTAGTCAAATGCCCCGGCATGAATCCAAAATGGTTCTAAAAAATAAACAGACTCTTCTCACCTTATCTCCACGACTCTTTCCCAACCTTTCATAGTGTGACTTAGCATCTTGATACACATATAGTTGTTACAACTCTGGATATCACATTTGTTCTCGTACAAAGGGATCATTGTACTCTACCTCCATTCTTCGAGCATTCTCGTCATCTTAAAAATGATGATAAACAACTAAGTCAGCCACTCCACACCTGCCCGGCCTGCGCTCTCTTTCAAAATTCTACTAGGATCTCATCAGGCCCGATTGCTCATTCCCTGAGCATTCTGCGAACAACACCCTTAACCTCATCAACCTTAATTAGACCTGTTCATCAGGCCGGGGACCCGCCTAACCGAAAAAACCAGGGCCAGGGTCATCTTATATCTGACCAGTGAGCCACCTGACCCGAAAAAGCGGGGACCCGTTCATATGTAGGGTCGGGCCATGGTAATAATTTTTTACCTGCCCGACCCGGCCCGATCACCAACCCAACCCCGACTCGCGTGACATTTTAATATAATTTATATTATTTTTATTTTATTAATATTTATTTTTTACTTATATAGGTGAAGGGACAAATCAACAAAAATCTAGTGACGATGATGACGACGATGATGATGCTTATGATGATGTTGATGAATTATCGTGATGTTGATTTGTACTTGCCTCTTGTTTGTTTATGGATTTACATCTAAAGTGTGGAAAATACGCACCTGGATGGTATTAGACTCAGCTAAAAGTGTGGAATCTGCTTCAGTTCTTTTTGGTGTAATTTTTAATGATTTCATATTTCGTTTTTGTAACTTTTAATTGGTGACAAATTATATCGGATAATGGATTGAGTAGAATTGCAGTGTTTGCTTATTGTTTTATTTTGTTTTGTAGAGCGGATCAGGGCCGACCCGTGACCCATAGGGTCCCCGAAGGGTCGTGGCCAGGGTCTGAAAATTAAAAAATAAAATAAGATCAGGGTCGGGTAAGCAGGAAAAAAAAGCCACTTGACCCGGCCCGACCTGAGTTTTGGACAGGTCTAACCTTAATGCTTTCTACAATACCCTAAATCTCTGTACCTACTAGATTGCTCCAGATCTTCCAGCATAATGTCTCTATCTTCTTTTTTGTTCAAGAGTTTATGGAAGTAAGACTGCCACCTCCTCCTAATATGCGCGTCCTCCACCAGTACTTCTTCGTCCTCGTCCTTGATGCACCTCACGTGATCCAAGTCACGGGACCTCCTCTCCCTCGCTTTGGCTAGTCTGTACAACTTCTTATCCCTGCCTTTTCCTCTAATTACACATACAAGCGTTCAAAAGCCACCGTTTTTGCCGTCCGTAACCGCAAGCTTTGCCTCCTTCCTCGCCATTTTATATAGTTCCCTATTCGTCCACT
Organism: Anisodus tanguticus; assembly: GCA_034509755.1. Taxonomy (NCBI): domain Eukaryota; kingdom Viridiplantae; phylum Streptophyta; class Magnoliopsida; order Solanales; family Solanaceae; genus Anisodus; species Anisodus tanguticus. Next base: position 49,541,113 of record CM067545.1, read on the forward strand.
TCTCTATATCATCCTTGATTTCTACTAATTTTGCATACGCCGCTTTCTTCGCTTCCACCTTCTCTTGAACTTTACCATTCCACCACTGTTCCACCACGGCTACCCCGCGAGACCCCAAGTACTTTTCTAGCTACCTCTCGAATGTAACTGGCCGTCTTGTCCCACATACCGGTCGCATCCCCACTACTCCCCCAAACCCATTTGGCCAACAACCTCTCCCACATCATATTTGCATTAGCATGGTCAAACTGTTACACCTCGTAAGATTAAGGAAATAGGATTCAAATACCGGAAATTAGTATACAAGAGGATACGAGGCTTATGAAATTCTCAAAAATTACAAGAAATGTGTTTGAGATTTTTTTAATTGAAGAACTTGGGGGGCCAAAGTGTAACAAGAAAATTCAGATTTTTTTTATAACCTACACTCACCTCTTCATCTTCATTCTAACTTAACCAAAAAAACTCTCCTCTTCTCTCCTCCAAGCCAGCCGAAACCCCCCCCCCCCACCCATAACCAAATTTAAGGTTTTTATCTCCTCTTCTTAGACTACATTTTCACCAAAAATTAGAAGCCAAAAAACAGTGGCAAAATAGTCACTACTGGCCGAGAATGTGCCCAGAAATTTTGTGATTTTGGGAATGAAATTTTGGAAGAAAAACGTGTAGGGATGATGGCTTAACATTGTAGAACACTTGCATGTCAATTGGAGTTGAAGAAGTTAACAAAAAAGGGATAGAAATACGAAAACAGTGAGGATTTTCGGACCCGGGCAGTGAGCAAATTGTGCGGACTGTTTTGGACGAAATTTGAGGTATAAAATTCTTCCTTCTATAATTTAATTGGAATGCATGTTGTTAGAATTAAGGATATGAATTTGTGTTAAGGAAAATTTAGAATTTAAACAATGCATGTGACAATTTTGGGCTAGTTGCCAATTTGGGACATATTTTGATGACTGTTGGATTCGTTGGTTATTGTTGTTATTATTATCACTAATTGCATAATGAAATTGAAAGGAAACATTGATATTAAAGTTTAAATTAGTTATATAGAAGTATTGAAATATGGAATTGGATTTTAGGAGTTAAGAGAAGAGTTATGGAATTATGACATGTTGTGGCCAAGAACTTGCATGAAATCGTTGGACATGTTGAGATGGATATGGACTATTTTAGGGACTGTTTTGTGGTGTTATAATGCTGAAAATTTAGTTACCATTATGCATGTTTAAGTGTGGTAATTGCTAATGTAAGTCCTAAAGGAATAAGGGTATAGAAAGGTGTAGAAAGGCTTCACATTCTACCCTCGTTGTTGTTGGAACATGGACTGTTTTTGTGGGATGTTTTAATGTGGATTAAGAGGCTAAATTTACATGAGAAGTGGGTGTGTAAATCCCCTTTGTTGCTGTTTTGGTTGTGCCCTTAATTGGTGTTTGGCTATTGATGTTATTAATCTCGTTTGGAAGTTGTGGAAACATGTATAAACAAGGGAAGTGTTGTCTGAATTTTTATAGAATAGGAAGTCGTTATTCGATATAAAGTATGTCATTGATCATAGAATTAACGAACGTATTACCATTATTATAGGTTGAAGTTCAAAAAATGAGACGTACTCTAATATTGAATTGATTAGTTCGTCTAAGAGGTATGTGAACTATTCCTTCTTTCTTTGGCATGATTTTTATTTAATGAAGGTACGGCAGACGTACATGATTCTTATACAGTTTAATTCCTAAAGATGTTAGTTATGAGAAGTGCCTATGATTTTTCAGTAAAGAGTTTTTATGACATTATTATAATGATTTTATTGGGAGTCAAATGAAAATTTTGATTGCATATGGTTACTCATGAAATCTACTCGTGCTAAGTGTTATTACTTCACTTCACCGAGTCCCGGGCCGGGTTATGTTCGTGCACAACCTTGCATTTTTCACCGAGTCCCTCAATAGTGGGCCGGGTTACGTAGGATGGATCCATAGATGAGATATGACTTTACTGAGTCCCAGAATGGGCCGGGTTATGATATGACTTTACCGAGTCCCAGAATGGGCCGGATTATGATATGACTTCACCGAGTCCCAATATGGGCCGGGTTACGATATGATTCCACCGAGTCCCGCATTAGTAGACCGGGTTATGTTACAGGTATATATATATGTATATGGACAGGCATTCATGTTTTCTTGAGTTGACTCTCATTTTTATAAGGCACAACTAACTTTTATTGTTTATGGCATAATTGGATTTGGATCCTGATTTTTATACTGACCTCTTGTTATCCATTGGCTACTTATGATCTCATTTGCAGTATTTCATGTTTACATACTCAGTACATTATTTCGTACCGACTCCCTTTCCTCGGAGGGCTGCGTTCATGCCCGCAGGTACATGTGCTCAGTTTGGTGACCCTACGGTTTAGGTTCCTGCGCAGCTGTTTGGAAAGCTCATTTGATCCAGAGCTTTACCATTTTGGTACAGAACCCCATCATTTTGATTTATGTATATTTAGGGGCACGACGGGGCCCTGTCCCGTCATATGTCGTTGTCCTTCTTATAGAGGTCTGTAGACAGTTGTGGGTTGTACTTATGTAAGGGTTATAACTCTGTTTTGGTCACTCATGCTATTGTACTCTGTGTTGGGGTGTCCCCGTGTATATATGATATTATCTAGTGGCAACCTTGTCGGCTTGCATGTTGTATTGTGTTGGCTAGTTGTGACTCCTCAGGAGGCAGGTACATTCGGGGGTAAAGGCAGCCTTGTCGGCTTGCCTACCCTGGCATATGTTGTTATTGCAGCGTTATGCTGTCGGATTTCAGACTCATTAGGTGTTAGTTGGATTATGTGTGACAGGTCAGGATAATGACGTCATTAGGGCGGTTAGTCGCGGCTCGTCGGGTCGGGTCGTGACACAAACTCCCCCATTTGATTCTTAACTTGTCATCCACAACCTTCTTATTCTTCTCCATCTTGATCTCCAAATCCATCACCAAAAGCTTATGTCGGGTTGTAAGATACTTCCTCGAAATAACCTTGCAATCTTTACAAAGACCGTTGTCAACCTTTCCAAGGATTAAAAGTCTATATGAGTCTTAGCCACCGAGATATGAAAAGTCACCAAGTGCTCCTCCTTCTTCATGAACCTTGAATTGGCTATCACCATCCCAAAAGCTCTAGCGAACTCCAAAAGTGAGACGTCTCCCCCATTCCTGTCCATGAGGCTAAAGCCTCCATGCACGTCGTCATAACCCCGAAAGTGACTCGATATGTCTATTGAAATCACCTCCTACAAATAACTTTTCAGTGGGTGGTATACCACCCACCACCTGGTCCAAATCCTCCCAAAAACGCCTCTTCTCTTCATCGTCCAAGCCCGCTTGCGGTGCGTAAACACTATTAATGTTCATAGTGAACTCTTCAACTACCAACTTAATCGTCATCATCCTATCATTGACCGTCCTAACCTCTACCACCTGATCTCTTAGTTCGTTGTCTACTAAATGCCTACCACATTCCTATACCTCAACCTACCCGAGAACCATAACTTATACCCGCCCGCATCCTTAGCCTTAGGTCTTACCCATTTGGTGTCCTGGACACATGCTATATTAATCTTCCTCTTCTTAAGAATCTTAACTAGCTCAATGGACTTCACCATTAAAGTCTCAATTATCCAAAATCCTATCCTCAGCCTAACATCTCCCTTACCCCACTTAACCCCCTAACACTCGCACTTGTCCCCGACCGAGAACATGACCCTAGTATACCATCAGTTACCAAAGCTATTAAAGAAAATATAAAATAATAAACTAATCAAACGTTTACCCTAAAACATGAAGGGATCAAAGTGTAAGCATAAGTTAACAAGAATCTAGAGGCAAGTAAAATCACTACGCCAAGAATGATATAACAAAAGACAAGAAGGGTAAACGCAAGAACGTAAAGTCATGAATCAATACAGCGAAGCGGCAAAATTTAACAAGGATAAGGACAAAGAATGGATACGGGCAACCGAAGGTACCAACTCCAATTAAATGGAACTTGTTTGCCGCGAAGTCACTGTTCACCGGAATAAAAAAGATTAGGGGAAGCAGGCAATAACAACTATCAGTCGAGCAATTTGTACTCGCCGAGAGAGAGAAAACCCAATATTCTTCAAATATTGTATATAGTTAAAATAAAAATCAAGAATTTCAAGAAATAAAGGGGGTAAAAAGTGGAGATATTATGTAGATATGAGAATGGATCTGATAGGGGTAGATAAAGAGAAAACAAGAAGTGATTTTGAAAACATTTTTACTATCAATTGGATCTGATTCAATTTCATTAGCAAAAAAATTGATGAAGACCCAAAAAAGTAAATATAATGTTAAAAAAAGAGAGCAAATATATTAGACAACATTAGTAGTACTGAAGAAATAAAGCTAAAAATAAAGTTGCAACAAATATAGAAAACAAAGTGTTTGAGGAAGACGACTGACAGATTGAGAGAAATTAAATTAATAGTGGTTGACCTAAATTAATAGTGGTTGACCTACACGACTTTGTAAAGCTTTAACCTCGTATAACTTGGTATGTATATCAACTAAAAAAAAAGTAAATATCAACTAAAAAAAAAGTAAATATCAACTAAAAAAAAGGAAATATTGAGTTTGATCGACTTTATGCGTAAATATCACATTATTAAAGAAAATACTAGTGTAGAAAGTAAACAAAAGTCAAAAAAATTTGTTCCCTTTTATGGTTTAAAAGCAAAATAGAAGGAAAGGTAAATGTAATCCCTTTACCTCTTTTAGATTTTACCTTTCTCTTCCATAGTTTTCAAACAATGGTTTAAAAAAAAGAGTTAAAAGTAAAACACAGAACATTAAAAAAATTGTTGATAGTTCCAACATTTGCAAAGAGTGACCATAAATAGTGACAGTTCAAAGAGAAGTGTCAACATCCCCTTCACTAAAAAGGGATTTTTGATCAGTCAATAAAGGGAGCTAGTATTATATTTTATGTGGTAACTTTCTGCAAAATCACAGGGAATAGTACTTGCCATTTTAAAAAATGGTCCATAGTAAACTATTATAGTAATCCAGGAGCGTGACTAATAATTAAAGAGATTGACATATACTTTAAGATGACTGAATGATTTGTGACATGCTATATCCTATAACCCTAACCCTAATTCTGAAAACCCTAAGATAAGTCTATGAAGATGGACACTACTTCAATTTATAGTGGTAGCTTTCTAGAGTAGTGTCAATTTTGACTTATGACTTCATGTCTCGGAAAGGACAATTTGCTATAGAGTTATCCTTTCATCTTGTTTGCTCTAAAACGTGTGTGCCCACACGTGAGCACCTTGGAGTATATTGGTCTTTTCTTAAAGATAATAATCAGTATTCAAAATGCACTGACCCGACTAGTTTTAGTATTCAAAATGTACTGACCCGACTAGTTTGAATATGTGATGTGCCCGTCCGACCCTCTTTAGTGGCTTTGCTCATGAAAGGGAATAGACAATAAATAAAGTTTCGATTCAGAATAAAGGGGGATTAGCGTTCTAGGAATTTATCCATTCTTAGGGCGCCTTGAAGCTCATACTCTCTAATTAAGGATGAAATGATTTCATTTATCCTATCATATCCCTTGGTGACGAGCATATTGGTGTCTAATTGCACGGTAGCACTTGCTAAGGGTTGATAGGTGATGACATATATATGGCGTTCTAAAAATTATGAAAATTATAGTATCGGTTCAATATCTCAAACAAGTGAAAATCGATTATATAAACTCAGATTGTTCATATCGTTTCAATTAAGTTTAGCGGTATTCTAAAATAAGTCGTTTAATTTGTTCTTGAACCTTTAAAACAATTTACCTCAAAAATAAATTTCAAAAACTATTTATATTTAAATTTGAAAAGTAGACTTAAATTTTGGAAGTCAAACCAAAATGATTTTTGAAATTCAGAACCAATTGAAATGTTAACCTTTATGAAACAATAAATACAAATGTTGTTTCAAAAACATTTTCATAGACCAATGAGAAGGCCATGAATTTGGCCGAAAAAATTAAAGAATGTTGTCGAATGCTAGATGGAGTATACATTTCACGTACTGTGTTCCAAATATATAGACATGACACCATGCGTAGGACTCATTGTTTCTAGGTTAATTACATTTTTATTATATATATATATATAAATATTGGAGCATTCAAATTTAAACTTTAGGGGTTTGGAATGTCACTAAATTTACTAATTATTTGAATTACTGGATTCGAACTCTAATATTTATGCATTATTAGTAAACTTTTTTAAGCTAAAGCAATTGGATTCGGCTGAATGATAACAAATCAGTTTCCAACACAAAAACTGATGTATATTTATACTCACTGAATTCAAATTACAACTGACAACTGGAATAAGAAGTTAATAGCAAATAATAATTGAGGAGGAAAACTGAGAATAATAGAGAAAGAATGTAATCAGAAAGGAGGTGAGATACTAGAACATAGAAGGAAGATGAGGGATAATACATGGTTCAATACCCGCAAAAGAAACACTACTGGACAAAGTAATCACAAATTTTATACTGAAATAACTCCTAATCCCGGTAACTAAACGACTCTTAGGGTTGTTTGGTAGTTGGTTAGAGTTATGCAGTTATTAGTAATATATGGATTAGTTATGAGAGAATCTATATATTATTTATGCAGATATTAGTTATTCATTATTGTATATTATTTATGCAGATATTAGTTATTCATTATTACATATTCCATCTTTTGCTCGGCATAAAATAATATATAGATTCCTTCATAACTTATACATGTATTAGTTATGCGAATTTTTAAATTGCAAACCAAACACCGTATTAATTTTATACGTGAATAACTTATCTCCTAACCAGCTACCAAACATAGTGATACAAATGCAAGATTTAATACATGCATAACACACCTCCAAACTAGGGTTGTTCAAAACCGAATCGTAACCGATAATCCAACCGCAAACTTAGTTTATTGGTTTATTGGTATTGGGTTATCGGATTAACGGTTGGTGAACGGATTAACATTTTAGAGTTAACATTTATTGGTGGGGGTAATCCCTCAATTTCCTTACCGGTTAACCGTTAATCCTTTAAGAATTATCATACTTATAATTTAGCCCTAGATATATAAAGTATATATTACTAACCCTAAAGACAAAGCCCTATTAATTATTTTATTCCATCTAGAAAAGGAGTTCTTAATGTTTCCCGAACTTTTTAAAGCACATCCATTAAATTGCAGCAAAGAAATTCCAAAAATTGACATTGGATACTCGAAAGCAGGACAGAAATCTGAAGAAATGGTAGGCAAATGTACTTATTAAAAGTAATTGAAGAAATAGTAGCAATATACATGTTGTGGTTTTAATTTTCATTGTGTTTTAGATTTAGCCGACAAGTCCCGTTAATCATCCGATAATTGCTAATTCGATACCAAACCAACTGATATCTTATCAGTTGGCTAGTGGACTCCGATACCGTATCAACCGATATCTTATCAGCTGGCTAGCGGATTATTTCATTTAAAAACCAATAACCATTAAGCCAAATCATTAAGTTTAATTATCCATCTGATCCGTCCGATAAACAGCCCTACTAACCAGCTACCAAATGACCCCTTAGGGTTTATACTAAAATAATCTTGGAACAGATTTTCTATAGGATGCATCATGTTAAATGGTGGGCCAGAATCTCTAGTTGAAATCTTTTTGTTCTATGTTTGCCTCAAGTTATGGGCTGAACCTTTTTTAGACTATAACATCTATAACTAGTGAAAGTTAGAGCCCAACCCATTCCAAAGATTACCAATAGGGCCATGACTTTTCGTTGAACACGAGATCCATGAAAAACCTACAGTACGTAAATCACAAGTTCACAACGTTGATACTCTAAATTACATGACATAATTCAATTATTTTTGCCACTTGCTTATTAACATTTTATTTTGAATAAATAAAACTAAAGAGATGCATCTTTAAGAAAATAATACGTATAATTGTAATAAAAAAAAGCTCAAAATCCATGGAGTATAAGCAACTACAGTAAAGGAGGGCAACAAATGGAAAATTACAGACATATAATATTTTCTCAAACTATAGTACTATACTATGACACTCAACACTTACTGTTGAATTGTTTAGTGCATCCAAAAATTACATATGACGAGTTTTCAACCCCGTTGACACTGTCATAGAGTTTTATTTATAGAATTTAAAATTTCATAACAGTATCCTAGAGTTATTATGCTGGAATTTCACTTGTAGAAATTTGAAGTTTAGGGAAATCTTATAATTGTGTCCTGAGGTTTGATTTTTGTAAGGGATAATGTCTGCGTATATTTTACCCTTCTCAGATCTCACTTGTAAAATTACACTAAAGGTATGTTTGGAAAGTCACCTATGTAATTGGAATTGAATGTAATTAGATGTAATTACACAGTTTAACATATTTGGCAAACCAAGTAATTATATGATCAACATGTAATTGAGTGTAATTGGGAGGGGTAATTACACTCTCCAATTCTCAAGGGGGTTGAGAATTGAATGTAATTACACTATGTAATTACAAGGTTACTTTTTAATTTATTTTATTTTTATTTTTCTTTTAAATTTTATTATTTTCATTTATTTTTTATTTTTACATTTTAAATTCTTTTTATTTTTAAAAAAATATTTCTATTATTTTATTTTCTTATTTACATTTTAAATTATTTTTATTTCTTAGAATTTTAGAAATTACACTTTCTAATATTAGAAAGAATGAGTCATTACTCATTACCAAACTTGACATATAATGAGTGATGTTATTAAAATATAATTTCATTGTTGAATGAGGTTATAAACTTATAAATCTTTTTTTTTTGAATTATATTTACTTAAGTTATGTTGGAACTTATTTTATGTTATGTTGGAATTTGGCATAAAAGTATCATGTTAAATTATTATTTTTTGAACTTGAAAGGTAAGGTCTGCGTACACTCTACCCTCCCCAGACCCCACATTGTGTGACTTCACTGGGTATGTTGTTGTTGTTGTTGTTCTTTCTTCTCATTTCTCAACCTTTCCTTCTTTTGATTCCATGTAATTGCTCGTATTTTATTTTTTAGTGTGTACGCAAATCTTATCCCTATTTTGTGAAGGTAGGGGAGATTGTTTCTGATTGACCATTAGCTCAAGGAAAGACGAAAAAAAGAAGTAGCAACAATGCAAGATAATAAGATAACTGAAGCGAAAGAAACAACGGAAAGTAATAGAAATCTAAGAATAAGAAAGTACAAGAAGAACATTAATACTCCTGATAAGAAAAAAGTAGCTCGGTGCACAAAGCATCCCACGTTAGCAGGATACGAGGAAGGGGTGTGATGTAAGCAACCTAACATAATACAAGTATTAGTGGCTGCTTCCACGGCTCGAACTCATGATCTATAGATCACACAAAAATAATTTTGTTGTTGCTCCAAGGCTCTCCTTCAACTAATACTATTGATGTGGAAAAGAAATACGCTCGACTATCTACTAATCTTCTATCATAATTTTCAACCTTCACACCTTCTATTAAGGATTATGTTCTCGATAAATTGAAGCTACGTCATATTCTACCTATTTATTAAAAAATATTAATGGAAGGAATTAATCTACCATTCATCTAAAACTGACATTCATTTCCAAAAAAAAGAAGAAGGTGGAACTCCCACCCCAGGAGCCTCTACACTCCGGTGCGACAGGTCTGTGAAGGAGGTAAATCATGGTGACTCAATTGATTTCAAAGGTTAGACCAGTAACACGCTGCGCACAAGGGGCCCTCCTTTATTTCAAGAAGTAACCCCCACACTGCCGTTGACGGGATTCGATCTTTGGCCATTTTCCAAATATTCCATTGATAACCAATTGAGCTGCCCAAGCGGACTAAAACTGACATTCATGGGGTACCTAAGATACGTAATTCGGCCAAAGTTTTAAATAGACGTGAATTAATTGGATCAGGATCGTACCATGAACTAAAAGTCAATACAAGAACTATAAATATTTCTAGTGATCAGATCATTTCCTCCGGTAAGAATACCTTAAATACTTATACACCATTCAGTATTTACGTCAGTCAGTTCACTATAATTAATCAGATTTAGTAAGATGAAATATACTTTAAATACTGATTATTACTTTCGTTTCATTTATTTTATTATCTTGCTGATGTTACTACTTGTTATTACAACTCATTTTTCTTCTCTTCTTGAGCTAAGGATATATCAGAAATAACTTCCCTACCTTCAAGACGTAAGATTTGGGTACATACTACTCTTTTCTAAACCCCACACATGGAATTGTACTGAAATTATTTTTGTTGTTGTTGTAATATAAATAGAATATATTAATTAATCATAATTAAATAATAAAACTTTGTATATAAACATGTATGATACATTTATTTACTTCACGACGTAAATATCAAGTACTACTACTAATAATATTTAATGTAGAAATACCAAAGGAGACAATTGAGATATGTACTAGGAGGAAATCATAAATATAGTTTGGGCATCCAACATCCCACAGCCAAAAAGACCTAGCTTTTTAGAGTCACCATCAATGCTTCAGCTTTATTAACAGTAGCAATAACTACTGTTTCATCTATACAGTTTCTTTACTCACTTCCACACTCAATACAGAAACCAAACATAGAAATTGATAAAGAAAAGAAAAATGATATAAAGGTGCCCTCTATTAATTAATGAAGTGAGGAAAAAAAAGTCTTCAAATTCAAAAAGTATTACTCCATTCCTCTTAATTTATGTGTCTTAATTATTTTTTTGATCTGATTAAAAAAAAATATCACTTTTTGTATCATTAACTCTTTAATTCTAAAGTACACTTTGGTACATTATATTCTTGATATTATGCTTTGAATCTTTTTCTTTTCTTTCAAACGAAGGGTCTATCGAAAACTTCTCTACCCCATAAAAATATGGGTAAAACTTGCGTCCATCCTACCCTTTTCAAAACCCACTTGTTGGATTATATATATAATTTAATATCATAAAATTTGAAAACTTCTCTATTTTTAAACTCATATAGTTATATGTAGTTGAACTAATACACATAAAATGGTACAGAAAAAGTAATAATAGTGTATACGGTGAAAATCGGCATGACACATGTCAAGATTTAGGTATGGAGTTCGAAGAAGGCAATAGAGTTCCGCATCGGATGCGAGTTGCATCAAGACAAGACCGGATGACAAGATAAGATCGGGTGGTAACTAGACCAGATTACACCGGGTGAAGAATCGGAGGAGCCCATCGCGTATCTGTTCCGGATATGGCGCCAACCGCTACTCCTTGTTCACTAAGAGACCGTTATTGTCATTTAATTGCATTTAATTAGAGAATGATTCTCGGGCATCAATGCCTTGTACTCATAGCTATAAAAGAAGTCCAACCTTTATGTTGGAAGGGCATCCTACTCTCATTATTCACTAGCACGATTACTTACTATTATTATAATAAAAAAAACTCTCATTATTGACTTGAAACTGAAGCAATTAAGCTAAGGCTAGGACCAAACTAGTTGAGAAGATTCATCTTGGTTTACGATAATACATGCTATATTTCTTACTTGTTGTTTCCGTTTCTTTACTTATTGCTAATTGTTTATCGCTACATATTTCAAATCAATCCACGTATCCTTAAAACCACTTACGAATTTAACTGTATCTTTTTAGGGTAAACAGTTTGGCACCCACCGTGGGGCTAAGGATAATTGTGGTGATTTGTTCAAACTCAAATTTCACTTATTCTTTTGGGATTTTGTGATAACAGGTCAATTTCAAACACTTGAAAAATAGTTAGCAAAATCCATGTCGAGGTTAGCGACAATAATAACAATAACAACAACGGCCCGCCTGTCGACCAATGACTAGCAAGCATCAACATAACAGCCCGCCTGTTGACCCAATAACTGGCGAGCATCGGAATAACCCGTGATTTCATCTCAGGGATCTAGGAAGTCAGATGAGAAAACACCGGACGATGATGAGGATGTCAAAATAAATTTGGCTCAAATTTGTAACATGCTGAAGGAGCAACATGAGGCCATTACTCAGTTGCAAAAAAAGAGCAGATGGGCGAGTGCGGCTAACGAAACTCGTCAAGTTCGGGAATAAGATCTGACCCGATAGGAGGGTTGAATTGAATGAGATGTCACTGGTACGGGGACAAATGAGTCCTCAGGGGTCTTAAAAATGTTTCAAGCTTTGACTAAGAGAATGGATACTCATGAAAAGAAGGTTGAAATCTAGAATTCACAGGTATATTAGATTCCTCAAGCACATCCGATCCTAAAGGGACCGGGATCGAAGAGATACATTCAGTTGCCATTCCTACCGAGCGCAGCTTCGAAGTTGTACCCAAAAGGTTCAAAATGTCAGATATCCCAAAGTACGATGGAACTACTAATCCACAGGAGCATGTGATGTCATACACTTGTGCAGTGAAATACAACAACATGCACCCGGATGAGATCGAATCGGTGTTGTTGAAGAAATTTGGCGAAACACTATCCAAGAGAGCAATGCCATGGTATTCTATGTTGCCTGAACATTCTATTAACTCGTTTGAAATTCTTGCAGATGCTTTTATAAAGGCATATTCCAGAGCATGGAAAGTTCAAGTAAGGAAAGCGAATATATTCAAAATTGCTTAGAAGGATACAGAGTTGCTGCGTGAGTTCATAATAAGGTTTCAAAAGGAATGAATGTTTCTCCCCCAGTACCTAATGAATGGGCAGCTGAAGCTTTCACCAAGGGGTTAAAATGTAGGAGCTCCAGTGCCTCATTTAAACTAAAGGAAAACTTGTTGGAGTTTCCGGCAGTAACATGGGCAGATATGCATAATAAATACGAGTTTAAAATCCGGGTGGAGGATGATCAATTAGAACTTTCATTGGGGTCATCAGAACGTAATAAGAATCTAGATAAATCGAAAAGGGTAGCTGAGTCGGAATTGAAGTCTCTAAAAAATAGGCTCAACCCTACGGGCAACCTGAAAGATCAAACTTCAAATTGGATAGGGGTCGCAACTATCGCAACTTCTCATCGGATAGAGGAGATATATGTAATGATCGAGGGTCAACCAGTAGGGTTTGCAGTTTAAAAGTAATACCAGTGTAGCATCGTCTAATAGTGTGGAAGACCTGAGACTTTTCGAATATAATTTCAACGTTGATGCGGCCGAACTTGTTTCGGCTATTGGCCACATAGAGAAAACAAGATGGCCAAGACCACTCCGGACAGACCCGGCTCAAAGAGATCTAAATTTGATATGTGATTATCATGAACTCATGGTCATTGGATGGAGGATTGTCGTCAGTTGAGGTATAAAGTGGGCCGATTGTTGAAGAATGGTCATCTACGCAAATTTTTGAGTGATCGAGAAAAGGGTAACTACAAAAATAGAGAAGCAAATAAGCAAGTGGATCCGGCTGAACCCCAGCATATCATAAACATAATTAACGGAGGGATGGATGTTCCGAAGGGATCCATCATGACCACTAAGAAGAATAAAGTCTCAATAACTCGAGAGAAGTGATCCAGATATTACATACCGGATGAAAAAATATCTTTCAATGATGAAGACGCGGAGGGCATCATTCAACCTCACAATAATACACTGGTAATATCTATCTTTAACAATAAATTTCAGATTAAGCGAATTTTAATTGATCCAGGTAGCTCGGCCAACATCATTTGGTGGAAGGTGGTAGAGCAGTTGGAGTTGTTGGATAAAATTATACCGGCAACCCAAGTTCTAAACGGATTCAATATGGCAAGCGAGACTACGAAGGGGGAAATCACTCTTCCAATCAATGCAGTCGGGATAATTCGATAAATAAAGTTTTATGTCATTGAAGGCAAAATGAGGTACAATACACTATTCGACATGCCTTGGATACATGACATGAAGGTCGTGCCTTCGACATTACACATGATGCTGAAATTTCCAAAGTCAAAGGGAATTAAGACAATTCGAGGAGAGCAACCGGCAGTAAGGGAAATGTTTGAGGTAGAGGAGTCTGTACAAGCACCGAAAGAAGTGAATGACGCGAGGAAAGACAAAGAAGTTAAACAGTAATCACAAGATTCGGGCCCGTTGAGTCCGAAGAAAGAGGAGGGAGAGAAGACAAATTACGAAGAAGAAGAGGATCACTATCGCGTCCCGAGGTCATTTGTGCTTACGAATGATTTAGATACCACGAAGTCAACTATAGAAGAACTAGAGCAACTCATCTTGTTCGTGCATCTGCCGGATAGAAAGGTATACCTGAGCACCGGGTTATCCCCCAAGCTCAAGCTTAAATTAATTGAATTTCTTAAAGCTAACGCTGGTTGCTTTTCCTGGTCCCACTTAGACATGATAGGTATTCCACCGGAGATTATGACTCACAAGTTGAGTTTGGACTCAAGCTTCCCTCTGGTGAAGCAAAAAAGGAAATCAATGACCGATTACAAGCATAAGTTTGTCAAGGAGGAGGTAATAAAACTTTTAAATATAGGTTCCACCCGGGAGGTAAAATACCCGGATTGGTTAGCAAATGTAGTTATCGTACCTAAAAATGGTAATAATTTGAGAATATGCATAGATTTTAAAGATTAAAATAAAATATGCCCAAAATATTCTTTTCCTTTGTCGCACATCGATCGAATGATTGATGCTACGATGGGGCATGTGATGTTGAGTTTTCTTGACGCATACTCTGGATACAACCAAATCAAGATGAATTCAGAGGATCAAGAGAAAACTTTTTTTATAACTGGATACGGAACTTACTGTTACAATGTAATGTCATTTGGTTTAAAAAATGTCGGAGCAACATATCAACGCCTAGTTAATCGCATGTTCGAGGACCAAATAGGTAACACAATTAAAGTTTACATTGATAATATGTTGGTTAAGTCTCCGGAAACAGATGACCATTTAAAGAATTTGCAGAAAACATTTAACATACTCCGAAAGTACAACATGAAGTTAAACCTGGAGAAATGCGCTTTTGGAGTTAGATCAGGCAAGTTTCTGGGTTTCTTGGTCTCAAACTGAGGGATATAGATCAATCCGGTAAGATCAAAGCTATCGAAGAAATTCCGGAGGTACTTGAAGATGTGAAGGTGGTGCAAAGACTCACCAGAAGGCTGGCCGCCCTGAGTAGATTCATCTCTCAGTCTTCGGAGAAAAGTCATACGTTCTTCTCTTTGTTAAAGAATAAGAATTACTACGAGTGGACTCCGGAATGTCAAAAAGCTTTGAGGTAAATTAATGGGTATGACATAGAATATAACCCAAAAACATCTATAAAGTCTGAGGTTTTAGCACTTCGTAGTAGATTTACACCCGGAATGATCTCTGGGGTGGAAAGTGAACTTATAATAACCTCGGGAACCACTTCGGGAATTTGGACCTTATATACGGACGGAGCTTCAAACGTGAAAGGTCCGAACTCAAGGTGGTGCTTAAGACACATGTGAGAGATGTCATTAGGCAATCAATAAGAACTGTGAACTTGACTAACAATGAAGCCGAGTATGAGGTTATGATTGCAGGTCTAGAATTGGCAAGGAGTCTGGGAGCAAAAGTCATCAAAGCAAAATGTGACTTGCTTCTGGTTGTTAATCAAGTGAACGGGGTGTTCGAAGTAAAGGAGGAAAGGATGCAAAAATACTTAGAGAAATTCAAGTACTATTGCATCGGTTCAAAGGGTGGACCATGGAATATGTTTCTCAAGAGCAAAATAATGAGGCGGATGCATTGGAAAATTTAGGGTCTTCCGTGGAAGCTGAGGGGTTTAACTCTGATACCATGGTGTAGTTGTTGAACTCGCAATTGATGGTGGCCACACCGAGGTGAATATCACAAGTCTAACTTGGCACTAGCGAAATAAGTATATTAATTACCTACGGGATTGAAAATTGCATGTTGATCCAAATGAGTCAAGGGTTTCTTCGTACGAAGGCATCCAGGTTTTACTTGGTCAATGGCCAGTTGTACCAAAGATCCTTTTATGGTCTTTTAGCAAGGTGATTAGGTCCCGAAGAAACTGATTACGTGATGCGCGAGGTTCACGAGGGGACTTGTGGCAATCACTCAGGAGCGGAGTTGTTGGTTCAAAAACTAATAAGGACTGAGTATTATTGGTCTCAGATGGAAGAAGAAACAAAGAAATTTATCCGAAAGTGTGATGAATGTCAAAGGCACACACATTGATTCACCAATCGGTGAAATTAATGCATCCAGTTTTATCTCCGTGGCCATTCATGAAATAGGGGATGAATATTATGGGACTACTCATATGAGCACCTAAAAAGGTACGCTTCATTCTGTGATGGACTATTTTTTTAAGTGGGTTAAAGCAAAGACCTTCAACAAGGTTAGAGAAAAGGAAGCCATCGACTTCATTTGGGACCACATCATTTGCCGATTCGACATATCGATGGAGATTACTTACGACAATAGTCATCAGTTCGTTGGGAAGAATGTGTATGGTTTTTCTGAAGAATTAAAAATCAAAAAGATAATGATGACTCCGTATCACCTGAGTCCAAATGGGCAAGCGGAGTTAACAAAAAAATCATCATTCAAAACTTGAGGAAAAGGCTAAAGAATCAAAAGACAAGTGAAAAAAATTATACCAGAGGTGTTGTGGACATACAGAACGACACCAAAATCTAGCACTGGGGAGACACCATTCTCTTTGATTTATGGTGCAGAAGCATCAATTCCGATGGAAGTGGGGGAGCCGAGCTTAAGGTTCAGCCTTGCAACTAAGGAGTCGAACAACGAAGCTATAGCAGTCAAGCTGGAGTTAACGGATGAACATCGTGAGTTAGCATTGTTACGGTTAGTGGCTCAAAAGCAAATGATGAGAAGATATTACAATTGGCGAACTAATTTTAGACACTTTTAAGTGGGGAACTTGGTTATACAAAAAGTGACATTTAACACCAAAATCCCAACGAAGAGAAATTGGGCCCGAACTGAGAAGGATCCTACAAAGTGTCAGGAATAACCGGTAAAGGCTCGTATCAATTGGAAGTCGAAGATGGACAAAAGTTGTCAAACAATTGGAACATTACGCACTTAAAGTGATATTATTGCTAAGATATGTGTCGCACCCATTTTTAACCGCCCCGCCCGCGAGGAGGAGGGATCCAACATGGTCGCGACGTATTGGTGATTCCTAAATTAATTAAAGCTTAAGGAGTCGTCACCAAATTATTCTACGGTGAATTAGGACACCTAAATGTTAACATAAATGCTGTAAAATGAACTCCAGTTAATGGTCTGCTAAACTATGAGGTTCTGGATAAGGGTTCTTTATTATCCTAAAGGGAAAGGGCTAGGCTTCTTTTAAGATCCGCTAACTTGCGGTTATCCGATCAAACTCAGATTAATTATTATCCTAAAGGAAAAAAATGCATAAAATGCATGTTTAAAAGTATAAAAGTTTAAAAAGGATGTTGCAAGTAGTTAATTTAAGAGATGCATTTTGACAACGTAAAAGATTCTTGCAAAGGTGATTGTAATTTGGAGAAATAAATTTACAGCATAAAATCCAAAAAGAGTATGCATGGCATTGTTTATAAAAATATATGTGAAATTGATTTTTTGAATAAAAGCATGCATTTGTATGGCATTGTTTATAAAAATATACATGTAAAGTTGATTTTTGGATAAAAGCATGCATTTTGACAATTGATAATAAGGAGAAAAACAAATTGTTTATGATGCCAAGAAGTGATTTTTATGAATTGCAAATCGGAGGAAAAATAAAACCTTGTTTGTATGTTTAATAATACGAGTAAAGGGTGACCAAATTGTTTTAAAAGTTTTGAATATGCATGACGAGCCTAAAATAAATAAACTAGCGGCGGATTTCCAATTTTAAACTTCCCGAGCCTAAAATAAATAAACTAGCGACGGGTTTCCAATTTTTAAAACACCCTATTATCTATCCATTCAAGGCCTAATTATTCTAAGCATTCCAATGATCGCGCAAAATTAAATAATTAAGTTACAACCCAAAATAATAGAAGAAGGTCGGATGGTGATATCATCCCGCCCTATTTGTTTAGAAATTCCGAGGCCGGAGAATGCAATGAATGTGGATGCGGGTCTTCGTTTGACAATAGCCATGATGAGTCTCATAACGAGACTCTTCGTTACTCCCGATGTGTTTCATGTAAATGAAAGAAAAGAAAAGGATTAGTAGACGGAACATGAAAATATATACATAAGAAAATGTAAATAAATAATTCTTGAAAAGTAATATGTTGGTTTTCAGAAACTAACAAGCACACATAAAACTCAGGTTGAGTAACTCATATTATTTCACATACATACTTATGGGAATGCTAGTGCATATTCAAAGGTAAATATATTTCATAGAACTTTTAAGTCACATGAAAATAGACCAACAGTAGGATGGGTTCTTATCACATTTTAAGAGAAGATCCAGATAAGTCAAAATTTTAAAAAAAAGACTCATGTTTAGGACCGAACTAAGCATGATATGATCCTAGGATTTTAGATGCCCCTTTCAAGAGAGAATTCAGGGTGAGTAGATATTCAAAAAGTATGGATTATGACAGCCACATACGATTTTACTTTCTCATTCTCGGATACAGTCAAAACAAACAAAGAGAAAATTCAAAATGGTATAACATTTCAACAATCATACTGGACAACAACAACATGACAAAACTACGACAATTTCTCGGACCTTCCCTTTCAATATTTTCACTAATAGGTATGCTTACATGAACTTGTTTCACATATTAAGTCAAAGCACAACATACCATCAAAACAAATAACTCAGGCATAGTTGTAAAATTTGATAAGAGGCAGAGATGCTTCTCCTAATTAATGCATGTTCAAGTCATTTCCATTCAACCCTATAGGTAAAGTATACCAGTCCCAACATACATGTATACTATCACATGAAAACATGGTTATAAGCTAACCATGAAACTCCAGCTAAGTAATAAATCAACATGGCTCAAATAGGTCCAAGCAGAGAACAAATATGTACATTTATCATTTAGACAATTTGACAGACATGACATGTATCTATTACATTAATCATTTAACTAATCTTACTAATCATATGCTAAGTAATATAGAAATACGAATTGAAAAAATGAAGAACAAAAGGGGGGATTATAGATGGATTTCCCCCATAACGTTCACCCCTCATCCCCTTTTTCAAATGAGTTTGAATTTCAAATAAAAGGGGGCAAAAGTGACGATTTGAAAGCGGATTTTGGGGGATAGGGTATGGGTGAAGTGATAGGTGATGGGTGTGGTGGCAGGGATGATAGATGGGGGTTGGTGGTGGGTGTCGGGTCGGCGTATTTGGGGGAAATAGGGTATGGGGCTGGTCGGGTTGAACGAAAAGGGGAAGGGGCGTGTAAGGTTTTTTTTTGTGTTCTGTTTTAGGGTTAGGGAAATAAAGGGTGTGTTGGGCTGAAGGGGGGGGGGGGGTGGTGGTTGGGTCTGCTTGTGGTTGGGCTGGGTTGATATTGTTTTGGGTGAGGGGAAATAAAATGGGTTGTTGGGTGAAATGAGTTTGGGTAAAAATATAAAAGGTGTTTTATTATAAAACGATGCTTTGGAAAAAAACATCTAAATTATAAAGATAAAAATAACGATGTGATAATAATAAAACATAATATTTGCGAAATGCTTAATTTAAATAAAAATTTGATGCCATTTTGCGAAATAAAATAACATAGAATATTATGGTAAAAACTATGATTAGGATATTAAAAGGCAAATGATAGTAGAAATACGAATAATATATATATATATATATATATATATATATATATATATGTATATATATATATATGTATATATATATATATATGTATATAGATTAAAATTGTTTTGCGGTGTCAAAAATATTTAAAATTATAAACAAATAATCGAAAAAGAGGGGACAAAATTGGGTGTCAACAACTTGCCCCTCTTTGGCTAGAGACGATGAAAGAGTTTTCAAATAAAGAAGTTGACTGATTAGTCAATTTTGTCCTGATCATCGGAATTGAATGAAGATTAGGGACACACGGGTGGAGATAGGATTCTGAGGGATAAGAAATTGCAAAAGTTGGTGTAGATTAAAAAAATATTGCCCAGTATCGAGTTATGATGACACCGGTTGCAGATGTGGCAAAATATTGGGAAAGAGCGAAACGACGTTCGAAGTAGGCTGCTGACCTTTGTTGGGAAGTCCAGTTCTCCAACAAATTACATCGGTTCGCTGTAAGGATAGTTCCACATTATGCTGAAACTCTTGCCGATTCAAACTCATGCGGACTAGAGCTAAGTTAAAAAATTAGTGCGTAACTGCTGAAATATAATGGGTAAATGAGAACACGACCTTGTGAATTGAAATGTCGTCCTTGCACAAACGAAATGTGATGCGACGTCCTTGCACAGACGTAATGCAAAATGTCGTCCTTGCACAGATGAACTGTAATGACGTCCTTGCCCAGACGTAATGCAAATTGTCGTCCTTGTCGTCGGTTCGCTGTAAGAGATAGTTCCACGTTGTGCTGAAGCTCCTGCTGATTCAAACTCCTGCGGACTAGAGCTAAGATAAAAATTAGTGCGTAACTGCTGAAATATAATGGGTAAATGAGAATACGACCCAGTGAATTGAAATGTCGTCCTTGCACAAACGTAGTGCAAATAACATCTTTGTCCAGACGTAATGCGATGACGTCCTTGTATAGACGTGATGCAAAATGTCATCCTTGCACAGACGTAATGTGATGACGTCCTTGTATAGAATTGATGCAAAAAGACATCCTTACCCAGACGTAATGCGAAATGGCGTGACCCTGAGGTCATGTTGAATTTCTTGCAAACTCAATCTGGAGGAAAAGTTAATGCATGGACATAGGCAATGTAAGATGAGGGTGAGAATGTGACCTTGTGAGTCGAAATACCGTTCTTTGCTCAGACATAATGCGGTTGGGACCCCGTAGGTCGAGTTGACGTCTTTGTACAGATGTAGAATAGGACGTGATCCTTGTGGGCCGAACTGCGATGCAGAAGTTCTTTGTGAAATTAATCATAAGTGATGTGGCTTCCCTGCCTCTTTCAACCTGAAGAACTTGTATTCAAAGGAATTTGTGAGTTCGGGGAAGGGGCGGTTGATTCGTGTTAACTTTATAGCTTTGGCTCTTGATACTTGCACGTCCCACTGGTTTGGACCTGTAACCCCTGTCTGGTTTCCCATCTTGGCTAGTTGTTAATGAAAATAATTTGCTTATAAGAAAGTATGCATATTAATAAGAATTTCTGTCAAAATCTCGAATAGTGACATGCAACGAAACAAAGCAAACGTCTTATCCAAAATCCTTCTTTTGATTGAAGACTTAGTTGGCCAACACTTTTCCGTGTCTATCGGCGTCTTCTTGCAGTGAACCCTTAAAATTTTTCCCCAATTTCTGGTTGTATGTGAGGATGCTGAACTTTCAACTGGGCAAGACCGAGTCTTGTGTGGGTTGCTTGCCTGTCCTATCAAGGCGATCAGATGGGCGTACTTCGTTACATGCAAGATAAGGGAGAAAATTTTCTAATGGTGTGACCGAGGCCGATATAGGCCTTCTACGTATCCCAACGAGGGAATCAGGTCATAACGTAGTTTGTTACAAGTAAATGAGATTTTTGGGGAAATTTGTGCTTTAAAGAGACAGAACCCAACATGGGTTCTTCGCGTATCCCGCCAAGGGAGCGAGACTTTTACAACATAGAAAATGCATTACATAGAAAAATTCCTAAATGTAGTATATTTTCACCGCAACCGTGTTGATAGATTTTGGCCATACTTCGTCATCCATTTCAACTACGATTAGCGCCCCTCCAGTTAGCATTCAGTGAACCATATAAGGCCCTTGCCAGTTAAGTGCGAATTTTCCTTTAGCTTCATTTTGGTGCAGGAATATACGTTTAATACCAATTGCCTTGGTTTGAAAATCCTTGATTTTACTTTCTTGTTGAAAGATTTGGCCATTCTGTTCAGATCAAGTTGCCCATGACAAACTGCGTTCATCCGCTTTTCATCCATCAACATCAATTGCTCGCACCGACTCTATATCCACTTGGCTTCGCTCAACTCAGTTTCTTGGATAATTCTCAGAGATGGTGTTTCTACCTCTGCTGGTAACACAACTTTTGTTCCATAGACCAAAAGATACGGCGTTACCCAGTAGAAGTCTTGATTGTAGTGTGATAGCCCAAAAGTGCAAAGGGCAATTGCTCATGTCAGTGTTTGTAATTATCAACCTTCTTCCGCAATATTCTTTTGATATTTTTGTTGGCTGCCTCAACTGCTCCATTCATCTAAGGTCGATCTGTGCTCAAACCTGGAATATCATCATAAGACCACGTAAATACATCGATATATTGCCTCAAAAGATCCACCAATTCTTTCTTTTGTGCAGTGCTCAGATAGACGTTGATTCTTGTTTCATTCACAGGTTCTACGTCTCCCAAATTTACTGCCCATGTTTCATCAAAATTTGGCTTTGGTTCATTCTCAAAATGCTCCAATTCTTTGGTCAATTCTTTTGGATGTGAGTATTCCTCATATTCTTCGAGGTCTTGTTCGTCATTTGGACTTTGTTCGCTTGTTTCATTAGATATCACATTCACATTATCGACAGATTTTTTAGTTTGCATGCTGAAAGATCAAAGAAAATTATTAAATAAAATTAATTTTGAAATAGCAAAAGCAATGCAGATTTGTCATTTAAGCTTTCCAAAGGTGGATGCAAAACACATTAAATGCATAGATGTGATTCAAACCTCAATTTGAATCGCATCATTTCATTAAGTACTAATGTAATTTCTAACAAGCTTCTCGGAGAAATAGGGTCGGGGCCCAGGTCCAATTTTCAAAACATCTCCCTGCTCTGCATCCCAAATGGTTGGGTCCCCAACGTAATCATCCAGAATCACATTGCATTCTGCTTCTTCTTCAGCAATGAAAAGACTTTTGAGTCCTTCCACGAGGTTGTCTGCATCGTCTTCCTTTAATTTCTGAGCAGCGCATGCTTTGACAAATGACTGATTCAGAGTCAAAACAAGCTTTGGCAAGGGAGTATCTCTTTTCCTTCGGAGATTGGTCGGTAAGAGTTCTTCAGGAGTGGGTTTGTATCCGAGGCCAAAAGTATCCTTCTTACTGAGCAAATAAATCGGCTCCGCTACACCTTCCAAGTTCAATCCGAGGCCTCGACCAGGCTTAAAGCCATTCAACATTTCTTGGGCCACCATTGTGAGAACCCGGGGTAATTTCAGTTTTTCAGCTTTAGAAGCACATGCAATCTCCCTAATATGGAAAACAGATCCATCCTTGTATCACGACCTCGTGACGATTCCAGACAAACTTCAAGCTCTGGTTTAGGGTAGAAGGAACTGCACCAGCCATATGGATCTAAGGTCTTCTCATCGGCAAGTTGTAGCCGGTAGATATGTCTAACACTTGGAATTCCACGACGAACTCTACAGGTCATACTTTCAATGTCAAATCAATTTTCCCCATAATACCTATGTGGGCTCTATCAATGTTTTTAACCCTTACATGGCTTTCTCGAATTTTCTCAATATTAATTCCCAGGGCTCGGAGAGTTACCACAGGGCAGATGTTGACAGCTGAGCCTCCATCAATCAATACTCTAGAAATGAACTTGTTCATGCACTTTACAGTTATATTCAATGCTTTTTTGTGCCCCAAGCCTTCAGACGGCAACTCTTTGTCATGAAAAGAGACCTTGTGGGCCTCTAAAATTTGTCCGACCAAGGCCGATAGATTATCACCGGTGGTCTCCCTCGGAACATAAGCTTCTTTTAGTACCTCCAACAAAGCACGCCTATGGGTTGCGGAATTCATCAGCAATGATAGCAAAGAAATTTAGGTCGGTGTTTTCATCAGCTGTTCTACAACAGAATATTCCTTAGTCGGCATTTTCCTCCAGAACACTTCTACTTCGACCTCTGTTACGACCTTTTTTTGGATTGTCTTCCTTTCTCGGTGCTCCTCGCGCTACTTTCGCAGGGGTATAACACCGCCCAGATCTTGTCATACCAGCAGCGACAACTTCTACAATCCATTTCTCTTTTCCCCTGCTCCTTTCCCCAGTCGAATAACTCCAAGGAATATTTTTGGCATCAAAAGACGGTGTCGTGATCCGTGGCTTTGGTCGATGATTCAACCCTCTTTTCTCTTTGGACTGGCACAATAGTCCCTTCCAAATTGTTTTGTTCATCAACAGTAATCATGTTCACATTGGCATTATCATGGTTTGGTAAAAGGTTATTGTTTACATTAGGGGGAGCTCCTTTCAGTTGGATGACTCATTCTTTGATCAATGCCTCAATTTTGTCTTTGAGGGCATGACAATTTCCAGTGTCGTGTCCAGGGATTTCAGAGTGGTATGCACAATGCTTAGTCTCATCGTACCATTTGGGAATAGGATTGGGGATATTTCCTGGGATGGGTTGGAGTATTCCTGCGGTTCTCAGTCTTTCATATAACTGGGCTAGAGGTTCGGCTAAAGGTGTATAGGTCTTGACTGGCTTTCTTTCGTAATTTGTGCGAGGTCTGGGTGCATTTGGTGGATGGACTCGTGGCTGAGGTGGGTATGTGGGTTGATATTGTGAGGGATTCGGATAGGTAGGCGCTCGAGGTGGGCTATATATTGACTGGGTATGGTAGAAAGGGTATGAAGCAGGTGAGGGTTGATAATAAGGCTGAGGGCTTTGGGTGTTTTGGCTATAATAGGAAGGCTGATGACTTTGGGTGTTTTGGTTGTAGTAGGGAGGCTGGGATGATGGGCTTTGGTAGGTTGACATTTGGTTTGGCCTATGTTCCTAGACCGTCATGACAGGGAACACTCTGTCCCTCTTTCTCTTTATTGTTCCCCCAAATGAGTCCGACTGAATTGCCTTACTCGTTGCTTGCAACGCTGTCAAATTTGTGATTTTTCCTGTTTTGATACCCTCTATGAAATCTCCTATCCTTACAACTTCAGAGAAACTCCGTCCTATGACGCTTATCATTCTTTCATAGTATGTTGCATCTTTCAAAGATTGTACAAAAAGAGTGGTCATCTCACTTTCAGCCATCGGGGGTTGAACCTTTACTGCTTCTGCCCTCCACTTCATGGCGTATTCTTTGAAGGTCTCTATGGATTTCATTTCCAACTTCATTAGATAAAATCTATCCAAGATTGTGTTAGTGTTAAACCTAAATTTGTCCATAAAATCTTGTACCATTGCACCCCAATTATACCATTTGCGCGGATCTTGGCTTGTGTACCAGTCAAGTGCTTCTCATGTCAAACTCCTTATGAACAACTTCATTATGATGGCCTGGTCTTTACCTACTCCAACCAGCTTGTCACAGTACAATCTCAAATGAGCGCGAGGATTTCCTTTCCCATCAAACAAGTCAAATTTTGGCACCTTATATTCGACAGGCAACTCAACGTCGGGATGCATGCAGAGATCTTCGTACTCGAGTCCTTCATGTCCCTTGCTGGTTTGGATGTTCTTGAAAGCTTCTTTTAGGCTATGAATTTCTCTCGCCACACTTTCATCGGTTCTGATCCTTGCTTGCCTTTCCATCTCTTCATACTGGTCAATTTCCTGGGGAGGCATGTTTGGTATGGTGGTAGTAAAATGTTGGGCTTTCGTTACATATACTGGTGGCACATATTGCTTGTTATAGTTAGCGATGTGTGCCATCGATAATTATTGGGTTGCTTGGTAATTTTGCGTGGGAGGGATATTTTGGATGAATGAGGTAGTTTGGGTAAGTGGAGCTTGAGGCACATATGGAGTTGTGAAGGATACTGGATCATTTTGTAGCGGGCTTTGTTGTGGATTGGCTTATGGGTTGATAAGATGTGGGTTAGTGTGCTGTGGGCTGGTGTGTTGCGGATTGGTTTTGCTTAGTTAGGGATTTTGGGGAAGGTTTTGGGGAACCGGTGGTTCAGGAGATGCAAAGGTTTGCGGTGCAGTTGCACTCGTCCCTTGTTCAGGGAGTGGAGTATTGAGGCTGATGGACAGGTTGGTAAGATTTCGGAGCCGCTCAATCAAAGTCTGCATGGTTGCCATCTGTTGCAATAGTTGGGCGAGGTATTCATCCTGGATGGTAGTATTTCTCCTTTTCGAAGTCTCCGATTCACCTCCCGGAAGAGCGACAAGTCCCAGGCCAGTCTATTCGGATACGCCTGAATCAGTCATTTTGCTGGATGATCGTGCCTTTGATCTCGTGAAGTAGGGGTGTTCCACCAGTTTTAGTCAACATGAATCAACCTTTTGGGGAAATAAATCATGCAAAATAAAATCTTCTAAAAAAATAAAGAAAATCAAGTTAGTATAAGACGAGTAATTATTGCTTCAAATAATAGGCACAGAGCAGCAAAAATAGCAAGCAGATTGTATGGAAATTAAATGCACGTCCTAATATACATAGGGCCTCTCTTATGCCAGAGGTGAGCCTAAACGCCAAATATGCGAGATTATGATAGGTTGATCCAAGCCACTTAAATTGAAATGCTTTTGTCGGAAATAATGGCTGAATTCTACTGCAATAACAATAATGCATACAATAATAAAATCGATTGACATAACATAAAGTACTCCTATGACCATGCTTAAATCTTGCTCTTGATCACACAATTGGGGGGAAATGAAGATGAAGCCCCAACACTGCTAGGTCCGGCTCTTGCGCCTTCTAGGTACTGCATTATGTTCTGCATTGGATGCCACATTTCAGGGGTAACGACTGTGTCCCTAAGCCAAAAATTTCTTATCCAAATTGTTATGCCAATATCCTCAAAACCTTGTTCGCTTTCGGGACTAGGGTCTATATTACCGTGATCTTATCACAGCCACGCGTGATATTTTGGAATACTCCATTCCTGACTATCTCCAATATCCATTTTGTCAATGTTGTTCCATTCATCGATAATTTGCTTAGCTCTGGCGATAATGAAGTTCGGTCCGAATTGGAACTTAGAAACTCTCATATTTGCCCGGAGAGGGAATATTTTCTCTTGGCCAAACTGTCGGAGTACGCGGAGTGGAGCATATGATTGAAGGCCTTTCAACCCGATAATCTCAATATAGTAAAGGCCTTTTGCATCGTATATAGGATTTCTTGGTGCTCAGGAGCAGCGAGTATTTCCATTGGATCTGATCACTAGTGCGGGGTGCTAAAAACTCGTACCAATAATCGGTGCCGACTGGTGACACAAACCGTTTCTTCCTGTCGTAAAAGCTGAAAATTTTGTTTGACTCGCTGAAACATATGTCTACCATGTTCGGGCGCTAGTGTTTTACTGCTCACATCTGCAGGATAAGGTTGCAGCCTTCAAAGAATTTTGTTTTACCTCTTTTACATTTCCCTAGAGCTCGAAATATCTCTGCTAAAATCATAGGAGCCAAAGTGAGTTGTGTGCCGTTAACTCCTTCAAAAATTGCCCGAGTCACGGACCATATGCAAGTTCTGATCTTCCCGTGCTCAAGTGGGAATACCAAAGTCCCTAGTAAAGCGACAACAAATGCGATAGGGCGCCTAACTTGCCAATGGTCGGGAGTGTAAGAGAATTATTTTTTGGACAACTTGTAACCATCTCGACAGCCGTATTGGTATTTCTCATAAAGATAATCCAAAGAGACCCAGTTATTTTCAAAGCACCGGAGTTCCTTAGTGTTCTTCAGCCCCAAGTAGCGGAGAATTTCTTTCCGGACTGACCGTGCGGGATAATTTGCCCTCTATCTTGGTAAATTAAATTGGTGAAATAGTTGATCTCTTCCAAAGTAGGAGTTATCTCAAAATCTCTGAATTTAAAGACAACCCGATCTAGACTCTAAAACTGAATTAATGCTCTGATCAAGTGCTGGTCGGGGGAGATATCGAACAATGAAACGAGGCACCTCAATCTCCTTCTAATTGTCATTTGGCTGCCAAGGTCGAAATCTGTACACCATATTTTTAGCTTACTCGGAATTCCACTCATCGTCCGGATTTGCGGAATAGATTTCATCTATAATACAAATATACAAAAAATAAATATACATTTTCCAATTCCGGCGTGTCATGATTAGGCTTGGATCCGTCTATCATTATCACGCTGCACATAATATGTTGATTGGTCGTTGGGTTGTGAGACCCATCAACAATTGGAGGATTTCTTAATTGTGGAGTCGATACCAAGGATTGACCCACCTAAGATGTATGCATGCATGACTTAAAATAAAGGGTGGTATAGCTCTATCCTAAATTTTTTAAGATTTGGCTTACTAGACCCAAGGTTTCCGAGTGGACTGCTCGAGTAAGAAGGCCATGCGGCCACCGGATGGTCCGGATACTCCGCGCATACGCCAACTCTCCTAAAATTTAGAAATTTAAAAGAAAATTTTGTGGGTGTGCGAAACACACTTCGCGTGTATGTGTGATAGTGTCAATTTTCTGAAGTGGGGGAAATATGAGCGGAATGTCAATTTAAGAAAAAACAGTAAAAGAAAGTAGCAATTAAAGCAGTTAACCATACAAAATTTTTATAAAGGAAACAATTTAAAGCAACAAATCAATTAAGGAGCAAAACTAAAGCGCAATAATAATTAACCTGAGTTTGCTATGGTTAAGAACCTGAAAGTTCCCAGCGGAGTAGCCATGCTGTCGCACCCATTTTTAACCGCCCCGCCCGCGAGAAGGATGGATCCAACATGGTCGCGAGGTATTGATGATTCTTAAATTAATTAAAGCTTAAGAAGTCGCCACCTAATTATTCTACGGTGAATTAGGGCACCTAAATGTTAACATAAGTGCTGTAAAATGAACTCCGGATAATGGTCTTCTAAACTATGAGGTTCTGGGTAAGGGTTCTTTATTATCCTAAAGGGAAGGGGTTAGGCATCCTTTAAGATCCGCTAACTTGCGGTTATTCGGTCAAACTCAGGTTAATTTTATGCTAAGAAAAAATGCATGTTTAAAAGTATAAAGTTTGGAATACCCCCTCCCCCTCATCCCCCTTTTTCAAATGAGTTTGAATTTCAAATAAAAAGGGGCAAAAGTGACGATTTGGAAGCGAATTTTGGGGGATAGGGTATGGGTGAAGTAATAGGTGATGGGTGTGGTGGCAGGGATGATAGAGGGGGGTTGGTGGTGGTGTCGGGTCGGCGAATTTGAGGGAAATAGGGTATGGGGCTGGTCGGGTTGGACGAAAAGGGTAAGGGTGTGTAAGGGGTTTTTTTTGTGTTGTTTTAGGGTTAGGGAAATAAAGGGTGTGTTGGGCTGAATGGGTATTGGGCCGAAGGGGGGGCGGAGGGCGGTTGGGCCTGTTTGTGGTTGGGCTGGGTTGATATTGTTTTGGGTGAAGGGAAATAAAATGGGTTGTTGGGTGAAATGAGTTTGGGTAAAAATATAAAAAGAGTTTATTATAAAACAATGCTTTGCAAAAAAAAAAAAGTAAATTATAAAGATAAATAACGATATGATAATAATAAACATAATATTTGCGAAATGCTTAATGCTTAATTTAAACAAAAATGCGATGCCATTTTACGAAATAAAATAATATAGAATATTAGGGTAAAAACTATGATTAGGATATTAAAAGGCAGATGATAGTAGAAATACAATAATAATAATAATATATAATGATATTGAGCTTGCAGAGGTTCCAACCTCACAAAGAAACGATCAAAACCTTCTTGCCCAAAGTTTTTGGCCGGTTGTGATGGTAGAGGAGGAGTTGAAGTCCTTGATTTCCTCACCAACGGCTCCTCATAAGTGGCTTCATCATCATCTTCAATGATGACGGGAACTAGCTCGGCAGCTGGTGGCATGGTGACAGAAGTTGGTACATCAGCGGATGATGACACAACAACTTCAGCCTCAATATTTTCTCTAACTCTGGCAGGAATGTCCTCTACCGGAGTGGTTGTAGTCTTACTCACCCAAATATCTTCTGGAGAGATGTCAGTGTTCTGAGCTCCAGAAGGGCCACCCACTTCCGGAACCCTTTTCCTCTTTGAAGTGACCGAGGGTGACTTCGGAGGCTTTGAGGATTTGGATTTTGTAGATTTCTTTTTCTTTGGTACCTCAACGATACGGCGAACAGATGTTACCGAATCGAGTAACGGATTGGGGAAAGTCGAAGTCGAGAAAGCTGTCCTCGGGAGTGCGGAACCTTTGGGCAAGCATGAATAAAAAAAGGAATGGATGGTGAAAACTTACGTATGATATAAAAAGAAGGAGAGGTTCGTAAGGTACAAATCGTGGTTCTGTGCTTTCTAGCGGTCTTTGAAAATCGTCTTCCACGTCTGTTGTTTGTGCGGATGTAGGCTTATGATTTTCTCGACCCATGAGTGAAGGTTCTCAACATGGGCCAGAGTCCACTGAGTGGCTGAAAAAAGTAACAAAGGAAAATTTTAGAGAAAACAAGCTCGGTAGAAGCAATATAGAAAAAACAAAGAAAAAGTTTTTTACTTACGGTTTAAGTTTCATCTTTTCGGAAAAGTCAAGAACCTCTCTGGAACAATCTCAGCAGTACGGATTGTTACAAAGCGTTCCATCCAGCCTTGGTCTTGGTCTTCATCGAGGCTGGAGAGAATGGAGAATTTCCCTCATTTGGAGATCTGGACGATCCCACCACGAAAGAACTTCGGGATGTATAAACGAATCAAATGATCCAAAGTAAAAATTTTGTTGACCTCCTTATCCAGGAACCGGAGGCAAGTGACGGCCCTCCAGATGGACGGACCAATTTGACCAAGGCACAAATTATAGGTTTTGCACATTTCAAGTATCATAACATCGATTGGAGGGGGCGAGCTTGAAAGTGAATGGGTAGGTGTAAATGTAGGAGTACCCGAGTTTGTGGTTGGTGACGTCGTTATCATGCCCGGGGATGATAAGTCCGGAGAGTTCTTCCCAACTGCACTCGTTCCAAACTTTGCCAAGCTCGGAGAAAGTGATGGAAGTTAGGTAGTTTTTCGCCTCTTCACCTCGATCACTTTTTGTAGTGACGGTGTGGACGACAAATTCGGTGTCAAATTTGAAGGTAGATGGGAGAATATCAAATTCTTTAGGCTCAACGGTAGCCTGAGCTTCAGATGATCCATCGACGCCGGCGACATCATCAATAGCCGACGGAGATGAATGTGCCGGAGAAGAGTTTCTTGAAGAATAATGAGTGGTTTTGGCCATGATGAAGAAGGTATGAAGGTTTGAAGATCTGGCGATTCGAAGTCTTGAAAATTTGAAGATTGAGACTGGGAAAAGTTAGAACAAATGTGTAAGTTTGAGAAGGAAATTTGCAGAAGTGAAAAATGGAAGGAAAATGGGAAGGTTTTATAGGGACACAATCATCATTATGAAACGATTTGGTTCACGAACTGAAGTGACAGCTCAACCAGAAGGTGACACGTGTCCGAAGTTACAGGGTGATGAGACGTGAGTAAGATTATGAAGAAGAGGAAACGTTTCGTTTTCTCGCCTATTTTGGAGTAATTTGAAAGGAAGCTTGGAAGAGAATACAACGAAGAAATCATTTCCACTTCCCATTACTTCGGTAAACTTTGATCCGAAAAGTGTGGGGACTATCTGTATACGGTGAAAACCGGAACGACATGTGACAAGGTTTAGGTATGGAGTTCGAAGAAGGCAACAGAGTTCCGCATCAGATGCTAGTTGCACCGAGACAAGATCGGGTGACAAGATAAGACCGGGTGGTGACTGGACCAGATTACACCGGGTGAAGAACCGGAGGAGCCCAGCGCGTATCCATTACATATATGACACCAACCGTTACTCTTTGTTCATTAAGAGACCATTATTGTCATTTAATTGCATTTGATTGGAGAATGATTCTCAGGCATCAATGCCTTGTACTCATAGCTATAAAAGGAGTCAACCTTCATGTTGGAAGGGCTTCTACTCTCATTATTCACTAGCACGATCTTACATAATACTATTATAATTAAAAAGCTCTCGTTATTGGCTCGGAACCGAAGCAATTAAGCTAAGGCTCGGACCAAACTAGCTGAAAAGATTCATCTTGGTTTATGATAATACATGCTATATTTCTTACTTGTTTCCATTTCTTTACTTATTGCTAATTGTTTATCGTTCGATATTGAAAATCAATTCACGTATTCTTAAAATTATTTACCATTCAACTGTAATTTTTTGAGATAAACTAATAGTTGATTTCTTTTAACTAGCTGAAGTCATAGTATGTAAAATTACTCAACATTTTTATATCTATGTGTATGAGTTATAAGATAGTTGAAGTACTTCCAGAAACTGACCAAATACAAGAAAAGACAAAAATAAAGGAGGGAAGGAAGTAAATCCCACCATACTATTTTTTACCTTCTACAATGCTGTGATATTTAATTTTATATATTATTCTTCTATATAGTAATTGTTATAAATTTAATGTGAGACTTTCCTTACTCTAACTAACTTTCTAAATTATTACATTTATTATTGATGTTACACTAGTCCATAGTGTATTAAACTTGGTATCTTATTTAAGTGAAAATGACTGACTCGCAAGAAGGTAGTACGCAAGCAAATTCCAAAAAACACCATAAGAAAAATTATACAATTATATTCCTCAAAACTTTTTTCACCTTCACATGTTTATTTTATTTTATATATTATTTCTGTCTGTGTATAATCAAAATCTTGTTTCCTTTTTGTTTCTCTTCTTGTTTCTCTCTTTCATGTTCATATACTTAGCTTATGCATCTCTCTCTCTCTCTCTCTTTATAGTTTGCAACCCCACAAAACAAAAGCTAAAAAGGGAACTGAGGTACTGAACTGAAGAAGCTCCTCATATGACCCTTCATTTCAGGCGGATAAACCGGTGGTTTTTTCCACAGATCCAAAGTTTAGCTTATCTTTTTGAGGTTTTTCTCTCTTTTTCTGACATGAGTTTTGTATATTTGTTCATTTTCTTTAGTGTTGTTTGTGTGTCAATGTTACATTTCATGTGAGCTGCAGCAAAAAAATAAAAATTCACAAGGGTGTTTAGGTAATTCTTGAAATGGGTTTTCTCGAAAGATTTCACCTTTAGGGGAAGTAATTGTTGTTGGTATTAAAAAGTATCCATTCTTGATTTGCATGTTGAGATTTCCAAGTGTATTTGTTTCTTGGGTTATTTTAGATTTTTATATACTGCTGCAAGAATTTTTTTAAGGGTGTTTGGGAAATTTTTGAAATGACTTTTCTTGAAAGATTTTATCTTTAGGGGAAGTAAATGTTGCTGGTGTAAAAATTTTGCCTTTCTTGATTTGTGTATGTAGATTTTCCTAAATGTATTATATATTGCTGCAAGAATTATCATAAGGGTGTTTGGGAAATTTTTGTAAGATTTTACCTTTGGGGAAAGTAATTGTTGTGCTGGTGTAAATATTTTAACTTTCTTGATTTATGTATTTAGATTTTGCCAAATGTATTATATACCGTGCTGCAAGAATTTTTTTTAAGGGTGTTGAAAGTTTTGAAATGAATTTTGTTGAAAGATTTTACCTTTTGGGGAAGTAATAATTGTTGGTGTATAACAATTTCCTTTCTTGATGTGTCTTAAGATTTCCAAAATGTGTTTGATTTCTGGGGTTCTTTTGATTTTTATATGCTGCTGCAAGAATTTTCATAAGGGTGTTTGGGAAGTTTTGAAATGACCTTTCTTGAAAGATTTTACCTTTATGGAAAGTAATTATTGCTGGTGTAATTTTTTTCTTTTGAGATTTATATACTGCTGCCTAGATTTTCATAAGGTTATTTGAGAAGTTTTGAAATGGCTTTTCTTGAAAGATTTTACCTTTTGGGGAACTGAATTATTGTTGGGGTAAACAAATTTCCTTTCTTTATCTATGTATTGTTACAGAGATTTCCAAAACGTATTCGGTTTTCTGTGTTTATTTAAATGCTTATATCCTGATTTGAGCATTTCCCTCAACAGGGTATTGGTAAATTTTGAGTGATGCTGATCTGTGTAGCCATTTGAATCTTGTAGATTGTTTTGCTGTGGCATTATGGTTGTGTAAAGGTAGGATTTTTATCTTGGCCATTTTCGTTTTTCTCTGTTCTTGAAACTTGACATTTCTTTTTTTGTTTTATTAGAGTTTGATTTGTCCATAATTACCATGTTTCTCTTGTATTTATACAGTTCATGTTACCAATTTCATTTCTTTGGATCAAGATTTCTTGTGTGGTGATGGGGGTATTATTTCTTTTCAAGATTCGATTTTTCTGGTTATTGTTGGCTCATGGAGTTGATTTTTCTTTGGTTCTGTGTTAGGTTGCTATCTTTTAACTACTTTTCATCCTTTTTACTATGTTTAGGAAGATTTTGTGTTGATATAACTACTCCAATCTTTTAGTAGCTAAATTCATAAACTTTCTTGAATTCTATTAGCTTTTGCCCAAGTCTTTCAAATATGGAAATTTGGGAAACATGGGTGGATCTGAAACTTCTGTTCTCAATGTTTTTCATTATTGTGGCAGAGAAACAAGAATTTAAATGGAGGAAGGATTCGTGTTTAGGCCATGGGACGAATTGTTACCCGATGCACTTGGGCTAATATTTAGAAATCTTTCACTTCAAGAGGTGCTAACTGTAGTTCCAAGGGTTTGCAAGTCATGGGGAAAAGCAGTAAAGGGGCCTTATTGTTGGCAAGAGATTGACATTGAGGAATGGAGCAAAAACCGCTGTCCTGAAAATCTTGATCGGATGCTTCGATTGCTTATTCCAAGAAGTGGTGGTTCCCTTCGTAAACTCTGTGTCTCTGGTCTCTCGGACAAATCAAGCTTCGAATTCATTGCAAACAAGTTAGTATATTTATTGCAGTTATCTATTCATCATTGAATATGGACATTACTTTAAGATACTATGCCACGTAATAATGCATTATGTAGAAGTTCAAATTCTTTCAACTCATTTTGTTCAAACTTTCCGAGTCTATATACTGGGATGCAAGTCTCTATTAGGAAGCCAAATCCTTGGATGATAACAAAGAGTACATTTTGAAATTTAAAAAAAAGATGGAAAATATGCAAGTTATATTGCTTTCGAGTTTGTAGTTGATCTAGTTGGGATTCAGTAGACTTGTCATGTAGTAGTTATCAAGAACATTTCATTATGTTTCTAATCCCCTCCCATAGCAGTAAATATGTACTTGAAGTGAACGTGAACTTCTCTGTTTTGGTTGCTAGTGCCAAATCTCTGCAGACGTTGCGGTTGCCAAAGTGTGAATTAAGCGACTCTGTAGTGGAACAGGTTGCAGGAACATTTTCCAACATTACGTTTTTGGACGTAAGCTACTGCATAAAAATAGGGGCCAGAGCCCTGGAAGCCATAGGGAAGCACTGTAAATGTCTGACTGGTTTGCGTCGAACAATGCACCCCCTCGAGGTTATTGACAAGCTCTCGCAAGATGATGAAGCCCTTGCAATATCCACCATGATGCCTAAGCTCAAACAGCTCGAAATTGCGTACATGCTGGTTGGTACATTGAGCATATCCGAGGTTGTTCAAAACTGCAGGCAGCTCGAGCTGTTGGATGTAAGGGGTTGTTGGAATGTGAATCTTGATGAGAACTTTGTCAAGAAATTTAATAAGCTAAAGGTTGTGGGACCCTTTGTCGTGGATTGTTATGATAAGAATGGTTGGGACAATTGCTCGGATTACTCGGGTTCTTCTGGCTATATACCGTGGGACTTTGTGGCCGGTGATATTGATGACGATTTTGATGATGACGAGATGTCCGATGGGTACTGGGAAGACGATGAGGAACATGCGGAGGATGTGGAAATGTGGTTTTACGATGACTTAAATGCTGTGGATGCTGGATATGATTGGCCACAATCTCCTTAGAGGTTTGATGAACAAAGTTCTGCTGATTCAATTTCCAGAAGTTTTCATATACTAAACTTCTATATATCTGCTAATGACTCTGCTTATACTACTATCTAAATGAAAGTTTGCTTTCTTTCTAAGATGTAAATGTGATTTATGCGTTTGTCTACCCTTTTCCTCTTCGTTCTGTTCTATTTTCTCCGTCTTTTTTCATCAGATTATATGTACTTCCCGGAATCATATAATAAAAGGTTTCCATTGTATCAAAATTTTCATACCCTTGTCATCGTCTGGGAAGCAATCATTAAACTGTGTTCTGCTATTGCTCTTCCTTTTTCTATTACATGTACATTGAATATCACAATTTTAACCATAATTATTTTCAATGTCACAAGTCCATTTTTACCTAATTATAGTCAACCCCATTGAGCACCTGTGTTTTAAGTTCATCCATTCTTCATCAATGACCACAACTATAGTAGAAGATGAAAAAGGAGCTTGATTTTTTGTCTCTTGTGTGGGTTGTGTTTAAAGCTCAACTATGATTAGCTCAGGCCAAAAGCTATATTGTTCATACTCTTTAAGAAAATGGAGGGGTGCGTGTGTCGAATTTTCCCAAAGTGATACATTTTTTTAGTATATGACACAAGTACGACAATATTTTTGGAGAATCTGAGTAACACATGCCAAAAGTACCTTGCTTTGGAAACCAAAAATCTCAATGACTTCTATATCCCAACAAAGTATTATGTCTATACTTAAAGGAGGAAATAAAGCACATAAAAGAAGGCCATTTTGAGTTGGTAAAAAGAAACAAAGGAAAAAAGAGGTTTCTCAACTAATCCCAACACCAAAAGGAACACAGAAAGAGTTAAAAACTAACTCTGGTAGTGAAAGAATTGCCATGGAGATAGAATTTTCCTCCAATTCCACCAACTGGAGGGAAACAAAGGGAAAAGGCAAAGGTTGGCAAAGTGGAAGAGTGAACTGAAAGCCAGAATCCCAACGAAGTATTATGTCTTAAGTTATTTTCATGGGCCCTCAAAGAGACACCTAAAGACAAACATGAGAAATAATGCATTTGACTTTGTGTTGAAATAGCATATCTACTTTTTCTTTTTAATGTTTACTTAATGGACCACAAAACATCTTACCTCTTGTTGAAGTGTTGGCTTTCACTTAGGGACTCAATCATGAGTCTTTCATCAAATTTTCACCATCTTATTATGCTAGACACATTTTTTATGATCGAGATATTCATCTGGAGCCAATCTTTTTGGTTCAATAGCAGTTTTCAAAACTTGAAGATGATGGACTCACTCCTCTATCATTCTCCACTTAAACACTGGACTTAGTTCGCTTGGCGTAAAGCTGAAACTTATGACTTAAGACACAACCTTTGACAATTGAGTTAACCCTGTTGGAAATTTGTCTTTGGCGGGAGTTGCGTCCAACCGTCTTTAATGGCTTAAACACTAGTGTTCCGCATGTTGGAACCTTCGGTTCTTCACACGTGCATAATCTACTAAGTAAGTAGATGACCGTAGGACCAAGGATCGTCAAATTTCGTTGAGAAATGAAAGAGATATTGGTCCACGAAGTGAGGTGTTTGAAGCATGAAAAAAGGTGGTAAAGAGCAATCCTCCCTCATCGGTGGGGGAAGAAAGATTTGTTTAGTTAATAAGTCTCAAAGTTGGCTTGGGGTTTGGGACCCCAAGGGATATCCCATATGTTTAAAGGAGGGAGGACCTAGATATGCTTCGGTTCGAGGATAAGCCCACACACGCGCCGCCGCCCGCCCGTCATGGGTCGTGGGTCGTGGGCTGTGGCTTCTTCTGATATTATCTTTTTGGACCCAGAATTGTTTCAGATTTACAGTTTGGTCCCTGAAGTTTTAAGTAAGTCAAAATTGGGCAGAGAACTTTCTGTTGGTTATTGGAACGTCAATCAGCCTTAATTTGCACTCAATTCAACCATTTATTTTGGCTGAATTACTCTCCCTAAAGGTCAATCCGTTGCACATCAATTCACCATTTATTTTGGTGAATTACTACCTCCATAATTGCCATTACTTGGCCAGTAACAACAATTATGTGGGCAGTTGGTAAGCCTCTCCTTCAACTATATAAAGGAGCCTTTGCACAATTGTTGAGACACACATAACACACAAACGAAATCAGTTTCTTCCTACTACTTCCAGCATCATTTCATTACTCAAAATTCTTCAAGGTAGCACTTGAGTTTCCTTTGCTCAACTGTTCATTTGTTGTTTTATCTTGGGAGACAATTATCCAGGACGTAGAAAGAATACATACGGGGCAATCTTGTCTTAAAGACAGAGAGCAATCACTCGACTCAGCATACCAAAATTGTTCCAGTTTCTTGTTCAAGTTTATTGTAATTTCAGTTTGTTGTAATACTTAGCAGTTACTTATTTCCGTTTCCTGCACCATTGTAACCAACAAACCCTTGAGGGCTTAGGTTGACATTTGTCACTTTAACTCCGTCTATACGAGTTTTGTATATCATGAACGATTCCAACGATAAATGACGACCTAACATAAAAATAGTCTAATATGATAAACTTTCTAAATATTGAATAGGCAAAAACAACTACAAAAAGGTTATAATCTTATTCCTCTTATTAAATTAGGATTGAGACATGGTGTTCATTATTGATTCATTAGATGATATTTATTTGTCACCTTATAATATGAGTGATTGATTGGAAAGAACCTTCTCTCTTAGCCAAGTGTCTTTTAATACTGCTGATTGATTTTTGTAGCATAACTTATATAATTGAACATTGTATACACAAACAAATGGGAATTTGTTAGGAGGGAAAAGGAAATTGCCACTTTTGGGAATCGAATGTAAATAAGGAGAGGTCTAAGTTCTAAAGTTGAGTAGTTAACTATCATATTATCCCAATTGATTCTTGGACTCACTTTATTCTCTTATTCAGGACACTTATTTCCCCCTTCTGGATCATCCGAATCCCTTTTCTAACGATGATGTCTGAATCAGCTTGTGCGCACCTCAATTATTTTATCGAGTATTTGCTACCTACCACTGGAACACGTATGGGGTACCTCTACTTTGGCATATTGGGAAGTAATTACTTCGGTCTCATGTTCAAATCCTAGCAGGCAAACAACACTAGGTGATTTCTTCCCGTTTGTTCAAACCTTGGTGAATAGAATTACCATGTATCTGTGTTGGTGGGATGTAGCAAATACCCGTGAAATTAATCGACTTGCGGACAAGTTGACCAGAACACCATGATTATTTTTTTTTTAAAAAACAAGCAAAAAACGAAATCACCTAATACTTTTTTAACACTAAATGCAAGACAAAAATGTAAAATATCCTTATTTTAACAAGAGACCAAGAAAATCTATGTTAAATTTAAATAAAGATTAAGGCCAAAATGAAACAAATAATACATGACACTGACCATATTTGTAAAATTGGTTCTTGAATTAGGATTAGACAATCTGCTAAAGTACCAGGTTGTTTGTCAAGTTTGGAATTGATTTCAAAATCCAGAGAAGAAAAAAAGCCTAATTTTCTGGACCTAAAAACATGTATAAAATGCCCTCTATGTAACTTGACAATGACCAATATAGATTGGACAATGACTTTATTTTTCTCTTTTATTAATTTGAAAACCTTTTTTCTCTTTTATTAATTTGAAAACCTTTTTTAACCATGTTGGTTTCACTAAATATATTTATTTCCTTCACATAAAGTATTCATAATTTACTTTTTTTGTCGTTTGGTACAAGTGCAAGTAGAGATGGTAATGGATCCTGGACCCGGTGGATCCAAATCCGTTTTATAGGATATGGATCTTCAAAATTTGGACCCGACGGATCCGGATCGGACCCGGATCCATTTCTGATGAATCGGATCTGGATGTAGATCTTGTATTTGAGATCCGTATCCAGTCCAGATCCGACCCGTGGATCCGTTTTTTATTAAATATATTCATAACTTAGAATGTAATTTTATAAGTATTTTCTTAAAATTACTAAGCACATCCTTGCAAGTTTAATTCTCAAAACAAGTTTAATTTATCTCCGCGTTAACTCAAAAACCAAACAATAAAGAGGTAACTTCGATAATAAAATCAATGTTATATTAGTGAATGACTAACATCTCCATAGACAAGTAGTTAAAATTATATTCACTTCATTTGTGAAAATTCCAAGCACATGTACAAGTTTCGCATTGTGGAAATACTAGTCGAAGATTTTCCACAACTATTGTCATTGTCCAACATTTTCAATTAATAGCTCACAATCAAAACGAGACAACGAACAAAATATCTCATATGAACATTTCAAAATTGAAACACAGTAAACTGTTAGCTAAGTAAAAATCGTTTGTTAGTTCAAAAAAAATTCTTCGCAAGGTTACAATCTTAGCAAGGCAATTTTTTTTACATGTGAATCCAGATCCGATCCGTAGACCCTGTGGATCCGATGGATTCGGATTCGGATCTAATTTTTATGGACCCGACGGATCTGGATCCGAATCTGGATTCAGGTATGAAAAATGAATCTGAATCTAGTAGAATCCGATCCAGATCCGATCCGTTGCCATCCCTAAGTGCAATGGATATAAAAGAGACATACTTTCTTATCTTTACTCTTCTGTTTTTTTTTTAAAGAATCTTAACAAAGATGTTATTTATTTCATGTAACTATATGGTGTTTGATAAAAAAAATAAAAAAAGATCAAGTTTTGATCCCAACATCTCTTACTTTTAAGTTCTCAACCATTACCATTAGTACATTGATTATAGCTATCAAGATTTTTCCGTGAAAGAACCATTTTGTTAAAAATCGTTAGATATTAATATAAATACATTTGACTCGATTGGTGAAATAATATCTCTAACCCCAAAA
Organism: Anisodus tanguticus; assembly: GCA_034509755.1. Classification (NCBI taxonomy): domain Eukaryota; kingdom Viridiplantae; phylum Streptophyta; class Magnoliopsida; order Solanales; family Solanaceae; genus Anisodus; species Anisodus tanguticus. Next base: position 49,582,005 of record CM067545.1, read on the forward strand.
AAGCTTTTTTTAAAAAAAATCATCACAAACAAAATATTTTATTACGGATAAATAAGATATTGAGGAATTGCCCAATCCCAAAATCAAAATGATTGATACATGTCTTTTCTATAAATAAAAGGAATCTTTTGGTCCAAGAGAAGTAATGTGGATTAATCAAGAATCGAGGTCGATTTGCTTCAAAAAAAAGATATCAACAAATTTCAATGAAAAATCTTAATTTCAACCAATGTCGAATTAGAATTAACCAAACCAACAAACAATGGTGGTAACAGAGTGGTGACAAGTACTCATTTATCATTAACAAGTGGTCTCAGATTCGAGTCATAAGTATAAAGTTGGCAGTTCACCCCTGATGTGAGATTTCTCCGCGCGGATCTGGATTTAGTCGGCCCCAATACTAGTGGGTACCAAACACCATGTGGAAACAAAAAAATTTAACCAGCCTAGAAGAGGTGAATAAACAATGTAAATGTGAAACTATAGTCAAAATCCGTGTGAGAATTATTGTAATCACAAACAGAAAGGACCATAGAAGTCAAACAAAAGAACATGAATTTTACAGAATTGTCTGGCCACCCATCTCAGAAAAAGGTGAAAAAAGATTCCTTTTTGTTGACTCATCCTCTAGAAGAAGACACTAATTAAAGCCCCCACCAAAAAAGATTTGTTTCAATAAATTTGGTTTTACTTCTTGGCTACTATTGCAAGCAGAAGCTGCAAGTCTGAAGATGCTTTCTGGATAAAATGCCAATTCATGTCAGATCTTGAAGAATATTTTGCATACAAACATAAATTTTACATCTTCACTCACATGTCTAGTGTCCTCACTTTCACACCAGCCAAATCCAAAATAAAATAAAATAATAATAATACACCAATTACCACCAGTCACAAGAGGGTATCAGAAAAAAAAAATAGAACTAAAATTCTCCAGCATAACTCTGTCCACCAAGGCTTCGGCATTTAGAAAAAACCATTTTTTAAAAAAAATGCAGCCTTACATTGTTTCAGCAACCATTTTAGTAGTTTCTGGCTGGTTGGCCTCGACTCTTGTCAACAGCAACTTAGGAATGAGAAGAAATAAGTAGTGTTGTCAAAGCTCTTAAAGAGTATTGATAGCATGTCTTAATTCTGGATCCAGTATTTTTCTTTAGGTATTCCATTCTGGTATAGTGGATTTTGAATTCAAAACATCAGATCGATACAGTTCCTCATCTTCAATAACAGGAGGTATACTCCATGTTCCAAGAGATGGACCTGACGTCTTCCCGCCTAATAATCAAAAGGAAGCTAGTTAAAATTTGGAAGAATTCTAAAGTAATAGAACAAAAACCTGTTAATAAAGATCATGGGTGAAGGGTCAAATAGTTGAAGGACCCGTTAAAAGATTAATGGGTCAAAATATTACTGCCTTCTTTAGTAGCTTCTTCGCATCTCTTCTGATAGTTCAGAGAGAGCTCGGGATCGAGAGCTTTCAATAGACTATCATACTTCTCTTCAGCTTCAGTTATGATTTTTGCCTGGAAATTCACTTCAGTTAGCTTCCGAATCAAGAAAAAGCAAATATCAAGCTTTCTTTCAAGTTTCAAGTGCTTATTGCAATATTTTATTGAAGACTTATATCACCATATATTAGATAACTAGAAATGGATTCAACCAGCGCGTGCAAGTAGATATTTAATTGAAGCAAATACAAGAATATGTGATTGTAGTAACATCCCAAATGCACTCTCCCCCAACCAATCATGGACACTAAAGTCCCTATAAAAGGAACAGAAGCTCCAAGAAGGATATATTTTATTTTTGAAGACTCAAACCGGCCCATGTTCAAAGCATTTATCAGCAAAAACACGATTACTTACCAGCATGGCTGGTGCTGCAGAAGCCCCATAAATTCCGTTGAACATGTGCAGAATATTGAAACTATTCTCTAACACATCATCCTACAAAAAAGAAAAAGGAATAATTCATCTTCCCGCATGAATGCCTTAATAGGGTAAGCAAGTCAACGAGATTAAATGCTTCACCTCATAGTCAAACCTGGCATCATCCGCTCATTCATTAGTAAGATCATCCAGATTTTTCAAATCAAGAAAATCAGAGAACCCACATTAGTTGGGAAGCACAAAAAACTCTCTATCAGAATGAAAGTAATTAACATAATTCATCAGATACTTACAAGTCATCGGATACCTCCATAAGGAACTCTGATGTTGACAAAAACTCCATATGCATATCATTGACCTTCAGAACAGTTTCAAAAGAAACACATGAACACAAAATCACAACATAAAATAATTAACACATATGAGCAGTACTTCGTAATGAAGTATACCTTTTCACCTCTCAGTTGATACAACAGAGGATTCAGCACCCGATAGTCGAAGGACTTCAAATGAATCGCCCTCATGACATCTTCAACTGAAATCTGTTCACAGAATCATTAATCAAAACCATCCATGGTAATAAAACAGGGGCTCAGACAGGATATGAGTCGCAGTTAAAGGAAAGACTATAAGTCATAGCTAATCTTGCGACATAAGAATCTAATTTACATGCATTTCAGGCACTACAGAATTTCGGTTTTAAATAATCTGGTAACTGAAACTGCTTTCTAAAACTTCCCCAAACACATGAAAAGATCATGACTTCATCGCATAGATCTAGATAGAAACTTCGCTGACATTATGCTAGAATATATTAGGTAATAGATCCGGCAAATGAGTTTTCATATTGTATATGTCGTTCTAAGGATTCCTTTGGCACCATAATTCCTGTGTTGTACTTCATCCACAAATATATAGTTCACACAAACTATGAAACCTGGTTAGGATTATTACTCTAATTTACAACCTAATGAAAATCAAGTAAAGAAAGACCACAACTTAATGACTCTAAGAGGTTCATGACATTTCAAGAAGACTATCCCCCAGTAAATCTTAATCAGAAGGGAATAGTAGATAAGACAACTTGTGAGAATTTGCTCAATTTTTTTAGCATAAGGAATCAATACCTCTTGTTTACTCCCAAGTGCATGACACAGCTTTCTTTCCAGAGACCAATATTCTACTCCACTACTAAACTCTTCTCTTACCCTAGACAAAGTGAATACACACTTAAAGGTCACAGCATGAGGAACTTCAGAGCGCATATACAAGAAACAAAGAGAAGGAAAAGACAGAAAAAGAAGATGTCTTGTAGACAAAGATTCTGCCCTCTTTCTTTATTCTCAACTTTCTTTAGGGGAGTATGGGGGTGAGTAACAAATGCAAACAGAATGGTGGGCTTAATGAAGGAAATGGTAAATGAAAGAATCAAGAAATATTTTCTCGACGAAATGGTATTCAAAAGATTTTCTGAAGCTGGTCAAAGAAAGTGAAGAACACAAAGAAATCTTATTAAGTTAATGCAATAGAGAAATAATTCACAGATGGCTCAGAGCCCAAAATGATTTTCAGCACTGCAGAAAAGCCCTTTTCCACCATTCTGTCGTTCACAAACAGAGTGGAAAAGGATTAAAAGGAAAACAATAAAAAGTAGTAAGAAGTTATACCTGTCTGTCAAAAGCCCATGATGCTCAAGTGCAATACAAAGTGGTCTAAATGGATCACTGGTCATCATTCTCACAGATGTAAAATCCGAGCTTTGTTTTGCTTTCTGCACTTAATGAAGCAAACAGCAAAATAAGCAACTGGTAATTATGCTCCTTAAATATTACTAATGAGAATCCTTCACGTAAGAAGTGCTACCACATTGTATTCACCATATGATGAGCGATCTTTCCCCACTGATGGATGCAGCAGTTTCTCATTTAAATTATCCAACTGTATCAAGAAAAATATACAAATTAGGAAGAGGTTGGGTTGTTTACCTTCTCAGCCACTCAAGGGGAAAAGAAATAAATTTCTATCCTAGTAGAGTATCTGTCAATACAAACCAAGCAAAAAAGGGGGAGAAAAAGGTGGTGAACAGCAAAGGAAATAAGTTGCGGTTGTAGATCAACAAGCATTTTAACGAAATACGGTGATGTGTCACATATAGCTAGTTTTCATAGCAATGATTGAAACCATAAAGACCAGCAGTCTGTTAAGTATATTTACCTGATAAATGTAACTTTCAGTAAATGAAAGTAAAGGTAGGAATCTGATTATAGATTGTGGCTGGTGAGGATCCATTTTATGAAACATAAAATAAGACCTGCACTGGCACACCAAACCAGTATCATGTTATTATTCTACAAGGTCCTAGAACCAATAGAAAACAGATAATTAGGTCGACGAACATACTTGGCGCATGGTGTTAGAGAAAAATATCCATGACTGGCAAGTCAGTGTATATGCAAGATGTTCCAATTTGATTTAAGGGTAAAGACAATGGAATGAATTAAGTCAATAACAGTAGCTGTATGAGAAATTAAGCTAAATCAGATAACTGAAACACAAAAGAGTAACTTTAGATAGTCCACACTCGAGTGAAAACTGGGATTATAAAGATTAAGATCACACCATTCTCAGATTTTACAAGCTAGAAGGGGGAAAATGATCTGGAACAGGAATTATATAGGTTAAGAACATCAAACAGTTCTCACTTATTACAGGCTAAAACGGGGATAAAGATCCTGGGACAAAAAAACAAGAGAACTATCTTCATTATAAGTTTAAAATGTAATCATTAAAAACAAGATGCCAAGTCGCTGGATCATCATGATAGCTTAGAGGGGTGGAGTAGCTCCATAGCGAAAGTTCAAGGGCTAGTTTGGTTAGAAAAATGTGAAGACATCAAGGTGACTCATGACACTCGTCCTGCCTCATGCAAAAGCGTGTGAACTGATAATCCTAAGATTCCCCTTCTCTTTTTTTTTTTTTTGATAACCGAGAGATCTGTTTTTTCAGCTGTGAAACACGGTGGATAATGGGCCCACCCCCACCCTTCTCCACTTAAATACCACACTCAATTCAACAGCCGAACTCACGACGTGTGTCACCACACATTCCACGTTGTACTGCCTTTGCCATTGAACCAAAAGTATGGGGGCTTCCCAAGCTTTCTTTTATCATATACAAATAGCCATAATTTCAAAGTTTATCTTCTCTCTCTCTCAGGTTTTCTTATCAGATGTTGGTAAATGGTTTTCTTGAATAGAATTTAAGACACATCAGTACCTATCATTTTTTAACTGGTTTTAGATATCCTTGAAAATGATTGGTATCAGCACTAAATTACAGTAGCTTCGTACAATTCCTCAAATTCAGCTTTATTACTCAGGATACTTTGGTAGATTGTCTTATCCGATCTTTATCCTATTTAAACCAAATATATGATAGGATTATTAGTCTGATGATAAGCTTTATCTAGAGCTTCATCAAGCATTTACCAAAATTAGGTCAAGATCTTTGTTTGAGAATGACTCATTTGGCTTTATTATTGTTCGCCAACCAAGTAAAACCAGTAACCTTTTCCTTTATCCGCTTTTTGTTACTTCAATGAAAATAAGTTATAAAGATGAGGTTGAAAAGAGCATTTTAGTAACAAAATCCACAAAGTCCTAAGCAACATAAGTTGTTCAATAATGAACACTAAAAGTAAGACATCATAAGTAGCAGTGTAAGATGAATTGAAAAGGATGCTCCTCAACATGCAAACTAATTAATCCTAGATTGATTGATATATTAACTCTAAGATCCAATATCAAGTGCGCCAAAAAGCTGATCAAAATAATTTTCTCAAATACACAAACAAGACATCAGAGCCCTATGGTCAACCGCTAATTTTATGTTCCGCATATATGGGTTGTTTACTATGTGCAGAGAAAGGTCCAAAGACCAAAAATGATACGCTAAATAAAAATCATTAAGATCCACATGGGAAATCAGTACTCACAAAATCTTCTAATGTAGAATTAGCTCTTTGCATATCATCAATCCCAATCATTGCCGTATCTTCGAGGTCCTTTTGAAATGGAGCATTTGTAGTCTTATCATCACAATCTGTATTTACCATTTGTTCAGCACCTGCACGAAATTTTAAGGTGAAAAATAGCTAATGATAGAAAAATAGACAAAACTTCTCACATGGATATCAGGGAACTGGTACATCTAATATAATTTTATTACTACAAAAAATGCCTTCAGCTGATATGAAAAACTTGTGGTATTTTGGTAGATTCAGATTTCAGAATAAAGATTTTGTGCCCCACCCCCACCCTACAACTTTTTCGCATATGTGCTCATTTGCATTAGTGAGTCATAATGTAGGTTTATCTTAACCAATCAAGATAGAAAACCTCATGCTTCTGTAGAACAAAGTCTAGTTTCGAGAAATATGAGGAGCAACTGAGTAATAAGGTACAAATGTAAGTAAAGTGAAAGATTGACAGATACTAGTAGCACCTGGTAATTACTAAGAGAAAGCATAACAAACTTATCCAATATTTGAACTGATATGTTTCCTTTTAGACTGCAAGAGAAGTGCATGAAAAACACAACACATTTCCATTGAAGAATATCATCAAACAAGTAAGCAGAAAAAATAAAGATTGGATCTTTTGGACTCTTTATCTTTTAGCTTTTTGGGATCACCAATTAGTAGAATCTAGTCAATATCAAGTGTTATCTAACTTCTAAGGAACAGTCAGTTATCACAAATAAATGGAACAAAATCTCAAAGGAATAAAATAAGTGAAGAAGCTCCAAAACATTGTATTCTGCACAACTCATGTCACCTTCGCTGTAGAACACACCTTGCTCACTTGTGCATTGCATTGCTTCCTCAAGGAACACATGTGAAAACTGCCGAAGAAACAATATGTATGACATTGCATCCTCTCACAAAATTGAAAGAGTATCTAAAAGCCAATGCAAACCTTCGGCACATGGTCAATAATCAATTCGCACTTGGCATCAACATCAAGCTCATGGCACGGCGATACCTTCATTGGAATACATTTGAGATCATAAAGTGACCAGACAATACAAAACTATTATATTAGTTACATGATAGTGTAGCAATATCTATATAGGTAACAAGGAGAAATTCATCAACCAACTCACCAAGCCAACTTAAGAGGAGCACAAGAGATCAAAGAAAATATAAAAACAAGTACTAATAGAATGTACCGACGGTGATCAGCCCTGAAATGTATCTGAGGGCATTGACATGAAGGTGTGGCTCATTGTTTAAGCCTTCAATAGGCTTATAGGGTGGGAGTAACACCTTCCTAGTCTTCGTGTTGCTAAACACAGTGGGTAACTAGTTCTATTCTCTACATGTTGACTTGGTTAGAGCACGAGTCCATTATCCTAGCTCCACTTATATTCAATAATTTACAAACAGTAGATGAAAAGCATTTGCTCTTCTTCTACAGAGTTACAAAGTAAATACTAACAATCAATGACAGATGCCAAGTTCCACATTTGGTGGAGGAATGTAAACAAATATTCAATTACTTTGGTTCCAGCTATAATGAACCCATAACCTCATGTGCTGATCTTCTCTGAAATAGGCAGTAAGCCACATAATTAACTAAAAGGGTATAAGAAGGAACATAGCTGAATACAAATTTTCAACTCAGTAAAAAAAAACTACCAGAGCTCCTATTTTTTTCACTATTCACCTTGCAGCTTCCAATATTCTACTTCAATTTTCATTACAGTAACTAATGTTTACTATTATACATGAAAAACCAACATTGTTTTTAGCCTCAATTATCAAGAACACATAGAATATGAAAAGATTGAACACTAAAAACTAAGTCAAAGAATCAAAGAAAAGAATGAAGAGTTACCAAAAGAAGGGTTAAGTCTGCAAGAAAACGAAGAGAATTGGCATTGCTAGAAGAGGTGACAATTCCATGAGATTGCATTAACTCTATAATTTTCTCTACATTTTCTAGCTTCTTCAGTCCTTCCATTCTTGTGGGGTTTGCTACGGTTAATCGTCAGCCCCATGCGCTGAGGGCCGTACCACATTCTATTGTACGGGACCTTCTGATGAAGTGTGTGTGACAATGAGAAATAGCATTAGCATAGTAGAACGACGTCGTATGGTTATTTCTAATCCTCAAAATGGTTACTCTATTCTATTGTGCCGATTTTACTTACATTTTGTCATTATTTTTAAAAATTGTGTAAATATAATCTTTGAAAAATTATGGTTCTCGATAATGTTAGATTCCATTTAATATTTTCTCATATTATTGTTTAACTTTATAGATAAACAAAAACTCGAGTTTTTAGACAATCATACAACAACAACAACAACAACGTATCCAATGTAATCCTACAAGTGTTATTTGAGTAAGGAAAGTGTACGCAGACCTTACCCCTACCTTGAGAGTTAGAGAGGTTGTTTTTGAAAAATCCTCATCTCAAAAGAAATCACAATAAAAGATGTCAGATAAAATTGACGAGTTTTTAGACCAGTGTAGACTAACATTTTTTCATAAGATTATTTACTCAAAAGAAATCTTTAGAGTATAATCCAAAAGATTCATAAGTGGTAAGAAAAATAAAAAGAGAAGTATTTATTAAATAGCTATGCCAAAAAGGAACGACCAACGAAGATTTTCACAATATTTTTGTTCACTTTGGGAGTTTAGGACTCTTAGCCTTGTTCAGATTGAGAATCTTTTTTAACTGGCCATTTTTATTAATTATTATTAAAAAAAAATTGACGCTCTTTTTATCCCTTGTCACTTAAATAAATGTCAAATTTTATTATTTATGAAGGGTTCAAATATGTCAGATTTTATGGTTTGCCAAAGGGTTCGAACTCATGATGTGTCACACATTAATTATGACTCTTGTCAATGCTAGATTTTATGATTCGCGACATAATTCAAACTCTTGATGTACTACACATTGACTGTTAACCCTAAACCGAATCCGGGGTCGGGGCAATCATTTTTATTGATCTCAGTAGTAGGGATTATTATAAAAAGTGAAAGTGGAATTCTAAATAAAAATGATTAATTTCCTGAAAAGGATAATTAATTTTTGCTCAAGTAAGAAAACTGCAAGCCTTTATTTCCCCCTTTGCTGAAACCCATAGGCAACCATTGATTCTTTTATATTTTTTCTTCAACAACAGAGTTCTAATTTCTTGTTTGATGCTATATTGCTCGGACTCTTCAAAGATGTTGTCACGCTTGTGTCAAATCCTTTGAAAATGCACTACTTTTGGAGAATCCAACACGCACTATTGGTATTTTTGAAGAGTCCGAGCAACATAGGTTTGATGGTAGACATGCAAGCTATGTACTTCTCCTTTTGGTTAAATTTGTTCTCCCTGACTTTCATCAGCAAAGCATTTCATAGTTAAAGCTGCTGAAATCCAAAGAATGCGAGAGAAAGCAGGTCATGAACAAGATATCATTACAAGTTCCTTATAAATCCAATCTAAAAACAACAGTTTGTGCACTTCTCCAATATGACATTGGAATTCCAGAAAATAAACAAACTTTTCCATTTCTCACACCATGTTTGCGTAAACGAAGAAAATAGCACCTGAGAACAAAATTTGACAACTAATGACCCTCTAGCACGCATCAAAACTGCAAGAGATAGAATGGTGTTTCTTAATACACAATGTTTCATTGTCAAATAAACGTGAAAACAGCACTTTCAAGTTTCAAATTTCTAGTCTTCCCTCTCCCCGTACATTGATCTCAAAAAACCAGGAGAAATAATCTGCACAAGGGTATTGATGGCTCAAATATCTGTCAATCTTCAACCATATAAGCGTGTGACCATGCATATCACCCTTTCATCGTTCAAAGAAATCTTACTGGTCTATACTGAAAGGAACTAGATTCTGTCATTGTTGGTTTCTCTGTCCTTTTCAAGCTTGGATTTGATTCACTCCCAAGTCCCAACTGAGGAACTCCATCAATGGCTGTACTAGACAGATCACTTGTGTTCTGATCTAAATCTTGACTAGGTCCTTGCTTGTTCTCAAATAACTTTCCAGCTTTGCCAATTGCAAGAATTAATTCAAGCTGTTTGTGTTGCTGGTCCTGTAAATTAGTAAATAACAAATAGGAGTCAGATGAAGACAACTAACACAACTTCTAAAACAAATCATAGATGCTTAGTTATCTATATTAGCTCTATTTTCATTAACTATACTTTTTTCCTGACGGAGATATTAATGTAAAAATGCCTTTCTTTTATAACCGTGGTGTCTGAGCCAGCTTGCACGCACTTCGTGGTACCTGCTAACTCCCACCAGCACAGGTACCGGGTAATTCTGTCCACCAAGACTTGGACAGAGGAGAAGAAATCACGTTGTTTTAAATTTGGCAAAAGTATGCATATGCTAGATTAGGCACCCAAATAAAAAGCTATCGAAAACACAATTGAAAATTATGGTCATTACTAACACTCCATGCTCAAGGCTTTTGAACCTCTCCATCATGTCGGTATCGTATCCGAAATAGGGACTCAACTCTCCTTTTCCAATTTCACTCACCTTCACCACAGCAACAGCAACAGCAACAATAGAATAAACTAATAATAAGTAACATGAAACAAAAAGAGAAAAGGAAATAAAAGCAAGACCTATCTGAAAACTTATTTCATTTGTGATTCTACAACTGTAATGAAGAGACATCATATTGGTTGGCTAATCTAGAACATATGCCCTTGCACCTTTGGTATTCCTAATTAATATAAACTATTAATTCATAATATCTTAATAAGCTAAAGGAGTGTGGAAATGATAACTCTCTTCAACGGCACTTGTATTCAGAGAGATCAAATTATCAGAAAAAAAAGATGCAGGAATGGAAGGAAGATGGATAAAACAAGATGAGAGAAAAAGGATGCGAGTCGAATTGGACTTTGTGACAATTCAAAGTTTTAAACCAAACTATGAACAGATGACCTTTTCTACTTTCCTTCTTATTGGATTGAGAGTCTGCCTGCAATGGCAATCTACACCAGCATAGGTGTGTGTGTCTGGAAGATCTTTGAGTACTATTATATTTCTCAAGTTTTCTTCTTCATCTTTCATGTTTATTGCGTCAAAGACACTCCTTCACCATATATCAGTTCATTCAAGATCAGAGTTTTAAAAAAAAAAACAGCTTCTCTAAAGTTCTAATGTACTAAGACTCATTGTTGAGACATAATATTGATTAAATAGTTAATAAGATATATAGGGCTTTTCCCCTGGGTTCAAATCTCATCACCCGAAAAACGAACAAAAATCACGTGTTTGGCTCAATAAACAAAAATCAAGCCCGCACATGGGTTTTGGGGGGGGGGGGGGGGGGGGGGGTAAGGGGAGTGTTGAGACATAATATTAATAAAGTAATTAAAAGTCTGTTCTCTATAACAACTTCAACTTTCAGATAAGATGGTTACAAACCTCAACATATAAGGCCTAACTCAACTTCAAAATCTAGAATCGCTCAAAATTATATAAGGACACCAAGTCCACATCTCACAACCGATATGGGACAACTTAACACCCCCGACCCCCCGTACAATCAGGCTTGCAAATTGAAGCGTGGAAAACATAACATGGAGGCCTAGCATCGAGTAAACCAAGAATTGAGGCTCTAATACCAACAACAATATACCCATCCCACAAAATGGGGTCTGAGGAGGGTAGGATGTACGCATACCTTACCTCTACCTTTGTGGGGCAGAGAGGTTGTTTCCAATAGACCATCGGCTCATAAAGAATGTAGTCAATACCATGCAAAGAAATTGACCTTGGGCTTAACTCAATTCCAAAAGCTAAGTCATGATGTGAAGATCGCCCAAGACCATATATAAGGAGACAAAATCCACATCCCACAACCAATGTGAGACAACTTAACACTCACCACGCACAAAACTGTGCAGAATATATCATGAGTTAAATTCCGAACGTGTTAACCTTTGACAGCAATTAATCTGCCAAAAATGGAGATGTAAAATGGACCTAAAAATAAACCCTCACATTGTATGCCACACACAACCTAAAAAGAAATCGTCTGTTGTGAGCATTCTTTTATCATCTTGAAGATGTAAATCCACCAGGGAAAAAATTCGCATAAAAAGAATGTCTCTTGGGAAATTTAAATAAGCATGTGAATCTTGGAAAAGTAGTTAAACAGCAGTTTACCTGCATTGCCAGCAAAACCTTTTGTATTTCACCAAGCTCCTTCTCCAGATGCTCACCTTGCATTGCCAATGCTCGAGCGGCCTCAGAGTTTTTTTGGGCCAATGTTGCAGTCTGGATAGAAAGAAAACGGAATCACAAGAAGGCCAGAGTATAACAGAACACACAGAAAGGAACTGCAGGAAATGGCTTAGAGTTGTTTTAGATCAAAGAGCAGTGTTATTAAAAGAGAAAGCGCCAAAAAGACAAGGCACTCGGGGATTTAAGGGGAAAGTGAGAGCCAAAACCCACATTTTTCAAGATGAAGTGCAGAATTTACCGAAATACAAAAATTACCTACTAGTTACAAATTTTACTTATAACATCAACGTGCAATTAAAACTAACCCAAATAAGAGAGGAGAAGAGAGAACCTAAGAATCAGAAGTAGCAAAAGAAAAGGAAGAGGCTTATACTAGAAGAAGAAACAGTACTTGCTAAGAAAGAAACATAAGAAGAACGAGATAAATCAGAAGTAGAGAAACCTAATAGTAGAAGAAAAGGCAGTAGAAGAGAAGGAAGAAATTGACGGCAAGAGATGCTGAAACGTACATCGAAAGGAGTCCTAATTCTCAAATAGCAAAAAGGCCCTATGTTTCCTCCTTTTTACTTTTTACTTCTTTCATCATCTAAAGTTAGATTCAAGAAACCGACCGCTTCTTTACACAGTAGATAATTTTGCGCCTATGCACCTCATTGTCTAAAGATATAATTTCTCTAAAGCAATCGCTTCACCCATCAAGGCAAGCAAAAACTTGCCCTTCTGAGTACTCTTTTCTCTCTCTTAAATGCAAGGTGACCTTGTATTGGAATGACAGCTGAGTATAGTTTGGGATACTACTCAAGAAGTTGTCTCTACTTGGTTCATCTTGCATAACTCAAAGGAATATGCCTATTCTATGGTTGATTGGTTTCAATGGTCAATTAGAGGGGGGGTTGTTCCTTTAGCCTCTCAAAGATAAGAACACCATGTAAATTTCTTTGATAAAGTTATAGAATATATCAATCAATCAACTATGCCTCAATCCCACATTTGATGGGGTCGGCTGTGCGAATCTCTGTATCCACTCCGCTCACAAATTTAAATGAGGCAACTCTTACCGAAAGAGAAAACATGAGGTAAGTCATTATCATGATAAAGCACCTGAGATTTAAACATGAAGGCATCCTTATTTCAGATTTGCAACTATCATATGCCAAGTCACCCTGTCAGTTATTTTCTCAGATTTAAGTTTTCCAAGTCCACTTTGGTTTGGTGTTCAGCTAGTTGTTGGTCCTACTTTTTATAGGTGAGGCACACTAATAAAATGGTTGTTCACCTAATAATTGCTGGTTTACAAGTTCTGTAAACAAAATAACAGATATAAGAATGGTTTACAAGTAAGATTTGTAAGCAACCAACCAAACATATGACGAGGTCAACTTTTGATCATTGTGGGAGATAATGGAGCTACCATATTCTTGATATGGTTATGATATCATCCAAGATTAGAGCAAGAATTAGCTGAGTAAGAGGTCAACTTCATCAGCTAATATGAAGTATAATAAATCGGAAAACTGCGAATGTAGATTTCTCTTTCCTAACTCCCTACTTCCAGAAAAAAAAACTTTTTTTGCAAATAATCTCCAATAGTTTCTGATTCATTTCTCTACAAACTCCTATATTAGCCACTTCTAACATTTACAAATCCAACCAAAGCAATCCACCTTTAGAACCAAGTATCCACAAACTTCTTTGCACTTCTTAACCACCCAAACTCCAACTTACATGATGCGCTTATATAATCCTCATAAATGCAGCAACATCGAAGACCAAAAGCTAGTGACACTGCCTAACTTCAGATACTTCAGTTATCGACATCAACTAGTATTATATGAACATAGTTCAGAATGAAAATCAGTATTAAGTGGCAATGAACCAATTATATATTAATCATTCAAATAAGAACCTTCTAGCAAACAAGCAATGCTTATTAGAGATAACATCTAGGAAACAGCATGCACCATGTCACCGTCCTCTATTTATAGGATAATATTAACTGCATTCATAAGATTAAAATGATTTACTGTACTGATTAGGTTATGATATCATCCAAGATTAAAGCAAAGAATTTTATGAGTAAGAGGTCCACTTAATCAGATTTTATGGATTATATAAAATAGAAACATTGCAAATGTAGTTTTCTCGTTCCCAACTCCCTACTTCAGAAAAGAAAAACGTTTTCTTTTGCAAGTAATCTCCAATCTACTAGTATGGTTTCTGATTCATGTTTCTACAAATCTCTATATTAGTCACTTCTAACATTTATAAAGCCAACCAAAGCTTCCACCTTCAAAACCAAGCATCCACAATCTTTGCACTTACATGTTGCACTTAATATATTACATGTGAATGCAGCAACATTGAAGACCAAAAGCTAGTGATGACAACTAACTTCTGAAACTTCAGTTATTGATATACTGGGAATACATTAACATAGGTCAAAACGAAGTTATCGCCTTATCGTTATCAGTGCCAATGAACCATCAACAGATCATTTAAATAAGAACTTTCTAGTACACACACAATGCTTATTAGAGATGACTTCTATTATAGGATAATACTAACTGCATTCATAAGACTAAAATGTTTTACTGATTAACAGATAAGTGAAACTTGCTCAAAATTCATTTGCACCTCTACTATATCATTCATCATCATATGCTTAAAGTAACATTATTACCTCAGTAATTGGATCTTTGAGAGTCTTTCTTGTAACCCGAAATCGAATACCCAGCTTCTCAAGCTGTCTCGATAGAACCCGAATAATCGTAACTGAACTCCTCAAATCTTCCTCTAACTTCTCAATTCTTTCAAGCAAATTAACCCCTTTTGAACAACTCCCAGACCTAGAAAAATTATTCATACAAATCCTCTTCCATTGTCTTCTCCTAATCACTGAGCCAATGATCACTCCACTCACCAACACAACACACTGTACACCCAATACCCTATTCCCCAGCCACTTTTGAGACCCCAAAAACCATGAATTCAAAGCAAAACTAATAGCTACCACAGCTGAAGATAACAAACATAAAAATTCAAGAATTGAAAGGAAAGCATCAAAATTAAACTCATACTCATGTAAAGATTGTGCCTTCACAGTTCCATCTGATTCAAAGGCCTTAACTTTCCATTGATGGCATTGTAAAGACTGATTTTTTTGCAAATGGGGTTTTTGGGTAGGTAAAATTAAAGGAGTTTTCAAGGGTTTTAACTGTAATGGGGTTGATATTTTTGGGTTCTTGAAGTAAAAAGAATTGATTCTTGAGTGTGGAGTTGTGAAAATGTTCTGGGGTATGATTGACATTATTTGGGGTTCCAAGAACTTGCTAAAATTGCTGATTTTTTTTTATATTAAGGGATTTTAACTTGCAAGATTGATGAATACATGGCTATGGAAGATACCCAATTGAGGAATTAACCAAATTTTGAGAATTGTGATACAGAAGAGTGAAGACAATTGTATTGTCGATAAGTCCAATGGTTTCATTGCCACCCCATTTCTTAAAGTCAATAGACAATATAGTACCTTCAACTTTTGATTGGGGTAATTTAGCCCCCAGAATTGGTTTTAGCACCATTTCGAATACCAGAAAAAATTGTCCCTAACACAATGGAAGAAGAGAAAGGCAAAGTAATTACTTTGGAGGTGTATTTTAAATATTTTTCAGGAAAATAAGTGGGTTTTTTACTTATTTTATTGTGTTCGATACGTAAGCAAAAATTATTATCCTAAAAATATTTGTATATAATTTAGATAAATAATGTGGACGTCGGGTGGGGTAGGAGTGTGAGGTGGTGGGGATGAGGGTTACAGAGGTGAAGATGGGGTGCTTTGGAGGACATGGAGGACATAATCAATATGGAACGCCACTCGTGGAATTTATTTTCCCTACTTTCACTACAGAAGTCATTTTTCTCTTTTTTAAGGAACTTGATTTGTTACAAAAAAAAACATTAATTTTTTTTGAAACCAACCATGATGAGAATATTTTCTTTCGTACCATACCAAACACACCCCAAGAATAAAATTGACTTTAGGGAAGTAGACATGTCACGACCGGAATCGGAGGGTCATGACGGGCACCCGACCTTACTTGCCGAGTACCACTTGTCGCACTCATTTTTAACCACCCTCCGCGGAGAAGAGGAATATAACATGGTCGCGACGTATTGGTGATTCCTAAATTAATTAAAGCTTAAGGAGTCGTCATCTAATTATTCTTTATTCTACGGAGAATTAGGACACCTAAATGTTAACAAAAATGCTGCAAAATGAACTTCGATTAATGGTCTGCTAATCTATGAGATTCTGGGTAAGGGTTCTTTATTATCCTAAAGGGAAGGGGTTAGGCACCCTTTAAAATCCACTAACTACGATTATCCGGCCAAACTTAAGTTAATTATTATGCTAAGGAAAATGTATGTTTAAAAGTATATAAGATTAATTAAAAGGATGTTATAAATAATTAATAAAAGGATGCATCTTTTTAACAACGTAAAAAATTTTACCACTTTTTTTTTGAGGAGTCTCACAAAGGTGATTACAGTTCTGAGAAATAAATTTTGGCATAAAATCCAAAAAAAGTATGCAGAGCATTGTTTATAAAATACTATGTAAAATTAATTTTTGGATAAAAGCATGCATTTGTATGACATTGTTTATAAATATATGCAAAGTTGATTTTCTGGATAAAAGTATGCATTATATGGCATTGTTTATAAAATACATGCAAAGTTAATTTTTTGGATAAACGGCATGCATTTGTATGGCATTGTCCATAAAATACCTATTTTTTTTGCGATTGATAGTAAGGAGAAAAACAAATTGTTTGTAATGCAAAGAAGTGATTTATATGAAAGTCATTTTAAATCGCAAATCGGATAAAAACAAAACCTTATTTGTATGATTAATAATGCGAACAAAGAATGACCCAATTGTTTTGAAAGTTTTAAACATGCATGACGAGCCTAAAATAAATAAACTAGCGACGGATTTCCAATTTTAAACTACCCTATTAATTTATCCATTCAAGGCCTAATTATTCTAAGCATTCCCATGATCGCACAAAGTTGAGTAATTAAATTACAACCGGAAAAAAAGAAGAAGGCGATATTAAAGAATTAAAAGCAGCGACTAGGGCGGGATGAGACTAAGGCGGATGACAATGTCATCCCGCCCTATTTGTTTAGAAGTCCCGAGTGCAGGAGAATGTAATGAACGTGGATGCAGGTCTTCGTTTGACAATAGTCATGATGAGTCTCATAACGAGACTCTTCATTGCTCTCGATGCGTTTCATGTAAATGAAATAAAATAAAAGAATTAGTAGACGAAACATAAAAATATATACATAAGAAAATATAAATAAATAATTTCATGAAAAGTAATACACCATATGACCTAAAGGACTTCTCTTGTTCACATAGAGGCACTTTTACACTTAAAACAGATATGGGAAGCGTATAGTCAGTTTGCTAGACAGGTAGACATAGAGGTGAATAAGTAATCAATCAAAGATGGCATATCAGGTATGCAGGGTCACTTATACTAAACTAATCATACATAATCATATCCATGTTGTGTGTTAGGCATAATAACACTTAGACAGGTAGGGCAAATATGTGGTCAGTTTAGTAAACATGAAGACCTAGAAATGTACAGATAGCCACTCAAAGAATGACGCTTAAAATATGCAAAATCACTTAGGCTAGACATATCATATTCATGCTATAATTAAGATATGGTGACACTTCAAAACAAGCACAGTTGGATAAAAATGACTGTCAACATATTCCAAATCAAACAACTATCATATCATAATTAACCAACATCTAAAACATACTGAACTGAACACAAGGACTCAACATGACATCCTATTTCAAGATCTTAGTCTATAACTAATCAGACACATTAAGAAACCAACCTATGCACAGAACTTTCCATCCATTTTTTTTATTCTGACTCATGCATACGGATTCATGGTCATATTAATAGACATTCAAAGCAAACCTACCCTACACCACTCCTAATATTATAGAGGACATATGAATAGGTCACATAAACATATATCCAAATTCATAAAGCAATTAAAGTTTTGTCACTACTTAACAAGAAATTTTTCAAAATCTAAAAAAAAAAAAAAACTACTGAACATGACTCTAAAAAAAATTAAAATCAAGCAGTTTTACTAATCATAATAACTACCAAGCAAGTACTAAAACAATATGTATATCACATGACTCTAAATACGGACCAACCATAACATGCTTAAGCATCATCCGTCAACTAAATAGGTAAGTATTATAAGACATTTAGCTAATCTCAATCCCTTTAAACATGATGAAACATAGCTAATGCAACATCATAATCTCTACTACAAGTCTTAAGACAACATATATATCACACAATCGTAGGTGTGAACCTAGCACACCATTCTTAAGCATTAAATAATAAACAGACCAACACACAGCTACTCGGTTAATCAATAGTAGGAATCATGGAGTAATCAACCTGTTAGTGTCAATCTAGTATCATCAATGATGAAATGAATTGAGCACAATGATATAATAATAGCTTGAAATCAACAACAATGAATTCAGCAAATTGAAAACACATACTAACTTGGTGTCGATAGAGGCCTGCTTGATGCAATGTCCTAAGATAAAAATTCGCCCCCACTTGTGCTACAGTTTTACGGACGTCTGTCTAGAGGATACAACTATCTAAGTGAGAGTTCTAGCACAAGAACTTCACTTCTGGCGAATTTACTATATGTGTTCTTCAGAAACTTGTTTTGAAGAAGAAGAAGAAGTAGAAGCCACAATATTAAATCATTAATTGTGAAAAAACTGATTGATTGTAGTTTTTTCTGTCTTGTTGTGTATATCTCTCCAACCAAGTGATCAACCTTCTTTATATAGAGTAGCATATGAACAATTACAACCATTCATACCAAAGGTTGTAATTGTTTTGAAAAGTTGCAACCTTTGTGAAAAGTTGCAACCTTTGATTCGAATTTTCTGTCCGTTGATCACTTTATTTCTTCTTAATTCCATACAAGTTCCAACACAACCTAATACATATCTTAACCCTTTTAAATAATACTAATTAACACTATATCATATAATCAAGCATGAATATGATAGCCTAAGCACAATATTTCTACACATTATCTAACTAAAACAAACTAACATACTTAAACATTAAGCACAATAATTACATCATCACTTAATTAGTAGCAAGAACATATAAAAACACAGAAAAACAAAACAAACTAACATACTTAAACATTAAGCACAATAATTACATCATCACTTAATTAGTAGCAAGAACATATAAAAACAGTAAAATGGGACTGAAGGATGTTCGAGCTTACTGACCTCCCCGGGCAGCGAACCGAGGCGTCGTTTCAAATCGTCGACCCTGCTCGGAGAAGTTATTTTAGAATTCTGATTTTTTCGATTTCAGACCCGGATTGTTATTCGATTCTTCTCTGATTTTTTTTCAATTTTCAGACCCGGTTTTGACAACCTGGCCCGAAACCGACCCGGACCGGATTTCGACCCGACCCGAATCGAACGGAAACGTGAAGAACAAAAGGGGGAATTTTTTAGGAATGAAACTAGGCCTGACAATTTCACCCTAACCCGATGGATATACATCCACCCGACCCGATTATATGGACGAAAAACCGACAAAACATGGATTTTAATCAGGTGACGGATGGATCGGGTGACGGATTCGGGTGGACATAGATCCAACCCACCACCCGACCCATCCATCCACCCGTTTATAAATAGTTATTTTTTGTGTAGTTCAGTGATAACATACCCCTGACTCATGTCGTTACTACTTGGTTTTATTTCCAATAGTTGTCTTTATTTTTCTAAAGTGAATGGAAATTCTTTTTCAATTTCAACATGACAATAACGATGATTCCTAGTATCAAAAATGTTATTTTTGTACTACGTTATACATAATTGACATTTTCTATGTTGAACATCACTCTATTTATGACTATAATTGTTAGCAATATAATAGGTTGAGAAATATTACCATGGGATCAAGATCAAATTATAATGGTAAAGCAAGATAGTATGAAAAACAAGATAGTATGAAAAATAAAAAATAAACCAAAAGTATCAAACTGATTGTGCTATAATTTTCATCCGCGAAGCACCCGATCCACCTGATTCACCCGTGGATGATGGGTGGATCGGATGTGGATGAAGAAAAAATAGGGTGATGGATGGATCGGGTGGTGGATGGATAGTTGGCGGGTGGAGGTGGATTGAGCTCCACCGATCCACCTCCGATCCATTGCCAGCCCTAAATGAAACTAGTATTCAAAAGGGATTTTCGGATTAAAGAGTTATGAAACAAAGAGGAGTATTTTCTAAGCAAAAATTAGGAACAATCAAACCGTTTTCTTTTCTGATTTTATCCTTCCTTTTCGATATTTTCTTTTTGTTTTTTTCGACCTCCGACCTTCGTTTCGATTTCCTTTTTTTTTTCAGAATCCGACCCCCGGCCTCTAAAAATGAAGAACAAAGGGGTATTTATAGATGAGTTTCCCCCCAAAACCGTTCACCCCATACCCCTTTTCAACTTTGAGTTTGAATTTCAAATAAAAGGGCAAATGTGATGATTTTGGAAGCGGATTTTGGGGGTGCAGGTTGCGGATTTTTGAGGAATATGGTATGGGTGAAGTGACGGGGTAGGGTTTGGTGGTGTCATGGGTGAAAAAGGTGTGGTGGTATCGAGGTATGGGTCGCGGCGGGTTGAGGGATGCGGCGTAGGGGTAATGGGATAGGGATGAAAGAAAATGATGAGGGTTTTTGTTTTAGTTTTTTGGCTCAGGGTTAGGGAAGGGAATAAAAGGGGTGTTGGGCGATTTGGGGTTTTGGGCCGATTAGGGTTGGGCTGGTCGGGTTTTGGTGGGTTGGGTTGGTCGGGTTTTTTATGGGGGAGTGGGAGTTGGGCCGAGTTTGGGTGGCCGGTTGAGTGTTTTGGGTGAGGAAGGAAAATGGGTTGTGGGTTAAAATATATTAAAAAAGGGGTTTATTATTAAAAAATGTTTTGAAGAAATGTAAACTATTTAAATAAAAATAACGATGTGATAATAATAAAACATAATATTAATGAAATGCTTATTGCTTAAAAAAATGCGATGTCGTTTTGCGAAAATAAAATAACATAGAATATTAGGGTAAAACTATGATTACGATATTAAAAGACAAATGATAGTAGAAATACGAATAATAATAAATAATGACATTGAGAATAGACGACGATATTAAAGACCTTATTTATATATATATATTAAAATTGTTTTGAGGTGTCAAAATATTTTAAATCGTAAAAAAATAATCGGAAGAGAGGGGACAAAATTGGGTGTCAACACCACTAATCATATATTTAGCATATATCCGTAATTTTTCATGGCCCATGAGGACGCGACAAGATACCCTGCTGATATATGAGAATAGTAAACTGGAAAAGAGCTATGCAAAATCCTGCAACCAGAAGGACCCAACCCCCATACATGTACATACCAAGGCCGACAGGGCCATACATGATTACTATACACATGACAATTGTCTACAAGCCTCTAAAGAGTATGTGACATCGTAAGGTCGGGACAGGGCCCCGCCATACCCCTATGCATATCAAATATATCGTACCACGACTAGACTGCAACTTTGGAACAAATAGAGTGCTCCAATGTCAGCTGAACCAACAACCTAACAGCGCGAACTATCACCCTCTTTACCTGAGCCTGCGGGCATGAAACGTTGCGTCCCCGACAAAAGGGACGTCAGTACGACTGATGTACCGAGTATGTCAGGTATGAAGAATAGTATAAGAGACCTGAAAATAACATGAGACAAGAAACAACCAACCAGTAGAGAATGCCTCTGAGGGCCATAATATGCATAAGTACCATGTCTGTGTAGAATGCCTCTAAGGGCCATAATATGTCTAAGTATCATGTTTGTGCAGAATGCCTCTGAGGGCCATAATATGCCTAAATGACATGCACAATGTGGTTATACATATACATATGCGTATATAACGCCATCAAGCCTCTATGGGCACCCCATCATATCATATTGGTCTCTGTGGGCATAATCATTATCGTGTATATCTGTACCAGCTGCAAGTGGTGTGCGTATATAACGTCTTCCCTTTCCCCATATCCCATACATATATATATAATGCATACATATAGTAGAGTATATAACTCATTTGAGGTCAAGGTATGTCCATGAATATAATGCATGAATGATATGACAATAAGACACTAAAAGTTTGTCGGAGTGATGTAATATCGCTTCACCTTCGATTAACGTTATGAATATTAACATCTTTTCCATATACTTCAATAAGAATTTAGAAACATATTTAGACATGCTTTGACAATAGGAAATAAATAACATGAATATTCTTAACTACTAAGAGGAGAATCATTTATGGGACAATATTACATTTACGTTTCGTACTTAGAACATGCCAAAAGAAGAAAGAATTTACCTTTACATACCTTGATACAATCCTTCGAATTGCTACAACGAGTCAATCCTTTTAATAATTGCTTAACTTGGTTGTCCTCTTTGAATTTCTCGTCACTTCACTTGTAGTAACCTTCGATCCGCTAAAGTAGAAAGTGTTGTTACTTTAAAATGAAACGACGTTCCCTTTAAAAACGTTGCTGAACCTATAACCATTGATCACGTTTCTCCCCCCCCCCCCCCCCCCGCCTATTAACATTTATCATGTTTGTTTTTAATTGGAGAAGTTGATCTATACAACTATTTTGAGAGCTCAAACAGTGGAATAAGAAAGATGCTTTTACGGAATCAATATGGTATTTTGTCAAAATATCCCATTGAAACTTAAGGTTCCCCATCGTGTATATAGGATATAAATGTAGTTTGTAGTCGGTTGAAACTTATTTTAGCCCTTTACACATGACACTATTGCTTTAGTCTTTATCTCTTAATGTGCCACCTCATTCTTAGGTGTGAATCATATCCTCTTGCTGTCCCTTTCCATGACACATGAATTATTTTCAATTTAGTTATCCAATAATGTCAATAATTTTTCATCTCTTTTACTAATTCAACATACACCCAATTACACACATAATTAATTTCTTCATCTCAATTCACTTAATTAATAATCATCTTTATCACACTTTATATACTCATTATCATGTGCATGTAATATAACACTAGTCTATAGCCTCTGCTGGCTCACACGAAAATAATATTTCCGATCATCATCGTCACACTTTTAAAATCTTAAATTATTTCGGGACCACATCATTTTATATACTAAGCTCTTGATGTGCATACCTCAATATAACAAAATTTCCTCGGCCTCAAGTTTACTTGCATACGTCTAGCTGTTCAAGTCATCGCTTGAAAGTACGGGATGTTACAAGACACAGGTGGAAGTAATTAAAATAATGAATTAAAAGTAATATTTGAGATTGATGAAGAAGTTTGGAAATGGTTTGATTTTTTCTAGTTTATTGTGCAAATTAACCGGAAAAGTCTTCAGTTATAAAAAGGTAAATTATTAGGATCGGGATAGATATGTAACACTTATTTGAACATACAATAACTATCACTTAATCATTGTTAGTTAATATACTATGACTTTATTAAATCACTTACCCTGAAGTCCTAACCCTAATTAATACATCTAATTACTTACCTTGCTTGATTTAAGGTATGCAACACACTTACTTTGTTAGTACATTTTTGTTTCCTTTAAATTCTACTGGCATTTTTCAGTTTCTCACCCATTCACATTGAAAGAAATTTTTATTCTCAACATTCGCCCCTTTTCTAGTTCCCAACAAATGCATTTACCAATAAGCAAAACTGGGTGGCATGAGAGTGTGACATATCGGTGCAAGACATATTATTGAATTTTCACATCGAACCAAGGCATTACGGGTACTAGTGGCTCCACTACTATATGTCCTTGGCTCGTCATGAAAATTCGACGACACATCTTGCACCGGTAGCATTATATTCTCGGGTCGCACGATTTTACTTATTGGTGAATGTATTTATTGTGGCAATAAAAGGAATTTCTAAATTAAGAGCTTTTTCTCCTTCCCTGATTTTGTCAGAAACCGAAAAAATATCATCAGAATTAAAGTGTATAACAAAATGGTAAACATGTTTGCATACTCGAAAGTGAGCAATGTAAGCTAAATGTATTCATTAGGGTTAGAGTAATGTTGGATTCTTATTTCAAAGTATAATTTTTTTCTTACCTGTTTAGCTTCTGGAAATTCAATATGAGGCAATATTTTGTTTTCGATTATTTATTTAATTATATTTATCCAAGCTCATAAAACTAAAGCAACAAAACAAGAAAAAGAGAGAAAAATAATTTTAACTATTAGATTTTTTTTAATACATATCATTTTGAAATATAAAGACTCGGAGAAATTTTTATATCCACTCTAATAATTATAACATAATTTACATTGACTGTTACAAATGTCTCAATTTTGAAACAAGGCGGAGAAAGATGAAAAAAGTTTAGAATGGTACAAGTATACATTTTAAAGGAATCACATTCTATATTTAGACTAGATCAATAAATAATAAATAAGGGTAATTTTTAATATAATTTTATCACTTATATATTTATATTTATTTATTGTTCTAAAAAGTAATTTAATTTGATTTGATATGAAGATCGAGAGAAGTTAAAAATTTTCAAATATAAATCTATTTTCAAGTATACATTTTAAAGGAATCACATTCTATATTTAGACTAGATCAATAAATAAGGGTAATTTTTAATATAATTTTATCACTTATATATTTATATTTATTTATTGTTCTAAAAAGTAATTTAATTTGATTTGATATGAAGATCGAGAGAAGCTAAAAAATTTCAAATATAAATCTATTTTCAATGAACATTGGGTGAGGGAATTGCCCATGGTTTCTTGCGGATATTATCACCTTCACGGAACTCTTAGAGGTCGTTTGATTAGAGAAAAGTTGTGCATGATTTAATAATATATGGATGGTAATGTAAAGATTAGTGATGAAAAACTTATAATATATGGATGGTAATGTAAAGATTAGTGATGAAAACTTATAGGAGATTAATAATGTA
This sequence comes from Anisodus tanguticus, assembly GCA_034509755.1. NCBI lineage: Eukaryota > Viridiplantae > Streptophyta > Magnoliopsida > Solanales > Solanaceae > Anisodus > Anisodus tanguticus. The sequence goes on from CM067545.1 coordinate 49,607,351, forward strand.
TAAATTGTAGTGATTAAAAAATTGTTTTGTTTACTTATTTTTAAAATGTCAAAATACATGAGAATTAATTTGCTCATTTTAGTTATTTAATACATAAAACTTAATAAGGTTTTGAGGTACTTGACATTATTTAATACATGACCATTATGGCATTTGCATCTCCGTTGGGTAATGAAAGTAGTAACTATTCTTGGAAGGGGGCTCTTTGTTAATTATTTACATGCTAAAGTGTAAATATTTTCCTCCGCATTTGAAGGAGATGATCTTAGAAGCTCAGGATCTTGCACAAATGTCTAACACTGTTATCGGGAAGCTAATCAGGTAGCGGATGTGTTGGCCAAGTGAAGCATCAACAATCTATGGGTTACAACAATTGCAAGAAATGAAAAATAAGTAACTGCTAATTATTACATGCGAAACCCTAGTGTTTAAGTTATTAAAGATGGGTGGACGCAACTCCCATCAAATGCAAATTTCCAACACAATCAAAATCGCAACTTTTTCACCCTGAAAGACTTACCACAATGTGCGAGAGGCCCGTATAGAATGGATCAACTTCAACTGGCCTCACTAAGAATGAAGCACAATTTTTTGTGACTCTTTTAATTTGTAAAAGTCTATTAGAGAAAATAATCAAATGCATGTAGATGAGGCGAGACGTATAACCTCATTTCTTACACTAAAATTTCATATAGCTTTTTTTTTGTTTGTTTGTTACGACCCAAACTAGATAGGTCAAAATTGCACTTAATTTAGCAATTATTCTCTTAAATAACTTTATTATAGTTGAATCAACTATAACAAGTATCAAGCAACCGATGTAATAGCTTACATGAAATAATTTACACCAAAATATGCTCTAAAATAAATTATCATCCACTGTCGGACAATTTAATTTTGAATGCTATCGGTTCTATATATCAGTTTCCGGATTATAAATATGGTAAACGAATAATAGAAATAATAAGATATTTGTTATCGGTTAATGGGTTAATGGTTCGATTATCGATTTAATTGTCTAATTTTTTTCTTGTTTCCATTTGTTAAGATACACTTTCTTTGACACATTAGTATGTGTTACCCTTTTTTTTTTATATCAATTATCCATCTCAATGAAATGGACATGTATTATAACCCTAAAGGATTTACAAAACAGATGAGAACATCGAATGGAACAAGCTCCATTCTTTTTAAAGATTAAGATTTCCAAATAAGCTCACAAAATAACTAATGCAAACTCAATAAACCAGATATAAAAAGCCAAAAAAGTCCCTAAAATCCAATACCCTTGCCAAACTTGTTTTATTACGACCATTGCTACAAATTTGTGGGCAATGGTTACTACTATGTGCCATGGTCATGTATGTGCGGGTTGTGGGTGGTATAAATCAAAGCTAACGGTGGCGTTACATAGCCAAGCTTTGCCGTCAACATTGTTTTTCCTACTCTTTTTGCTCTCAACATGTAAAGATGCAAAATGCAGTATGTAGGGGTCCACCACCATTTGCCCTGTTAACAATATATATTGATGTTAAAAAACAATTAATTAAAAAGAAACCAATATATGAAATGAAGAATTTATTTTTATTATCTCAATTTATGTATCACAATTTAGATTTCGAGAGTCAAATATGTTAATATTGATCGAGTATTCGGACAACGAATATTTTAATTTTTTTGAGATAAGATTTACATATTTGAAAACTACGTAAAAAGTTTTATAATTGACAATAATTGACAATTCAAAATATTTAAAAAATAAATAAAAATATCGTGTTAAAAAAAATATGTTTGAATCTTAAAATTTGAAAGATGTCACGTACATTAAGACGGAAAGTAATAACATTTTGCATTATTACATTATGCGAAAATCTTTTTGAGATTCAAGGAGCACAACATTTCATTTTGGTCTATGTTATTCTCTTGTCATCTTTTTTTTTTAAATGATTGAATTTAATTATTCAAGACATTTAATTTTCTGTCAACATAAATAAAATGATGCAATAAATTTTCTGTCGTTTTTTGTCAAACTTCTTTCAAAAAAGTTCGAATAAGATCGATTTCGGTGAAATACTACATATAGTTGGAATAAACTCTTAAATTCACGTACTTCTTCCTTTTCAATTTAAGCATTTTAGTTAACTATAAATAAAATTTAAGGAGAAAAATATTTTTAAATTTTGTGATTATAAACTATAAATGTGTAATCTATCAAAATATTTTTAAAATTTTATGACTTAAATATTTGATGTAAAATATTAAAATTAAAGAGTTACACAATATCAAAAAATGTATTTTCTTAAACTCATTAAAAAGGAAATCGAGATAATCAAATTAAAAGAGAGGAGGTTGCTATTTAAAGACTTTGGTATGACGTCATAGTTGGCGAATTATGCTGCATGTGCTGATTTTGGTCTTTTTGTTTGTTTTGTTTTTTCCTTGTTCCATTTTATGAGTAATTTCAACCATAGAATACTCCTTGCTTCTCATTTTTTTTCATAGTCAAACATGTCTGATATTGTTTATTACAACACCCCTAGTATTGATTCAAGTTTAGTATATTATCTTAAGAACCAATTGCTTTCAAAATTTAAGAGAAAATTGATACCGAGTTAAGTGAAAAAATCATATAACATATTTTCATTTTGTTTTATGCTATTTATTCTCATGCATTGGTGAACCTCCACTTTTACATACGAACGACGAACCAGGAAGTCATGCTATACTTGTGGTTGGTTACGATTACCACGACAATGACGAAGTCTATTTTTATCATAAATAATTGTACTAACATGTATTATATTTCATGTGCTAGTTTGTACGGTGAGGATTGTCCAAGTTCATATAAGGAGTCCATGTTCTCATTCCATTTCCGATGTGGGACTCTTAACACTCCCCCGCACGCTCAGACCTCGATAACTGAAGCGTGGACAATATAATTTGGGGGCTCAACATCGGTGAACAAAGAATTGGAATGGATCTGGATCTGATACCATGTAAAGAATGGATCTTGGGCCTAACTCAACCCAAAAACTAGCTTATAGAGTGAGAATTGTCCAAGTCCATATAAGAAGTCCATGTTCCCATTCCATTTTCGATATGAGACTCATAATACTAATCATAAGATATTTGTGAAGGTAGTTACTAATATTTACCAGGACGAAAGTAATTCTGAATAAATTTAATTCAAACTACGTGTGTTTTGTTTAACCAAACATATCAACTACTAGTATTTCCACTATTTTACTTATGTACATAAACCGGGGGGTGGGGGATTTTGTCAATACAATTGCGGTTGGTCGTTCAGTTCGTTTGCTAGTTATATGTAGGGTTGTCCAACGGGGCGGGGCGGGCGGATCCCGGCGGGACGGGAGGGTCGGAACTCGGGTTCCGGCGGGCCTGGCCGGCCAGGATAGGCGGGACGGGAAGAGGTCCCATCCCGTCCCACATCCCACCGGTAGAGGGGCCAGGATTTGGGGGGACGGGTCGGGTCGGGATCGGGATTTGACTTTTTTCTTTTGCCACTTAATTTTTAAAAATAATATATATAAACACTTCAATAATTAAAAAAGATAGTGTAATAAAAAAATCCCAAGACTGTTTTTGTGCATGTTATATTATTTAATAGAAATATAATTTTCTGGTAATACAATTTCAAAATTGCAACTTTGTGGTGTTGTTCAAAAGTTGCAAATCACATAGTAAAATTGCAATTAAAAAAATTACATAGTTAATCATACTTTTTTTTTAATTTCCTCACAATGTTTTGAGGATCTTCGGTTGGAATTGGAATTTGTCAGTCAAATTGTTCGACATCGCTTCCTATTCCCTCAGACAAGATTTATTGTAGTTGTTGTTTTCTTCTTCGTTGATCTACGGTTGACCGCACCTTCTACGCTCCACTCGATTCCAATCTCTGAAAAGAACTGCAATCTCCAATGCGTCTCCCGCCAATGAATGTCTGTGCTCTCATATTTGAAATCTTCCAGCAGAAAAAGCGCTTTCAGACGCTGTTGATGACGCTTGAATATTCAAAACATCTCGGATAATCTTTTCTAGTGTCGGAAATGTATTATCATTCTGCCTCCAGTATTTCAGCAAGTCTTCATGTCCTTCATCATTGACAATTAATTCGCACGGTACAACACCCTGCAAAACATAAACATCAAAGACGCTAACTTGTGAAGAAGTTGAACCACTAAACATTTTATTTCTAAGGCCTTGAATACTAGCAGCAGAAATCACATATTTTTTATAAGGTTGTACCGAAGTAGTAGAAGATGGTACAGAAGCCGGTTGATTATTTGCACTTTGTTGTTGGTAATACATATATACTTGTTTACATTCAGTGTGTATGCTAGACGTAACTTCTTCTTTAGTTGGTTTGTGAGTTGGTTCTTCAGTTGGGTCTGTTGGAAGTTTGGTTCATCTACCTCATCATCTAATGGTATATCATTAAAAAAAATAGTTTCATCTATATGAGTGAAATCAATGAAATCATCGGGACTAGGAATAGAATTACTAGAAGAAGTACCCTGCCCTTTCTACCCCTACTAGAAGAAGCCTTACACTTACCCTTACCCTTAAACACACATCTTAATCCTTCTATTTTAATTATGCAAATAAATAATTAAAGATAATGAAATTAAGTGTGATAATTAAAATAAAGTAACAATAATAATTTAAAGAAGGAACGAAGGTACCAAACGCCGACGTAACGTCGACGTGTAATCGAGGTTGAAAATTGAAACTTTGCTCGATGGATGATCCTCAAGCTAGTTGCCAACTTCACTCCCAATTTTTTAACTTTGATATAATAATTAATAGTAGGAAGATTTGTAGAATTGTAGAAAGATAAATTGAGAGATTAGATTAGAGAGATGGTAGGAAGATTTGTGAGAAAAATGAAGAAGAAAATGAGGTATTTATAGTTGAGAAATAGGGTTAAAGTGTAAATATATTAACTTAGGGGTTAAAAATAAATATTAAGGGGGTACGGGGGTTTATGGGAGGGGGGTGGCCGTTATATCCGTTGCACAACGGCCAAAATCAAAATTTGACTGTTGTTGCAATGATTATTTTTGCAAAGGGGGAGGGGACTGGCAGGGCGGGATGGGGCGGGTCGGGATCAGGACGGGCGGGACGACTCCAGGCCCCGTCCCGAGTTCGAACACCGACACCGACAATTTTTTTTTGGGGGGATCGGGACGGGTCAGCCCAGGCCCACTGGACAAGCCTAGTTATATGTAAGGGTTATAATGTAGGAATTATTTATGCGTAATGAAAGGACAGTTATACATGAATTACTTAGTATTTTTATCTTTAAATAGTTTATTCTCCAATATTATCAATGCATGTATGTTTATTCCACGTTCTATATATCTCGCATAAAAAATTATATAAATTCCGGTATAACTTAATACCACCAACCAAATGTTGTGTTACTTATGCATAGATTAATTTTATCTTCTGCGATCAATCAAATATTGTATTATCTTATACCGGATTTTATGATGTGACTAATTGCCCATACCACATCAAACGACCCCTCATAGTTTTTCTTTTAAATCCAACTAATCAATATCATCCTTACAGTATATATTGTATATTTACATAAAAGAGATAAATAGTACACTAATTTCTATCATCAATAATATAAAAAAATTACAACACAGCGCATGAGGACATTTTCAAAATTTTAATTTTACATGTCTGTGTAACAGACAATCTTTTAAAGCTAAAACTAGGTAGAATGTGAGGATGTGAACTTGAGTTTCCAACTATAAAATTTCTCTATATATGTATTTTTGAAGCCAAATTTCTGTGGCCAAATACAACTAGACGTATTTGGATTTGGTTTTAGTTTAATTTCTGAACAATCTAAAATAAAATTAAAAAAATTATACTAAAAAGTTTGTATGTTTTGGGTTAGTGATTTAGCAAATGTTTTCGGAGGGTATAGTAAATATTTTATAAAGAAAAGTTGTATGTTGCTTTTAGAATGTTTTTGGTACTCTGATAATATTCTGGTCTTATTTCTCGAGTATACATTTTAAATACCATTAACCTTTTAGGACATATTCACAAATGGCCACTTTTCTCGTAAGTGAAAAAATGACATGGAGTTTCCATGACAATGTCTCGAAGATTCATACGTGGAACGTGAAACTCTACGATAATGACCATTTTTCAAAGATAGGCTTAAGAAGAAGCCACAACCCTGCATCGATTACGTTTCTTTTGAGTCGAGGGTCTATCGAAACAGCCTCTCTACCCCGCAAAGGTGGATGTAAGGTCTGCGTACATTTTACCCTCTCCGGACCCCATTTGTGGGATTATAATGGGTATTGACAAATATACCGTGTATACACAAATTGTATACACGGAATCCGAAACAAATAAGTTACCAAAATTGTAATCAAAGTTGTACAAACTTACCATGGTTTTAGAATTCTTGTACAAGTATAATTAGGATTTTAGAAGTATAGTAGGAATATGATTTTCCATATTTGGAGATTGTAAATTGTATATATACCTTTTCCTTAATGAAAATAATCAAGGGATTATTTCTTTCATGGTATCAGAAGTCTAGGGCTAAAATACCTTCTCTCCAACACTTCCACTGGCCCATTCTTTTCTCGGTTTCCGTGATCTACTCTCGAATTCCGTGATTTTTTTCCCTCCTCTATTCCCAAATTTTCTTCCAAATTCCTAATTCACCTATTATTCTTTCATTATGTCTACGTCAAAGAACATGTTTCATCCTGCCCTTACAGTTTCCAACATCAAGAACCATATCCCTATTGTTCTTGAAATGGAAAACGTCCAATACGAGACGTGGGCGGAATTATTCAAAGTTCACGCACGCTCGCATCAAGTCCTCCATCACATAATCCCCTCGGTACCTGACGTGGAGAAGGTGCCTACCCCCGAGGATAATCCTACGTTATTGACAACCCTTGATGCTACCGTTCTCTAGTGGATTTATTCCACTATCTCTACATACCTCTTACATACGATTATTGAACCCGACGCTACGGCGATGGACACTTGGAATAGGGTGCGTGATATATTCCAAGATAACAAGAATTCCCGTGCCGTCACTTTTGAGCAGGAATTTTCCCATGTTAACATGGAAGTTTTTCCTAAAGTCTCGTCCTATTATAAAAGGCTAAAAGAATTGGCGGACCAACTCCGCAACGTTGGTGCGCCCGTTACCAATGATCGTCTTGTTCTTCAAATGGTTGTAGGCCTATCTGAGGCCTATAATGGCGTTGGAACACTACTTCGTCAGAGTAATCCTTCACCACCATTTTATCAGGCTCGTTCCATGCTCAGGTTGAAAGAGGCCGGTTTGGCTAAAAAGGCGGCTACCATAGCAAATTCCGTCGTGATGATGACCACGTCCGATGACCCTCACTCATTCTCCAAAAATTAGAGCCAAAATTGTAACAACAGTGGCGGCAAAAAGGGTCAAAATCATAAAACTAATGGCAAAAACCGCGGTGGCAATCGCGGTGGTAACGATGGAGGTGGGGGAGGATGGAACCGTGGTGGCAGCAGCAGTGAGTCGTGGGCCCCCTGGCAGTGGGGCTGGGCCAGTGATCATTGGCCCAACAGCCCCTATTTTCCACCTTATGCGAATCCGAGAAACTGGGCTCAGTTTCAGCAAAATTCTAGGCCCAATTTCTCGGTCCAACACAGTGGCTGCAGATACAGTTCTGGGTTGGGGCAGCACGCAGGCCTGCGTGGGCCTCGGCCTCCCCAGGCCTTCCATGTTGCGGGCCATCAGATCCCGACACCTACAGATATTGAGGCCGTCATGCATACACTTGAATTAAATTCTCAAGACGCAAATTGGTACATGGACACCGGCGCCATTTGTCACATGACGTCCGACCAAGGTACTCTCTCATCTTATTTCAATTTGAGCAAAAATCGTGGCATTATTGTTGGTAATGGCAACTCAATTCCAATTCGCCATTATGGACATACCACTTTGTCTCCCCCACATCTACATCTAGTTTTGAAAAATATTCTTCATGCCCCTAACTTAATTAAAAATTTGGTGTCTGTCCGAAAATTCACTACTGATAATTGGGTTTCTGTTAGTTTTGATCCTTTTGGGTTCTTTGTGAAGGATTTCAAGACGGGGATACCTCTAATGAGATGCAATAGTAGGGGAGAGATTTATCCTATCACAACCACCACTTCCACGAGTCAAGCCATGTCGTCTATTTTTGCTGCTCTTGCTCCTTCCTTGTGGCATGCACGTTTGGGTCATCCGGGGTCGTCTATTATTTCTTCTTTGCATAAAAATAATTTTATTTCTTGTAAGGGTACGTGAAGTACTCCACTTTGTCCTTCTTGTCCGTTAGAGAAACATGTTAAATTATCATTTGTAGCCTCTACCTCTCGTACTTTGATGCCTTTTGACATTATTCATAGTGATTTATGGACATCTCTCGTTTTAAGTTCTTTGGGTCATTGTTATTATGTCTTATTTTTGGATGATTATTCTAACTTTTTGTGGACCTTTCCTTTATCCAAGAAGTCTCAAGTTTTTTCCACCTTCTTAAAATTTAGAGCATTCATCCATACCCAATTCGAATAGGAAATTAAAAATACTCAATGTGATAATGGCAAGGAATATGATAACGGGCCGTTTCGAGAGTTTTGTGACATTAATGGCAAATCATTTCGCTTTTCTTGTCCTCATACTCCTCACAAAATGGAAAAGCCGAAAGAAAAAGTCGTACCATTAATAATATCGTCCGAACCTTGTTAGCCCATGATTCCTTACCCCTTCCTTTTGGCATCATGCATTACAAATGGCTACATATCTCCTTAACATCATTCCTAACAAAAACCTAGCATATCATTCCCCACTTAAACTTTTTTACAATAAAGATCATTCGTATTCTCATCTTAGGGTGTTTATGCTATCCTCTTTTTCCATCTACTACAATTAACAAACTTCAAGCCAGTTCTACCGCTTGTGTATTTTTGGGTTATCCATCTAATCATCGTGGTTACAAGTGTTTTGATTTATCCTATAATAAAATCATAATTAGTCGTCATGTTATTTTTTATGAAACTCAATTTCCATTTGCTAAAGTGTGTAGTTCCGTGCCTAGTTCGTATTGAATGACGGGTCTCACCATATATGATCTACCATTCATTCGAATTGTCCCATGACCAAAATCCGCCAGCAGACCTACTGCCTACTGGCCCACAGATTCCTATCCTCACTGGTACAGTCCGTCAATGCACAAACAGCTTGCACATGGGGCCTATTTTATGGCCTAGTATCGATCTCGGTCCTGTCCAAACCCCAGACCACTTCTGTTTCTGCGTCGGTACCAGTTTCAGGTCCAATTTTTGGGCCAGCAGGCCCAATGCTTGCTGACTAGTCTGTCACTAACCCGTCTATTGCCTAAAATCCACCCGACTCTATCTCGAGTCAAGGGCCCGTTACTCATAGCCAAATGGGTATTTTAAAACCAAAATGGTATTTTAATCTCAATTCTAATGTCCTTAAATCCCCACTACAATGTAACCATGTGTCTGCCTACTAGACTCGAATTGGAAATTGGCTATGAATGATGAATATAATGCTCTTATTGAAAATAAGACGTGGGAGTTAGTGCCCCGTCCGTCTAGTTAGGGATGACAATTGGGTTGGGCGGGTGTGTGGACCCCCTCTCCCGCACTCATACCCGCTAAAAAAATTATATCCGTGGCGGGTACATTTTCAACATTCATATCTGCCTAGGCAGATATATTCCTAAATCCACACCCGCTCCACCACCCAAGTGGATATCTACCACCCGTCTACTACCCCAGTTGGGATGGGTATGGGTATAACTTTAGCGGATAATAGGCGGGTATAAGGCGGGTGGGTGGATTTGGGGCGGGCGGTTGGATGAGGGGCGTGGCAGGTGGGTATGAGGCGGGTCTAACTGCAAATCCACCACTACACATACCCACCAAAGTTATACCCATACCCGTCCCAACTGGGGTACGTGTGGTGCGGAATTCACAAAATTATACCCACCTGCCATCCCTACACCTGGTGTTAATATTATTCGGTCTATGTGAATTTTTACTCATAAAGAAAATTCTGATGGTTCTTTTGAGAGGCATAAGGATCGTCTTGTAAGTGATGGTAAAACTCAATAGGTTGGCGTGGATTGTGGTTAGACATTTAGTATGGTGGTCAAACCAGCTACCATTCACACTATTCTTAGTCTGGCTCTCTCAAAAGCATGGCCCATTCATCAGTTGGATGTGAAGAATGTTTTTTACACAGTGATCTTAAGGAGACAGTATACATGCATCATCCCTTGGGTTTTAGAGACCCCAATTATCCTCAGCATGTCTGTTTGCTGAATAAGTTCTTATATGAGCTTAAGTAGGCTCCACGAGCTTGGTATAAAAGGTTTGCAGATTATGTATCTACTATTGGGTTTTCTCACAGTAGGTCTGATCATTCTTTGTTCATATATTGTCGTGGTACTTTTCTGACATACATTTTATTGTATGTGGATGATATTATATTGACTGTTTCTTCTGATAATCTGTGCAAGTCTATCATGTCACTTCTTAGTTTAGAGTTTGCTATGAAAGACTTGGGGCCCTTGAGTTATTTCTTGGGTATAACTGTCACTCGTCATGCATGTGGTCTATTTTTATCACAGAAGAAGTATGCGGCTGAGATCATTGAGAGAGTTGTTATGTCATCTTGTAAATCTACTTCCACTCCGGTTGATACCAAACCGAAGATGAGTGTTGCGTCTGGCACACCATACGAGGATCTCACCCACTACCGTAGTCTTGCAGGGGCGCTTCGGTATCTGACTTTCACACGAACAGATATTACTTATGCAGTTCAGCAAATGTGTTTATTTATGCATGACCCACGGATTGAGCACATGCATGCGCTCAAACGCATTATACGATACATACATGACACACTTGATTATGGATTGCATTTATATCCATCCTCCGTCTCTACTCTCGTGTCATATACTGATGCTGATTGGGGTGACTGTCCTGATACCAGATACTCCACATATGGTTATTGTATATTTCTTGGTGATAACTTGGTCTCGTGGTCTGCAAAACGCAAGGCTACATTATCATGATTCAGTGCGGAGACCGAGTATCGAGGGGTAGCCAATGTGGTATCTGAATCATGTTGGATGTGTAATCTTCTATTAGAACTTCACTTTTCTATTTTGAAAGCTACCTTGGTCTACTGTGATAATGTTAGTGCAGTCTATCTTTCTGGAAATCCGATCCAACATCAGTGCACTAAACATATCGAGATGGTTATTCATTCTGTTCGCGAGAAGGTAGCTTGTGGACAAGTACGCGTCTTGCATGTCCCTTCCAGGTACCAAATTGCAGACATCTAGGTCTTTCCTCGATTTTATTTGAAGATTTTAGGGATAGTCTCAGCGTACGACAACCGTCCGCTATGACTGCGGGGGTGTGACAAATATACCGTGTATACACAAATTGTATACACTGAATCCAAAACAAATAAGTTGCCGAAATTGTAATAAAAGTTGTACACACACTTACCATAGTTGTAGAATTCTTGTACAAGTATAATTAGGATTTTAGAAGTATAGTAGGAATATGATTTTTCATATTTGGAGATTGTAAATTATATATATACCTTTTCATTAATGAAAATAAAATAGATTATTTCTTTCAGGTATGTTGTTGCTGATGCTTAAGAAGAGGCCAATGGATGCTACTTTTATCGACGTTTTACTCGAATGAATGGATACACGAGGCTGATGTGAAGAAAAAAGCTTACTTGCATTTAGTGTTTTTACGAACAAATAAATGCAGAATGTGTTTCGAACACAAAAATTTATACACTTAACAATAGTTTAGTGATATGCATTATCATTTCAACTTGCGACTCATTATAATTAAATTATTTGATTTGATATAAATATCAAGTGCAAATATATATTTCCGACATATGTGAACCTATGACTAGTAATATTGGGCTGGACTGTTATGATAGTCGGTCTAAACGACTAAACCATTGGGCTATGAAGAGGCCCACTGATAACTTGTGGGAGATCAAAAACTCCTCAAGTCAAATTTTCTTAAATTCTAAAAATATGATAACTTATGGGATTTGCTTTGAAGAGTATCCTCTTAATAATTACGTGGCCTAATAATATAAAATAAAATTACGCTATCAGGGTTTAAAAGTTAATATTGAAGCTAAATGATTTGCACTCACTGCCATGAAAGAACTGAAGTTCGAGGGTATTGAAATTGAGTTGTGGTTTTGGCACTATTTACCAATTTCAACTAAAAATACATTAAAATGCAATATTTTCGTATTGAAACAGCTTATGAAAAATAGCCTTTTGTTTTATTATAGAGAGAATATAGTGGAAAATATAAAGTTATAATAATTCTTCCTTCTTTTTTTCCAGGTTTAACATCAAAGGAGATGAAGTATTCAAGACCACTCTCAAGTGCTCTAGTTTGAGTAACTCGAGCTAATCCTAATCAGACTACCCAAACTTGTGTGTATGAGATGTTGTATTTTAAACACATACATAGAGCCAACGCAGCGAAAAACTAAACAATAACTATCTTCAGCTATAATTGTTCAAGTATCGTTCCTGCACCTGCTCAGGTCGGACAACTCTTATGAAAGACATAAAAGATTGGTTTTAGAGCAGAAAACCGTTACTATGAAACGTGAAAAAAATGTTAATATTCTAGTCCATATTTCCGACAAATGTGGTGGATTTGCATGCAGGGTGAAGGTGGTTAATTCCAAGCCAGAAACAAATGGGAAACATGGTTAGGACATTGCTAGAAAATAATCTTAAGATTGCTAAGTAGTCTACTTATGTTACTTGTGTGAATAAGTTATCTGTAGAGTTTTTATCTTTCAAATATCTGGTAATGACATGTCATGTAATGTTTAAATGGCTTAATGTCATATTTAGCTATTGAAACGGGTTTTAGTGCTAATTGAAGACACCAAAAATATTGTTGGTCAAGCCAAAGGATAAAATCGATAGCTTAAAATGGCAATGGTCTATTCTTAAATCTTTGCATTTATACCTCCTTCCCAAATTACAATACAAATTTCAAATTGATTATTTACTCTTAGATTCGAATTTTAGATCTTATAAATGTTGTATAGGGCAATGTTTGTGCTAATCCGTGCACACTCTTTTGAAAAATACATATGAATTGCCCTGAAAGCACATCTTGAGTGGACTAGTTTTTGTAGTCTATAGTTAAGGGTTCGGTATAATGACTATATTAATAATTGTTATATAGGAAAATATTAAATACACGTTTCTTTGTTGCAAACTTACTCATACGAATTAATTAAGGATAGAGAAGTATCCATCAGTTTTCGTTTTTAACTAATTAATTTCTAAGTTTGATCAATACCATAAACCCTAAAAGAGTATGGTATCTCATTATAATGATTAAATCTGTTGCAAACAAAGTTGCTTAAATTCTATAGACATGTTATTTGTTAAGAGTTCCACATCAGAAATGAAATGAGAATATGGACTCCTTTTATGGACTTGGACAATCCTCACCCTACAAGATAGCTTTTGGGGTTGAGTTAGACCCAAGATGTCCTAATCTATTATGCCATAAATAGGAGGAAATAGCCACAAGAGATGACGGAGAGGAGGCTGGATGACCGACGGTGGTGGTAATAGGGTAAAGGTCCCTGGTGCTATCACATCACATTATTCGCATCCCTGTAATAAGGTCCTTGGGATGCCGTCATATGAGATGTGGCGCCAGTATCCATGTACCAACTGTTCTCTGGAATGTTGAGGGACATCGTGTTCATAGCCGCCTCAATATCCGTCGGGGCGTAGGTGGAAGGAGGAGAGACATGTGCATCGAGGATGCCGGGATGGGGCTGTTGGGCCGGAGGTGGGGCCTAGTAGGCTGTCGGGTATGGGCAAGGTGGAGCATCCCAAGTCGGTTGGGCCACGTAGCCCATGACGGGTAGGTAGCCCACGATGGAGGCTGCTACTACTGCCGCTGCCATTGCGGGTTGCTGTCGGCCGGCAGTGGCTGGCCCCTCCCGCCACGACTGCTGCTCCCGTCATTGACTATCGAGGGCTTTGTCGGAGTTTCGCTCTTTATGGTGATTTCGGAAAGGCGGGTCGTGTGTCGGGTCATCGGGTTGCTGATTTTGTGAACCACAAAGTGGGGCCCTATTTTTGGCAGAGGGGCCACCGGTAGTGAGGAGGGTGGCGTCGGCGGTGCTCGCATGAGCCACGACCTGCTTTGTTTTTCAGGTTTCTTCAAGGATGAGTCTCGAACGGGCCTCATAGAATGGAGGCAATGGCATGCATTGTTGGAGGATGGTAGCAACGCCGTCATAAGTTTCATTCAAACCAGCAATAAGTTGCATCACCAACCGTTGATTAGTGATCGGTGCACCGACGTTGGAGAGTTGATAGACAATTATCTTAAGTTCTTAACAATAAGCTTACGCATTTGGAAAATCATCTTGATGAATGTCCTTAAATGCACGTTGTGTCTTATTATCCTGAAAAATACTTTTCAAGCGCTCCTACATTTGTCGGGCAGTGGCGTCGGTTTCAATGATTGTATGCAATAGATCGTTCAAGATCGTGTCGTAGATTCATTGTAGGACAACTGCATCTAAGTGGAACCAAAGTTCATCATCATAAACATCCGAGTGTTCTGGGGACTTTGATTTAGGAGGGATGATATGGTCGATGACTTAGTATACAAGACAATGAATCTTAAATAATTTCACTCAAGATGAATACTGACCATTTTCCATCTCAAGAGTTATGAGAATAAAGTTCTTGATGTGGTTAACTGCAAGAGTATGGTATTTAAGTTGTTCAGCCATTAAAAAATTTGGGGAAGAGGAGAGGGAGGAAGCGACCGAGAAGAGGTAAGAGAAAGTTTGGGGAGGGCGGCTGCCGAGAGTTGGGGAGGCCGAGAGGTTAGGAAGAGAATTTTAGGTTTTGGCTGCTGAGTTAAGCCCAAGATCCATTCTTTACATGATATCAAAGCTAGACTCATTCCAATTCTTTGTTCACCGATGTTTGGCCCCCAAATTATATTGTCCACGCTCCAGTTAACAAGGTTTGGGCGTGCGGGGGAGTGTTAAGAGTCCCACATCCGAAATGGAATGGGAACATGGACTCCTTATATGAACTTGGACAATCATCACCATACAAGCTAGGTTTTGGGATTGAATTAGGCCCAAAATCCATTTTTTACGATTACTTATAACAAAATATGTAGATATTAATTTTTTAGTTAAGCACGATTATCTCCAGAGTCACATGTGTTTTGTCACATTATTGGTTAGTGATATCGACCTTTCTAAGTCTTAATCACATCACTAACCTAACTATTTTTAGGTGATAACTTGCAAATATCAACTTTCTACTTTCTTGTGTTTGGTTTTATCGTTGTGATAGATATTGGTTCAATTAAAGATTTTCGTTTTAACCTGATTGATTAAACAAGGATGATATTTAATTCATCCCACCGTTATTAAAAAATAAAAGGAATTAGCGACTAATAACTTCTATCATGTAACAACAAAGGTTTCTTGTTAATTCTATTTAACATTGAAATATCAAAAAATCATACTAGTTACGAGCTATTTAGCGACATGCTAGCTGCATCCAATGTAGTAGCTAATTGTTTGTCCTTTTGTAATTGTCTCCTACTATAAAGATGTTTGGAGAACATCATATCAACGCTAATATTTTTGGTTTTGTTTTTTTTGTAATTATCTCTTACTATAAAGATATTTGGAGAACATCATAGTAACCGTTTCCATTTGTTTTTTAGACTAACCTTAGTAACGAGGAAATGATCTTTTATGATTAATTATAATTTGAATATTATAAACTTTTATTTTATTTTATCGATCTTATTTTATATCTTATCAATTTCATGTGAAAATGGTCAGATAATTAAAAGAATATTTTGTAATGAATCCTAAGACTGATATATAGTAATTAACAATACTATTTACCGAGTTAGGGTTAAGTTTAATTATACTGTAATTGTATATGAAACTCCATGTAATGATCGGGTAAAAAGTTATACTATAATATAAAAGAGTTTGTTAATATTTTGAGAAATAGTTGGTGATAATAATTAGTATTTGTTTACTGAACCAAACTGTTCAGTTATCCTTCAAAGATACCAACACTTTTTACAACAATTACTCACGTGAAATTTTTTTGTTTTATTTTATTTTGCTTTCGATTTCCCTCAGATCGCTGTCAATAAATATTAATTAATTAAACCCTTTTTAGGATATACTTTTAATTAATTAACTATGAAATCTGCAAGGATCTTCTCTCCAAAAGTACGTGCATGCACGTGATGAAGATCATATCAGATTAATATAGTACTTCTTCCGGAAAAAAATAGTGTCCAGTTAGTATTTATTTTTTTAATTTAAAAATTTGTTCACTTATCAAATTAAGAAATAATTTATCTTATTTTTCATATTTGTCTTTATTAAGTGTTAGATGACCACATTTTAATATCTATTTAGTTATGGATATTATAGTCAAATTACCTATTTTTTAGGAGTTAATATTTTTTAAAGGGTGTGCACATGACGAAGTAAACATTCTTTTTAATCGGGAAGGGAGTACATATTTAAATAACAAGATAAGGAGGAACAAGAGTTGAAAGGCACAAATATTTAAACATTGATTCAATTTCCAATTAATTTTTAATACCTCCTACTACTACTACACTCGTATCAATGTATCTATGTTTAATCAGACATTTCTTAGCACTGAAAAAAAATATCAAATGCGAATTAAATACTCCCGAATTTTATATCAGTATTATTTTTCTAATCCTGAATTTTATTTTGGGACTATTTTCTAATCTCGGTAACCAAATGAACCGCTTATTTTTTTCTTTTCAAACTATAGGTAAGGAGTATACTCCATTCATCATGTTTAAAAAAATCGAATACCAGAGTATTAGATATTACTAGTGTTGGAAATTAGCCTTTGGCGGGAGTTGCGACCGACCAACTTTAACGGCTTAAACACTAGTGTTATGTATGTTGGAGAATCCGGTTCTTCACACATGCATGATGTACTAAGTACGTAGATAACCGTAGGGCCAAGAATCGTCAAATTTCATTGAGAAATGAAAGAGATATTGGTTCACGAAGTAAGGTGTTTGTAGCATGGAAAGTGTGGTATTGTGTGTAATTCTCCCTCATCGGTAGAGGAAGAAAGAATTGTTGTGTATATAAGACTCGAAATTGGTTTGGGGTTTGGGACCCCAAGGGGTATCCCATGTGTTTAAAGGAGGGAGGACCTAGAAGTGCTTCGGTTCGAGGAAAGACTACACGCGCGCCGCCGCCGCCCGTCCGGTTCCGGGGTCACGGGTCACGGGTCTGTGGGATATTATCTTTTTGGGCCAGAAAACTTTGCCGTAAGTACGCTTTGATCCCGTGTTTCGGATGTACGCTTTGGACCAGAATTCTTTCAGATGTACAGTTTGGTCCCTGAAGTTTCGAGAACATCAGAATTTGGACAGTCAAAAGCAGAAACGCCAAGCACTCAATTCAGCCATTTATTTTGGCTGAATTACTCCTCCTATAATGGCCAAATCCGTTGGTCTTTCACCATTTATGTTGGTGGCTTTACTACCTCCATAATGGCCATTATTTGGCTATTATGGAGGCAGTTTTCCAGCCCCTCCCTCACCTATATAAACACCCCCTTACACCATTGTTGAGGGTCTCGGGGTCACGGGTCACGGGTGTGGGTCTGTGGGATATTATCTTTTTGGGCCAGAAAACTTTGCCGTAAGTACGCTTTGATCCCGTGTTTCGGATGTACGCTTTGGACCGAATTCTTTCGGATGTACGAGTTTGGTCCCCGAAGTTTCCGAAACATCGAATTTGGACGATCAAAAGCGTGCGAAACGCCAAGCACTCAATTCACCATTTATTTTGGCTGAATTACTCCTCCTATAATGGCCAAATCCGTTGGTCTTTCACCATTTATGTTGGTGGCTTTACTACCTCCATAATGGCCATTATTTGGCTATTATGGAGGCAGTTTTCCAGTCCCTCCCTCACCTATATAAACACCCCCTTACACCATTGTTGAGGGTCTCGGGGTCTCGGGGTCACGGGTCACCGGTGTGGGTCTGTGGGATATTATCTTTTTGGGCCAGAAAACTTTGCCAGAAGTACAGTTTGATCCCGTGTTTCGGATGTACGCTTTGGACCGAATTCTTTCAGATGTACAGTTTGGTCCCTGAAGTTTCCAGAACATCAGAATTTGGACAATCAAAAGCAAAAACACCAAGCACTCAATTCAGCCATTTATTTTGGCTGAATTACTCCTCCTATAATGGCCAAATCCGTTGGTCTTTCACCATTTATGTTGGTGGCTTTACTACCTCCATAATGGCCATTATTTGGCTATTATGGAGGCAGTTTTCCAGCCCCTCCCTCACCTATATAAACACCCCCTTACACCATTGTTGAGCACTAAGAATGACCAAGGAGAACACCAAAAACAGTGCACGAAAATACACAACCGAAAACAGCTTTTCTTCCTACAACTTCCAAGCATCATTTCGTTACTCAATATTCTTCACGGTAGCTCTTGAGTTTCCTTTGCTCAAGGGTTCCATTGTCGTTTTATCTTGGGAGACAAATTGTCCAGGGACGTATAAAGGATACATACGGGGCAATATTGTCTTAAGGACAGAGTGCTACACTCGACTCAAAGAAAAAACAATTTCCATTTTTCCATCTTCGACAAAACTGGAATTTCCAGTTTTCTTGTGTAACTATTGTAATTTTCAGATTTCTAGTTGAATTATTGAATCTTTGTTTATCCTTTCGAATACTTGTAATAGTTATATACTTTCCGTACTGCATTATAAAGTATCATAGAGCAAAATCTCCCAACAACTAGTACTACAAGTACCCTTTTAATAACTAATTCAGAGAACGAAAATAAAATTTCATGTGCTATATTTTATAAATTTCTTATGTTAGTTTTTACCAATTTCATATGTAAAAATTATACCATTAAAATAGTATAAATATAACTATTCTCTCACTATTATAAAGTCAAATTTCCCACAAATAGAGGAAAATAATATTTGGGGTGAATTTGTAACTGTTCCTTCCTTAAATGAACCTTATGGTAAAGTAGCATTGGGACCTTTTAAATGATTCAAAGGCCAACTATTAAAAGAGGTAGTTGGAAGAGAGATTCTTGGAATCAATCCATTATTGTGAGGTCCATTACTCAATTGGTCCAAAACATTTATCAACCACATAACAAACAATGAAGCAACGTTTCTTGGTTTTAAGACATGATTTTCTTTTTGCTGCTCTCATTATTATTGTTAATAATTCAACATTTTCTTCAATGATTAGATATTCGATTTGTATCTTTGTAGGTCTTGCAAATTTAAATTTCATGTTTAAAACATGTCATTTTTGTTAGTTTCTCACCGATGTCTCATATCCGTATAGAAATTTTGACTGATACGGAGTCAAACCATATGAAAACCGTTAAAAGAAAAACATTTCTTTTCAAAATATTGTTCATATATACTTATTGTTTGAATCCGATATTTGGTTAAGGATTTGACTAATCAGGGAATCTTTGTAGCCCTTGCAAAATTTCATGCTAATAATATGTTATTTTATTGGTTTCTCACTTGGTGTTTGGAACTTGCATTACGGCTACGATAAATTTAAATTTGCCTCGCGTGTGACCCATTAGAGGTCAAAGTGCTTGTTATCATCATAATTTATTTTATATTTATGGCTCGAACTCAAAATTTCTAATTAAGAGTGAAATAATTTTATATATCAGAAGACAATTCTTGGCGGTAAAAAAGCATGTCAATTACAATATGATTTATCACCCATTGAGGTGTAAAAAATCTGGGGTATACTGTTAAATGTAGGGTGTATATTCTCTCTTAAATAAGCTTGATAATGTTTACCATAGACTGACATATTTGTCTCTAAGATCTTATTTCCGACATGATTGGAAAAGAAAATAGAATCTTACAACAAACATGATTCTTTTGAAAAATATTATTTTCTTCTTCCTTTTCCTTTTCCTTTCTTTTTCAACTGCGGTATCAAATTTAACTCATATATAAGCATAGCAAGAGCTAGGAGCGCGAGAGATTCAACAGAATATATCTTATAGAATATTATATTATATTATATATATATATATATATATATATATATATATATATATAAATATCAACAACATTATATTTTATGTGTATTTAATAAATATTGAATTTTTGACTTTTTCTATATTTAATTATTTATATTTTGACTCCTCCCAGTAAAAATTATAACTCCACCGTGACATATAAGTGTAACTCGTTCGACTCATTCAACTTAAATGGGTGTAGTCAAATTGACCACATAAAAGTTTACGTTAACTTAGGTTATCGATGTATAACCCAAATCAATTCATGAAAAAACTTTTCAAAAGACAAAAAAAACTTCTTCTCCGGCATGAAAGAGATAGGAGATAAAAAGGACAAAAAGAAAAAGTGCATATCAGCCACACTTAGAATTGAGTGGCAATTCGTTTTTTTTTTTGAAGATCTGAGTGGCAATTCGTTGATAGAGTTGTTGCCTTATATTTTCTGGTGTGAGGTTCATATTTTTGCCAAATATTTTCCTTTCTATATATTTTCCAGGGCAACGGGTGTTCTGGTGGGAATAAACCCAGTCACAGAAACAATAATCACGGTATTAACAGTGGAACAATAACGTAGCACTGAGATGCAATTATTTAACAAGAATAAAAAAAGAGCGATAATGACATCAAGATTTTTACGTGAAAACCCAAAAGGTAAAAACCACAGACCGAGAGGAGCGACTGATATCATTATAGCAAAGATTTTACACTTTATAGGTCTGAGTAAAATACTCCAAAGACCACTACACACTAAAAAAAAATAACCCTCTTTTAAGATTTTCTCACCTTACTACAATATCGCTCACGTTCTCTATTTTTCCTCACAGACTATTTCTTTATCTGTGAATGCCTCACTCTTTTTTCTCTCTTTGTTTGGTGTGTTTGAGATGAATGAATTACATCTCCTTTTACAGAAGACCAAACTTGGCCTCCAAGCACAAAAAGAAAAACGAAAAAGTTAAACAAAATCTGTCTAATACAAATTTTTCCTTTGGCTCCAAGAAAGAATTCCAACCAAGTAAAATTGGCATATGAAATTTTATAACAAATGGGATGGACCTCATAAATCTCCACCTCCAGTCCCATTCACCTTAAGGAGGTAATGTCTGACTTCTAGTTTGAGTGAATGCCGACAAGTTTCTTGTATAGCTCGAACTTGTGTCTTGTACCACCTTCGTGAACATATCTAAAGGATTCTCACTTGTGGGGATCTTCTTGACCTGCATAGACCGGCCCTCTATCTTTTTCCGAATACAGTGATATCTCACATCGATATGCTTCGTCATTGCATGAAACATGCTATTTTTTCTCAAGTATATTGCACTTTGACTGTCACAATAGATGACGTACTCATTCTGATACAATCCAAGTCGCTTCAGCCATATCATCTCGTTGCCAGCTTCAGTAGCGAAAATACACTTTGCTTCAATTGTAGAGAGTGGAACACACTTCTGCAACCTCGACTGTCATGATACAGCTCCCCTTAAAATGTGAACAGGTATCCAATAGTAGATTTACGATTATCATGATCACCTACCATATCATCATTTGTGTAACCCTTCAAGATGGACCATGTCCTCCAAAACACAAACAGTCTCATGCGGTACCTCTTAGGTACCTAAGTATCCACTTGACTGCTTTCCAGTGTTCTTTTCCAGGATTTTTAAGGAACCTGCTAACAACACCAACTGTATGAGCAATATCAAGTCTAATGCATATCATTGCATACATCAGGCTTCCGACTGATGACGAATAAGGAACTTTGGTCATACCCTCTGTCTCCTCCTTTATTGTAGGACACATTTGCTTGCTCAACTTTAGATGACCAGGAAGAGGCGTGCTAATAGGTTTAACACTTTTCATGTTGAAGCGTTCTAGTGCACGTTCAATGTACTTCTCATAAGATAGCCACAACTTTCTGCTTGTTCGTCCTCGAACAATCTTCATCCCAAGTATTTGTTATCTTGAGCCCAAGTCCTTCATGTAAAATGACTTGGACAAACCTCCCTTCAACTTGGCAATTAGCTCATTGTCTTGTCCTACAATCAATATGTCATCCACACACAATAACAAAATAATAAATTTATTGTCAGAAAATCTTTTGAAGTATACACACATATCAGAATAGGTCATTGTGTAATTTGACTTTTCGTAAATGAGTCAAACTTTTTGTACCACTGTTTTGGTGTCTGCTTTAACCCATAAAGACTTTTATTCAATTTGCACACCATGTGTTTCTTCCATATACTTCAAATTCTTCTGGCTGCTCCATATAAATCTCATCTTCCAAATCTCCATGAAGAAATGCAATTTTCACGTCCAACTGCTCCACTTCAAGATCTAGGCTAGCTGCTAAGCTCTAAATGGTTCGAATAGAAGTCATTTTAACAACATGTGAGAAAATATCGTCAAAATCAATACCTTTCTTCTGTTCGAAGCCTTTCACCATCAATCGAGCTTTGTATCTGACCAGCTTGCCATTTCCATCCTTCTTGAGTTTAAAAATCCACTTATATTTAAGTGGTCTTTTACCCTTTGAAAGTTCAATCAGCTTGTACGTGTCATTTTTCTGGAGAGATTCCATCTCTTCTTGCATGGCTCTCTTCCACTCGTTCTTTTCTGGATGGGACAACACCTCCTTCAAACTTTCTGGCTCTCCCTCATTACTGATGAGGACATACTCTGGAGGAAGAGTACTTGAATGACTCTACCCTTTGCCTTTTGATATCCTCATAGATTGAGATTGTTCTTCTTCTTCTTGAGTAGGGTACTCCAATTGCTCGACATAATCATCAAGTTTTTCTCCCTGCTCAACAACCTCATCAGGTTGCTCTCCATGTTCAACAACCTCATCGATTGTACTTTCTACACTTATGGGATGATTATAAATAGAAGGAATGGTAACAAAATTAGGGACTATACCATTCTTTTTCTTCGCCTTCTCTAATAGATCATCAGTAGTTCCAACTTCACTTTCTCAGAAGACTACGTCTCTACTTCTGATGACCTTCTTCTTTACAAGATCCCACAATCTATACTCGAACTCTTCGTCTCCATATATGATGAATATACAGGGAACAAGTTCATCATTCAACTTTATTCTCTGCTCATTCGGTACATGTGCAAAAGTTCTGCAACCGAAAACCTTCAAATGCGAGTAGGATATCTCTCTGTTGGTCCAAACTCTTTCTGGGATGTCAAATTTCAATGGAACTTATGGACTCATATTGATCAGGTAACAGGCCGTCTGAACTGCTTCACCCCAAAATGACTTAGGCAGTTTAGCCATTATGAGCATGTTTCTCATCTTCTCAACAATAGAGTGATTCATCATTTAAGCTACACCATTATATTGTGGGATTCCAGGAACTGTCTTTTATATCTGATCCCATGGCTCGAGTAGTACCCTTCAAATTCTCTTGAAGTGTACTCACCTCCATTGTCAGTTCGGAGACGTTTTAGCTTTTGACATGTCTCCCTTTTCATCAGGGCATAAAACTTCTGAAAAATTTGAAACACGTGATCTTTGATTTTCAAGATATAAACCCACAATTTCTGTGAAGCATCATCAATAAAAGTAACAAAGTATTTGTTATCGCCCATCAATTCTATCTCCATTGGATCACAAATATCTGAATATGCCAAATCAAGTATATTCAATTTTCTTTCAGACGATGACTGAAATGAGACTTTATATAGCTTACCAAATAAACAGTAGTCACAAGGTTTTATCATTGTACCGTTGGCAAAGAAATTAGTAATTTATTGGCAAGAATCTTCAATCCTTTCTCGCTCATATGACCCATTCTTCTATGCCATAAATATGCAGAAGTCTCTTCTTGAGCCGTGTTCAATTCACCTCGACATATTTATGCATTTGTTTTGTACAACGTACTACGAGCAACTCCTTCTACAATCACCAACGATCCCTTGTTGAGCCTCCATTTTTGATGTGCAAAATAATTCTCGTATCCATGTCGGCCCAAAGCAATCCCCGAGATCAAGTTCATTCGCAAATTAGGTACATGGCACACGTCCTTCAGAACTAATGTGCATACGACATCTTGATACAAACATCTCCTATCCCCGCAATCTTTGAGTAACTCATGTTACCCATTTTTACAGTGGCGAAATCACCTGCTACATATATGCATAATAGATCTCTCATCGGTGTGGCATGGTAAGATGTTGTTGTGTCAACCATCCATTTTGACTCTGCACTTGCCAAGTGCATGCATTCCTCTTCCTTGTTTATGAAGAGAACAACATTATCATTAGGGCTGGCAATTTCACCCTAACCCGATGGATACCCGATTCACCCGACCCGATTATATGAACGATAATCCTACAAAACATGGATTTTAATCGGGTGACGAATCGGGTCGGATTCGGGTGGACATACATCCAACCCACCACCCATTATAAATTAATTATTTTCAATCTACCCCACTTGTAGATCTTTTAATATTTGATATAAATAATTGATAAACATGATTGTTAATTATATCTACCAATTCATGGATCTATTTTTACAAAATATAAACTTGTGGTCAACTTTTACATTTAAAATTTGAAATCTCAAATCATGCCCTTTTGGATGATTTGGAATTTCATCTCATGAGATGAAATCACATGTCCAAATGATGATTTCATCTCATAAGATGAAATTGCATGTCCAAACGCTTAATAAATGCTATTTTTAATTTGACTGAATCAGGCTAATTAAAATAACTTGAGTTAAGAAATATGTGGGTCGCTAACTTGTCCAAATTTAAACAGATTGAACAAATTATAGTTTTATCTGCTAATTATACCACTCTAAGTTTGATTCAAGTAAAACGTACATTGAACAACATAAGAAAGGGAAAAAATAAATGTTGATCGTTTTCACATAAAAATATGAACTCACAGTACTAGGAGCATTGATGATATTTATTTTATCTTAACAATTGATATAATCAAATGCAACTTTGTGGGTTTATCAGACCCTGTCATTCTCGAATTAATCCGTACAATTCTCTACTTCCAATAAAATGAACAAAGTAAAGTTCATTTTTGTGAAATTTGAACTGACATATTTATTAACTGTCATAAATTACCTACAAGACTTGAGAATCGACCAATTTTCATAAGTCTTCGTCGCTTCCATCCGCGAAGCACCCGATTCATTCGTGGATGATGGGTGGATCGGATGTGGATTAAAAAAATAGGGTGATGGATGGGTCGGGTGGTGGATGGATTGTTGGCGGGTGGAGGCGGATTGAGCTCCACCCGATCCACCTCCGATCCATTGCCAACCCTAATTATCATTATTTTGCTTCGTGGCAGTTGTATTGTCATCGTTCTTCTAGCCACTACTTTCACCTTTGCCCTTTTTTAGATTTGGATAATATCTTTTGAAGTGACCTGTTTGATCGCAATTGTAGCAATTTCTGGCTATTGATTTGGATCGGTTCATAGACTTTTCACGAGCTCCGAATCTACCATAGTTGCTCAAACTTCTTTGATAACTCCCGCCTCTACTTTCTGTTATGAGAGTTTGTCCGTGATTTTCAGGTCTTTTTTCATTTTTTTCATTAGAAGAGCTGATGTGACATCCTTTAGCTCAATGGAGTCCTTACCATGCAAGATGGTTGTTGCCAAATTATCGTAAGAAAATGGCAACGAGTTCAGGAGCATAATGACTTTATCTTCCTCCTCGATCTTTACTCTAAGGTTTGCTAGCTGTGTAATTAGCTCATTAAGCACATTTAAGTGTGACAAAAAATTCGTACCTTCACCTATATGTAGGGCGTATAATTGCTTCTTTAGGTACAATTTATTTGTCAACGTCTTGGACATGTATATATTTTCTAACTTTGTCCAAATTTCACATGCACTATTTTCCTCGATGATGTTATTGACAACATCATCTGTTAAGTGCAACCTGATTGCACTAGCTGCCTTTTCATCTATTTCTTCCCAATCCTCAAGTTTCATGGATTCATGTTTTTGGATTTGCCGGCTAGTGCCTTGTGAAAGCCTTGTTGGATGCGTAGATCCCTCATCCTTCTCTGCCATGTTGAGAAACCGCTATCACCTTTGAATTTTGCTACCTCGTACTTTACTCTAGACTTTTTTTTCAAGTATAATACGACCGACTGTAATTTTTTTGTTTGTGAATGAGTAGAACCTGTGCTCTGATACCAGTTGCTGGGAATAAACCTGCCACAAAAATAATAATCACGGTATTAACATTGGAATAATAACGTAGCACCGAGATACAGTTAATCAACAAGAATGAAAAAAAGAGCGATAATGACACCACGATTTTTATGTGAAAATCCAAAAAGGAAAAAATCACGGACCGAGAGGAGCAACTGATATCACTATAGCAAAGATTTTACATTTTGTAGGTCTGAGTAAAATACTCCAAAGACTACTACATACTCAAAAGAAATAACCTCTTTTAAGATTTTTCCACCTCATTATAATATCATTCACACTCTCTATTTTTCCTCACATACTATTTCTCTATCAGTGAATGATTCACTCTTCTTTTTATCTTTGTTTGGTGTGTCTAGATGAATGAATTACATCTCCTTTTATTTTTATAGGACATCAAACTTGGTCTCGAAACACAAAAAGTAAAAAGGAAAAGTTAAACAAAATTTATCTACCACAAAAATTTCCTTTGGCTCCAAGTGAAAATTCCAACCAAGTAAAATTGGCACGTGAAATTTTACAATAAATGGAATGGACCTCATCATGTTCATTATTTAATATTATTACCAAAAAAAAAAAAACGAGCTGGAACAGTTTTCTTTTTGCTTTTCTGTTTGATTTCCCCAGTTGTGTAATTTTATCAATTTTCAATATAGTTTTTCATTTGAGTAGTTTAAATAAAACAAATGAAAAGAATCAAAAGAAGATTCTTCTAATTTATTCATTAATATTAAACATAAATTAAACGACAAATTAATAAAATAAAAAGGTGATAAGAGCACGTCTGATCCCTTAATTTAGTAAATTAAAATTTGATCCTTGTGGAGGCATGAATAAGTGTATTAACCTTCAATTAGTAAAATTATACAATTTGCTCCCTTTCTATAAGAAATATGCCACATTAGTGTATTTTTAGAATTGTATTATCCTTAAATATGGAATAGCAATATAAACTCAACATAACAAATTCATAATTAAATGATTTAATAATTAATTGTATTTAATTAAATTTATAAAGACTCACTTGAAAAGGGGTCAAATGTACATATTTTAATTACAAAAATATTATAAATACTCATTAAAATAAGAATTTATCAAATATTTGGGTGATTAAAATTTAAAACTGTAAATTCTTAACCAAAACAAGTTGAACAATGATGTCCGTTTAGGGAACAATCACGACCTTTAAAGTTTCACAAAAATACCAACCAACTCCCCTAACTTTTTTGTTGTCTCTTAAATAGTCTTTACCCCCAATTTTACAACTTATTTACTAAATTGCCACTCAACAATCAATTCTACACCTATTCCCCATCATCTCACTGCAAAATGTACATCACACACCTTGTTTGGATGGTTGTTACAAATTGTATTGTATGTATTAATATATGTATAATTATTTTAAAATATAATATTTATTTTAATTATTATTTAAATTTTATTATATTATATTGCTAAATTTATCATTACGTAACATGAAAATCTCATTTTATTTAATTGGTGTGATCTCATAGTTATCTTCTTTTATTTCTTATTTAATAATTTTATTTTTTTCATTTTGACACTATGTCTCTTATAATAATTTTAACTCATATCCTATTTTTATTTATAAAATATTATATATTTGTTCTTCAAATTGTTAATATGTAACATTAAGTAACAAAAGAAAATCGATTCAACCTATTTAAATATTAAAAAAAAGCAATTAAGCTCTTGATATGCACATAATTCAAGAAATGACCGAATCACATAGATCTATTATATCTAACTCTACATTTACGTAAAAGGCTATCCTTAATTTCTTGGTCACATGTTACTCCAAGCCCATTCAATATATTCAATTATTATTATTTAAATAATACAGTACAACATAATAGATTATAATTATAGTATGATACATGAAAGTATGTGTAACAACATCCAAACAAGGTGTCAAATTGCCCCAAAATTACGTATATAAATAATCCTAAGAAACCCACTTCCAGATCTCGTCCTCCATAGATCCTCTTCCATTTTCTCTCTCTAAAAAAGTTATTAGTGAGAGAAAAAGAGGATTTTCAAGAATCATAAAAAATGGCTTCTTTTTCACACACCTTATCATTGTCATCATCAAAATCCCTTGTTCAATCTCACCTCCTCCACCACAACCCTTTACCCCAATCCTGTTTTCCGACAACCGAACATGGGCGGCGCCACCCCATCGCCGCCGTGCACGCGGCGGAGCCCACCAAAACTGCAGCGGTGAAGCAAAAATGGAGTCTTGATAGTTGGAAAACCAAGAAAGCTTTGCAATTACCTGAATACCCATGTGAAAAAGAACTTGAATATGTGCTTAAAACACTTGAATCTAATCCACCACTTGTGTTTGCCGGTGAGGCGAGGAGTTTGGAAGAGAAACTTGGTGAGGCTGCATTAGGGAAAGCTTTTTTATTGCAAGGTGGAGATTGTGCTGAGAGTTTTAAGGAATTCAATGCCAATAATATAAGGGATACTTTTAGGATTTTACTTCAGATGAGTGTTGTTCTTATGTTTGGTGGAGAAGTTCCTGTCATTAAGGTAATCAAGATTCAATTTTTATGCTAAAATTTGGGTTTTGCTGTTTGTTAATTCCCAGTTTTATGGATTTGTGTGAGAATTGTGCTATTATGGCCTATGTGTGTGTTCAGCATGAAGGAAAATGTTTTCCATGATTTTCTTATTTATTTTCTTGTGTTCGGGACATAAGCAAAATATATTATTCCTAAAACATTTGAATATAATCTAGACAAATACTGAATGTGTGGGGGTGTGGGGGTGTTGGAGTGTTGGGGTGTGCGGTGAAGCAAAAATGGAGTCTTGATAGCTGGAAAACCAAGAAAGCTTTGCAACTTCCTGAATACCCAGATGAAAAAGAACTTGAATATGTGCTTAAAACACTTGGATCAAATCCACCACTTGTGTTTGGCTGTGAGGCGAGGAGTTTGGAAGAGAAACTTGGTGATAAATTGAATCATCAAAAATTTGGAGCGTGAAGTGCAATTAGATCCATTTTTGAGGGGATTCATATTACTATTATCAACTAGAATAATTCAATTAGAATAATTTATGGTTGGCTGCATTAGGGAAAGCTTTTTTATTGCAAGGTGGAGATTGTGCTGAGAGTTTTAAGGAATTTAATGCGAATGATATACGGGATACTTTCAGGATTTACTTCAGATGAGTGTTGTTCTTATGTTTGGTGGAGAAGTTCCTGTCATTAAGGTAATCAACATTCAAAGTTTATGCTAAAATTTGGGTTTTGCTGTTTGTTAATTCTCATTTTCATGGATTTGTGTGAGATTTGTGCTATTGTGTTCTCTCTCTTTCCCTTTTTAGACCTTGTTATAGAGTAATTTCATTTTGGATGTTCCAGAACCTTTGACACTGTTCTATTTCTATTAACTTCCAAGTATTTAAATTCATTAAACTTTTCAAATTTCGAACTCTAATATGAGCTTTCTCTGTCAAGCTATTTCAATATTTTGTTTCCTACAATTAATGTAAAAATTTATGCCAAGTGAAACTCTTAAACTCTGTATCCAGTATTTTGTATGAAATGGAACACCAAGGGAGTATGTATGTGTGCTTCTGTGCATGTGTTATATGTGTATATATATGTTGTCTGCAGGTGTGTTATGTGTTTATATATGTTGTGTGTTTGTGTGTATATATATATGTTGGATGCGCTTGTGTGTAATGTGTGTCGGTGTGTCGATGTTAATTGTACTGTAGGGGTGACAATTTTCGTCCATATTTGCTTGACCTGCCCAACCCACCCGTGATAAACCCGCCCATTTTAAATATGGGTTAACCCGTTTTCTACCCGTAATAAAATGGGTAAAACGGGTTGAATATGGGTGGGATGTGGTTTCAAACTTGTATCGGTTTCTTACCGCTGGCCTAAGTGATATTTCATTTACAAATTTTTTTTACCAGTTTTTGTTTCTACTTGTTTATGTTGATCCAATAAGTTCCATCACTTTTTTATGTAGTTCACATTGTTTATGAAAACATATTATTATTAATAGTAGATATTAAGAAAATGTTCTTCCTTTGTATCTATCGATTATGCATGTGCTGTGCAAACTAAATTTTAGATATAGGTGAGTAATTCTTACATTGGAAAGAGTATTTGACCTTACAAATCCGAAAGTAAATTTTCAGTAATTGCAACAGCTTTTGACGTAAGTTTATTTTCAAGTTTTTTCTATTATTAATCAATATAGTTCTTACATCTCTTATTTGGGTGATATATATCTTCACTAAAATTAAATGATTTCTCATATATGTATAAAATGGCTCAATCCGTTTTTTAATCTAACCCATTAGTGACCCAACCAATTTTGATTTTTTAATGTGAAACAGCTATGTTGATTTGGGAGGAAGGGGAGGAGATCAACACCATTTAGTACAAATAAGTGCAGTATAGCCTTGACATTTTGAGCACATGCATGCAGGAAGACTATACAAGAATTTAGCTCATACACTTGTGCCATATAACATGGATAAAATGGGTCAAACCCTTAATTTACCCAACTTATATTTTACCCAACCCGTTTTTTCCCGTACAAATATGGGCGGGTTGCAGCCCAACCCGTATTTGTTTAACCTGTTTTCAACCCGCCCATTTGCCCCCACTACTTGTACATCCAATATATGTCTACATTATGATATATGTATGTGCATATGTAACTGATATGTATGTGCATGTGTGTATTTGCTTTAGACAAGTGTTTGTGTTAATAAGTTGTATTTACTTGAATATATAGAATGATGATCATCATAATGAACTTCTTGATTGAAAAAAGATCATGACATTAAGCTTAAATTGTTACATGGTTAATTATAGGTTGGAAGAATGGCGGGTCAGTTTGCAAAACCAAGATCAGATCCGTTTGAGGAGATAAATGGAGTGAAGCTACCAAGTTACAAGGGTGACAATATCAATGGTGATACATTTGATGAGAAGTCAAGAATTCCAGACCCTCATAGGCTTATTAGGGCTTACATGCAATCTGCTGCGACTCTTAACCTTCTTAGGGCTTTTGCTACTGGAGGTTATGCTGCAATGCAGAGAGTCACTGAATGGAATCTTGATTTTGTGGAGAACAGTGAGCAGGGAGATAGGTATGGAAATCACCATCTTTAATTAAGTTTTACAGCAGATTTGCTGCTTCAGCAGTTAAGCTTGTTTTATGTGGTTACCAAATGCCTTTTTGAAAAATTGGAAAGAGTTCCACGGCTATGCTTGGTGTGTAGTACTTTCAAGTCTCTGTCATTTTAATGACTTCTCAACTGTCTTGAATTCGATTCTTTCTTTTCTTATTCGGAAAAGGGTAAAAAATGCCCTTAGTATTAGAAATGGTTAAAAAATGCCCTCCTTCCACCTATTGGGATAAAAAATTCCCTTAACATATTAGAAATGGCTAAAAAATGCCCCTCCTTCCACCCATTGGGTTAAATTTGCCCCTAACATTATTTGCAAGCTCAAAATTTTCCCTCCATGACATTTATTAAATTTTTAATTAAACATGTGGCCTTTATTTGGTCCACATAAAATTCTAACACAACACAAAATGAACTGACCTATTCACGACACAACCTAACACATGTCAATTTAACGCATGTTAAGCCCTTCCATTCAGTAATTGAGATGTAAATATAGCAAAGTGCTTCTTGTAATATCTAACTACTAAGAAGGTATATGCGACTGAAATCTCTTGCTGAAACAAAGAATTATCAATAGTAGTTGCTTATAATTAATTGAATTCACTATAATACCTAAATCAGGGAGAGACATTCCTAAAGGCAATATTTTAACATAAATTAATTTAGAATGTCATTTAAACAGATGTATTTGTAATAATAAGAGAACGCTAATTTTTTATAATTAGGAAATAGACTATTTAAGTAGGATTATACACAAGTCATAAAACTCACCAAGTTAATCAAAATCTAATGTACTATTTTTTTTTTTTACAAATGATTTAAGTTTCATCATACATCAATTGATTAATAAGGTCATTTATCATTTAGTTTTTCGTTTATAAACCGGATTAACTTACTTGTACTTTAAATGATAAGTAAATCAAGAAAATAATTATGTTGAACAGGTACTAGTTGACATTTCCTTTTTGTAATGACAATGAGGGTAAAAGGGGAAGTTGAGTTTGGATAACAATTCATCAATCTTATAATCCATGTCTCTTCTTGAACTATTTTAATACAGTAACAATTTGGTATCTGAGATTCCTTTTTAAATAAAGGGCACATGCTTAATTAAAATTTAATAAATGTCATATAATTGTGCTCTTAATGGAGGGAAAATTTTAAGCTTGAAAATAATGTTAGGGGCAAATTTAACCCAATAGGTGGAAGGAGGGGGCATTTTTGAGCTATTTCTAACACGTTAAGGACATTTTTTTATCCCAATAGGGGGAAGGAGGGACAAATTTGATCCAATAGGTGGAAGGAGGGCATTTTTGAACCATTTCTAACACGTTAAGGGTATTTTGACCCTTTTCCGTTTCTTATTAATGATAGAAAAAAGTTTTGCTTTTGGTTTTTATTGATGTTTTTATTTTGACTAGCATTTTCATTTGTATTCATTTAAAAACAGTAATTTGCTTGGTATGATCCACAATTTTATCTTATATACATTATAAAGTAGTAGAAATTTTGGGAAGAACCAAAACTCCAGATTCAACATGGGATGATTTAATATTTCCATTCATTCCCATCCAATTTAAAAATACTTTTTTCAATTTATTTTTGATTATTTTTTGGATCTAGATGAATTGTAAGATATAAAAAAGGCCCTTTTTATCATTTTTTTTATAATCATTAATACCAATTTTAGTATTTGTTTTACTGTTGGTATCGATCTTAACCGAGGCCTCAATATCTCCTTTTTGTCTAAGAGGAAAATGGATGATTTTCCAATCAAAATATTTTCTATCGAGATTTCTTTCTATATACTTGGGCCTGAAATGCCAAGTTTTTGTCCTCTACGGCTTCAAGTTTCAATTTCAGTTGCATATTGTTGATTGGGTTAATCAGATGATTTTAAGTCTAATATGTTCATATTGGGGAATGTTTTGCAGGTATCAAGAACTAGCTCACAGGGTGGATGAAGCCTTAGGGTTCATGGCTGCTTGTGGACTCACACTCGAACACCCTATCATGTCAACAACTGATTTTTGGACATCCCATGAGTGCTTGCTTCTTCCTTATGAACAAGCACTTACAAGGGAGGATTCAACTTCTGGTCTTTTCTATGATTGTTCTGCTCACATGGTTTGGGTTGGGGAACGAACTAGGCAACTAGACGGTGCTCATGTCGAGTTTTTGAGAGGAGTAGCAAATCCTCTTGGCATAAAGGTATGTATAACTTCGAGTGCCATAGCAAACCCATGTCTGTGCGTCGCAATGTCGCTCCCTCCGTCCCAAATTAGTTATGTTTCGTTTCTCGATAGTCAATTTGAGATTCTCACCTAATTGTGTTAGTTACCTAAAGATGGAGGTTTTATTGCAGGTGAGCCAAAAGATGGATCCAAATGAGCTAATTAAACTCATTGACATCCTGAACCCAGCCAATAAGCCTGGAAGAATAACTGTA
Organism: Anisodus tanguticus; assembly: GCA_034509755.1. Classification (NCBI taxonomy): domain Eukaryota; kingdom Viridiplantae; phylum Streptophyta; class Magnoliopsida; order Solanales; family Solanaceae; genus Anisodus; species Anisodus tanguticus. The sequence goes on from CM067545.1 coordinate 49,641,461, forward strand.
ATTGTGAGAATGGGTGCTGAGAACATGAGAGTGAAACTTCCCTACTTGGTCAGGGCAGTACGAGGAGCCGGTCAGATTGTGACATGGGTCTGTGACCCAATGCACGGGAACACCATCAAAGCACCATGTGGACTCAAAACCCGTGCTTTCGATTCAATCCTGGTATGTTTCATCTGTGCGTCCTATTTATGATTCTTGGGTAATATTACCTCGGACAATGAAAAATTTCAAGACTTTAGGACAGAATTCAGCTAGATACTTCGCGCATATATATATATATATATATTTGCTTCCCTAAAGGTAGATTGTTAGAGGCTTAATGTCACAAGAAAAATTGAAAAAACATTTACGTGGTTCAGTGGTTTCTTTTCTTTTATATCTCAAAGTTTAAAGCCTGTATCTGAATGACATATTGTATTAAACTGGTAGGCTGAGGTTCGAGCTTTCTTCGATGTGCATGAGCAAGAACGGAGCCACCCTGGCGGTATCCATCTAGAAATGACGGGGCAAAATGTGACTGAATGCATTGGTGGATCAAGAACAGTAACCTATGACGATTTGGGCTCTCGTTACCACACACATTGTGATCCAAGATTGAATGCTTCCCAGTCTCTTGAACTTGCCTTCATCTTAGCTGAGCGACTAAGAAGACGAAGAATGGCCACTCGACGCGGCCTGTAGGCTTCTCTAATTTACCCGTATTTTTCAATCTGCAGTCTTGTTCTCTTGTGAACCAATGTTTCTTGTTAAACTACATGAGGTAAATAGGTTTCCTGCAAGGCTCAATGGGGAAGTTAACAAGTGAAATTAGTTTATTTATCGGGTACCCGTTCTGTTTATTTTAGTTTGGACTGTAAGTTTCGGGTTTAAGTGCGTTCAATTTTTCTTTTTTCCTTTTCTTGATGTGTGTTATTTTGAGATACTGGTTTTGCAGCAGGGAGTCTAATGTATTTGCCTACCTTGTCAAATTTTGCTCATCCTACTGTGATTAGATTATACTTCATAGTTTCTTCTCTAATTGTTATAGCCTGGTCAATTAAATTTGCAACATAGCAAACATAGATGCTATATGAACATAAACTATAAAAATATTTAGATAATTCTGAAATCGGTTGGTATACAGACTAATTATCCAGAAATTTTTATAATATAAAGATTGCTTATGCGATGAATAATGATATAGTAATTGTTATGCAAAGATTTGAGGCGCCTTATCTTGAATTACTCATTCATAACTTGTACACGTTTTTATTTCACATTTTATCTCATATTAAATTGTACAACAACATACTCAGTGAAATTTCACAACATGGGATCTGGGTAGGGTAGAGTGTACGTAGACCTTACCTCTATCTTGGTAGGTAGAGCGGCTGTTTTTGAGAGATCTTCGGATCAAGACAGAGCATAAGCATCAGCAAAGCAAGAGAAACGGTCAGACATGTTAGAAAAAATTTAAAGCAATATGAAAATGCTGGTATCAAAAGCGACTAAGCCATGATAGCGTATTCCGAAAAAGTAAGCGGTAAGTAGCGCAGATAAATAAACTAAACAGAGTACACTAAAGGACACATAGCAGCAGAAATCAAACTACATGAGACTATAGAGCAATATTGCACCTATTAGTATGATAGGATAAGCGGGCCTACAATACTAACACTACAACTACCAGTTTGCAAGTGCAAGTAGTACTACGCTCGACTACTACTACCCTAATCCGTGTCCTCCACAACCCCCTATCTAAGGTCATGTCCTCAGTAAGTTGCACATGCGCCATATCCAGTCTAATCATCTCTCCTCAATACTTCTTCGGCCTACCTCTACCGCTCCTGAACCCGTCCATAGCCAACCTCTCACACCTCCGCACTGGAGCATTTGTGTCTCTCCTCTGCACATGCCCAAACCATCTCAATCTCGCTTCCCGCATCTTATTCTCCCCCTAGGCCACTCCCACTCTGTCCTGAATATAATTTCTAATCATGTCCCTCCATATGCCCGCACATCCATCTCAGCATCCTCATCTCCACAACTTTCATCTTTTGAATGTGCGAAGTCTTGACTGACCAACACTCCGCTCCATACAACATAGTCTGTCTAACAACTGCCCTATAGAACTTGCCTTTAAGTTTTGGTGGCACTTTTTGGTCGCATAAGACTCCAGATGCGAGTCTCCATTTCATCCACCCTGCCCCAATACGATGCGTGGCATCGTTATCAATCTCTCCATCCCCTTGGATAATAGACCCGAGGTACTTGGAGCTTCCTTTCTTTGGAATGACCTTAGTAACAAGTCTCACCTCCACGCCTGTCTCAAGGTTGCTCCCATTACTGAACTTGCACTCCAAGTATTATGTCTTGGTCCTACTCAGCCTGAACCCTTTAGATTCCAGGGTTTGTCTCGAAACCTCCAACTTAACGTTCACTCCGCTGCGAGTCTCATCAATCAGTATTATGTCGTATGCGAATAACATACACCATGACACCTCCCCTTGGATTTGTCGCGTCAGTCCATCCATCACCAAGACAAATAAGAATGGGCTAAAAGCTGATCCCTGGTGCAGCCCCATCATCACTGGAAAGTGCTCCGAGTCTCCTACTGTATGTACCATGATCTTGGCTGCATCCTTAATCGCCTAGTGTACACCACCGGTACATCTCTAACCTCCAAACATCTCCATATAACCTCCTTAGAAACTTTGTCGTATGCCTTTAGAAGGAGATGTCGGGTTCAAAACAAATGTATCCAAAAAATGAGATGGCAAAATATTGAGAATGTGGGGAAGAGACCCTTTAGAAGGAGAATCAGAACATTGCCAAAACCATTCACAGGACCAGATCTGAATGCTTCAAACCTTCAAATCTTGTAGATAAGAAATTGCGTATTTCCTAAGAGATAACAGTAGCTTCGAATATCAAGGGAAGAGAGAAGAAAAAGTCAAATAGGGGGGAGTCGCCACCGGAGGGTGGTCGGAGCCACGCTGTTGGGATCTTACCGTCGCCGCCGGTAGGTAGTCGTAGCGGCGTTGTTGGGGTCTTACCGTCGGGAATAGGGGGTGGATGGGGTGGGGGTAGGTGATCTTACCGTTGGGGAAGAAGCAGGTTAGAGGAGCATAAAACTTGAAAATATTAACAATGCAAAGTTTAATGTGGCCGATTTCCCTTGTTTTGCTACCAAGTTTCAAGAATTATGTTATGAAGTGACTATCTTTCCATGAACAATCAACCAAACAATGAATCATAACATATGCAGATTATATTTTATGTTTAATATGGAAAAACTAAATAACCTCAACATCAAGGGGATCATTCTAGTGTACAAATACAAGAGATTTTGTCCAAGTTCAAATGCATATAAGGAGCATAAACTTATGCTAGATAGCTACTACAATGTCTCAACCAAAACTTAAATGATACGTAAAAAATGAAAAGGATGGTCTCCAAACGGCGGCATCACTATTCAATTATGATTCTAGTGTCTGCATTCATTAGATTTTGGCATTTATTGAAAGTAAGGCATGAATCGTGCAGGCCTCCTGAACCTTGGGACTTTTCTGCAACAAGCAAAACAGTAGAAGAGTCATTCACATAATATGGCTGTGAAAGGTTTGCGATAATCAAGTGAATCAAAATATCACCCGTATCCGTATGGAGAGTAGAAATAGGGGGCTGCATAAGGCCTTCTAGACCTGTAACCCATGTATGGATTGAAGCGCCCTGGGCGGAATTGCTTCATCCCTGGAACATTAGTCCTCTTGGACATCACCTGAAAATTTGTAATTGTAGGACCAGCAGCATTAGAAGCTAGGTACCACAAACACAAACTTATGTAGTATACATCATTGGACAAGATCATTTTACTATATGACCTAAAATATGCGAATAATATACTCCCTCAATCTTTTTAACGGTGGTGTCCAGGTCGGCATGCACGCATCTCGACTATTCAACTGCGTACATGCTACCTCTCACCGGCACAAATACCAGATAACTCTGACCCCTTAAGCTTATGAAGGAAGGAAAAAAATCACCTTAAGTTTCTTGTCACCGCTGGCATTTGAACCCTAGTCTCCCAGAGTTTTTGTTCCACTTCATTCCCTCAGTTTTATAAGCCATAAATGTAACTCAAGGAAAAAATGACTTGAGTAACTCAAAATATTAAAACTATATATCATCAGGGTCGCAAAACTTTTTATTTTGGGAGTCTCAATCTACAGCAATATAAAGAACTTCAACATGTTTTTGCTTAGGATAGAAGCTAACTCATCATCTTCTTCACTTATGCAAGTTTTATAACATGCATAGACTCTCAAAAACATGATTGGGAATTTAAATTCGTAATTTGCATGAACTCATAATTATGTGAAAGAATTAACATCTCTAGCCTTCGAAATTTCATCAAAGTTACACACTATTGGAATGATTTTCAGTGTCTAATCAAGGCTTCGGCTGCTAGCTAGATTAGAAGAGTAATCAAACGTTTCAAGATTCTAGGGGGAAAAGACCAAACAGCAGAAGTTACATTATGAACCAGAGAATAAAATAAAAATAACATTTGATATAGTCTGCTGACATGATGCAATAGCCCTTGAAATTTCGGAATTATAAATTTGTTATGATATTAAGTGTATTCGATCCCTAAATTTGTGGTGGGTTGTGGATTTTGGATATACTTCTCCATTGCAAAACTACTCCAATTTTTTTAGTTGCCCATCTCTTCCTTATTCGTTAGAATCCGATATTTGCACGGGTTTAGAACTAGTAATTATTGATAATTATTTAAGACAAAAACATCTTGCAAACATCGGCAAGACAAACCAACAAATAATAGCAAGATCTTCCTATCTTGATCTAACATTCCACATTATAAATTGATAGGCCAGATCAACTTTCTAGCAAATAGTTGCTCCTGAGAAATTTTCCTGTTTTTATATGTTCACTCGTTTACCTTCTTTTTCCTGTTCTGCATATTAGATGAAGAAATTCTATTCAGGTAAAAAGAAATGAATTTTACCTTCAACTGACGTCCATGCAGTTCAGACTCATTCAGCTGGAGTGCTTCCTGAACAGCTTCTTGTTCAATGAATTCCACATATGCAAAACCTTTGGGTTGACCAAACTTATCAGTCAGAATAGTAACTCGATTGACAGTACCACATGCCTGGAAATGCTGCTGAACTTCCTCTGGAGTGCATGCATAGTCAACCTGTCAGATCAACACGAAACACAAGCTCGTTGAGAAATATTAGTCGTAATTTCACCTAACATTGTTGAATAGGACCTTGACAACTTCCATGATTGAAAGCTGATTTTTTTTGCAAGGTTTGAATCTAGTAAAACTAATCATCACTCGAGAAATAAAATAAGTTTTTCGAGATCCGGGGCCTTCGAAATTCTAACTACAAAGAGAATGTCCAGCCCAGTATAATAAACCTACTTGGCTGCAACTCTTATGCTTCACACTATCTATGGGAATAATATCAATTCGGGTAGCCAAAGGAGAATCAATAGAATAAGGTTGAATACATAATGACACCTCACCAGAACATGCTTAATCAGCTAGACAAATCTGAATACCACATCCACCGGCTGCCAGCACCAATCGGACTCGGCAACTAGAATTTGCATTGCAACGACTAGGCTTTGCGACTTATAGACAAATATTTATCTTCTTGCTAGATGGCAGAGTCTTGAATCTAATGTACAAATACTCCGTGAACAAAGTGATTTTCATGAGAATTCTTTCTTATTACGTCCCCATATTTTTTTTCATGTTCTGCCTTTTTATATGCCTCAAAGGGTTTTTCAATTCTATCTTTTTTTCTCAATGGGGACTTCTCTTTTTCTTCTTTTCTTATCTCTTCTTTATGGCTTTTTTTCATTCTTTTTTCGATTAAACTCTTCCAGAAGTCGAACAAAGTTACAAATGCCCCCTAAGTGAAACATATTAAAAATCAGAACTACTCGTCCACCATAAAAAATGGTAAGAATGCCACTGTATTCAGAAAAATGAATGTCCCTGCGATCATAGTGAGAGAAAGTCAAAGCTGGCTCTCAGAAGTATCAAAGTCAAACCAAGATGAAGACAACATTAAGATAAGAATTGAACTTCCAAACAACAAGAAAGGAAAAGATAATGACACCAATTTTGAGGCACAGCAAATTTCTTTCGTATCCGGCAGAAACCCAACAACTTAGGGGTCATTTAGTTAACATACTAGTTATGCAGGGCTTATAATGTCAGGATCTTTTTATGTGTTGATTAATAATGAAGTGATTGCTATGAAGGATTAACAATGAGGAGATTGTTATACATGAACTACAACTTTAAAAGGGCATTTTTGTCTTTCAATAGCTTAATTCCTGTAATTGCTAATACATGTTATGTCACTCCACATTTTATCCAATATAACATAATATAAATATTCCCGCATAACTTACTGGGAGTATATTATTTAATATTGCCTACCAAACACTGCATAAGTTATGCGTCGACTAGCTTTTTCTTATGCTGCCGACTAAACACTATGCTTTTTCATGCGAGATTTTATGTTGAAATTAATTATGTAAATACACCCACCAGACAACCCCTTAGGTTATTCTAAGATATCAATGAAAAGGATAAGAAATGCATGACAAACGGTTCAGATGAAGTTCTATAATTTCATGCAATGATGGTGTTGAACCCTACAGGTAAAATACAGTAATTTCATGAAATAACGAGCTCCACTAGAAAATCAAACAAGGGAATTACTAACAAGCATATACCACCAAACAACAATTGAACAACACGGATTTCCGATTCTTACATTGCCAACAAATATTGATCGTGAATCAACTTCCTCCTTGTTTGCCTGTGAAGCAGTTTCACTTGCGGGATCTGCTACGCAAATGATTGGCAAAAAGGATCCAATTAGATAAGGACAGAGAAATACACTACTATCTTTCAATTTTTTAAAAAGATAATGCACTGACAACTAAGAAAACATTATTAACAGGCTAGCCAACAAATCATAGGTTCAACAAAGGACAGAATGAAGTAGGTCGATTTACATTGCATGCATAAAATTAGTTAAAACAAAAAAAATAACAAGTGAAAGAATCCAATATACTAGGAGTACTAATTTTCAAGAAAACACAACTGAAGTGTTGAAATTCAGCTAAAAGTCAAATAAAACAAGATATATTTTCAGCAAAAGACTAATGACCACAGATGCCCATGTCCTCCATGGATCTACGAGTTCCCCCTTCCCCCCGTAGTCCAATAGTGGGTAGGGTTTTCAACTAAGAGGGCGCCCATCTCCTCTTCAAACGTGCCCTCAAAAACCTAGCTCCAAGCGACTCTACCTGAAGAAAACTTTTAGATATTGAAGTACCCTCTAGACGATACTACTAGTTGTCTCGGTAACTACTAAAAACTAAAAAGTCAGATCAAGATAGATCGAATTGACGACCTATAGGTACCCTACAGAGACCTGCATTTTAAGCACTTAAATGTTAAATATTCATGCTTGAACAAGTTATTAGGTCAAGGAAGAAGCACATCCAACCATATTGCAACATGACAAATAGATAAAGAACCTTCAAAGAGAGGTGGTGGATGCTATCGCACCCAGATGAATTTTTTCTAACACCCTATAAATAAACCACGCTCACTCCATGTCCACAACTCTATGACATTCAAGGATTAGCTGATCATCTAGATTGAACCAATGTCATTAATAAGCGACAACAATAAGTCACTTATGTAACACCTGCTCCATTATATATTAAACTCTTTCATTTTTAGTCTATTTCTATATTTGGAAGCTCTTTAAATTTTAACTTTTCATTTTATACATGACATACTCTTTTATAAGAGTAGAAATGTCATGTCATGTTTAATACCACAAGTTCCAAGGGCACTTATGGTATATGCCAAAAATTCTTTAAAATCCAATAAATGTTCAGACAGCACAAACACACGTTCTCCTCCCAAACCGAGAAAGACAAAAGCTCCCCCATCAATTAGGATAGTAATACCTAAAAGATCACAAATTTGGTCAAAAAGAGCAAAACAATAATCAACTTTTGAAAACCCAATGAACTTTCAGATAGCGAAATAGAAGAACTCCTCGAAACAAGACGACAGACCTTTGATCAAGTACGCTGTCAATAGTCCAAAGATAAAAACTTTCGTCTACAAGAGCAAAACAACATCCAATGCTTAAGAACCCAAAAAACGTCCAGATAACAGAAACATGATTACTCCCTCCAAACCAAGAAATACAAAAGATCTTTGATCAATTACGACAGCATTAACACAAAGATCACAACTTTGTCAAAAACAACTAAACAATATCCAATTGTTGAAAACCCCAATAAAAGTTCAATACCACAATACCAGAAACACAAATACTCCGGCTAAACAAAGAAAGACAAAAGATTTATGACCAATTAAGATGTCAATAAGCCAAAGATCACAACTTTGTCAGAAACAACAAAACAATAACCAATTGTTGAAAAACTCAACAAAAATTCAAGTACGACTATACCAGAAACTAAGATACTCCTCAAAAACCAAGAAAGAGAAAACATCCTTGATCAACTAAGACGGCAATAACACAAAGATAACAATTTTTTCAAAAAAAGAGCAAAACAATATGCACTCGATAAAAGTTCAAATACCACTATTCCAGAAACACAACAACAACATACCCAGTGAAATCCCACTATCCCACATAGTGGGGTCGGGGAGGGTAGAGTATACGCAGATCTTAACCCTAGAGAGACTGTTTTCGGTTATACCAGAAACACAAATACTCCTCAAAAACCAAGAAAGAGACAATATCATTGATCAACTACGATAGCAATACCACAAAGATCACAACTTTTGTCAAGAAGAGCAAAATAAAGTCCAACTCTTGAGAACCCAATAAACTATCAAATAGCAGAAACATAAGTACTTATCAAAAACCCATAAAGCCAAATATCAAATACTAATACAACAACATACCCAGTATAATCACACAAGTGGGTTCTAGGGAGGATAGGTAGGAAAGGTAGAGAGGCTGTTTCTGAACCATAAAAACAAAAATCAAATGCTAATTAAAGAGAATGAAACTGCAAAAAATAAAGACCTTGGACAGCACCCATCTCCTTCTCAACTTTAGCTTGCATCTCACGAAGAGCTGCAGCTTCATCTTCCATCTCCTTCAATCTCTTCTTCATCTCATCCAATTCCTAATATCCCCCAATAAACCCATCATCAATAACATCCAAATATTCAGATTAAACGATTATATTTAAACTTTTTTAATCAATAAAACAAGAAAATATACAAATATTCAATCCCAAAAAAACCCCATCATTATTAACATTCCTAGATTCAGATTAAACACTTATATTTACACTTTTTAAAATCAGTTAAACAGGAAAATATAGAAGTAGTACCTTAACGGCGTCGTCATCGGCGGTGGACATGTCCACGTCAGCACCGTGAGGTTCCATGTCACCTTCAATTGGGATTTCACCTCCGTAAACCTCATGCTCCTCTTCATCCATATCTCTCTCTCTCTGTGTGAAAATTCGGCACGGCAGAAAGTACGACGGCGTTTTATATGCTTTGTCCAATTGCAAAGGGCTTACTTTACAGTTTGACGACTTTGACCTTGTTGGGCTTTGAGTTTGGGAGATCTCTACAAATAGGATAGTTTAGGGCACTATTTAAGTTTTGTTGAGATTGTTTTCTTGACCTCCCGACTTCATGTCTTTATTAAAAGGAAAATCCCTTCCGATAAGTGCGCAGTTCGGAAAAAGATCAGGTCACAAGGATTATGTAAACGTGTAAATATAGGAAATAATATATTCCCTACCCATAATTAGAATATTTTCATATATTGTGTAAATATAATTATGGTAAGACTAGGATTCCTCTTTTGTATAGACTTAGGATTCCTATTGTATAAGGGATGAATATTGTACTCTATATATACCATACCTTGATATTAATAAAAGACTCCCAAGGGAGATTAATATCATCTAACATGGTATCAAGAGCCAAATAAACAAAACCCTAAAAACCTTTCTCTTTCACACGCCGCCGCTTCTCTACGCCGCGGCCCTCCCGGATTTTCTTCTTGTTTTTCGGGTTTTGTTCTTCCTTTCTTCTCTTCTCTAAATGGCTATCCCTGATTCTTCCACACTTTCTGACGCCTCTACTTTCACAAATCCCACCACAAAGTCATCACCCCCGTTTCATCCCGCCCTTACTATTTCCAACATCAAAAACCATATTCCCATTATTCTTGATCAAGAAAACAACTAGTATTCTCCCTGGGTTGAACTTTTTCGCAATCATGCATGTCTCTATAACGTGCTTGACCATATTGATGACACTATTCCGCACCCTACGGAGGTTGATGATTCTATCTGGCATCGTCTCGACGCCGGCGTCAAACAATGGATATATAGTAGTATCTCTCAGGATTTGCTCCTTACTATCATGAAATCTGACTCCACAGCCCTTGACTTGTGGAATCGTTTGGAGGAAATTTTTCAGGACAACAAGCACACTCGTGCCGTGTATTTGGAAGAACAGCTTCAACAAAACACGTCTTGAAAACTTCTCCAATGTCTCCCGAGTACCGCAAGCGCCTTAAACTTCTAGCGGATCAACTCTCCAAAGATCGGCACGCCCGTCACCGACGATAAAATGGTGCTACAAATGATTTCGGCCTTACTAAGGGCGAATATGATACTTTGGCCACCATTATTCAACAGCGGATCCGCTACCGAGTTTTAACAAAGCTCGCTCACAATTGTTGCTCGAAGAAACCCGTCGTGCTAAGCGACGGATGAGCACGCCCGGCGGTGTTAGCCGTCGACACGCAACCCCAAGATCAGACGCCACCAGACAATTCCCAACAGCGGCAGGGCCGCGGCGGCAAGGGTGGAAAAGGCCGCGGCGGTAGAGGAGGCCGTGGTCGTGGCAAGGGTCGCGGTCACCGTAACCAACAAGCGAGAATAAAGAACGAGAGATCGCAGAACAACTGGGCCGCGGCTCCTCAGCACTTCGTCTACAGCGCCGTGGCGCCCCAGTACAGAGCCGAGACGCCCCAGTTCAGAGCCGCGGCGCCAAGTCCATTCTAGTACCAGCAGCCATACAATTCGTATTCTTATCCCGGTTTGTTAGGCCCCGCTCCAGCCCCACAGCAGGCCCACTTCATGCAAGGTCAGGTCCCGCAGCCCTCCTCCGGCATGACACCCACTGAGTTGGGTCAGGCGTTCGAAGACCCTTTCTATGCAACAGCCTGACAATACTTGGTACATGGACTCAGGCGCCACATCTCACATTCACCAGGTCAGACATAACTTATGTTGTTCAGCAGGTGTGCTTATTCATGCATGCCCCCAGGGAGTCTCATTTCACTGCTCTTAAGCGTATCATTCGATACATTAAGGGCACTCTTGATTATGGTTTGCACCTATACCCTCTCGCACCGCATGTTGCTTTCATATACGGATGCAGATTGGGCAGGGTGTCCGGACACGCGACGCTCCACCTCCGGCTTTTGTGTTTTCTTAGGGGATAATTTGATTTCTTGGTCTGCCAAGCGACAGGCTACCCTATCTCGCTCCAAAGTCCGAGGCCGAGTACGAGGCGTTGCAAATGTAGTAGCCGAGATTTGTTGGCTCAAATTTACTCGTTAGAACTTCGGTGTCCTTTGCGTCGTACATCTATTGTGTATTGTGATAACATCTCTCGCCATCTATCTTTCTCATAATCCGGTTCAACATCGCCGAACCAAGCATATTGAGATAGACCTACACTTCGTTCTTGAGAAAGTTGCGTTAGGCCATGTCGAGTGTTACATGTTCCATCATCCTATCGGTATGCGTACATATTTACCAAAGGACTTCCCGCACGGTTATTTCTTGACTTCGATCCGGCCTCATCGTCCGGCCTCCTCCCGCTCCGACTGAGGGGGTGTGTAAACGTGTAAATATAGGAAACAATATATTCCCTACCCATAATTAGAATATTTCCATATATTGTGCAAATATAATTATGGTAAGACTAGGATTCCTCTTTTGTATAGGCTTAGGATTCCTATTGTATAAGGGATGAATATTGTACTATATATATACCTTGATATTAATATGAAAGACTCCCAAGGGAGATTAATATCATCTAACAGATTATTATATGTTTTTTTTACGGCTCGAATTCGTGACATCCTGGTCATACGACAATAACTTTAACTGTTATACCAATGGTCCCCTTCAACTTCAATGTCTTTATTGAAGTGATGAATTTTGAAGATGTGATTTCTCGTTTGAATTATTTGATGGATTTTAATGACGATAATTTGACGTGGAGCAATAATCAAATTAATTAACATAATATTGTAACCAAATTAGATAGAATTGATTAAGATCAGTTTTCAGACTCAATAAAGAGGATTTTTCTGCAATGTCATTGGAGGTGAAATTAGTTGTTACTGAATGTGAAAGAATTCAAGGAGATGGAATTGAATCAATCGGTTTTTTTATGACCGTTAAAGTGACCGAACAAAAGTAATGATTGATTTAACACCATATCTCAAATCTCTATAGAGGAGTAATGATAAGGACTGAGCTTTTCGAAAAGAAAGACTGTTAGTTAAAAATTGAGTTTCATGTAGATCCCATTTGCAGTTGCTACTACACTATTACATGCGCCATACTCTTTTATGACATGCAACAATCTTTAAATTCATGTTCTTCTTTGATAGGGTGCAAGGTGTTATGTTATTATCCTTCCTTTTTTGTTACATACATGATATCGAGTTTAGACAAAATTCCATCTTACAAACCTTTCCGTTACGTTAAAATAGGCTTCTCGAACAAAGAGTCAATTAAATACTCAAGTGAAAAGAGGGAGTCAACTTATTCAATAAAGATATGCATATATCTATCGACCCTATACTTCACTTTGTTATACTCCCTTTGCATACTATCTTTGAATAATGTGTCATTCCACAGTGTAGAAGAAAGCTCAATGTAGCAATTGAATTGACTTTGTCCTTATTTATGGAATTTGTACTAAAATAGTCTCTTTAAGCTTAATGGAAAAAAATTTAAACAAAAATACGCTCCCATCTACAATAGACTAGCCTTTATATATCTTACCTCCATGAGGTATGGTGAAATATATAGCCAGAGAACACTTTATATATCCTTTTAGTGTGTCTTTTCAATATAACTACCATATTCAATTGAATCCAATATTATTTACACGGATTCAATGTTTGTATATATATAAATCATAAAATTGTAATAAATATTAAATTTTTGAACCTGTAAGGACTACAAAGAAACTCCTTAGAAAGATTCCCGTTAAAGAGTGCTTCCACTTATAGCACATATCAAAGATATTAATATTTTCTTTTCTGATGGTATCCCTCTTCATTCACTAACCAAGTTTAGTTATATATAAGTTTTTCTAAGGTGATTATTTTTAGGTAAACCACCTTTACGTGAAGTCAAAACTCAAAACATACAAGGATCCTAATATTATACTGCCGAGTAAAACAAGTGTTTTTATTGTTGTTACTTTCTTTTTACTTTTTTATTGTTATTTATAATTGTTATTGTTGTTGATCTTGTTATTATTTTTATTGTTATTGTCGACGTTGTTTTCGTTAATTTTTGGTAATTACGCATCCAAAAGGTTGTACCAGGCCAATTTCTTTTCTTGTTTTACTCAAACAAAGTAATAAAGTTTATGCAGATTTATTTAATTCATTGTTTCTTAAAATTAATCATATTGAGCTTAAAGCGGCTCTTTAATGCACATAAACTAAAAATGAAGAGAGATTGCGGTTCACTAAATGACGGTAAAAAACTTATCCTGTTTACGCCTAACAAATAGATTATAATAACACTTTTACCACTTAATATTGATTAATTAATACATGTTCTTACTACATTAAGTCATTTAAATATAGTAAGTTAAGTTGGTTTTGTGTAAACACCCACTATACAGAAATTCTTACACTATCATAGCACCTAAAAGATATATGTAAATAAGCCTCCTTACAATTAACGTGAAATTTGTAATTTTAAAAATAAGAATAATATTATAACAAATAAAGATAACCTAATGGTGTAATACTCTTTTTTTTGTTTACACTTATATAGCTTAAATCCATTGTAGAAACACCTAGATCTTGCTAATTTTTTAAGTATATCATCAAATATCTTAATTAGCCACAATGTTCTTCCCCTTCTCTAACTACTATTCCCCTCGTTTAATTTCCTTCTCTACCACTCAACCTCCACATAGTGGATCACAAAATATTATATATATGTACACTACACATACTTATAATGCCAACAACAAAAAAATCTCTTACACCATGGATTCTCCTATTGAAGTTCCTAATAACCATATCAAAAAAGAAAGAAAGCGATCCATTAATGGCCACAAAGATTAATTCTTTTAAAGGAGATGATTATGATGATCATGGTATTTATTTAACATGGAAGGATTTGCGTGTGACCGATGTGCGAATGGTAGCAGGTTTTACCACCGGACTAAATGTCTCACCATAATCAATACTCTTATGTTGATTAGTGTCATTAGCCACAAGTCTCACCTTATACATCTATAGCTCACCACTGTCTCTGTATTTATGACAAAATAGGCACATGCATCGGATCACATTTACCCCCTCCGGTCTAGGAATCAAATCTCAAGTGTGTTATTTCGTCAAAGCATTAAATTCCTCACACATGACCGCATTCCAATTAGGGTCTAGTTTGGCTAACTTTGGGTTTTTAGGAATAGGGGAAATGGTTTGTGCGGACAGGTTAAACTGGACTTTGGGTTTGAAAATCCCGTGTTGGGCACGAGTTTCCATTGACACTACAGCGGATGTGGGTAGGAAAGAATATAGGTCCCCCCTCACTATTGCATCTCGTAAGGAGTTTTCCAGAACGGAGGTCCGTTATAGAAAATCCAAATGGGTCAAAATTAATTGAGACATAATTATCGGTGGCAAATTTTCTAACAGAAATTAGATTTTTGATGATGTTTGGGGCATAAACGATGTTTTTAAGAGAGAAGTGGGGATGCCGTAGTGGGGTAAGGGTGTGGCCAAATCCTTGAATTGGAATGCGATGACCATTACCAACCATAATAGATTGTGGAGATTGTAACTTGCGTAGTTGAGAAAGATTACCAGAATTGTTGGTGAGATGAGATGTGGTGCCCATATCCATATACCACGCATTATCGGGCTGTTGGCGGGTCAAAGTGCCAAAAACTTAGCCCATACTAGATTGTGGATGGCTTGGAGTGGAGAGGTGGGCCCTACAAAATTGGGCTTGACTTTTATGGGCCGTCGGATGTGGTCCCAGACTATTGGGTCGTTGCTGGGTTGAGGGATTTTAGGCCGGATAGCCGTGGCCCAGCATTTGGGCTGGGGCGAGCTACACTGGTGCTGCTGCTGGGCTCAAGCTGGAAGCCTAGTTCCATGCTCGACCATTACTGCCACTGCTGTGCCTCTGTCCCCCGCCATGTTCGTGGTGGTTTCCGACCATGGTGGCTGTCGGAGATCGGGTAGGAGAGAGAAGACAATAAGGGGGGACGTATACTACACGTATATGAGGCAGAAAATAGTCATACACTGGGTGTATAACGGCTTAGGGAGGTGGTATACGAATAGTATATAGTGGAAGGGATTTATAGCTGTTAAATACAAAGTGTATATCGGCATATATGTGTTGTATAAAAGGGGTACACGACTTGTTGGAGAGATATAGAAGGAGGTAGGGTTGTATAGCAGCAGTATACCAGGGGTATACAGGCTGTTAGCAAAGTTTGAGGGCTGAGCAACTGTATATTTAGTGTATATCAATGGTATACGGTTGGTTCGGCGCCTGAAAAAGAGGGGAGAGGTCGGCCGAAATTAGGTTTTGGGCTGGGAAGGATTGTTGCTTCTGATACCATGTAGAATTGTATTAATCTCCATTGGGGAGCCTTTCTCATTACTACAATATATATAGTGTGTACAATGTGGAATCCTAATACAAAAGGGATCCTATAATTACCATAATTATACAACACTACTAATTATAAAATATATGGTGAATATTCTACTAATATTCACTAATAATAGCACGGGCTAGAGTAGTTATAAAATAGTCATTGTCATGAGTTTCAAATTTCACAGGTGAAACTCGATGACTATATCCTAGAGTTTTACTTAGATCTATGACTTCATGACCATGGTTGTTTTTCAATTACAAAGGTTGAAAAGTGGTTAATTTGTGAAAAATTACCTGAAAAAATAATGGGTCATCATCCGATCCACCCGATAAGATAACCTCCTAAAAAGAAAGCTGATGTATTTTCCTAAGTTCCAAATTTACATAATCTTTTATTTGCTAATTCCTTTTCGTATATGTGTGGGTTCTGGTGTGCATATTTCCCAATTGGTTATATTATTCAACCTGTTTTGACTCAATAGTTTACCTGGTTGGTTCGGGTTCAATCGAGTTTGAGTCAAGTCAACAAATGTGTCATAAACTATTCTGCTCGAATATATTCTCCAAACATATTATACTGATGGAGGAACGGCTGTGATTGTTACTCGTGATGAAATATTAAGAGATATTTTTCAAGTAGAGTTGAATTATTCTAAATTGGGAGATATTGCTATTATTTTTGGGATGGTGATTTTATTTTGGTTAATTTTTCTTTGTATTATATAGAGTAAAGAGAAGTTTAGGCCTGTGTTAAGAGGTTTTAAGGCACGTCATTGGAAGCACAAATATTGTTGTATCACATAAAGTAGATAGTGTGGGTTATAACAATTGCAGGAAATGGAAAGTAAGTAAATATTACAAATTGGTAGAAAGGATAAACTAAAGATTACAACAAACTGGAATCAAGAACATTACAAACTCCTTGTGATTCGTTGAGTCGATGACACTCTGTCATTAAGACAAGATTGCCCCGTATATATCCTTTTACGTTGTCGGACAATAGTCTCCCAAGATACAACAACAACTTAACAAATGAGCAAAGGAAACTCAAGTGTTACTCTTGAAGAACTTTGAATATAGTAAGCTTGCTAGAGAGGAAGAAGAAGATTTCAGAAAATTCTGTAAGTGTTTCTAAGTGTGTTCAATAATTGAGTCAAATGCCTCAATTTATAGTGTAAAGAGATGACCCTTCAACTAGCCAACTAATGGTCTTCAATAGCCATGTAATGACACTTATTGAGGGATTACATTCAGCCAAATAATGGCTGAATTCATGTGCCAAATAATGGAGATTCAATGCTCCAAAACCAACCCAAAAGTCAGAATTTTCCATCTTCCTGTTGCGGCATTCTGCCTCCGAAGCGCCGCGGCTTTGCGAATTAGCACCGCGGCTCCAATGACTGACCACTCAATTAGCGTCGCGACGCTCCGGCGCCTCGGCTCCGACAGGGCTGCGCTGCGGCTCCGCGGCGACTTTCGACTCGTTTCATTTTACACTTCTTCCTTCGTTTACCAAAGTGGAATACTTGTCATTTAGCCAATAACCGTCCATCATTCTATGTCTCAAACGTTTCACTTACGTACCAATATCTCTTTCACTAATGAAATTTGCGATACTTGGCACTACGTGTGCACGTGTGTGGAAATAACGTTTTCGACATGCGGGGCCCCAATTATTTGAGTCATAAATAATGGGATAAACTTAATTCCATATTAGTAAATTTCCAACAATCCCCTCTTGAAAGAGATTTTGACGCACTCACATGGTGCTCTTTTCCAACAATCTTTCTACGGATCGATGTTGCATCAGGAGAGGTAGCTTCAGCTTTGAACCTTCCATAGTTGAATATCATCAGACTTACTTACTGTGCGGTGAACGTGATGTCTTGAACCGTCAGTGTTTAGTGTAAGCCAAGTCAACGGTACCAACACAATAACTTCCTTTACTCTGTTCTTCGTAATATTTTATCCGTTGTGGCCGTGGACACTTCTTGGATTCTTAAACGCATTCATTTGAAGCGGCTTATCCTCACACTTAAATAGGTGGTCTCCTACAATGTATCCTACTATACCCCACTTTACAAGTGTTAGGAACCATTAAATGTTTCCCCAAACCTAACCTCAATATTTGAGAATCATTAAAGGTTTTGGAAACTTTAACATTGAACCACACTGCAGATAGCACTTAACGTCTATCGCTGGAATGACTTTGGATTTGGTGTTTCTTTACATAAATCACTATCCGAAGTGCTCATGCTTCCACCGAAGCGCTCAACTGAACCTTTATAACTTAGTTTTCCCATTGAACCTAATTCCTAGGATCTCCAGTCAGTAAGGTTGGGTTACCACCGTATTGGTCCTTTATAGCTTGGGTTTTAAGCTCATTCCCCTAGACAGGAAGAACATCTGATCTTTGGGTAAGCCCTTTGTCAGTGGGTCCGCTATGTTATCCTTTGATTTTATGTAATCAATGGAAATTATATCTGTGGTGATCAGCTGCCTAACGGTCTTATTTTTCTGTCAAATATGATGAGACTTGCCGTTGTACATAGAATTATGTGCCCTTCCTAGAGTCGATTGGCTATCGCAGTGGATCATTATAGAAGGTACGTATTTGTTCCAACAAGGGACATCCTCTAAGAAGTCGTGAATCCACCCAACTTTTTCTCTTACTTTGTCTAAAGCAATAAACTCTGATTCCATCGTGGATCGGGCGATGCAAGTTTGCTTAAAGGATTTCCAAGACACAGCCCCACCACCAATTGTAAATATATACCCACTGGTGGACTTGGTGTTCTTTATATCAGATATCCAGTTTGCATCATTGTACCCCTCTAGTACAACTGGATATCTCGAATAATGTAACTCATAAGTTAGCATGTATTTCAGGTATCGTAGTACCCAAGTCAACGCATTCCAATGATTATTACTCGGATTACGGGTAAACCTAGCCAACTTGTTGACTGCATAAGCAATATCAGGCCGGGTGCAGTTTGTTATGTACATCAAACTATCAATCACCTGTGCATATTGCTCCTGACATACGGGTGCACCACGATTTTTATCAAGCTTTTGATTTCTATCCAGTGGTGACTTCATAGGCGAACTCTCAAACATCTCAAACTTTTTCAACATATCCTCAATGTAGTGAGACTGAGATAAGACCAATCTGCCAGACGTCTTAGATATCTTTATCCCTAAGATGACATCTGTGATACCCATATCCTTCATGTCGAAGTATTATTTCAACATGTTCTTAGTCTCTAGGATCAAGCTAGGACTGCTCCCTATGATCAACATCCCGTCTACGTACAGGCATATCATGATAATCGAGTCAGAGTTACCTTTAGTGTAGACACATTTGTCACATTTATTAATGGAGAAACCCTTCGATAGTAGAGTACTATCAAATTTTTCATGCCATTGTTTTGGGGCTTATTTCAGCCCGTATAGAGATTTGACAAGTCGACAGACTTTCTTCTCTTGCCTTGGAACCACATATTCCTCGGGTTGTTCCATATAGATTTCTTCTTCTAAATCACCATTTAGGAAGCCTGTCTTGACATCCATTTGATGTATCTCAAGGTCACGCAACGCTGCGATCGCAATGAATACTTGTATGGACGTCATCCTAGACACCGGGGAGTACGTGTCAAAATAGTCAAGGCCTTCCTTCTGCCGATAGCCCTTGACTACCAACTTGGCCTTGTACTTATCTATAGACCCATTTGCTTTATACTTCCGTTTGAGTATCCATTTACAACCCAACGGTTTGTTTTCTGGAGGAAGATCAACCAACTCCCAAGTATGGTTATGCAGGATAGAGTCTATTTCATTCTCAATAGCTTCTTTCCAAAGCGGCGCCTCTGGAGTTGACAACGCTTTAGCAATTGTCCTTGGTTCGTCATCAACCATATAAGCTACAAAGTCATGACCGAATGATTTATCCTTCCTGTCCTTTCTACTTCGCCTTGGTTCCATCTCTGGAGTCTCAAAGTTCTGAGAATCTGGAACACTAGTTTTCGGATATTCAGCCACTTCGAAGTCCACTAGATCTGAACCATGTAGATCCAGGCAGTCAATGACTCCTGGTTCCCGAGAGCTTTGTTCATAACTTCATTTGCGAAAGATTATGTCTTTTTTCTTTCTAGGAAAAGTATCCTCAAAGAATTGAGCATTCCTTGATTCCATGATTATACCCCCGTAGATATCTGGATTATTTGACTTATGCACTAAGAAACGATAAGCACTACTGTTATTTGCATATCCGATGAAAATGCAATCTACAGTCTTAGGCCCAATCTTGACATGCTTTGGCTTGGCCACTTCGACCTTTGCCAAACAACCCCACACCTTTAAATATTTATAGGTGAGTTTATTTTCCTTCCATGATTCATATGGAGAGTTGTCCTTATGTGGGACTCTATTAAGAATCGTATTAGCGATAAGGATGGCTTCTCCCCACATGTTTTGGGAAAGACCGGAATTGATGAGCAAGGCATTCACCATTTCCTTCAATGTGCGATTCTTGCATTCCGCAACACCGTTCGATTGAGGTGAGTATGGAGCCGTCGTTTGATGAACAATCCTCGATTCGGTACAATATTCCTCAAACGGCACTACGTATTCTCCCCCTCTATCGCTACGAATGAATTTGATTTGTATGCTAAGTTGGTTTTCAACTCGTCGGAACGCTTAAAAGGCTTCATATTTACTTTTCAACAAGTAAAGGTAACAATACCTTGTGCTATCATCAATGAATGTCACAAAGTATTTGTTCCCTCCCCTAGTTTGTGCAAACTTCAAATCACATATATCTGTGTGAATAAGTTCTAGAGGAGCGGTATTTCTTTCGACGGATCGAAAAGGAAGCTTTGTGAGTTTTGCCTCTACGCACACCTCACACTTATGTTGAGAGTTTACGTCGATAGATGACAACAACTCCAACTTAACCAACCTTTGGATGGACTTATAGTTAACATGTCATAATTTATGATGCCATAAATTAGAGGACTCAAGCAAGTAAGAAGAAACTTCAATATTATTGCTTGCATATATTACAGAAATGGCGTTAACTTTGAAGAGGCCTTCATAGACGAAGCCTCTCCCTACAAAAGTGTCATTCTTAGTGATTTCAATTTTATTGGACTCAAATACTAGCCTAAAACCAGCATTAACCAATAAAGGACCTGAAATTAAATTCCTCCTAATCTCAGGGACATGTATCACCTCCTTCAAAGTGAGTTCCTTTCCAGAAGTCATCTTCAGGACCACATTTCCTACCACCAGCACGTCAGAGGTAGCGTTGTTACCCATGAACAACTTTTTGTCGGTAATCGGTGTATACGTGGAGAAGGCATCTCTATTGGAACAGATGTGTCTGGTAGCACCCGTGTCCATCCACCATTGCACGAGATTCTCAACAAGGTTTGCTTCAAGCACTACTGCCGAGAACTTCTCAATCATGTCATCAAGAAGCGTATCTTTGACGACGTTAGCATGTGCCTTGCCTTTAGCCTTGGCCTTCTCTTGTTGCTCAGTCTTGAGCTTGCGACAGTCCTTGATCATGTGACCAGGTTTCCCACAGTGGTGACAGTTTCCTTTGAACTTCTCCGCCGCTTGGGTCTTGCCATCTTTCTGGAACTTGCGCTTCTTGCTTGGGTTCCCTTTGGCCTCAGCCATGTTTGCCTTTGCCTCAGCGGGTTGTTTTCCCCTAGGCAATGCCATCTTATTATCTTCCTGAATCTGGTGTTTGATAATAAGTTCTTCAAAGGTCATCTCCTTTGTCTTGAGTTTTAAGTAACTCATAAACTCATTCCATGAGGGAGGTAACTTTTCAATCAGTGATGCAATAAAAAACTGCTCATTTGGTTTCATACCTTCCAAATCCAGGTGATGTAGAATCATTTGGTATTTCTGGACTTGGGACATCACAATTTTGCTATCCACCATTTGAAATTTCAGGAATTTCCCAATGATGAATTTCTTAGTACCAGCATCTTGTGCGTTGTACTTCTTCTACAACTTTTCCCATAACTCTTTGGTTGTGCCTACAGTGTAATACACCGTGTAGAGTGGGTCTGACAGATAGTTCAAAATATAGTTCTTACACATAAAGTCACTATGACTCCATGCATTAAGAACCATCTTCATGTCATTAATGACATGGACACCTTGGGCCCCTCCAGCCGTTTCATTAGGCTGAGGGTCCACTTTATCTCCAGCTTGTGGAGGATCTTCTGTTAGGAAATGAGCCATTCCTATAACAGTCAGATAAAACAACATCTTCTGCTGCCATATCTTGAAGTTGGAGCCCTTAAACTTCTCTGGGCGTTCATTGTGGAAACCGGAGGATGGAGGAACAGTAACGTTCCCTTGAGGAACCGGAAAGGCATTACGTGTGCCTTGAGCAGTGTGGAAGGTAGAGGGGTTGTCTTGAGTAGCAGTAGCAGCAAAATCAAAAGCGAGTTGTTCTCTTCCAGTCATCTTTCTAAGCACTTACAACCAAATCTTGTCTTAAACTTGTGGGTTACAACAATTGCAGGAAAGGGAAAGTAAGTAAATATTACAAATTGGTAGAAAGGATAAACTAAAGATTACAACAAACTGGAATCAAGAATTGATGAGTCGAGTGATGACACTCTATCTTTAAGACAAGATTGCCCCGTATATAGCCTTTTACGTTGTCGGACAATAGTCTCCCAAGATACAACAACAACTTAACAAATGAGCAAAGGAAACTCAAGTGTTACTCTTGAAGAACTTTGAATATAGTAAGCTTGCTAGAGATGAAGAAGAAGATTTCAGAAAATTCTGTAAGTGTTTCTAAGTGTGTTCAACAATTGAGTCAAAGGCCTCAATTTATAGTGTAAAGAGATGACCCCTCAACTAGCCAACTAATGGCCTTCAATAGCCATGTAATGACACTTATTGAGGGGTCACATTCAGCCAAATAATTATTGAATTCATGTGCCAAATAATGGAGATTCAATGCTCCAAAACCATCCTATAAGTCATTATTTTCCATCTTCCCGTCGCATCATTCTGCCTTCGAAGTGCCGCAACTCTATGAATTAGCGTCGTGGTGCCACAACTCTAGTGACTGACCACTTAATTAGCGCCTCAGCTCCGACGGGGTTGCGCCGCAGCTCCGCGGCGACTTCCAACTCGATTCATTTTACACTTCGTACACTTCTTCCTTCATTTACCAAAGTGGAATACTTGTCATTTGGCCATTAACCGTCCATTATTCTATGTCTCAAAAGTTTCACTTACGTACCAATATATCTTTCACTAATGAAATTTAAGATACTTGGCACTACGTGTGCACGTGTGTGGAAACGATGTTTCTGACATGCGGGCCCCAATTGTTCGAGTCATAAATAATGGGATAAACTTAACTCCATATTAGTAAATTTCCAAAAGATAGTCTATGGACATGAAATGTAATTAGTGATTTGATTTTGAGAGTTTAAACAATTTATTTTTTGCTTACTTGTATGGTTGAATTAAAATTGGAATAGTATTTCACGTAAAGTTCAAATTATATGAGATGGTTTACTTTGTTTGATCTTTAGCGTATGTCATGTTTGGCTTAAATTCGTTCCTCTTGTATAATGTGTTGTTGTTCCTTTTGTATTAGAGTTCTAGATGCTAATTGTGATATTAGTGATAGAATACCGTGTATATCCCTATGATATACACGGTTTTGACTAGTCTTGTACCATAAATAGAAGTATTAAATTATATTGTATAATTACCATAATTATAGAATTTTGTACAAGTAGAACTAGGATATTAAAAGTTTAGTAGGAATAAGATTTTCCATATTTGGAGATTGTAACTTGCATAAATATATATTCATTCAATAAAAATAATCAAGGGATTAATTCTTTCATGGTGTCAGAAGTCTAGGTCTAAACTACCTCCATTCCCAATTTTCTTCCGCTACTCTCGGCTCAAATTCTGATAAACCTTCTCGATTTTCGACCGAATTCTTCCTCCTCCCTTCCCAAATTTTCTTCCAAATCCCTAATTCTCCTCTTGTTCTTTCGTTATGTATATGTCAAAGAACCTATTTCATCCAGCCCTTATAGTTTCCAACATCAGGAATCACATCTCTATTGTTCTTGAGATGGAAAATGTCCAATACGCGACGTGGGCGAAATTATTCAAAATTCACGCACGCTAGCATCAAGTCATCCATCACATAATTCCCTCGACACCTGGCACAGAGGAGGTGACCCCGAGGAAAATCCTACGTTATGGACGACACTTGATCCTACCGTTCTCCGGTGGATTTATTCCACTATTTCTACCGACCTCCTACAAACGATCATTGAGCCCGACACTACGGAAATGGAAACATGGAATAGGGTGCGTGATATATTTCAAGATAACAAGAATTCTCGTGCTGTCACCCTTGAGCAGGAATCTTCACATGTCCATATGGTAGATTTTCCTAACGTTTTGGCCTATTGTAAAAGGCTGAAGGAATTGGCAGACCAACTCCGCAACGTTGGTGCGCCAGTTACCAATGATCGTCTTGTTCTCCAAATGGTGGCAGGCCTGTCTGAGGCCTATAACGACATTGGCACACTCCTTCGTCAAAGTAACCCTCTACTACCCTTTTATCAGGCCCGTTCCATGCTCAGGTTAGAAGAAGCCGGCTTAGCTAAAAAGGCGGTTACATGTGCCAATTTCATCGCCATAATGAACACGTCAGACGACCCTCACTCATTCTCCAAGAATTCTGGCCAACACTGCAACAACGGTGGTGGCAAAAAGGGTCAAAATTGTAAAAATAATGGCAAAAACCCGCGGTGGCAATAGCGGTGGTAACAGAGATGGCCGAAACAATAGTGGCGGCAGCAGTGGGCCTCGGGGTAGTGGGCCACAGACCAACTGGTCCCAGTCGTGGGGCCCCTGGCCGTGGAACTGGCCCAGTGGTCATTGGCCAACAATCCCTATTTTCCTCCCAGCCCTTACCCGGGTAACTGGGCCTAGGCCTAGTTCTACCAACAGGCTAGGCCCAGTTTCTCGGGTCTGAATACTGGCAGCAGATTCACTTCTGAGCCGGGGCCGCAGACAGGTTTGATTGGGGCTCGGCCTTCGCAGGTGTTTCAGGCAGTGGGCCTACACCAACTCCGACAGATATTGAGGTCGTAATGCACACGCTTGGATTAAATCCTCCGGACGTGAATTGGTATATGGACACCGGAGCCACTTCTCACATGACGTCTGACCAAGGTACTCTCTCGTCTTATGTCAATTTGAGCAAAAATCGTGGTATTATTGTTGGTAATGGCAATCCAATTCCAATTCGCGGTTATGGACATACAACTTTGTCTTCCCCACATCCACCTCTATTTTTGAAAAATACCCTTCATGCCCCTAACTTGATTAAAAATTTGGTGTCTGTTCGAAAATTCACCATTGATAATTAGGGCTGGCCAGTGGGCCAGGATGGCCCGACCCCGTCCCGAGCCCGCCCCGGTCCCGCCACGACCCCGCTAAAAAAAATAAAAATAACGGGGGCGGGACTCGAACTCGGGACGGGACGATGTCTGGTCCCGCCAGACCCGAGCCCGCACTGACCCAGTCCCGAGCCCGACCCCGACCCCGCCCTTTTCCCCCCTTTGCAAATATGGCCGTTGCACCAACGACCATTTTAGATTATGGCCGTTGGCCAATGGCCATTTTAGGCCCCCCCTCCCCCAATCCCCCTACCCCTTAATATTTATTTTTAACCCATAAGTTATTATATTTACACTTTAACCTAATTTTCCAACTATAAATAACTCATTTTCTCTTCATCTTTCTCACAAATCTTCCTACAATCTCTCTAATTTCTCAATATATCTCTCTACAAGTCTACATTGTTTGCTAAATATTCAATTATATTTATTCATTTGGCAATTGGGAGTGAAGTTGGCAACTAGCTTGAGGATCTTCCATCGAGCAAAGTTTCAATTTTCAACCTCTCGATTACACGTCGACGTTACGTCGGCGTTTGGTACATTCGTTCCTTCATTAAATTATTATTGTCTGTTTATTTTATTTAGCGCACTTAATTTTATTGTCTTTAATTATTTATTATCATAATTAAAATGGAAGGATTAAAAGGTATGTTTAAGGGTAAGGGTAAATGTGCTTCTTCTAGTAGGGGAAACCAGGGCAAGGGTACTTCTTCTAGTCATATTATTCCTACACAGGATGATTTTGTTGATACTCAACATTTTCCTACAATACCATTAGATTTAGACCAGGAGCTATTTTCTGGAACTCAAGAAGACTTTAATTTAGACGATGATCTAGATGATATACCCACTAATGTTGATGACAACACACCCACTAGTGCACCTTCAACCGAAATACCTCCTATTCCCCCTAGTATGAGACGAGGTCCAAAGAAAACGACCATTAAAATCGATGCATGGACATTTTTTGATAGGGACGTAGAGAATCAAGTAGCCATATGTAAAATTTGTAAAAATGTTTTAAAATTTAAAACTGGAAAAGGTCACGGTGGTACGGGGGGTTTAATTAGACACGTAGTAAGTGCTCATCCAGCTAGGTATGCCCAATACCAGGCTTCAAAACCGGGTGCGCAAACGCCCGCTCCATCGGGACAAGGTTCACATACGATACTTCCCCGGACCAAGTACGGGTCAAATTAACCCTATGACGGGGGGAATTGTAGGTTCTAAATACAATAAACATAGAGATAGGGAAGCAATATCAAAATTAGTTGTTGTGGAGGGTTTGCCTTTTTCATTTCCTTCATCTCCCGGTTTTATTCATTACATTAGAGATATATATAATCCTGCTTTTAACGGTTTTCCTAGATCAACTGTTAAGAGAGATGTATTTAAATTCGCACATGAATATCAACAATATTTACGTTTTTCATTATATCATTTTAATGGCAAAGTATCTATCACGTCTGATATAGGTCGTAGTACTAACGGCCATGATTATTTAACTGTAACTTGTCATTGGATAGATTATAAATGGTCTATGCAAAAACGTATTTTAGCGTATAGATATATAGATGATAGGCACACTTTGGTACTTTTATTGCGAAAATATTTATCAAGTGTGCGATTATTACGGAATTACCGATAAAATTATGACTATTACATTAGATAACGCTTCTAATAACAATTACGCAATTACAATTTTAAAAAATAGTTTAACTCCATCTTTTTCAGACCATTTTCATATAAAATGCAGGTGCCATATATATAACTTAATTGTAAAGGATGGTCTATCACTTTTTGAAGACATTCTTAGTAAAATACAATTTGCTATAAACTTTATTTTTAAAAGTAATAAAGTACAACGTAGAAAAGAATATAAAAAAACTTGTCACGATTGTGGACTACCTTATAGAAAAATTTCACAAGAAGTATCCACTAGGTGGAATTCTTTATACGAGCAACTACTTGTTGCTTATAACTATAAATTACCTATAACTTTATTTTTTAACTCTCATAATAAAAAGCCAGCTGATATGACTTTAGATAGTGATTGGGTAAAAATTTCCGAACTTATTGTATTTTTAGAGAAATTTTTTCAAGCAACAAAAGAATTTTCCGGTATATATTATCCTACTATTTCAACTACGTTATTTTATATAACTCTAATATTTTTATTACTTAGTGAATATATGGAAAAACCAGCTTATAAGGCAGCTATTAAAAAAATATTTGTCAAAATAAAAAAATATTTTATTCCTATTCCCTCTATTTATATTATTGGTTCTGTATTAAATTCTACTATTAAAATAGACGGTACTAAATCACTAATTGAAACTATTTACGATTGTATAGAAGTACTACCACTTCCAAGTCCCAAAAATGTAAATCACCCACCACCTATTGAACAAACTAAAGAAGAAGTGTTGAATAGCGTAGAACACCAATGCAAAAATATATATAGATTTTATCAACAAGAAAATGCTAGTAACTTACCGGCTTCCATACCATCTTCTTCATCTTCAACACAACCTCACAAAAGACATCTTGTTTCGCGCTAGTATTGAAAGCCTCGTAAATAGAATGTGCGGCCGTACCTCTACTACTAACCAAATTAGCGAGTTGGATATTTTTGTTTTGTAGGGTTCTACCGTATCAAGAAGTTATCAATGAAGATGGACATGAAGACTTGTCGAAATATCTTGGAGGGGGATGAGAAGACCTTTCCGACACTTTCATTGATGGCTCGAGATGTTTTGAACATTCAAGCGTCATCAATCAAGTCTCGAAAGCGCTTTTTCGTAGGCGATATCAAATAGGAGACCACGGACACTCATTAGCGGAGACGACTTGGAAATTGCGTATTATTCGGAGAGATTGGATACGAGCGGAGCGGAGAAGGTGCGATCAACCGGAGATCAACGAAGAAGATGATGAAAACTACAACGAAATCTTAACCGAAGGTAGTGGAAGCGACGTGGATCAATTTGACCAACAAATACCAATTCCAACCGAAGAACCACAGGAAATCATCAAGCAATTAGAACAGGTTTTTTTGAGAATGTAATTTTTTAAATTGCAATTTTATTATGTAATTTGCAACTTTTTGACAACACAACAAAGTTGCAATTTAGATTTTAGACAATTGTATTCGTATTACAAAAAAATCATGTCTATTAAATAATATAAGAGGCACAAAAACAGCCTTGGAATGTTTTTATTACACTATCTTGTTTTGTTTATTGAGTTTTTTTATACATATGTTATTTTTTTTTAAAAAAAAAAGAAGGAAAACCCGCCGTACCCCGCCCCGAGCCCGACCCCGCCCCGCCCCGACCCGATACCGACGGGATCGGGATCGGGACGGGACTGGAGCAAGTCCCGCCAGACCCGACCCCGCCAGACCCCGCCGACCCCGACCCCGACCCCTTCTCCCGTCCTGCCCCGACCCCGACCTCGCCAGACCCGAGCCCGGCCCACTGGCCACCCCTACTGATAATTGGGTTTCTGTTAATTTTGATCCCTTTGGATTTTCTCTGAAGGATTTCAAAACGGGGATACCTATAATGAGATGCAATAGTAGGGGAGAGCTTTATTAAATCACAAATACCACCACTTCCGCGATTCAAGCCATGCCGTCTACTTTTGCCACCCTTGGTCCTTCCTTGTAGCATGCACGTTTGGATCACCTGGGATCGTCTATTATTTCATGTTTGCATAAAAAAAAATTATTTCTTGTAAGGGTTTTCGTCGTACTCCATTTTTTCCTTCTTGTCCATGAGGGAAACATGTTAGATTACCATTTGTAGCCTCTACTTCTAGTACTTTGATGCCGTTTGATATTATTCATAATGATTTATGGACATCCCCCGTGTTAAGTTCTATGGGCCATCGTTATTATATCCTATTTTTGGATGATTATTCTAATTTTTGTGGACCTTTCCTTTATCGAAAAAGTCTCATATTTTTTCCATATTCTTAAAATTTAGAGCATTCATCCGTACTCAATTCGAACAGAAAATTAAAAGTATTCAATGTGATAATGGCAAGGAATATGATAATGGGTTGTTTCAGGAATTTGGTGATGCTAATGGCATAGTGTTTCATTTTTCTTGTCCTCATACGTCCTCACAAAATGGGAAAGCCGAACGAAAAATTCGTACTATTAATAATATTGTTAGAACTTTATTAGCCCATGCTTCTGTACCCCCTTCTTTTTGGCATCATGCACTACAAATGACTACTTACCTCCTTAACGTACTTCCTACCAAAGGATTAGCATCTAAATCTCCCCTTAAAGTTCTCTATAATAAGGATCCTTCGTATTCTCATCTTAGGGTCTTTGGGTGTTTATGCTATCCATTTTTTCCATCAACTACAATTAACAAACTTCATGCCCGTTCTACCGCTTGTGTGTTTTTGGGTTATTCGTCTAATCATTGTGGTTACAAATGTTTTGATTTATCATCTAATAAAATCATAATTAGTCGCCATGTTATTTTTGATGAAATCTAATTTCCTTTTGCTAAAATGAGTAGTCCTGTGCCGAGTTCGTATAATTTTTTAGATGACGAAGTCTCACCATATATTATCCACCATTTTTCTAACTTGTCCCGTGACCAAAATACACCAGTAGGCCCACTGCCTGCTGGCCCATAGTCTACCGCAACCACTGTTCTGCCCAGTGGGCCGATGACACAGTCCAGCATTTCAGCTCAATCCCGAGCATGTCACTGTTCGTGTTCCAGTTGTTGGGCCAGCAGGCCCACTGCCTACTAGCCAGTCCGTCCCCGTTCCACACATTGCCCAAAATCCATCCAATTCCTCCTCTAGTCAAGGGTCCGTTACTCGTAGTCAAAGAGGTATTTTAAAACCAAAATGGTATTTTAATCTCAATTTTAATGTCCTTAAATCTGTCCTCCCACGTAACCATGTGTCCGCATCAAATGACCCGAATTGGAAATTGGCTATGACTGACGAATATAATGCTCTTATTCAAAATAAGACGTGGGAGTTGGTGCCCCATCTTTCTTGTGTTAATACTATTCGGTCTATATGGATTTTTACTCATAAAGAAAATTCTGACAGTTCTTTTTTAGAGGCATAAGGCTCGTCTTATAGGTGGTGGTAAAACTGAACAGGTTGGCGTGGATTGTGGTGAAACGTTTAGTCTGGTGGTCAAATAAGTTACTATTCGTACCGTTCTCAGTTTGTCTCTCTTAAAAGCATGGCACATTCATCAGTTTGATGTGAAAAATGCCTTTTACACGGTGATCTTAAAGAGACATTTTATATGTATCAGCCCTTGGGTTTTTGAGATCCCAATCATCCTCATCATGTTTGTTTGCTGAAGAAGTACTTGTATGGACTTAAGCAGGCCCCACGGACTTGATATAAAAGGTTTGCATATTATGTATCTTTTATTATTTTTTCTCACAATCGGTCTGATCATTCTCTCTTTATATATCATCGTGGTACTTCTCTGGCATACATTTTATTGTATGTCGATGATATTATATTGACTGCTTCTTCTGATAATCTGCGCAAGTCTATCATGACACTTCTCAGTTTCGAATTTGCTATGAAATACTTGGGGCCCTTGAGTTATTTCTTGGGGATTGATGTCACTCATCATTTAGGTGGTCTATTTTTATCACAAAGGAAGTATGCTGCTGAGATCATTGAAAGAGCTAGTATGTCATTGAGTAAATCTACTTCTACTCCGGTTGATACTAACCCGAAGCTGAGTGCTACATCTGGCACTAAGTTCGAGGATCCCACCCACTATCGCAACCTTGCAGGGGCACTTTAGTATCTTACATTCACAAGGCCAGATATTACTTATGCAGTTCAACATGTGTGTTTGTTTATGCATGATCCACGAATTGAGCATATGAATGCACTCAAACGCATTATACGATACATCCAAGGCACATGTGATTATGGCTTGCATTTGTATCCTACGTCCGTTTCTACACTTGTGTCTTATACAGATGTTGATTGGGGTGGCTGTCCTGATACCAGACGTTCGACTTCTGGTTATTGTATGTTTCTTGGGGATAACTTGGTCTCGTGGTTTGCAAAATGACAAGCTACATTATCAAGATCTAGTGCAGAGGCCGAGTATCAAGGCGTGGCGAATGTGGTGTCAGAATCATGTTGGCTGCATAATCTTTTGTTAGAACTACACTTTCCTATTCAGAAAGCTATCTTGGTCTACTGTGATAATGTTAGTGCGGTTTATCTTTCTGGCAATCTGGTCCAACATCAACGCACTAAATATATCGAGATGGATATTCACTTTGTTCGCGAAAAGGTAGCTCGTGGACAAGTACGCGTCTTACATGTGCCCTCGCGATACCAAATTGCTGACATCTTTACGAAAAACCTTCCCACGTTTTTATTTGAAGATTTTAGGAACAGTCTCAGCGTACGACAACCGTCCGCTATGACTGCGGGTGTGTGTTAGAATACCGTGTATATCCCTATGATATACACAGTTTTGACTAGTCTTGTACCATAAATAGAAGTATTAAATTATGTGTTATAATTACCATAATTGTAGAATTCTTGTACAAGTAGAACTAGTATATTATAAGTTTAGTAGGAATATGATTTTTCATATTTGGAGATTGCAACTTGTATATATACATATTCATTCAATAAGAATAATCAAGAGATTAATTCTTTTAATTAGTATAAAAATAAATTGGTTTAACAAAATTATTATGAATCGGTTTCTATATTAGATGTTGTTGAACAATATTAAGTTATAACGATGTCGTACACCGATAATGTACAAAGTTCTTATATCATCGAGTAATATTGACTCACAAATAAGTTTGTATCACAAATTTGATATAGTCACCTGAAAAAATAGAGCAATAATCTATCATGATAACCGATAAATTCTCATTAATAGTTACACTGTAATTAAATCCTTCATTTTGCTAAAACTCAATTGGCACGTAAATGACTACTTTTTAAGAATTTGCTTATGTTGATTTCGTGTCCAGCCTGTTATGCTCTTGATAGAGGCAGATTTGTCCGTCAGGCAGGAGCGCAGGACGAGCTCACGCTCGAAAAATTAGTAGACGCCGTTAGGTATCTTGCAGACGTGGACGAGTTTCCCGAAGTGTGCTACGCCCGGTCCCCTTTTCAGTAGATGAGATTAGGATTCAAGGGCTTTCTTTCATTAACATTCAGTGAAGGTGCATAGCTTCTTTGAATGTCACGCTGATTGACTACTACATCTAGGGACGAGACTGATCCCGAAAGTCAGAAAATCTTGATAAATTGTGGAACGTTTCCCCTGTGTAGTCAAGTCTGCTATATAAAAGCGAAGACTTCCTTCAAGAAGATGTTGGAAATTTGCCTTTGGCGGGAGTTGCGACCGACCAACTTTAACGGCTTAAACACTAGTGTAACGTATGTTGGAGAATCCGGTTCTTCACACATGCATGATCTACTAAGTACGTAGATAACCGTAGGGCCAAGAATCGTCAAATTTCATTGAGAAATGAAAGAGATATTGGTTCACGAAGTAAGGTGTTTGAAGCATGGAAAGTGTGGTATTGTGTGTAATTCTCCCTCATCGGTAGAGGAAGAAAGAATTGTTGTGTATATAAGATTCGAAATTGGTTTGGGGTTTGGGACCCCAAGGGGTATCCCATGTGTTTAAAGGAGGGAGGACCTAGATGTGCTTCGGTTCCCGAGGAAAGACCACACGCGCGCCGCCGCCGCCCGCCCGTCCCGTCCGGTCCGGTTCGGCTCCGGTCGCGGGTCGCGGGGCCGTGGGCCGTGGGCCTTCGATATTATCTTTTTGGGCCGAAAAACTTTGCCGGAAGTACGCTTTGATCCCGAAGTTTCGTATGTACGCTTTGAACCGAAATTCTTTTAGATGTACCGTTTGGTCCCGTGTTTAAAGATGTACGCTTTGCTCCCCGAAGTTTCAAGATGTACAGCTTTGGTCCCCGAAATTCGAATTTCGATGGTCAAAACAGAAACGTCAAGCACTCAATTCAGCCATTTATTTTGGCTGAATTACTCCTCCTATAATGGCCAAATCCGTTGGTTCTTTCACCATTTATGTTGGTGACTTTACTACCTCCATAATGGCCATTATTTGGCTATTATGGAGGCGCTTTTCAGCCCCTCCCTCACCTATATAAACACACCCTTACACCATTGTTGAGCACTACAAAGAACAGAAAAATAACAGCTTCATAAAGCTCACGAAAATACACAACAAAAACAGTTTTCTTCCTACAACTTCCAAGCATCATTTCGTTACTCAATATTCTTCACGGTAGCTCTTGAGTTTCCTTTGCTCAAGGGTTCCATTGTCGTTTTATCTTGGGAGACAAATTGTCCAGGACGTATAAAGGATACATACGGGGCAATATTGTCTTAAGGACATGAGTGCCACACTCGACTCAAAAAACCAGCTTTCCATTTTTTCGTTTTCAACAAAATTGTAATTTCGCTTTTGTGGTTATCTTGTAATTTTCAGATTACTAGTTGAACTATTGAATCTTTGTTTATCCTTTCGAATACTTGTAATAGTTATATACTTCCCGTATCGCTTTATAAAGTACCATAGAGCAAAAACTCCCAACAACTTACGACAATATTTGTATTGTATTACTATTAGTATTCGAAAGATGTCGGTCAAAAATTGTGTGACCAAATCGGATATGGAAATGGTTTTCGGTAGAAGAGAGTGATGATGATGAACGTGTTCATGGTGTCACCGCCACCAAGACTGGTGGAAACAAACGCTCTCGAGAGCCCGAGGATGTCAACTGGGACAAGAGGAGAAGAGTGAAGATGTTATTCTATCTTGTAGCGAAGGCCTATATCCGTCCCGCATACAAAGGATCCGAATAATGGTGAGAAGGAAATGGACACTCAGTCTGATGAAGTGACTGAAGTGAGCCAGCATCCGAAATTGGGATAAGTATTTTTCTTACTTGTCAAGAATAAAGATTAAATTATGTCTGATTAAAAATGGATTAAAGTAAGGAGGAATATGAAAATAATTTATATTCCTTACGCTTTAACAAATCAGAAGTTTAATCTCATCTTCTTTTCCGTTTAAAGATTGGATTTTGTAAACGACTTAAGAAGATCCGTTCTTTTAAGTGTAATTACTAAAGTGTGTAAAGTATGTTCGCACATACGAGGGAGTAAGATCCACTGACTGTGCAAAACTGTTACCACTCTTAAGTAAGCGCCAAGAATTATCTGGGCACCAATCTTAACGAAAGGAGTCTAAAAGCTAAAGACGTTGAACCTGTCATACTATTTGGCAGAAGATCCTTCATAGGATGATATTGGACACTCAGTCACATAAAGCCTCCGGGCGACTGGAGTGGGCCAAAATTCCTTTGATAGGATGATATTGGACACTCGGTCATACAAAGCCTCCGGCGACGGAGTGGGCCAAAATTCCTTTGATATGATGATATTGGACACTCGGTCATATAAAGCCTCCGGGCGACTGGAGTGGTGCCAGAATTCATTTCATATGAAAAGTAATGGACACCTAGTAAGGTGGGCCAGAGTTTCCAGGTCCTAAATGATCTGAAGGCCTAAATAAAGGCAGTAAAGAAATTGGACACTCGGCCGCCAAAGCAACTAGAGTGGACCCGAGTATCGAGATCACATATGATCCGGTTACGCCCTAACCACGGGCAAAAGGTTGCTCATGTGAAGCAACGCCACCTCTAAAATCAAAGGGGCCGGAGAGGTTGTCCTCAATAGGACTTCAAGGAATGAGATCACTCTAAAAGAGGTGATACATGTTCCTAACTTGGTTAAAGGACGTTGTTGGTCAAATCTGATTTGAGACTAATCCAATAGGTCTGTAATAACTAAGAATGGTACAAGACGTTTGTAGCCAAATGAATGATATATTTGTAATCCGTGCATCTATGCCATCATAGATTAAGACACGTTAAATAGCAAGTCATTCAAAAGCTAACGATGTTGAGATTGTTGCCTTCGTCGACATAAACCCTCTAAATAAATGTGAGGTAGATGAAGAGGCAAAATCACCTTTCCAAATTCCGTCAAGGGAATAGCGAAAGAAGCACCGCTCCTCTAGAACTTAGTCACACCTAATTGGGTGATTTGAAGTTTATACAAAATAGAGGGGGAGACAAGTACGTTGTGATCTTCATTGATGATGGTACAACGTATGGAATCCTTTGTTTGTTGAAAAGCGAGAGATGAAGTTGTTGAAGCGGATAAGCGCTACAAAGTGAAGTTGAAAATCAACTATGCCTATGGATTGCAAAATTCGTAGCAATAGAGGGGGAGAATTTGAAGCATCGTTTATTAAACGATCGCTCACTACTCACCTCGCTAACGGTGTTAGCCAAGCGCAAAGCCGTACTCCCAAATTATGTGGGGCAAGGCGATCCTTACCGCTAATGCGATTCTCAACGAACTCCGCATAAGGATAAGGATAACCCTCCGTGTGAGACATGGAAAGGATCTCACATACAAATGTTGTGATGTGGGGTGGTTTCATACCTAAGATCGTAGATTGCATATCCACCGGATCCGCAAATAACGATAGTTTTTATCGCCTCTTGGCGTCAAAGAATGCTTTGAATTCTTTGGAGATAACTTTCCTTGAAAAAGGAAAAAGGAGTAATTGCTCAAGGTTAACAAGAACCCGCGAGGGCTCGACTCGTCCGAACTAGACGTTCCGTATCTTCATGACTCGAAAGTTGCTTGTCTATCCGGAACTTAATATTCCGGATCTGCAGAACTCGGGGATTCTAGATGTTGAACCAAGACGGAGCAAAGAGGGGCAAAGACTTGTTCCGGTCCTTCTAGCTTGTATGGTTGAGAACGAACCATGGACAATTAACAAATAATTGTTATCTCCAAAAGCGCTGCTTTGGAAAGAAGCTAAAGGGAGAAATAGATTCCATATATAGAACCATACGTGTGTAATAGTTAATCTTCCTCCGGAAAAGAACCTTTGGGTTATAAAAAGTGCTCCCATGTGAGTAGCTTCACATCCGGGGCCATTGTAATCTTACATGGCATGGGTGTTGAAACGACCTTCCAAACCGAAGAGTTGGAAGAAGAGGATCGAAATTGGTTTGCTTTGAACTGTTGGGCTTCTTCCCGAACTTTCATTTTGGTCCCCGAAATGTTAACATTTTGGTCCCGAAAGTCTCGATATAAAACGAAACAATGAATCGATCACGAAACATTGATTACGAAGTTAGAAAGCCAACAGCTGGAAAACCAACGGTCTTAGAGTGAAAATCATATTGAAACAAAGTCTCGATATGAAAGATATGAGTATCACGATGACATCTTAGGAATTGGATTTCTAAGACATCTAACGGATCGGTCGATAGTTGACGAGTCTCGTTGAAGCCACCAATGGATATGAATTATAGAACGATTGGAATCATGGTGCACCCATACACAAGGAGCGATATGCTCGGTCACGTGTAGTTCAATGTATTGTACACACTACAACCGACCGGTATCGTCCAACAAACGATCGGTTGAACTAAGGTTCATCGATGATCTTAATACATGATCAATAGAAGGCGTTAAGTCGGATATGACGATATCCGAATTATTCGCTTATCTACGGATTATAGTATTCTCGGATGTCCAATGGTTCGAGAGAACACAATGATGCAAACTGGACATCGGATATCGAAGAACACCAAAGCCACAAGTAAATGTGTATGGTGGTTCTTGGAAAATCCTCTAAGCAAACTTGCATCGACCGATTCATGATGGTATCGGAGTTTATCGCTTTATACAAAGCATGAAAGAAGTTGAGTAACTTCACAACTCATTAGAGGACGTCCCTTATTGGGAGAAACCCGTGCCTTCGGCGGTTCTACATCGTGGCTAGCCGGTCGGCTTTAGGAAGGACACGGATGACGGCGTCTGGACATATCTGTCGGGGATCTGTCGGAGACATAAGACCGTATGGCGGTTGATCATCACGGGTGTCACTTCCTTGTTTACAAACTAAGGGACTACCTAGAGATCAAGTGTTCTCGCTGTCTAGGGGAATGGGCTTAAAACCCAAAATATACGGACCAATACGGTGGAAACCCAACCTTACGAACCGGAGATCCCGGTAATTTGGTTCAATGGGAAAACTAAGTTGTAAAGGTTCGGTTGATCGCTTCGGTGGAAGCATGAGCACTTCGGATAGTGATTTCGAAAAGAAACACCAAATCCAAAGCGCTCCCGCGATAGACGTTAAGTGCTATCTCGGTATGGGTAAAGGTTAAGTTTGCAAAACTCCGTAATGATCCTCAACAATTGAGGTTAGGTCTTTGGGAAACTTTTAATGGTTCCTAACACTTGTGAAGTGGGGTATAGCAGGATACCTTGTAGGAGACCACCTATTTAAGTGCGAGGACGGGCCGCCTCAAATTGAACGCACTTAAGAATCCAAGACGTTGTCCATGGCCAAAACGGACAAAACATTACGAAGAAGAGAGTAAGGGAATTTGTTGTGATGGTACCGTTGTCTTGGCTTACACTAAACACCGACGGTTCAAGACATCACGTTCACCGCGCGGTAAGTAAGTCCGATGGTATTCAACTATGGAAGGTTCAAAGCGAGGCTACCTCTCCTTATGCAACATCGGTCCGCCGAAATATTGCTTTGGAAATGAAAAGACACCATGTGAGTGCGCCAAAATCTCTTTCAAGAGGGGATTGTTGGAAATTTGCCTTTGGCGGGAGTTGCGACCGACCAACTTTAACGGCTTAAACACTAGTGTAACGTATGTTGGAGAATCCGGTTCTTCACACATGCATGATCTACTAAGTACGTAGATAACCGTAGGGCCAAGAATCGTCAAATTTCATTGAGAAATGAAAGAGATATTGGTTCACGAAGTAAGGTGTTTGAAGCATGGAAAGTGTGGTATTGTGTGTAATTCTCCCTCATCGGTAGAGGAAGAAAGAATTGTTGTGTATATAAGATTCGAAATTGGTTTGGGGTTTGGGACCCCAAGGGGTATCCCATGTGTTTAAAGGAGGGAGGACCTAGATGTGCTTCGGTTCGAGGAAAGACCACACGCGCGCCGCCGCCGCCCGCCCGTCCCGTCCGGTCCGGTTCGGTTCGGTCGCGGGTCGCGGGGCCGTGGGCCGTGGGCCTTCGATATTATCTTTTTGGGCCGAAAACTTTGCCGAAGTACGCTTTGATCCCGTGTTTCGTATGTACGAGTTTGAACCGAATTCTTTTAGATGTACTTGTTTGGTCCCGAAGTTTAAAGATGTACGGTTTGCTCCCCGAAGTTTCAAGATGTACGCTTTGGTCCCCGAAGTTCGAATTTCGATGGTCAAAACAAACGTCAAGCACTCAATTCACCATTTATTTTGGCTGAATTACTCCTCCTATAATGGCCAAATCCGTTGGTTCTTTCACCATTTATGTTGGTGACTTTACTACCTCCATAATGGCCATTATTTGGCTATTATGGAGGCGATTTTCAGCCCCTCCCTCACCTATATAAACACACCCTTACACCATTGTTGAGCACTATAAAGAACAGAAAAATAACAGTTCATAAAGCTCACGAAAATACACAACAAAAACAGTTTTCTTCCTACAACTTCCAAGCATCATTTCGTTACTCAATATTCTTCACGGTAGCTCTTGAGTTTCCTTTGCTCAAGGGTTCCATTGCTGTTTTATCTTGGGAGACAAATTGTCCAGGACGTATAAAGGATACATACGGGGCAATATTGTCTTAAGGACAGAGTGCCACACTCGACTCAAGAAAACCAGTTTCCATTTTTTCGTTTTCAACAAAATTGTAATTTCGCTTTTGTGGTTATCTTGTAATTTTCAGATTACTAGTTGAACTATTGAATCTTTGTTTATCCTTTCGAATACTTGTAATAGTTATATACTTCCCGTACTGCTTTATAAAGTACCATAGAGCAAAAACTCCCAACAGAAGATGTCGTTGAAAAGCCCATTTAAATGTAGCGGATAACAGCGGGGCTCGAGAATTGATGTGTATTCGAATCATAGGAGCTGCCCCACATAGGTTTTCCCCGAAACCGCCCAGTAACTAAGGTAAACAACGTAGAAAAAGCACCTATTTCTGTACCGGTTTCGGAAGAGCGAAGAAAAAAGGGATGTTTTGTTAATAGGAACAAAAAAGTCAGTCATACTTAGTTGCAAGGATTACGTTTGGTTCCTTAGCTTCAAAGCATTGTAAAGGTTACTGTGTGAGGGTCGAATCATTTTTAGTGCTCAAGTGCCACCGAGCCTCTATCTTGGGTGGTTTTTAATTTTTGCCCCTCAAATTGCTGGTAGTATATTACCTTAGAAAGCTCTAATCAGCGAAGTTTGAATTAATTACTTGGGAATATCAATTAGCAATCAAAGCTAGGAACAGTTGCACTTAACTACAGCTGAAAAAATAAAAAATGCATTACCCGTAGCACTTAGTATATATGATTAGACAAGAAACATGAATTAAGAAAGTTGATAGCTCTGGTGAATACATCTCGAAAGCGAAAATGGAAAGCAATAGATAGATAAACTTGTCAAAAACAACTCCTCGTTCATACATAAGCAAATACAAATTAGTAATAATTTAGGAGAGATCAAGCTTTCTATCCTTCCTGGGAGGGATAGGTATCACCAAAACCTTGAGTCCATAATCCAAATTGTCCTGTGGATGTCCTAAATACTCTACAATAACGCCAACGATGTCAGCAGCACAGTAGCACTTCACCATTCCCAAACCTATATTTCGGTTTGACGGAATAAAGAGCAAGATCTCGCATTGTAAACAATTCAGTCCAAGATTCTTTGCATTCCTCCCAAGTTGCTTAAACCAGGAGTTGGATACACAGCACATTCGCTCTAGCAAGGGAAGCTCTCAGTACACCTCATTTGAAATACTAAATGACACCACAGTATAACCAGTACCTGACATATCAATATATTCTGAACAACCAAGCCAATGGAATGCGCCGTGTAAAAATGCCAAAGAGTCCATAAGAGGTTCCCTAATAGACGGCACAATCAGAGTTCCGGTAGGATGATTACCAATATTTCTCCAAGAACCACTTTTCCGTTTAAATATTTCATACGGTACCGTGTAACAATAGGGTAAATTCCCATCAATCTTAAGGATCTTATAGTCATCACTAGTTGCGTCATATCCGAATCCATAAGTGCATCCTCTATACGAAACCTTGTGATGGGGAAGTACTGTTGATTCTCTTGTGGAGGGGTTCCACAGCAAAAGGTGTTCATCAGGTCCATCAAAAACACTAAGAAGAAACAGCCCATCGTAACAACAACGCAAACTGCAACCCCATGGTTTGCAGTTTAAATGGCAATCATGTTTTTGTACATCCTCAACCAGTTGAACCGACGATAAGGAACAACATAAGGTATACATCTCATGTTTATCAATCGAACGTTGACTAACAAGAAGTTTTTGGGAATTTAGGTCATTCTTGGCATGATTGAGATGCTTCTTCTTAAAGTAAGGATCATAAATTAATGTCTTCCAAGATTTTAAAACACATTTGAATCGAACAAGAGACCGCATTGTTCGGTTTTGTTGGATTGTTGTACGCAGCGGATATTGAAAACTTGTTTCAAACCCAACAAACGTAGAACTGTTTGACTATAGGATAATTTTAGACTGTAAACATAAGACTTGAATGGTACTTACATGTTTACAATGTCTGAAATCTTTATCAACTGTGGGTGCGCACGCGAATGCCCTTTCGATTGCAAGCTCCAAACTTCAATGTATTCCTCCTTTGGAAAGCTAGGAAATCCATCAGAGGTTCGAGAGAGTGTTTTGATTCTGAGTCTCTAAGACTTAGAATAATGATATGAAAATCAAGTGTAATGAATAATGAAGTGTAGGTCTGTATTTATAGGTGAAAATTAGGTCAAACCGGATTAGGGTTTGACCTCAGGCCTGACCCAAAAATTTCAGTAAATTCTTAATTAAATCCAAAATCCAATTTTGACTTAATTAAAACAATCATCATTCATTTAAATATCTCGATTCTAAATCGAATATTTAATACTCTCTCAATACATCCTTAGATCGAAAAGACAATCGACATAGTGTGACCCTACATGCCTTCACATATCGACATTAATCAAATTAAGGTCTATGCAGAACTCTTAGACGGCGCCGCAAGACGAACTCAATACGTGAAGTACGTTTACACGAATCCAGTAAACTTAACCTCTATGTGGTAAGATAAAATTCTTTCATTCACGACACACCCGATCAAGCTTAGAATTTATCAAGTGTCTATCCAAATGGCTTAATCATTATATCTCATCTATATTAGTTGACAACTAGATCATATTCTAAATATGTCTATTGCGTTGGCCAACGACTTAGTCAACCTAATATCACTGAGAAGC
The DNA here is from genome assembly GCA_034509755.1 of Anisodus tanguticus. Classification (NCBI taxonomy): domain Eukaryota; kingdom Viridiplantae; phylum Streptophyta; class Magnoliopsida; order Solanales; family Solanaceae; genus Anisodus; species Anisodus tanguticus. Next base: position 49,683,377 of record CM067545.1, read on the forward strand.
TGAGTGTTCTCTCGAATATACATTCGAGGAATGAATCCTAATCTTAGCTCAACTACCACCTTTAATCTACATTGTAATGTACCCAATACAAGTCGTATCTCAACCTATAAGGCATTTGAGCTTAGGACAGGATCAAAGTATATTACTTTGTAGACAAGGTGCGCATTGACCTCAAGTCTAAGGACTTCTATCTCCCACACGCTGATCATACTTTAGACAAGTATAACAAATAGTATATCAACATGGTATACCAATACTTCCAAAGTATCCATGTGTCCATCACGAGTAGTCATTACTCGTAGCAGGTGAGACATACTACATCCTCTAAGGATGTGATGCAGACCACATGTCGACTTATCACATATCATCGATATCCCATTCTCGATGATCATTAGTCGAGGCTATTTTAAGAGTTACGTTATAATATTAATATCTCACATTATTAATAACAACGTAACCTCTAGAGATGCATATTATAGAATATTATAAACAATCAACTAATAATTCAATAATTGCAAATGCCAAAATATTAAAGTCCATTAATAATAATACGAATGTGTATAAAATACATTTGTCCTAATACAAATTGTCTCTATGACATAAATATACTTTCACGCACGGGTAACCTGCTCAAGATGTTCATAAGAATTTCCACATCGAAGTGAATTTCCATGGCCTAGAAAGGAAAGCGAAAGTAATTAGATAACTTTTTTTTTGAAGTACTTGGAAATAAGACAATTTCACCCAAGAATTTAGTGTAAAGAATAATATTTTCCTCATCTTATTCTTCCACAATAATGTGGTTAACATACAATTATACAAGATAATGATAGGGAGAAGATCATGCCTAAATATCTCCCTAATGATAATGATAAGATTGCTAATCTTCCTAATGATAATGATAAGATGAAGCTAATCTTCCTAATAAATATTTTACATTCTACCATATATGTAAGATACTATTTAATTACAATGATAATAACTATTATTCTATCACTCCCCCGCAGTCGAAGCGGGAGGCAAACGGATGTTGAGACTGTCCCGAAAATCTTCAAATAATATCAACGGAAGATATTTGGTAAAAATATCGGCAATTTGATGGTGTGACTGTCACGACCCAACCCGTCGGGTACCGCTAATCGTACAACCAACTTCTAATCACAATTGAATACGGACTAAGCCGAAAAAGAATATAGAAAATCTTAACCAGAAATCCAATTTTCACATATACATACCCATACCAAGGCCAACAAGGCTACACATGACAACTAACCACAAGACACTTGTCTACAAGACTCTAAAGAATACATGACATCACAAGGACGGGACAGGACCCCTCCATACCCATATGCGTATGCAGAAATACTGTACCACGACCAGACTGCAACTCTGAAACAAATAGAGTGCTCCAACATCGGCTGAACCAGCAACCTACTAGCGTGAACCATCACCTTCTTTAACTGAACCTGCAGGCATGAAACGCAGTGTCCCCCGACAAAAGGAACGTTAATACGACTGATGTACTGAGTATGTTAGGCATGAACAATAGCATAACAGAGATATAACAACAACTGAAACAGAAACAACCGACCAGTAGTAAGTATCTCTGAGGGTCCTAATACATATGCCTAAATATCATGCACAATGCGGTATACATATACATCGGCCCCATTGGGCATCTTCCTTACCATAACAACCTATGTGGGCATCATTTCATGTTGGCCTCTGTGGGCATAATATGTCTAAATGTCATGCATAATGCGGTAAATACATATATACTAGCCACACAAGGGCATCTTCCTCCCAATCATATATATATATATATATATTGGCCCTTAATCAGGCATCTTCATTCATTAAGCCACACATGCTAGCCACACAGGCTTTATCATTATCATATCCCAGCTGATCAGGTGGTCTGCGTTTTCCGTTTCCCGTCCCCAATATACGGTCTTGGAAAAAACATGAATGCAATGCAAATGAAAATGCATGAATAACAATAGCACATTCTGGGTGACACAATATCCTTGTACCTTCGGCTAACGCTGTAAATATCAACATCTTCTCCGTATGCCTCAATAAGGAGTTAGGAACATATTTAGACATGCTTTTAACATAGGAATCAATAATATGAACATTCCTTAACTCACTAAGAGTAGAATAAATTATGGAGCAATATTACAATTATATTTCGTTACATGAAACATGCCAAAAGAAAAAAAATTGCCTTAACATACCTTGGATGCTTCCTAACTAACGGTAGTCCCGTGAGTTCTAAATGACCCCAAAAGTGTTAACCACAAAAATGGAATAGCCAACTACAACTCAATAAGGAGAAGATTGAAAAATAAAAGTAATTGGATCTGAGAATGATACTTATAAGCAAATCTTTTACGATGAGTAGAGTATATAACTTTTGTTAGTGAATTGAACAAACTTTTGAGAATGTAGAAATTTATTTTGTACGTGACCAACTAAAAAGAGTTGAAAACTTTTAAATTTTATATACACATCTAATGGATCATTACATTAAACCCAACTGTTTGCCAAATTGTTGACACCACTACTAATAGGTGTCAGCAACATAGCTATTAAATGAAGGCTCATCCTAGTAATATATATATATAATTATTTTAATAATAAATTATTAAAAGTCTTATTTTTATATTATAATCCTAATAAATCAAAAATAAATAATAAATTTAAAACAGAGACTAAAATTTCAAAAAAATTATGACACTCAAGAATATTATTTTACCAAATTCTAATTTTTCCAACCAAATATGAAGAGCACAAATTTTTGTACTATAAAATTCTCGAAACGGAAAAAGATAACTCTTCTTATCAGAAAATAATTTCTATTATGATAACAAATAAAATCACATTTATAAAATTCTTTTACTAAAAGGTTTCACATAAAATAACATCTAACGATAGTATGGTTGTCAAACCTACGGGGTGTTACAGTGACGGAACATGTGGCACCCGCACTTGACCGCATGACACCTTTTCACGGACAAAGTGGATATCTAGCTCAATATGTTTCGTGCGTTTCTGATTGACTGGATTGCCGGACATGTAGATAGCATAAATATTATCCAAATACACCAAAGTGGCTTTCAGAATCGGGTAGTGGAGCTCAAGAAGAAGATTGCGAAGCCAACAAGATTTAGACACAACATTGGCAACACCTATGTATTCTGCTTCGGTCCTGGATCTGGATAATATGGCTTGTCTTTTTTAGGACCAAGAAACCAAGTTATCACCAAGAAAAATACCATAATCGAAGGTGGAGCGTCTCGTGTCTGGGCAGCCTCCCTAGTCTGCATCTGTGTAGGAGACAAGTATGGATGTGGATGATGGATACAAGTGTAGACCTTATTCAAGAGTACCCTGTATATATCACATCCATCGGATTATGCATGAAAATGCACACTTGTTGCACAGCGTACGAGATATCTGGTCTGGTGAAGGTTAGATACTGCAGTGCTCCTGCCAGGCTGTGGTAAAGTGTCGGGTCGACAAAAGGCTTGCCGGAAGATGCACTCAATTTGGATTTAGTATCCATCGGAGTTGCTGAGGGTCAGGAGGACATGCCACTTCGTTCCACAATCTCTGTTGCATACTTCTTTTGGGAGAGAAACAAACAACTGCATTTTGTGTCACTGCTATGCCAAAAAAATAGTGTTGTGTCACATGATGGTCTTTCGAAGATCATCTGATGAGGTAGTCAGTATAATATCATCCATATATAAGAGAAGATAAGCAATATTATTACCCTGACGATAAATAAACAGAGAGTGATCGGAACGGCTATTAGAAAAACCAATATGTGAAATAAAATCCGCAAATCGCTTGTACCATGCCATGGGAGCTTGCTTCAGACCATATAATGATTTTTTGAGTAGGCACACATGGTTAGGGTATTTAGAGTCCTTGTACCCCAACGGTTGGTACATGTATACCGTCTCATTTAGTTCGCCATGGAGGAAGGCATTTTTGACATCCAATTGATGAAGTTGCCAACCCTTTGAGAGAGCCAAACTAAGTATTGTTCTGATAGTTGCCAGTTTGACCACCGGACTGAACGTCTCACCGCAATTCACGCCAACACTTTGTGTTTTTTCATCACCTACAAGACGGGTTTTATGTCGCTCAAAAAAACCATCAGAGTTTTCTTTGTGACTAAAAATCAACATAGACCGAATTATATTAGCATGAAGGGGACGAGGTACCAAATCCCACGTCCTATTTTTAATAAGAGCATTAAATTAATCGTCCATAGCCTATTTTCAATTCGGGTCATGAAGAGCAGACACATGATTAAATGGTAATGGTGATTTTGAGATTTGAGTATGTAGGCTATATTTGGTGTTTGGATTGAGAATGTCGTCTTGGCTTCAGGTAACGGGTCGGTGGACTGAATTTTGGGCCGAGGGGAGAGCACTGTCAAGCATGTAGGAGGGTAATGGGCCTCTGTCATGACACGACCCAACGGGCCGCGACTAACCATCCTAATGACGTCATTATACAAACCTGTCACACATAATCCAACTAATACTTAATGAGTCTGAAATTCGGCAGCATAACGCTGCAATAACAACATATGCCAGGGTAGGCAAACCGACAAGGCTGCCTTTACCCCCGAATGTACCTGCCTCCTGAGGAGTCACAACTAGCCAACACAATACAACAGTCAAGCCGACAAGGCTGCCACTAGATAGTGTCATTTATACACGGGGACACCCCAACACAGAGTACAATAGCATGACTGACCAAAACAGAGTTATAACCCTTACATAAGTACAACCCACAACTGTCTACAGACCTCTATAAGAAGGACAACGACATATGACAGGACAGGGCCCCATCGTGCCCCTAAATACAAACATAAGTCTAAAAGAGGTTCGGTACCAAAATGACAAAGCTCTGGATCAAAGGAGCTTCCCAACCTGCTGAGTAGGAACCTAGGCCTGAGGTTCACCAAACTGAAAACATGTACCTGCGGGCATGAAACGCAGCCCCCCCGAGGAAAGGGGGTTAGTACGAAATAATGTACTGAGTATGTAAAACATGAAGCTGTAAAAGAGATCATAAGTAGCCCGACCTTCTAGTGATATCTCATCTCATAACCCGGCCCATGCTGGGACTCGGTAAAGTCATATCTCATCTATGGATCCATCCTACGTAACCCGGCCCTCTAGTAAGGGTCTCGGTGAAAAATGCAAGGTTGTGCACGAACGTAACTCGGCCCGGGACTCGGTGAGGTGAAGTAGTAACACTTAGCACGAGTAGATATCATGAGTAACCATATGCAAGTAAAAATTATCATTTGACTCTCAATGAAATCATTATAATAATGTCATAATAAACTCTTTGCTGAAAATCATAGGCACTTCTCATAACAATCCTCTTTAGGAATTAAACTGTATAAGAATCAAGTACGTCCGCCGTACTTTCATTAAATCATGCCAAAAGAAAGAAGTAAGGGTTTCACATACCTCGTAGACGAACTAATCAACTCAATATTAGAGTACGTCTCGTTTTAGAACTTCAACCTATAATAATGGTAATACGTTCGTTAATTCTATGATTACTAGCATACTTTATATCGAATAACGACTTCTTATTCTATAAAAATTCGGGCAGCACTTCCCCTGTTTATACATGTTTCCACAACTTTCAAACGAGGCTAATAACATCAATAACCAAGCACCAATTAAGGGCACAACCAAAACAACAATAAAGGGAATTTACACACCCACTTCTCATGTAAATTTAGCCTCTTAATCCACATTAAAAACATCCCACAAAATAGTCCATGTTCCAACAACAATGAGGGTAGAATGTGAAGCCTTTCTACGCCTTTCTACACCCTTATTCCTTTAGGACTTACATTAGCAATTACCACACTTAAACATGCATAATGGTAACTAAATTTTCAGCATTATAACACCACAAAACAGTCCCTAAAACAGTCCATATACATCACAACATGTCCAACAATTTCATGCAAGTTCTTGGCCACAACATGTCATAATTCCATAACTCTTATCTTAACTCCTAAAATCCAATTTCGTATTTCAATACTTCCATATAACTAATTTCAACTAAATATCAATGTTTCCTTTCAATTTCATCATGCAATTAGTGACAATAATAACAACAATAACCAACGAATCCAATAACACCAAAATCTGTCCCAAATTGGCAACTAGCCCAAAATTGTCACATGCAACGCTTAAATTCCAATTTCTCCTTAACACAAATTCATTACCTTAATTCTAACAACATGCATTCCAATTATATCATAGAAAGAAGCATTTTATACCTCAAATTCGTCCCAAAACAGTCCGCAATTTTCTACCCACTGTTTGTCCGAAAATCCCCACTGTTTTCGTATTTCTATCCCTTTCTTGTTCACTTCTTCAACTCCAATTGACATGCAAGTGTTCTACAATGTTAAGCCATCATCCCTACACGTTTTTCTTCCAAAATTTCATCCCAAAAATTCGAAATTTCTTGGCTACAGTTTCAGCCAGCAGTGGTTGTTTTTGCCACTGTTTTTTGTGTTGTTTTGGCTTCCAATTTTTGGTGAAATGTAGTCTAAGAAAAGGAGATAAAAACCTTAAATTTGGTTATGGGTGGAGGGTCTTTTTGGCTGAGCTTGGAGGAGAGAATGAGAGTTTTTTTGGTTAAGTTTAGAAAGAAGATGAAGAGGTAAGTGGTAGGTTTATAAAAAAAAAATCTGATTTTTCTTTTTTTTACTTTGGCCCCCAAGTTCTTCAATTAATAAATCTCAAACCCACTTCTTTTAATTCCCGGGAATTTCATAAGCCTCGTATCCTCAATGTCATAATTTTATAATACAATACTATTCCATAACGGGAATATACAATTATTGCTATAAGTATCCAACGTCACCCTTATTGTGACCAACATCTTTCCGGAATCACATCCTCTTGTATACTAATTTCCGGATTAGCATATATAAATATACTCTATATCCAAGATTCGAATCTTACCTCCTTAATTACGTCCTCTAATTATTGTCTTAAAATTATGAGGTGTAATATTCTTCCCCCCTTAGAAACATTCGTCCTCGAATGTTCATATTATTGGGCACATCTTATACAAATTGATTCAAGGATTCACAAGCACACCGAAATTTGCATATTAGGTCATCTTAGACTCTATGATACACGTTTCTGCCAACAAATATCCAACTTACAATCAACTCAACTCTTGCCATTATCTAACAAAAGGACTCAAATAAACAAGGAAACAACCTACGTCCTAGCTTATTCGTAATTTTCTAAAAGTGAAGTATACTAAAACTAAGGCTAAGTAGAGTCATTATTCCCGCAGTACCACATTATGTACATATATAAAAGAACTTTAAGCATAATCTATACCTTAGTCTTAAACTTGAGAACAGATAGCATCTTCACAATCAATGACTAATCCCCATTTTATATATTTAGATTCCTGGTCCTATTTTAACCAGTAGTTAAGTACTTAAATGAATGTTTTAACTCAAAATCAGCAGTTTCAACTAAGCACATAAGGATCAGGGAAGACATAACTTCAAAATTGTGTAATAGCAGAGACTAAAATATATATTTTTTTCTGAGTTCCCAAAAGCCTAATATCCTCTACCTGGATCAAGATGCAAGCGTTCTATATAATAGAATCCCAATATACATAATAGAGGCGTTGTTTGATCATGCAGGGTACTAAGGAAAAACACACAAGCTACCCTAACGATGATATACATATGAACATGCCCAAGACACCAACATGGCATATACACTAGTTACCTAGTCTGAACCATAAACAAGGGATCACAAGGCAGGTGTAAATAAGTGACATATGCATATAGACTACCTTAGACCGTCCCAACCACACATATATATTTAGGAACACAAGAGATGCTAAATGAATATCCAATCCATCATTACCATGCCTATGATCAGGTACTAAGGCTAAACAAGTCTTAAAGTTTATATTAGACCTACATCAAGCCTAAATCAGAACAAGTGGACACATAATAGGCATATAATGAGCTAAGTTTTCCTGTCCAGATATTAGTCACTATCTCTCTAATAATTCAAATAGCAAGTGTTATCCATATCGTGTTATTTGAGCCTAACATATACTTAATACGAATATTAAGAATAATTTTAAACAATGAGCATAAATTGGAAGCTTAAGTTAATCAAATCAGGTTACTCAATGTCTCATTTTTAACAATGATTAGCAAGACTTTATCTATTACAAGTCGACACCGTATTGAACTTACTAATCCAAAACTTACAGATATATTCAAATCATATTAACATTAATTAGGCATGCTTAGTCATATCTTCTAACATACCCCCAAATCAGTAAAGCAAGCTCGGAATTTAGGTAATATTCATAATTCACAATCATCACATAGGCTACCCTTTATCAATTCCCATCATAAATAACATCATATAACCTCAACCATATCAACCCACTTAACTCATTCTCTTCTAGTTTTAAATTATCATATCAGACGATATAAGACAAGTTTTGTTAAATAGGACAACTAATCTTGTTCTTAATTAGTGGCGCTTGTTTTAGGTAGATAATATGACCAAACGACTTACAGATAGCCAAACGAGTTTCCAAAATAATATATTGGTCATCACATTAATTTAAATAACCCATACATGCTAAACCCAACTTCAATCCAACCTGCCAATCCATTAAATTAAATCTAGGCATTTCATATATCATTAATATCTTTAAATTAGCAATATTAAGCATTAAATTAACTAAGTAGCCCATACACGACTAGACAAATCTAAAATTAACCTGTTTCGTTCTATTTCAATTGTACAGATTATTCTAAATCAGCATGGAACATTTACACTCTTTTGTTGACACCTACTACTACTTTCAATTTGGTAACAATGCCCCTTCTTCTTCCTATATAAAGCTGATGGTGACCAGTGCAATCCCAAACTCTTAAAGGGACAGAACAAGAATCTCTCTGCTTACTGTTTCTAAGTTTGGTATTACCTAAAGCTACAATCTTGTAGGTACCATCAAGAAGTGGATTGGTAAACATAAAATTCAAGCCTTTTTTTTCACATCTTGGAAAATGGACAATGTCAATCAAAACTTAAAGGAATCTATAACTATACCAAATTAGATATTCAATCCCGAGTGGTAACAGGTAAACCAATTATCCGGACATGAGTAGGCATAAACAAGTATATATAGACAAACCAAACATATATGGATTGCCTATCCATGCCATGCTAACCTCATCACTACTCACTTAATAACTTAACCAAATCGGCAGAAGCAAGGGAATGCACATAGTTGAGGAACTACTCAGATATTCATTTCATTTTTTTTTCAACATGTGGTTTAGATACCTATCAAAACTCAAATGATCTTATATTATCTACCAAATTTACATAAAATGAGAAGGGGGTAGACATACTGCAGTAGCAGACATGGGAATAGGTGGACTTAACAGTTTGATTTAATCAACACATAGATACAAAACATGGGCATATACAATCAAACCAAACTGGATGCAGAGTTATGCACATGAGGGAGGGACAAGGTTATTTTAAATAGTTATGTTCAGATGAGTATTAGACCACCTAAGACTATGGGGACATGCCAAGGATAGATATGACCCTTTAACAAGCAAAACATACACCAAATAGGCTCCTAAACTATCCTTCAGATCACGACAACACTTAAACAAGACACACATCCATTTCAAAGTCATTAGGTGATCCTATCATAATTATAACAACATTCTTATGCTAAATCTTAGTTCCCTTATTATAGGCAGATAAATAAATAAATAAAAACATTAAGCCTTTCAATCATTTCCATACCAAATGTGACCTTTACAACCAACATAGTCATTATGTAAGCATAATTTTTAACTTCAACAACTGGTGTTTAATTAACATAACCTGTGTAGTTGAGTCATGGATTAATCGAACATAGTGTCTAAGAGGTTTAATATACTTCTCAAGCCACTATAGCAACATACCGAAATAATTTGTTCAGTTAACCAGGGGAACAAACCTCATGTTCATGTATTAAGCATACTAAATTTATACATGTGCTAATGATGGTTTGACCTAACATACTATGGACACCACAGGACTTAAACAATCCAAGAGGGGTTACAATGGACTAAAACTAGTATACCAATTACTTCAAAGTCATTTAAACGGATCATACAAGGTCAAATAACCCTTAAACTTAACAAGACAACCACTTAACACACAAATAATCGTCACACAATACTCTAACAAGTTGTTTTCATCAACCGAACATGCTAGACATTAATAGAGTAGTCACAAATAGCCACAATATTCACATATATTACATAATGCTTGGCATAATATATTCAAGGGTTAATAGTTAACTAAATAAGTAAACCGTTTATTGCAACAGCAAGTCATTCCTGGAATTATGTAAATACTCAATTTTCCACTCCCTTTAAGCAACTATTGACAACATGTTTAGCATACGAATCTATTCCCTATTTAAGAGATAAAACGCAGGCTTGGGTTATTAGAACATTTTGCATTCTACATTATGATACGCAAAGACAATTACGGGGGAAATTTTAATCAAACATAAAAGATATCTAGGCAAGTCTAATTAACTGTTTAGAGCTAGTCCCACTGAGCAAAATTGGCAAAGATAGGTCCTAACACAAGTGATTTATACTCAACCCACATACTGTACAAAACATTAACGCACCACCCTATTCCGAAAGAAGTATGACCAAGACAGAATACATTTATACATAACATGGATAGCATAACTCATAAGAAAAGCTGGAACACATCAACTTAAACAGGGTAATATTACAACACGTAGAGGACCATCTACTCCTAAGCCCCATCCACAAGTAGGACAACCCATTAATGACTATCAACTACCTGCTGAACTAATTTCAAGGAATTATCCAGACAACTTGCTCCAGAGACAACAAACCTTATATGTATAACAATAGTAATTCCAGTTTTTGGCATATCTCATATTCCTTTTCATATAAACATAAGAATACCAAGGAGTCATCACAACTAATAGACTTCACATATACCATGTACTTTAACCCAGATCAAACATAAAATATTTTACTCAAGAAGGCCTTGTATATCTAAGGTCTCAACGATTATCTAATATTCTAAGAGTCTCAAATATTCCATGTCCCAAGCTTACATTATTTCTTCCCGTATACGAGTAAGATAGTTTCTCATAACCTCGAATTCGTATTGCCTTTCTGGCGGCTGTCGCTTTCTTTGGAGGCATAGTTGTAACACATTAATACGTCAGAGAGGGAATAACCTAATAACATAGCTCTATCGCACGATCTTAGAGTAAGAAGAATAGAAACCAATCCTAAATGTTTGGTAGCCTCCTGCGTATAAGTATGGTGCACAACATACCCATACGCAAGACTCTACTAGACACGGTCTGTACACATTTCGAGGACTAACTGCTTTGATATCACTTTTGTCACGACACGACCCAACGGGCCGCGACTAACCGTCCTAATGACGTCATTATACAAACCTGTCACACATAATCCAACTAATACTTAATGAGTCTGAAATCCGGCAGCATAACGCTGCAATAACAACATATGCCGGGGTAGGCAAGCCGACAAGGCTGCCTTTACCCCCGAATGTACCTGCCTCCTGAGGAGTCACAACTAGCCAACACAATACAACAGGCAAGCCGACAAGGCTGCCACTAGATAGTGTCATATATACACGGGGACACCCCAACACATAGTACAATAGCATGACTGACCAAAACAGAGTTATAACCCTTACATAAGTACAACCCACAACTGTCTACAGACCTCTATAAGAAGGACAACGACATATGACAAGACAGGGCCCCGTCGTGCCCCTAAATACAAACATAAGTCTAAAAGAGGTTCGGTACCAAAATGACAAAGCATTGGATCAAAGGAGCTTCCCAACCTGCTGAGTAGGAACCTAGGCCTGAGGTTCACCAAACTGAAAACATACACCTGCGGGGATGAAACGTAGCCCCCCCGAGGAAAGGGGGTCAGTACGAAATAATGTACTAAGTATGTAAAACATGAAGCTGTAAAAGAGATCATAAGTAGCCAATAGAAAACAGGAGATCAGTATAAAAATTAGGATCCAAATCCAACTGTGCCATAAACCATAAAAGTCAGTTGTGCCTTATAAAAATGAGAGTCAAGTCAAGAAAACATGAATGATTGTCCATATACATATATATACCTGTACCGTAACCCGGCCCACTAATGCGGGACTCGGTGGAATCATATCATAACCCGGCCCATGCTGGGACTCGGTAAAGTCATATCTCATCTATGGATCCATCCTACGTAACCCGGCCCTCTAGTGAGGGTCTCGGTGAAAAATGCAAGGTTGTGCACGAACGTAACCCGGCCCGGGACTCGGTGAGGTGAAGTAGTAACACTTAGCACGAGTAGATATCATGAGTAACCATATGCAAGTAAAAATTATCATTTGACTCTCAATGAAATCATTATAATAATGTCATAATAAACTCTTTGCTGAAAATCATAGGCACTTCTCATAACAATCCTCTTTAGGAATTAAACTGTATAAGAATCAAGTACGTCCGCCGTACTTTCATTAAATCATGCCAAAAGAAAGAAGTAAGGGTTTCACATACCTCGTAGACGAACTAATCAACTCAATATTAGAGTACGTCTCGTTTTAGAACTTCAACCTATAATAATGGTAATACGTTCGTTAATTCTATGATTACTAGAATACTTTATATCGAATAACGACTTCTTATTCTATAAAAATTCGGGCAAAGACTTCCCCTGTTTATACATGTTTCCACAACTTCCAAACGAGCCTAATAACATCAATAACCAAGCACCAATTAAGGGCACAACCAAAACAACAATAAAGGGAATTTACACACCCACTTCTCATGTAAATTTAGCCTCTTAATCCACATTAAAAACATCCCACAAAACAGTCCATGTTCCAACAACAACGAGGGTAGAATGTGAAGCCTTTCTACGCCTTTCTACACCCTTATTCCTTTAGGACTTACATTAGCAATTACCACACTTAAACATGCATAATGATAACTAAATTTTCAGCATTATAACACCACAAAACAGTCCCTAAAACAGTCCATATTCATCACAACATGTCCAACAATTTCATGCAAGTTCTTGGCCACAACATGTCATAATTCCATAACTCTTATCTTAACTCCTAAAATCCAATTTCGTATTTCAATACTTCCATATAACTAATTTCAACTAAATATCAATGTTTCCTTTCAATTTCATCATGCAATTAGTGACAATAATAACAACAATAACCAACGAATCCAATAACACCAAAATCTGTCCCAAATTGGCAACTAGCCCAAAATTGTAACATGCAACGCTTAAATTCCAATTTCTCCTTAACACAAATTCATTACCTTAATTCTAACAACATGCATTCAAATTATATCATAGAAAGAAGAATTTTATACCTCAAATTCGTCCCAAAACAGTCCGCAATTTTCTACCCATTGTTTGTCCGAAAATCCCCACTGTTTTCGTATTTCTATCCCTTTCTTGTTCACTTCTTCAACTCCAATTGACATGCAAGTGTTCTACAATGTTAAGCCATCATCCCTACACGTTTTTCTTCCAAAATTTCATCCCAAAAATTTGAAATTTCTGGGCTACAGTTTCAGCCAGAAGTGGTTGTTTTTGCCACTGTTTTTGGTGTTGTTTTGGCTTCTAATTTTTGGTGAAATGTAGTCTAAGAAGAGGAGATAAAAACCTTAAATTTGGTTATGGGTGGAGGGTCTTTTTGGCTGAGCTTGGAGGAGAGAATGAGAGTTTTTTTGGTTAAGTTTAGAAAGAAGATGAAGAGGTAAGTGTAGGTTTATAAAAAAAATATGATTTTTCTTTTTTTTACTTTGGCCCCCAAGTTCTTCAATTAAGAAATCTCAAACCCACTTCTTTTAATTCCCGGGAATTTCATAAGCCTCGTATCCTCAATGTCATAATTTTATAATACAATACTATTCCATAACGGGAATATACAATTATTGCTATAAGTATCCAACGTCACCCTTATTGTGACCAACATCTTTCCGGAATCACATCCTCTTGTACACTAATTTCCGGATTAGCATATATAAATATACTCTATATCCAAGATTCGAATCTTACCTCCTTAATTACGTCCTCTAATTATTGTCTTAAAATTACGAGGTGTAACAGCCTCGGCCCAAGCCACTGCCAGGTTGTGGTATCGAGACAATGGGCCTGTCAACTGGAATTGGGGTAACCACATTAGAAGCACTGGGCCTTTCAACCGAGGTACCTGAAAAAGTGGGCTCGGGAGAGCAAAAAAATTGGGTTAAGTACGGGGGTCGTCTATCATCAAGAAAATCATAGGTGTGGGGTTGAAGTTTCATAAAAAATTACATGACGACTTATAATTATTTTATTTGAAGATAGGTCGTAATATTAGTAACCTCGATGATTTGACGGAAAGCCTAAGAAAACACACGGACTAGACCAGGGTTGAAGTTTGGTGATTGTAGTTGATGGAAAAAGAGGATAGCATAAGCACTCGAATACCTGTAAATGAGAGTAAGAAAGATCTCGTAGGTAGAGGATTTTTAGTGGAGATTGGTAGGACAAGTTCTTTTGAGGGAGTATGTTTAATAAGTATGTGGCCATTTGTAGTGCATGGTGCCAAAACGAGGGGGTAGGGTGTCATGGACAAGGGACGTTCGAACAATATTATTGATGGTTCATATTTTGCGTTCCGTCTTTCCATTCTGGGAGGATGTGTGGGGACATGAAAGACAGAAATTTAAACCATGAGAGTTGCAAAAATCCCAAAACTATCTATTATCAAACTCCCTACCATTATCACATTGAATATTCTTGATTTCCCGTTCAAATTGGTTTTTGATGAAAGCTCTAAATTTTAGAAAAGTGGAAAAAAATTGTGATTTTTGAGACAAGGGATATGTCCACAAAAAATTAGAGTAATCATCTAACAGAAACAAATAATATCTATGGCCTGAAGACCTCAAAACAGGGGAAGTCCAAATATCACAATGGATAATATCAAATGGCATAAGTGTGCATGAATTAGAGGAAACTAATGGCAATTTAACTTGTTTACCAAGTGGACATGAATGACATTTATTTAACTGTTGAGTATAGGAAATAAATTTATTTTGCTTAAGGGAGGCTAAAACAGGTGCCTCGGATGACCCAACCGTTCATGCCAAACTGAAGAGGTTAATCCTGCAAAAGAAAATGGTAACTTGGACTGTTGGATATGTGATGTTATTGGATAGAGCTCGCCTTGGCTATCACATCTCATGATAAGCTTCCCCGTCTGAAAATCCTTCACGGAAAATCCAAAAAGGTCAAAAACAATAGACACCCAATTGTTAGTAGTAAACTTTCTAACATATACCAAATTTTTAATTAATTGTGGAGCATGAGGACATTTTTTAAGGATAGTTGTGAGTTTGGTGGTGATAAATTAGTAGAACCATAGCCCCGAAATGGAACAGAATGGCCATTTCTGATAATTATACCATTATTTTTGTTCAAATTAAAATAGGACGAGAGATTACCTTGGGAGGACGTCATGTGAGACGTTGCTCCGGAGTCCATATACCAATTTGCATCTGGTGGATTAAGTCTAAGAGTGTGCATGGCGGACTCAATGTCGGTTGGGCTTGTCATAATCGAATGGGCCTCCTGCCATAGGTTTGGCATTGGCCCAACACTGCCTGGGCCGTTATTATTGTTGCTGGAAGACTGTCTAGGCCCAAAACTGCCAGGCCCAACATTGTTTGGACCGGCATTGGCCATTCCAGTGGGGCGGTAATTAGTCCTGGCCCAGTTTCCCGTTGGGTAGGGGCATGGTGGCACAACCCACAGCTACTGCCAGGCCCACTGGGCTGGTCCGCCGCGGGGCTGCCACTGCTGCTATCCGCCGGTGGTGTTTCTGTCGGAGTTGCCGCCGCAACCGCTGGAATTTCGGTGGCCTCAATTTTTATTATTTCCGCGATTTCCACCCCAATTTTTATTACCATTTTTTTTCCTTTTTGTCCCCGATTTTGTTGTGTGGGTTCAAAATGGATAGTACCATCATTTGAGGGGGTAGCAATCATGGCGGAATTAGAGACAGTGGCGGCCTTTTTGGCAAATCCTGCCTCTTTAAGTATAAGCATCAAACATGCTTGATAAAATAAAGGGAGAGGATTGCTTTGTCGGATGAGTATCCCCACACTGCCGAGTCAGGGATGCCGAAGGAAGGGGGAGAAAGGGTAAATGCATTCTTTTTTAATGAATACTCGTTAGTTGTAGCAAAGCTATAGGCGTCGGTAAGGCCGGCAACCATTTGTAAAACCAAGCGATTGTTGGTAACCGGCGAACCAACATTTTTAAGTTGATCCGACAAGACTTTAAGAGGTTGACAATATGCCGACGCATTTGGAAAATCCGCCACATCAATGGTGAAGAATTCTTGTTCTAAAGTAATGGCGCGAGAGTTTTTGTTGTCTTGAAAAATGTCTCGCAACCGATTTCAAGCCTCCATGGCTATAGAATCAGGTTCCATTATTGTGTGTAACAAATCCGAAGAGATTGTTGCGTAAATCCAAGAGAGAACTCTGGCATCAAGAGTTTTCCAGAGTTCTTTGTCATCACCGGTTGTTAACTCCTTTCCTTTGCCATTTTCCAGCGATATCATATGATGAATAACCCGGTGGGAACGAGAACAAATCTTAAAAAGTTCTGCCCAAGTTGCATAGTGGACATTTTCCATCTCAAGAGTGATCGAAACGTGTGTTTTAACGTTTGAAACGGTAAGGGCTGGATGAAAATTATTTTTGGAGTCAGACATTGTTGATTGTAAGACACAAAATTGGACCAAAAAATATGAAGAACAATAATGGAAGTGAAAAAAAGAAGAACAAGAAAAACAAAATCGGCAGGGGGGTGGTGGCCGATTGGAGGGAGGATTTTAGGTTAGGATCTTTTCCTAGTCTCTTGATACCATGTAATTAATAATATTTTCCTCATCTTATTCTTCCACAATAATGTGGTTAATATACAACTATACAAGATAATGATAGGGAGAAGATCATGCCTAAATATCTCCCTGATGATAGTGATAAGATAAAGCTAATCTTCCTAATGAATATTTTACATTCTACCATATATGTAAGATACTATTTAATTACAATATTAATAATTATTATCCTATCATTTAGAAAAGATAAACTTGGAAATTTCTTAGATTTAGCAATCTACTATTTACTAGTAACAAATATGTAATAAAGTAGAAAATATCAATTGGAGAAAAATGAAAATACTTGGTAATTGGCAGTGGCAAACAAGTAAGCAACAGACAAGGGAAGTACTTTAAGAATTTCCAACATGTTTGATGCCTTGGCTGTAGGTGTGGTGTCTAGTTTGACAAAATAACTTAGTGAAGACCAGTGTTATCAAAGGCGAAAGGAGCAAAAAAAGCACAAATAAAGTGTGGCTTTAACAAAGAAAGACGCAAATGGAGAAAATATGTATATATAGTCCAAATGTATAATAATTATAAGCATGAATAACAAATATATAAACAAAGAAATTTGAAAAAATTACGATAAAGTGAAATATTAATTGTTTAGTGTCACCTCTTCAGGATTACACTCATAGGCAAGAAAACGTATGCGTTAGAGCCTTGATGATGATACTGAAGTGTTTGTTAAGCAAATAACATAGAAATCAATCTAAGTCCAACCAACAACAATTAAACTTAATTTCGGATAACAGCAATTTCTTGTCATTTTTTGTTATTTCGGATTTTGTAGCGAACCGGGTCACCGAGTACTATATAAATACTAGATGGCGGTGCCCGTGCTATGCACGGACGTATGCCTAAAGTCATTGTTTGGTTATTTGTGCGATAACAAGATTATTGAGAAAAAACAAAGCTGCAAAGATTATTCCATGCTTGTTTAATCATACTGAAAAAGGAAGTAATGTATTATCAAATATTCACAACATATTGAGGGTTTATATTCAATATAATATCCATTGAGCAATGATATTATACAAGATATCCAAAAGATTATCAAACATGGTATATACTTCAGTGTACTTTCATTGTACACTTTTCCGATTGTTTTCGTGAGAAAATATATTCACATATTGAATAAAAGATGATGCGGTCCTTTTGAAAGTCCATTATTTCATAAACGTTCAATACAATATAGCTTAAGGGGATCTACCGTAAAATGTAGAATCTATGCTTTACACCAAAGTAAATTCCAATAAATAAATACTATAGCTTAGAAAATGTGGTTTGTGGTTGTTTGATATTTGTATCTGATATTTGTATTAGATACAAAATTTAAGATATTTGTTTAGATATTTGTTTGATATAAAATGTAGAATGATATTTGTCTTTTTCCCCCCACTTGGTATCTGATATTTGTATTAGACCTCGAGTTAATTTAGATTCGCACTAGAATATTTCAATTGGGAGGTAAAGTGCTCTCCCTATTAAATGAGATTTCATACCTAAGATTCGAACTTGAGATTCCTGATTAAGGTTGAATGATTGTACTAGTCCACAACAACTTTTGTTGATCTTGATTGCTCTCTCATCTTATTGTTTTATTAAATCAATCGAATTAAATCAATCTTCGTTTGATTTAATAGTATAAGTTATAATTCCTTGATCCACTTGATTAAAGCTAGTTATCATTTTATTTAAAATTCAAGTAACTTCATGAATTATCAAAATTATACCGTATAGCCGTTAGATCTCATTATTAATAGGTCATCAAAAAGGAAAAAATCGATTTCTTTTCCTCAAATAAAATGTCATGCTTTTATTGGTCGTACCTACTCAACAAATGAAACAATTTCAAAAACTAGAAGAAAAATGAAATGACCAAACGCATTATTACTTAATTTCTTGTACAATTGTTTTTTTCTTTCTTTCCATGGCAACGATTTGATTAATTATTTAATTGTGTACGTTTCTTTTTGACAAAAAAAACAACTAAAAAGTCAAAAAGCTTGTTACTTTTGTCATTTTCTTAATTTTAGTTATTATCTTAATTAAACATTTTTTGAGCATTTTGAACTCAGGGCGTGAATTCAAATTAGTCAATTCTAGCCACAAAAAAAAAAAAGGAGTAGGCCTTTCGAGAAAAATGTTGTTATAGTACTTTAAGTCTTGCATTTTATTTTAAATATAAAATAATATTAAAGTTTGATGAGATCAACATCAAATATTCTTATATAGTTATTTGAAATATTTGAAACTATAGTTAGAAACAGATTGCAGAAAATGTAGAAAACCGACTTCACAAGCGAGTACGAACTCTCCCCTTAAGACTAATTCACCCCCATAGAGTGCACCGTGAAGGATCGAATGTCTTAGGGATACTAAGAAGTCTAATCAAATATTGTTTGCACTAACAACGTTTGATTTCCTACTGTATTAAGAATATTTCTGATTTTGATTGATTTTTCTTATGGGAATATGGCAATCTATTTATAGATAGATGGTGTCTTTTCATGGTGACTCTTGAGATTAAACCAATGGTTATGAATGGTGTCTTTTCATGGTGCCTCTTGAGATTAAACTAATGGTTAAAAATGGTGTCTTTTCATAATTTTCTGAATTAATTAATTAATTAATTCTGTCCAAATATATCTTAACTCATAAGGAAAAACTTTCCCTTATAAACACAATAATATAATGTTTCCTCACCAATGTGAGACATTGCTTAGAAATATCCAACAATTCCCCATCATTTCCAAGCAATACTTAATAACATGATCTTATGCTTACATAGAGGTGTCTCGCGATTAAACCCCTATATTAGTGAAATGTCTTTTAAGTAATTAGGATGGCATGGTAGACTATGCTTTGAACTAGCGATCCTCTCTTATTACTTAATTTCAAGTCACACATAAGATATTTTATTCCCAATACATATAGAAGTTACCGACACTTTTATGGCCATATGTCATGTATCATTTTCATGAGCATTAAGAAATCAAGCCTATTTGATTTCCTAAACCGGCCTCACTTTAAACTCGTATAGGTGAACCTTTCACATACTTCATAATATAGTATACTTGTGGAAATCAATTGATTAATAGATATGAGCAACTTTATTCATTTACGATCAAATGTACATATTAACCCATGCATACCCGGAGAAATATAAAATATATCACACACATCTTTATTGCATAAATATTCCACTAAAGGTTCATTAAGAGCAAAAATTTGCTCATCCTACATACACATTATGGAACCAAGCACAACTTGGGATGGTAAGACAAGTGCTTTGCAACTACAGAATGATGTACTTGGACTCATTGAACTTGAGACTCGAGGGTTTTATCGAGTGTTAAGTTGAGGTTCCACCATTAGTAGTTAAGAGTATAGGCTTCAAACCCATCCCTTTTGTAGTTTTGGTGACTAAATCCCTCGCAAGGCCTTTTGTCAAGGGATCTGCGAGATTCTGATTTGTACGTACAAAGTCCACAGTTATAACACAATCACGAATGGGTTGTTTCACATAACTACGTCGTAAACCAATGTGCCTTGATTTACCATTATAAACTTCATCGTATGGTTTAGCTAATGTAGCCTCATTATCACAATGAATTGAGATAGGTGACATGGGCTTTTCTCACAAAGGCAAATCATACAAAAAAAATTCCTTGCCACTCGATTTCCTTACTTGCAAACGCTAATGCTATAAATTCAGATGCCATAGTTGAAGCTGCAATACAAGTCTGTTTCTTGGATCTCATGAAACTGAACCCCCACCAAGTGTGTATGTCCACCCACTCGTAGAGGAATGATCACTGTTAGATATCCAACTTGCATCAGAAAATCCTTTTAATACACAAGGAAATCTATCATAATGTATTCCATAGTGAATAGTTCTCCTAAGATATTTAAGTAGCCTTCGAACCGCATGATAATGAGCATGACTTGGATTATGAGTAAAACAACTCAGTTTTCCTACAACAAAACCAATATCAGGTCTTGTACATGTCATGGCATACATAAGACATTCAATTACCTTAGCATACTCTAATTGTTTCACATGTTCTCATGTATTCTTAGATAACACTACATTGTGATCAAGATGTGTAGATGCAAATTTACAATCAAAGTTGTTAAACTTCTTTAACACATTTTCAATGTAATGTGACTGAGTCAAGGCCAAACCACTAGAATGTCTAGTAATTTTAATGCCTAAAATCACATCCGCTTCACCCATGTCTTTCATAGAGAAATTAGCAAATAAAAACGCATTTGTGTCCACCACTTGTTGGAGATCAGTGCCAAATCTTAATATGTCATCCACATATCAACAAATGACAACTCCCTTGTTTCCAACAAACTTACTATATACACATTTATCGTCATCATTGATAAGAAATCCATTAGAAAATACAACTTGTTCAAATTTTTGGTGTCATTGTTTGGGAGCTTGCTTAAGCCCATACAATGATTTGATCAACTTACACACTTTGTGTTTTTGATCAGGAACAACAAACCCCTCGGTTTGTTCCATATATACCTCCTCATCTAATTCACCATTTAGAAATGCGGTCTTCACGTCCATTTGATGAACAAGAAAAAAAATTGAGGCTAATGCAATCAACACCCTTATTGTTGTTGTCCTTGCAACAGAAGCATAGGTATCGAAGTAATCAATACCTAACTTTTGAGTGTAACGTTTGGCTACTAAACGAGCCTTGAACTTGTCTATAGTTCCATCTACTTTCATTTTCCTTTTGAAAAATCCACTTACAACCAATGGGTTTACAACATGGTGGTAGATCAGCCAACTTCCAAGTTCTATTACCCACAGTCGAATTCATTTCATCATTAATTGCTTCTTTCCAAAAAGAAGCATCTGGGGACTTCATTGCCTCCTCAAAAGTGACAGGATCATCTTCTAAATTATAACAGAAATGTATGTAAGTGTCAACAGAAGACTGATCCCTACTTCCTTCAACGAGAAACATAAAGAAATCATCTCCGAAATTTTTAGCTTTTCGCTCCCTTTTACTTCTTCTTGGTTCCACAACTTCCTCATTAGTTGAGTTATTATCAACTAAACCATGCTCTTCCCGTAAATGCAAACTAGATGGTAACGTTGTGTCATGAGATCTAGGAATGGTACTAAATCTATTTTCATCGAAAATAGCATCCCTAGACTCAATTATAATATTAACAGAGTATGAATCATTAGGTTCAATAACCTTAAATCTATAGGCTTTACTATTCATAGCATAGCCTATAAAAACACACTCAATTTCTTTCTCTCCAAGTTTCTTTCTTTTGGGCTCTGAAACTTTAACAATTGCTCTACATCCCCAGACTCTAAGATGACTTAGGTTTGGTTTTCTCTTGTTCCAGAATTCATATGGGGTAGTCTTACTTCTCTTGTTAGGTACTCTGTTAAGAATATAACAGGATGTATGCAAGGCTTCACCCCAATATCCATGTCCTAAACCCGACTTGAATAAAATGCCATTTACCATTTCCGTTAGGACTCTATTTTTCCTTTCGGCCACACCATTCTGTTGTGGTGTATAAGGTGATGTAACTTGATGCACAATTCCAGTTGATTCAAAGAATGATGGATTATAATATTCCCCACATATATCCGATTTAAGACACTTAATAAAGGTTTCACAATGAAGTTCTACATTACTTTTAAACACTTTAAATTTTTCAAGTGCTTCAGTTTTTTAATGTAACAAATATACATAACAAAATCTGGAATAGTCATCAATAAATGTAACAAAATACTGTTTTCCGTCTGTTGTCACATTGTCACTCATGTCACATAAATCACTATGAAATAAATCAAGCAATTTTGAATCTCTTTGAACATAAGGAAATAGTAATCTAGTGATTTTAGTGAGCATACATGTTCTACATTTTATAGCATTCCTGTCAATTGAAGGAATTAGAGATTGTGGAACCATATCTTTCAACTTTCTAAAATTTACATGTCCTAAAAAATAATGCCATAAAGAAGAAGTATCAAGAGAGTCCAAGACATAAACTGAAGCATTCATCACTTTATTAATGTTAACAAGGTTCAATTTCAACATGCCACAATGTAAATAATCCTTTCCTACAAACACTCCACCCATAGAGAGTACGAAGTTTCCAGCCACATACATTTGTTTGAACCCATATTGGTTCAAGATACTACCAGACATCAGATTCTTACTAACTTTTGGAGCATGATAAACATCATTCAAAGTTATACTTTTTCCAGAAGTAAAATCTAATAGAACACTTCCTTTGCCTAAAACACTAACAGGAGATTTATTTCCCATATAGAGAAAAGTTGAATCTTTCACTGATTCATAGGTCTTGAAGTGAGACTTGTCCTTGCAAACATGTCTTGTAGCACCCAAATCAACCCACCAATCATTGTCATCTTGGACCATGTTGATTTCGAAAATCATGGCAGTGAAATTTTTGTTGCCATCTGCAGCCTTTCAGTTCTTCTGTCCTGAACTTGAACTGCCAGGATCCTTCTTATTTGGGCAGTCATGTTTCATGTGAGGACCACCACAATTCCAACAAGCGAACTTTTTTTTCTTGTTGTTGTCATTTTTGTTCTTGTTATTGTTATGCTTGTTTGAATTGAACTGCCTTTTATTGCCTTTTCCCTTACTGGATTGGCCTTCCTCCACAATGTGGATATCCTGATCTTTATTTTCTTGTTTCTGGAATTCTTCTTCTACACGAAGATGGTTATCCAATTCCTCAAGAGTAAGATCCTCTTTTTTATGTTTAAGGCTGTGTTTGAATTCCTTCCAAGTTAGGGGCAGTTTGTCTATTATACTAGATACAACAATAGATTCATCCATATGCATGTTATGTTGTTTGAAATTTCCAAGGATGCGTTCAATCTCATAGAATTGCTCCATTACTGACATTTTTTCATTCATAGAATAACTGTTAAATTGGGTAACAAGAAATTTCTTACTTGTTGCATCTTCACGCATGTACCTTGCCTCCAATTGATCTCATAGTTCCTTTGCATAAGACATGGTTAGGTAAGAATCGAACAAGGCATTAGTCATCCCGTTCAATAGATGGCCTCGACATATGTATTCATCATTCTCCCATTTTGACCTGGCGCGCGTCTCTGCAATGGTCTCATTCTCCTTTCTTCTGGTTGTGGAGTAGTCAAAACATAAGCAACGTTCAATGTGGAGAGAAGAAAGTCCATCTTTTTCTGCCATCTTCGAAAATTACCACCATTAAACTTGTCCGGTTTGACAAAGTTTGATGTCATCTCCCTAATACTAGCCATGAAACTAAATAATCTTAAGGTTGTTAGAAACAGATTTCAGAAAATGTAGAAAACTGACTTCACAGGTGAGTACGAACTCTCCCCTTAAGACTATTTCACCCTCATAGAGTGCATCGGGAATGATTGAATGTCTTATGGATACTAAGAAGTCTAATCAAATATCGTTTGCACTAAAACAACGTTTGATTCCTACTGTATTGAGAATATTTCTGATTTTTGATTGATTTTTCTGATGAGAATATGACAATCTATTTATAGATAGATGATGCATTTTCATGGTGCCTCTTGTGATTAAACCAACACTTATGAATGATGTCTTTTCATGGTGTCTCTTGAGATTAAACCAATGGTTAAAATTGTGCATTTTCATAATTTTCTGAATTAATTAATTAATTAATTATGTCCAAATATATCTTAACCCATAAGGAAGAACTTTCCCTTATAAACACAATAATATAGTGTTTACTTACCAAGGTGAGACATTGCTTAGAAATCTCTAACAACTATGTGTCAAAACTTATTATGTAATGATGTTATAATAAAATTTACATGTATATTTATGCTTCAAAAATTGTAAATTCAGTTCAACAAAAACAAAAGCACATGCTCCAGCTTCGCACTTGATGTAAATAATTCAAGAAGTACATAAGCCTCGATATTAATTTTGGCAATATTAATATAT
This sequence comes from Anisodus tanguticus, assembly GCA_034509755.1. Classification (NCBI taxonomy): domain Eukaryota; kingdom Viridiplantae; phylum Streptophyta; class Magnoliopsida; order Solanales; family Solanaceae; genus Anisodus; species Anisodus tanguticus. The sequence goes on from CM067545.1 coordinate 49,708,491, forward strand.
TATCTTTCAACGCATGAGAGGAATTAATATTTAATACTCCCATTTTGGCAAACCAAACGACATTCCGACAGGATCTTGAGAAATTGATAATGACAGTAATAAAATGAAAAAAAATAAAGTGACTAATTTTCGTGTATCAATCGTGTTGTAAATATTCTTACCTAACACCTTTCTCTAATTACCATTTGCACACAATTTATGTAGTGCCTGCAGTTATATCAGTGACTTAATTATTGTATACAAAATTAGACATTGCCAGAAGTCACAACATATTCAAGATTTTTTTTAATAGATAACATCAAATTATATAAGGCTATAATTCCGAGTTAAAAAATTGTTTTTTCCTGTCACGTCTTAGTGAGATGTTTAATGTAACGTTTCAAATGACATTAGAGTTTCCAAGAAGTCTAAGACTGTCAAATTGAATACAAGTGCCAATTTTAAACGACCGCTTATTTATTTCACTTATTTTGTATCTCAACATTTATAAACTTAAGAACATTACATTAAAATGAATTATTTGGGAGTTGGATATAAACTACAAAATAAATTGTTATCCGGCACTGTTCATATTATCAAGTGTCGGTAAGGTTTGTCTTAATTGTTTGAATTATCCGTTTACCTAAAAATCCATGGTTTAATACGAAAAGAACAAAATTAAACTTTGTATTAGATAATTGTATAATTGGTATATTTTCTATCTACGTACCTAAATTTTGGTGAATAAAGTTATTCGATCATAATATAATAATAGTATAAATTAGCAAATATTTGACAAAAAAATTGAGATGTGCGTAAATTCATCAGAAGAGCATTTATATTCAATCCAATTTAATTTATATGACATATTTTCTTTATAAAAGAATTATACTTATAAATTACTTAACAAATAATTAACTTATACTTTCCATTTTAGCCTTAACGAGAATTTTTAATAACGATATAAATGTTATATATACTTAAAATCATAACTCAAAAGTTTTACATCATACAGATGCTATTGCTTAACATCATAATTTTAAAGATCTTTATTTATTTCTTAAATATTGTATCAATTCAAACTATTACTATAACATAAATTACAACAGAGGAATTAAACAAAACGATCTTTACCCAAATTGCCGGCGGGATTCACTATTTATTTTTCATAGTTAATATATACAAAATCTACACTGATTATATATAGTTATATACATACAATGAAGTGGAGTAATATTTAAATATGCTTTTTAAATCAAATCACTTTGTCAATAATTAATGATAATAATAATTGCAAAAATATTTTATTCTCACACACACAAAGTGACAGCAAGAATCTAGTTAAGAACTTAAGACAGCTAACATTTGTTCCCCTCTATTTCTCTCCCCTTTTTCCTCCTTTCTCTTTCTACTTTCTTCCTTCATTTTTTTGCTGATTTTATACAGAATTTTTAGTGCTAAAATTTAAAGAAAAAAATGGCAAGTGGAGGTGGCTATGGTGATGCAAGTCAAAAAATAGACTATGTTTTTAAGGTTGTTTTGATAGGTGATTCAGCTGTTGGGAAGTCACAAATACTGGCTAGATTTGCAAGAAATGAGTTTAGTCTTGATTCTAAAGCTACTATTGGTGTTGAATTTCAAACAAGAACACTTGTTATTCAACATAAATCTGTTAAAGCTCAGATCTGGGATACTGCTGGTCAAGAAAGGTAAATGGGGTTCTCTTTTTTTGTCAAAATTGATTCTTTTTTAGTTCTTATTGTTTTGCTATTAAGTCATAAATTTTGATGATTTTAAATGATTGAGAAAATGGGTGTCAAAGAAAAAAAGTTGGTTTGATCTGCAAAAGATATTAGTGCCATATGAAATGCAAGAGAGTACAATTTTTGCTCTTTCAGTTGTATATAAAAAAAAATAAAGCCCGATCCACTAAGCTCCCGCTATATCCGGGTCGGGGAAGGACCATAAGGGTCTATTGTGTGCGGTCTTGCCTGCAGGCAGCACTTTTTTAAGAGGCTGTTTCCACGGCTTACCCATGAACGAGCACTTCTTCAAGAGGCTGTTTCCACGGGCTTACCCATGAACTTGTGCTCACATGGAGACAACTTTACCAATTACTCCAAGGCTATTTCTGTTGTATATATGGCTGCAAAATTGATTCTTTTTAGTTCTTCCTGTGTTGTTTTAAGTGTTGTTAATGTTACAACTTGGATGATTTAAAATGAATGAGAAATTGGGTGTGAAAGAAAAAAAAAATTGATCTGCAAAAGATATTAGTGCCAAATAAAATGCAAGAGAGAGAGTACATTTTTTGGGAGTTTTAATTTTGAAGTTGAAAAGTTTAATGAATTTGTTGTGTTGTTATTTAATGCTGTTGTCTTTACTTTGATCTGCCTTTTCTTGTTCTTTTGCACTGTGTTTGAAGCTGTTGGAGTCTTAAAAGAGATTTAGTACTGTTTTCATTTTTAAATTATCCAGACCCGTGATGCTATGTTGTTCGGACTATTCAAAATTGATCCTCCAAAAGTAGTGCATTTTTTAAGGATCCGACATGGTGCGGCGACATTTTTGAAGAGTTCGAGTAACATAGTACGTGCTAACTAGATTTTAACATTTGTTATGTTTGATTGATTCATTTGGGTTTGAAAGAAATTTTTTTGTAGCTCAATTAGTAAAATATGTAGATTACTTGTTGTATTCAACAACAACAAGAACATACCCAATGTAATCCCAACAGGTGCGGTCTGGGAGGATGGAGTGCACACTAGGGGTGGCCAATGGGCCGGGCCGGGACTAGTCAGGGCGGGTTTGGCGGGATCGGGGCGGGTCGGGGCGTGACAGGCGGGATTCGCCGAAGTCCCGTCCCGATCCCGGTCCCGTTGGAGTCGTGTCGGGGCGGTTTTTTTTTTTTTTTTTTTTTTTGCACTTAATTTAAAAAATAACATATATAAACAACTCAATAATTGAACAAGATAGTGTAACAAAAAAATCTCAAGGCTATTTTTGTGTCTCTTATATTATTTAATAGACATGATTTTTTTTGTAATACAAATACAATTGTCAAAATTGCAACTTTGTGTTGTTGTTCAAAAGTTGTAAATTACATAGTAAAATTGTAATTAAAAAAATTACATTTTGAAAAAAACCTGCTCTAGTTTCTTGATAATTTCCTGTGGTTCTTCTTTTAAAATTGGTATTTGTTGGTCAAATTGCTCCACGTCGCTTCCACCACCTTCAGATAAGATTTCGTTGTAGTTTTCGTTTTCTTCTTCGTTGATCTCCGGTTGATCGCACCTTCTCCGCTCCGCTCGTATCCAATCTCTGAATAATACTGCAATCTTCAAGTTGTCTCCGGCTAATGAGTATTTGTGCTCTCCTATTTGATATCTGCCGGCAGAAAAAATGCTTTCAGACGCCGTTGATGACGCTTGAATTTTCAAAATATCTCCGGCCATCATTGAAAGTGTCGGAAATGTCTTCTCATTCTCCCTCCAGTATTTCAGCAAGTCTTCACGTCTTTCTTCATTGAGAACTGCTTGGTACGGTATAGAATCCTGTAAAACAAAAATATCAAACTCACTAATTTGGTTAGTAGCGTTACGGCCGCACATTCTATTTCTGAGGCTTCCAATACTAGCCGCAGAAACAACACCTCTTTTGTGAGGTTGTGTTGAAGAAGAAGAAGATGGTATGGAAGGCGGTAGGTTGCTAGCACTTTCTTGTTGGTAAAACCTATATACTTTTTTGCATTCGATTTTTACGCTAGACAACACTTTTTCTTTAGTTTGTTCAATAGGTGGTGGGTGATTTGGATTTTTGGGACTTAGAGGTGGTAGTACTGCTATACAATCATAAATAGTTTCAATAAGTGATTTAATACCGTCTATTTTAATAGTCAGATTTAATACAACACCAATAATATAAATAGTGGGAATAGGAATAAAATATTTTTTTATTTTGATAAACATTTTGTTAATAGCTGCCTTATAAGCTGGTTTATTCATATAATCATTAAGCAGTAAAAATATTAGAGCTATATAAAACAACATAGTTGAAATAGTAGGATAATATATACCGAAAAACTCTTTTGTTGCTTGAAAAAAATTCTCTAGAAATACAATAAGTTCGAAAAAAATTTCCCAATCGCTATCTACATCCATATCAGTTGAATTTTGATTATGAGAGTTAAAAAATAAAGTTATAGGTTTTCTATAGTCATAAGCAACAAGTAGTTGCTCGTATAAAGAATTTCACCTAGTGGGTACTTCTTCTGGAATTTTTCTATAAGGTAGTTGACAATCGTGACAAGTTTTTTATATTCTTTTTTTCGTTGTATTCTATTATTTTTAAAAATAAAGTTTATAGCAAATTGTATTTTACTAAGAATGTCTTCAAAAAGTGATAGACCATCCTTTACAACTAAGTTATATATATGGCACACGCATTTTATATGAAATGATCTAAAAAAGATGGAGTTAAACTATTTTTTAAAATTATAATAGCATAATTGTTAGAAGAAGCATTATCTAATGTAATAGTCATAATTTTATCAGTTATTCCGTAATAATCGCACACTTGATAAATATTTTCTGCAATAAAAGTACCAGTGTGCCTATCATCTATATATCTATACGCTAAGATACATTTTTGCATAGACCATTTATAATCTATCCAATAACAGGTTACCGTTAAATAATCATGGTCGTTAGTACTACGGCCTATATCAGAAGTGATAGCCACTTTGTCATTAAAATGATATAATGAATAATGTAAATACTGTTGATATTCATGTGCAAATTTAAATACATCTCTCTTAACAGTTGATCTAGGAAAATCGTTAAAAGCATGATTATACATTTCTCTAATGTAATGAATAAAATCAGGAGATGAAGGAAATGAAAAAGGCAAACCCTCCACATCAACTAATTTTGCTATTGCTTCCCTATCTCTATGTTTATTGTAATTAGGGCCTACAATTTCCCCCGTCGTGGGGTTAATTTGACCCTGTACTTGATCCGGGACAATATGTGAATCTTGTCCCGATGGAGCGGGCATTTGCGCATCTGGTTTTGAAGCCTCGTATTGGGTATATCTAGCTGGATAAGCCCTTGCTACGTCTCATTAAACCCCCTGTCCCATCGTGACCTTTTTCAGTTTTAAATTTTAAAATATTTTTACAAATTTTACATCTAGCTACTTGATTCTTTACGTCCGTATCAAAAAATGTTCATGCATATGATTTTAATGGTTGTTTTGCTGGACCTCGTCTCATACTAGGGGAAATAAGAGGCACTTCAGTTGAAGGTGCACTAGTGGGTGTGTTGTCATCTACATTAGTGGGTGTATCATCTAGATCATCGTCTAAATTAAAGTCTTCTTGAGTCCAGAAAATAGCTCATCGTCTAAATCTAATGGTATTGTAGGAAAATGTTCAGTATCAATAAAATCATCATGTGTTGGAATAAGATTCTATCTAGAAATAGGATGACTAGAAGTACCCTTGCCCTTGTTGCCCCTACTAGAAGAAGCCTGACCCTTACCCGTAAGCATACGTTTAAATCCTTCTATTATAATTATACTAATAAATAATTAAAGTAAATAAAATTAAGTGCGCTAAATAAAATAAACAGACAATAATAATTTAATGAAGGAACGAATGTACCAAATGCCGACGTAATGTCGACGTGTAATCGAGAGGTTGAAAATTGAAACTTTGCTCGATGGAAGATCCTCAAGCTAGTTGTCAACTTCACTCCCAAATAAATAAATAAAATTCAATATTTAGTAGACAATGTAGACTTGTAGAGAGATAGATTGAGAGATTAGAGAGATTGTAGGAAGATTTGTGAGAAAGGTGAAGAGAAAATGAGGTATTTATAGTTGAAAAATTGGGTTAAAGTGTAAATATAATAACTTATGAGTTAAAAATAAATATTAAGGGGTAGAGAGGGTTGGGGAGGGGGGAGGCCAAAAATGGCCATTGCACAACGTTCAAAATGTAAAATGGCCGTTGGTGCAACGGTTATTTGTGCAAAGAGGGAGTTTAGGGCGGGACGGGTTGGGACGAGACCATGTCCCATCCTGGTTCGAGTCCCGATACCACATTTTTTTGTTTTTTTTAAAATGTCTTGACCGGGCCGACCTGGCCCACTGGCCAACCTTAGTGTACACAGACCTTATCCCTACATCGTAGAGATAGAGAGGCTGTTAACTTGTCGTATTCGTTAAGCTTAAATTAATGATTTTGGAAATTTTGCATGTTAGTCAGAGATGTTCACTTGAGATTTGAGACTTTCTGGGATCTTGGATAAAGTAGCAAAATAGTTCTTTAGCTTGACTTGATGAGTAAAAGAGGTAATCAAGGCAGACTCAATCAGTCAAGATTGAAGACTTGCAGATAAAGAAATTTTTGAAGAAACATTGACTCGCAACTCGGAGCACATTAGTATTAAATTCAGTTCTCAGATGGCCTAAAGATACTTGGTCTTTCAAGTTTCATCTATATGCTTATTTTATCAAAACTGCGTAGTTAGCTTTGCATTTGCTAGTCTTTCTAAAACTCACCTGAGGAAAAGCTTGATATTGAACTCATATAATTGCTAACTCAGAGATTCAGGTTTTTCTTTTCCTTCTTAATAAGTAATTAAAATCTCTTGGGTTCTTGACCCCCCGCTCTTTTTAGAGTCAAGTTCTTCTAGTGTTCCCTAGTATTAGATAATTAGATAAAGTGCTATCTTGGAAGGGGATCATAAATAACATTGCCTTAATATGGTGTTTTAATCTTTGGTTCTCCCTCATCATGTGCAAAATATGACTGCTCCGGACCAGACCTTATTTTTATTTGGAAGAAAGATCTCATTTCTTATCGAATTGCCGATTATGCTATTACTGTGCTGTATGACTTACTGAAGTTATGATTGCTGTATATACGTCTTGTTTCTAAAAGGATTTGACCTTTTTGAAAAGAAAACAAATACTAATATTAATTCCTTTTCATTTATAAGTATGATGCTCGGAATTAGCTCTTTCTTATGCATATAGAATTTAGATGGTGAGAGGTACCCATATTGCCTCAAGGTTTCGATTGTCTATGACCCTTGTAGGTCACAAGGGCGGATCTAGCCTTAAACCTACGGTTTCACGTCAGTAGCTTTGGTTCCTACCCTGTATTGGTATTAAGAAATATTGGGAGATTTGCTCTATGGTACTTTATAAAGCAGTACGGGAAGTATTTAACTATTACAAGTATTCGAAAGGATAAACAAAGATTTCAATAAACCAACATGGAATCTGAAATTACAATCGTTACACAAGTAAAAACTGTAAATTCCAGTTTTGTAGAAAACGGAAAAATGTAAATTGTTTTTGCTGAGTCGAGTGTAGCACTCTGTCCTTAAGACAATATTGCCCCGTATGTATCCTTTATACGTCCTGGACAATTTGTCTCCCAAGATAAAACGGCAATGGAACCCTTGAGCAAAGGAAACTCAAGAGCTACCGTGAAGAATATTGAGTAACGAAATGATGGTTGGAAGTTGTAGGAAGAAGATTTTTTTCTGGTTGTGTATTTTCGTGCATATCAAGTGTACTCAACAATGGTGTAAGGAGGTGTTTATATAGGTAAGGAATTGACCGATTTATCGCTCAAAACGCCTCCATAATAGCCAAATAATGGCCATTATGGAGGTAGTAAAGTCACCAACATAAATGGGAGAAAGACCAACGGATTTGGCCATTATAGGAGGAGTAATTCACCAAAATAAATGGCCGAATTGAGTGCTTGGCTTTTCTGTCTTGACCGTCGAAATTCGAACTTCGGGGACCAAACTCGTACATCTTGAAACTTCGAACCAAACTGTACATCCGAAATAATTACGGTCCAAACTCGTATATCGAAACTTCGGGATCAAACCGTACTTCGGCAAAGTTTTCGGCCCAAAAAAATAATATCGAAGACCCACGACCCCACGGCCCGACCGTGACCCGTGACCCGTGACCCGAGAACCCGAGAACCCGAACCGGACCGGACCGGACGGACGGGCGGGCGGCGGCGCGCGTGTGGTCTTTCCTCGAACCGAAGCACATCTAGGTCCTCCTCCTTTAAACACACGGGATACCCCTTGGGGTCCCAAACGCCAAACCAATTTCGAATCTTATATACACAACAATTCTTTCTTCCTCTACCGACGAGGGAGAATTACACACAATACCACACTTTCCATGCTTCAAACACCTTACTTCGTGAACCAATATCTCTTTCATTTCTCAATGAAATTTGACGATTCTTGGCCCTACGGTTATCTACGTACTTAGTAGATCATGCGTGTGAAGAACCGGATTCTCCAACATACGTTACACTAGTGTTTAAGCCGTTAAAGTTGGTCGGTCGCAACTCCCGCCAAAGGCAAATTTCCAACAATCCCCTCTTGAAAGAGATTTTGGCGCACTCACATGGTGTCTTTTCATTTCCAAAGAATATTTCGGCGGACCGATGTTGCATAAGGAGAGGTAGCCTCGCCTTTGAACCTTCCATAGTTGAATACCATCGGACTTACTTACGCGCGGTGAACGTGATGTCTTGAACCGTCGGTGTTTAGTGTAAGCCAAGACAACGGTACCATCACAACAAATTCCCTTACTCTCTTCTTCGTAATGTTTTGTCCGTTTTGGCCATGGACAACGTCTTGGATTCTTAAGTGCGTTCAATTTGAGGCGGCTTTGTCCTCGCACTTAAATAGGTGGTCTCCTACAAGGTATCCCGCTATACCCCACTTCACAAGTGTTAGGAACCATTAAAAGTTTCCCAAAGACCTAACCTCAACTTGTTGAGGAACATTACGAGTTTTGAAAACTTAACCTTTACCCATACCGCAGTAGCACTTAACGTCTATCGCGGGAACGGCTTTGGATTTGGTGTTTCTTTTCGAAATTACTATCCGAAGTGCTCATGCTTCCACCGAAGCGATTAACCGAACCTTTACAACTTAGTTTTCCCATTGAACCAAATTACCGGGATCTCCGGTTCGTAAGGTTGGGTTTCCACCGTATTGGTCCGTATATTTTGGGTTTTAAGCCCATTCCCCTAGACAGAGCGAGAACACTTGATCTCCGGGTAGTCCCTTAGTTTGTAAACAAGGAAGTGACACCGTGATGATCAACTCGCCATACGGTCTTATGTCTCCGACGGATCCCGACAGATATGTCCAGACGCCGTCATCCGTGTCCTTCCTAAAGCCGACCGGCTAGCCACGATGTGTAGAACTGCTGAAGGCACGGGTTTCTCCCAATAAGGGACGTCCTCTAATGAGTCGTGAAGTTACTCAACTTCTTTCATGCTTTGTATAAAGCGATAAACTCGATACCATCATGAATCGGTCGATGCAAGTTTGCTTAGAGGATTTTCCAAGAACCACCATACACATTTACTTGTGGCTTTGGTGTTCTTCGGATCCGATGTCCGGTTTGCATCACCGTATTCTCTCGTAACCGCCGGACATCCGAATACTATAATCCGTAGATAAGCGAATAATTCGTATATCGTCATATCCGACTTAACGCCTTCTATTGATCATGTATTAAGATCATCGGTGAACCTTAGTTCAACTAATATGTTTGTAGGACGATACCAGGTCGGTTGTAGTGTGTACAATACATTGAACTACACGTGACCCGAGCATATCGCTCCTTGTCTATGGGTGCACCATGATTCCAATCGGTTCTATGATTCATATCCATTGGTGGCTTCAACGAGACTGTCAACTATCGACCGATCCGTTAGATGTCTTAGAAATCCAATTCCTAAGATGTCATTTGTGATACTCATATCTTTCATATCGAGACTTTGTTTCAATATGATTTTCACTCTAAGACCGTTGGTTTTCCAACTTGTTGGCTTTCTAACTTCGAGTCAATGTTTCGTGATCGATTCATTATTTCTGTTTTATCCGAGACTTTCGGGACCAAAATGAAAGTTCGGGAAGAAGCCCAACAGTTCAAAGAAATCAATTCGATCCTCTTCTTCCAACTCTCCGGTTGGGAAGGTCGTTTCAACACCCATGTCATGTAAGATTACAATGGCCCCGGATGTGAAGCTACTCACAGGGGAGCACTTTTTACAACCCAAAGGTTCTTTTCCGGAGGAAGATCAACCATTACACAAGTATGGTTCTATATATGGAATCTATTTCTCTCTTTAGCTTCTTTCCAAAGCATCGCTTTTGGAGATGACAATTCTTTGTTAATTGTCCATGGTTCGTTCTCAACCATACAAGCTAGAAGGTATGGAACAAGTCTTTGTCCTCTCTTTGCTCCTTCTTGGTTCAACATCTAGAATCCCGAGTTCTGCGGATATCCGGAATATTAAGTTCCGGATATCCAAGCAACTTTCGAGTCTGTAGATACGGAACGTCTAGTTCGGACGATCGAAAGCCCTCGCGGGTTCTTGTTAACCTTGAGCAATTACTCCTTTTTCCTATTTCAAGGAAAGTTATCTTCAATGAATTCGATTTTTGACGCCAAGAGGCGATCAACACTATCGTTATTTGCGGATCCAAATGGATATGCAATCTACGATCTTAGGTACAACTTGACATGTTTCGGTATTCCAACTTTTACCAAGCCACCCCACATAATTTGGGCGTACGACTTTGCGCTTGGCTAACACCGTTGGACCGAAGTGAGAAATGAACGATCGTTTAATGAACGATGCTTCACATTCTCCCCTCTATTGCTACGAATTTTGCAATCCATAGGCATAGTTGATTTTCAACTTCACTTTGTAGCGCTTATCCGCTTCAACAACTTCATCTTTGCTTTTCAACAAACAAAGGATTCCATACGTTGTACCATCATCAATGAAGATCACAACGTACTTGTCTCCCCCTCTATTTTGTATAAACTTCAAATCACCCAATTAGGTGTGACTAAGTTCTAGAGGAGCGGTGCTTCTTTCGCTATTCCCTTGACGGAATTTGGAAAGGTGATTTTGCCTCTTCATCTACCTCACATTTATTTTGAGGGTTTATGTCGACGGTAGGCAACAATCTCAACATCGTTAGCTTTTGAATGACTTGCTATTTAACGTGTCTTAATCTATGATGGCATAGATGCACGGATTACAAATATATCATTCATTTGGCTACGGACATACTTTGTACCATTCTTAGTTATTACGGACTGTTGGACTAATCTCAAACCAAACTTGACCAACGGCGTCCCTTAAACCAAGTTAGGAATATGTATCACCTCATCTTAGAGTGATCACAATCCATGAAGTCCTATTGAGGACAACCTCTCCAACCCCTTTGATTTTAGAGGTGGCGTTGCTTCACATGAACAACCTTTTGCCGTGGTTAGGGCGTAACCGGATCATATGTGATCTCGATACTCGGGTCCATTCTAGTTGCTTTGGCAGACTGAGTGTCCAATTTCTTTACTGCCTTTATTTAGGCCTTCAGATCATTTAGGACCTGGAAACTCTGGCCCACCTTACTAGGCCTTTATTTAGGCCTTCAGATCATTTAGGACCTGGAAACTCTGGCCCACCTTACTAGGTGTCCATTACTTTTCCTATGAAATGAATTCTGGCACCACTCCAGTCGCCGGAGGCTTTATATGATTGAGTGTCCAATATCATCATATCAAAGGAATTTTGGCCCACTCCAGTCGCCCGGAGGCTTTGTATGACTGAGTGTCCAATATCATCCTATCAAAGGAATTTTGGCCCACTCCAGTCGCCCGGAGGCTTTATGTGACTGAGTGTCCAATATCATCCTATGAAGGATCTTCTGCCAAATAGTATGACAGGCTCAACGCCTTTAGCTTTTAGACTCCTTCCGTTAAGATTGGTGCCCGATAATTCTTGGCGCTTACTTAAGAGTGGTAAGAGTTTTCGCACGCTTAGTGGATCTTTCTCCATTGTATGTGCGACATACTTTACACACTTTAGTAATTACACTTAAAAGGACGGATCTTCTTAAGTCGTTTACAAAATCCAATCTTTAAACGGAAAAGAAGATGAGATTAAACTTCGATTTGTTAAAGCATAAGGAATATAAATTATTTTCATATTCCTCCTTACTTTAATCCATTTTTAATCGAGACATAATTTAATCTTTATTCTTGACAAGTAAGAAAAACTACTTATCCCAATTTCGGATTCTGGCTCACTTCAGTCACTTCATCAGACTGAGTGTCCATTTCCTTCTCACCATTATTCGGATCCTTTGTCTAGGACGATATAGGCCTTCGCTACAAGATAGAATAACATCTTCGCTTCTTCTCTTGTCCCGGTTGACATCCTCGGCTTTCGAGAGCGCTTGTTTCCACCGGTCTTGGTAGCGGTGACACCATGAACACGTTCATCATCATCACTCTCTTCTACCAGAAAACCATTTCCATATCCAGATTTGGTCACACAACTTTTGACCGACATCTTTCGAACACTAATAGTAATACAATACAAATATTGTCTTAAGTTATTGGGAGATTTGCTCTATGGTACTTTATAAAGCAGTACGGGAAGTATTTAACTATTACAAGTATTCGAAAGGATAAACAAAGATTTCAATAAACCAACATGGAATCTGAAATTACAATCGTTACACAAGTAAAAACTGTAAATTTCAGTTTTGTAGAAGACGGAAAAATGTAAATTGTTTTTGCTGAGTCGAGTGTAGCACTCTGTCCTTAAGACAATATTGCCCCGTATGTATCCTTTATACGTCCTGGACAATTTGTCTCCCAAGATAAAACAACAATGGAACCCTTGAGCAAAGGAAACTCAAGAGCTACCGTGAAGAATATTGAGTAACGAAATGATGGTTGGAAGTTGTAGGAAGAAGATTTTTTTCTGGTTGTGTATTTTCGTGCATATCAAGTGTACTCAACAATGGTGCAAGGGGGTGTTTATATAGGTGAGGAATGGACCGATTTATCGCCTCAAAACGCCTCCATAATAGCCAAATAATGGCCATTATGGAGGTAGTAAAGTCACCAACATAAATGGGAGAAAGACCAACGGATTTGGCCATTATAGGAGGAGTAATTCACCAAAATAAATGGCCGAATTGAGTGCTTGGCTTTTCTCGTCTTGACCGTCGAAATTCGAACTTCGGGGACCAAACCGTACATCTTGAAACTTCGGGGACCAAACTGTACATCCGAATTAATTCTGGTCCAAATCGTATATCTGAAACTTCTGGGATCAAACTCGTACTTCGGCAAAGTTTTCTGGCCCAAAAAGATAATATCAGAAGACCCACAGCCCACAGCCCGTGACCCGTGACCCGTGTGTGGTCTTTCCTCGAACCGAAGCACATCTAGGTCCTCCCTCCTTTAAACACATGGGATACCCCTTGGGGTCCCAAACCCCAAACCAATTTCAAATTTTATATACACAACAATTCTTTCTTCCTCTACCGATGAGGGAGAATTACACACAATACCACACTTTCCATGCTTCAAACACCTTACTTCGTGAACCAATATCTCTTACATTTCTCAATGAAATTTGACGATTCTTGGCCCTACGGTTATCTACGTACTTAGTAGATCATGCATGTGTGAAGAACCGGATTCTCCAACATACGTTACACTAGTGTTTAAGCCGTTAAAGTTGGTCGGTCGCAACTCCCGCCAAAGGCAAATTTCCAACAAGAAACTCACTAAATTCTTATAAATATTTGACTGTGAGCTAAGTTATTATTGTATATTAACTTGGAGTCCTTGTAGGGACCATAAACTTTAAATTTTGGATCCGCGTCTGATGTCAGATCGAATAAAAGGTTTCAGCTTAAATGTAACTCAGTCATTGCTTTGTTTGTCATGAACAGATATAGAGCGGTCACGAGTGCGTACTATAGGGGAGCTGTTGGAGCATTGTTGGTTTACGACATAACAAAACGCCAAACCTTCGATCACATCCCACGCTGGCTTGAAGAGTTACGTGCCCATGCCGACAAGAACATCGTGATTATGCTGGTCGGAAACAAAACCGATCTTGAAGATCAACGAGCTGTTCCAACCGAGGATGCTAAAGAATTTGCACAGAAAGAAGGATTATTCTTCTTAGAGACATCTGCGATGGAGGCCAGAAACGTTGAGGACGCCTTCTTTACTGTTTTGACGGAGATCTTCAATATCGTGAACAAGAAGAATCTCACTGCGGGTGATGATCAAGCGAATGGTAATCCTGCTTCTTTAACTGGAAAGAAAATTCTTGTACCTGGTCCTGCACAAGTTATTCCAGAGAAGAAAGCATGCTGTAGATCTTAAGATATTGTGATTTTTTCCAACAACAAAAAAAAAAAGGATCTTGAGATATTGGTATTTAGTGTTTCTTTTTCATTCTTTGGGTGTCAATCAATTTCTTGGGTATGTTAGATTTCGAATTCATCTCATAGTGATTCTTGAAAGTCTTTTTTGTTTATATATCTATGATGTTATTTTTGTACTGTTTTAATAAAAGGCAATAGTTATATGGTTTTTTCTGTTGACAATATCCGCTGATTACATAAGAGATAATTGCACTCTCGTTCCTTCAGTTATTGATGAATTCTAGTAGCGGTCCTTGTAATATTTGGCTAAGCTCAGTTATTGATGAATTTTAGTAGCGGTCCTCGTAATATTTGGCTAAGCTCATTTAACCTTCAGCTAACTAAGATATGTGTGTTTGGTTCCAAATTTAGGAAGTATGTGATATTTAGATTATTCTTATAGCTACATTTCCCTAAATTATGGAGTAACAAAACAAATTTAACACAATTCATTAATCTTGTGAAAATTAGTACTTTTACTGGTGCTTGTTAAATGCAAGGGGTAGGTTTTAAATATTTAATTAGAGAAGGGAGGACAGAAATAAAAATCTCCTACCTAATAGAGAACCTATATTATATACAACATGACAGAAAGGATAGCAAAGACCTAAGATCCTTACATGTGAAAAATTGTCCAAACAACTTACAATGTCTTCATGTGTGACAAAATGGTCATTACAAAAAGGTAGATATGAAGACATCAAAGTTGATTGCATTAGCCGGATCAGTAGATTTCAAATATCGGATGATTAAATAAAAAAAAGAAAGTATTCATCGATAACCAAGATATGCCAACTCAAAGAGGGAAATACAATGAGCATTAGTGGTCTTTTTTGCCCTCGCATGCTACTGGAAAGAGAGAGTCGTTGTGATTCTTTCCTTTGTTAAAAAATGACTGTACATGAAGGCGGTTTTTTTCCGATATTTCAGGACAAAAATAAAACTTTTGAAAATTCTTTTCATAACCACTAATGTACTTTTGTTTATAAGAGTTAAAATAATGCAGATCTTCCTTTAGTTGGTCCATATATATTACGTATTTGTTTAATTTATATGAATTATATTCCATTTAATTGACAAAGCGTTTTGCCCATAAAATAGTATCTGGTTAGATCTAACGACTAACAATGCGGTACGTTTGTTTAAAATCAGGTAAAATTATTCTTTTCATTTTGCTATAATTTGACATGTTGGAGTAAGATATAATCAAATATAAAAACTTAACAAGTTAAGTGGTCAAATTTTAAATCAAATTGTGGCTACATTTACAGAAAATTACTCTTATTTAAACCGTTTAATTTCCACGAAGTTGGGCCCTGTCTCTTTTAAGGGTCGTTTGGTTGGTGGATAAGGGATTATCGAAGTTGGGCCCTGTCTCTTTTAAGGGTCGTTTGGTTGGTGGATAAGAGATTATAGTACCGGAATAAATTGTGGGGTTATTTATCTCATGTTTGGTATGATTATTTATATTGAACCCGTAGGAAGGGGGAGGACCCGCCGAATCTCATAATTATGATATTCTTTTTATCACAATCTATATGGGATAACAACTCCGGGATTAGTAATCCCAAGATAAAACCCAAATCTAACGCATTTTCCCTACTCCAAAACTTCTCCCAAAGTTTTCAAGTAAAAACAATGATAAATTTTATCCGGTTTAAGGCAAACACATGGTTATTAACATATTGTATATCCCATGATTAGTCAATCAACCAAACAACAACTAATAAAAATATATCACTAAACAAATTTGTCATCAACTCATCATATAATGCCCATATATAATTCCGTGATAATTTGTTCCCCAACCAAACGACTCCTGCTATGTACTAACCAGGGCAGAAAGTGGAAACCAAATTTAGGCTCAATGGCCATAACTATTGTACTTCATTCAACATATTGAATAAAACTTTAAAATACATAAATAAGGGGATTCTTCAAACCATCTTCATCTAAGAACTATCTTTGTAGATATACTATTGAATAAACTTGAGCAACCTAAAACAAGCAATTACTAAATTTCACAATCATGGTACACCTATAACAACTTTCAAAATTGTTAGTTTAATGTAGGAGTTTTCTCTCATGGTTCTTTAGTATCTTCTTTAACTTCATCATCCACTGCTTCAACTATTTCATCTGCCTTGGTAGTTGATGGCTCGATTTCTGGCAAGGACGAATCTTTTTCCTCCTCCACACCCATTGACATCCTTTCAAGAAGTTCTTGGCAATCAAGTGCAGTGACCATTACTGAGATATTAGACCTGCCTCTCCAGCAACCTATAGCGATAGTTGATGGATCCGCTTGAGCTTCTGACAGCGTCTTATTTTCTGCAAGAAACGATAAACAAAACTTGAACAGAAGCAAAACAATGAGGTTTTTTTCTAGGAAATGAAGAATAATGTGGAGGCGTTTGGCCGATATTTGGTAGTTGTTGAAAAAAGAGTACTTGAAATTGAAGTTCATAAAGAGCATTTGGAAGTTAATATTTGGACATAAAATTTACTTGGAAAAAAAACAGTTTGAAGTTGTGCGAAAACCATGATTTCACTTGAAATACTAAAATTTAGTATTTGTAAACTGATGGCCAATCTTCAACTTGCTAATAATGACTTCGTATTTGCGAGGTCATGGCCAAACACTAGAACTAACCTTTGCTCAGAACCACCACACAACAACCCATCAACAGCTGTGAGGCCTTTTCACCAAATTCAGCATCCACAAGATCACCAAATTTAATGCTCTTGTACTGCAAAAGATGCTTGAAGTCTGCAGTAGATGCGTACAATATTTGTTTGGTTATATGTGGCAGCATTAACGGCAATCCTTCAGATGATATGCGGAATATACAAGGTGCAGATGCACCATCTTTTGATGTTTGGCGCTCCTGCAATGTGGAAAGAACCAGAGCAAAAAAGTCATCTTAATGGTGCAATAGGAAAGAGGATACGAGAAAAAAAGACCATATTATCTTCACGCTCCTTATCTTCATCTTTTTAAGGGGAAAAAAAAACAGAAAAGGGGTGGGAATTGCCACTTTTGCTATTTCGCCTACCCAAACTAGTTTGGGACTGAGGCATAGTTATTGTTGGTGCAACTTTTACTATTATGATACAAGCTCTATGAAGAGAAGTTACGTGTCGAATTTGACAAAAAAAAAACCATGAAGAGAAGTTAGGTGTCAAATTCAGATAGACTTACAAACATCTTGAGCCCAACTGAAGCTATTTTAAGCTGCTGACCAGCTAGAAAATTGAGATGGAGAACTTCCTTCACAGACTTTGACACATAATAAATTCTCTTCACATGGTTCATATCGCTATTTCTCGTAATCAAATGTCCTTCGAATAGAACGGATTCCTTGAAACCGTAGAATTCCTTTATCTTACCCACAACCGCCTCCTCCTTGTAAAATATAACCGGATCAACCCCTCTCCACTTGCCTTGCATTTGTAACTTTCTTTTTCCTCTACCTGTCTCAGGTTCAGCTTTTATATCAGTTGAAGGTTGAGTTTCCTCTTTCTCGGTTTTCTCCAATATTTCACTGGGCTCGGTTTCCAAAGCAGTTTCATCTGTTCCATTGCCAACATCATCCATAGTCACATCTTGGCTACCAACAGAATCCACTGTCTTAACATCCTCGGCATTTTCATCTACTTTGACATTAATTGTTACACTTTCAGCTTGAACATCAGCATCCTCCATACTCGTTTCTTGGCTACCAACAGAATCCACTGGCTTAACATCCTCCTCAACATTCACATCTTTGACCTCAGTTGTTAAACTTTCCGCTTGAATAACATCACTCGAACACGACTTCCCTCGGAAAGACACAGGTTTCTTTTGCTGAAATGCTGCAGCTGCCAGAAGGAACAAATGTCAAATGATCCATCTATGTACTAATGAACAATGGGCAGTAAATTAGGGATAATTACATTTTTGGACCGCTCAAAATAATATTAGCCAGCAAATGTATAGGTTTTGTATATTAAAAGTATAAAAACAACAACATACCTAGTATAATCCCACCAGCTGGGGGTCTGGGGAGGCTATATTAAGTATAAATACACATATAATATACATATTGTATACAGAAATATACATAACCAGTGTATGTTTTGTATATTTTGGATGGAAAAACGTAATTAATTTCGGCCGGCAGACCAAAAATGAAAAAAAACCCAACTTTTAACTCACCCGGCAAAGGAGAAAGCTTTTGAAATACAGAAATAAAGAAGGCTCCACTATTCTGATCATGCGGCACTATCCTCATACAACGTTCCAGCGGTAGAGTTGAAACTTCCTCATCCGAGATCGTAGCTGCAGTTGCAGGATCTTCACCATTACCATTATTTCCATTATCAGATAATTGGTCTTTAGGTGCATCATCATTCTTCTCAGATGCATCCACATAGGTTTTGCCAGAGGGGAACATCCCCGGAACAATTGCATTTCTACGAGACTCAGGAACATCTTTGTAAGAAGCCCACCACACTCCTTTATCTCGAACCTGTGCGTACAGATGAACAAACAACAAATCAAATCATGCAGTATAAAGCAATGGAGCCTGTCTAGCACAACTTTGAATTGAAATGTTTCAAGAACTCATTCCTTTTTAAGAATCCAATCTGTTACTTTTCCTTTTTGTTCTTCCAAACGATTGACACTTTTCTATATTTTAAAACTAATTACATAATTTTTGCACTCCCGCTGTTACATTGACATGACCTGTTCTAGGGTCCACTGGCAAATAGCTTGGTACTAGGAATATTTTTGGTATTTTATGCATTATAAGCCTATATGTCAAAGGTCTTTGTATTTTTCTTGAACATCATGTCCAGTCAAACACCACCAAGCAAATTCAGATGGCGGGACTATTAAATTTTAAATTCCACCGCTAGAAGAAAATAATAACACAAAGCTGCATGAAACACATAAAAAAAAGAAATTCTCATGTTCGTAAACATTAATTTCCCAATCCTTACCTCCCTGAAAGTGGTTAAAGCTCCATGCATGCGAACTATTAGAAAGTATAAGCAAAAGGAATACTCAGCCGTGACCAAAAATCCATGAACCAGTTTCAGTTTCATACCAGAAAAGGGAATATATTCCAACTTTAGCATATCAAAGTTCCAGCGGTCAAATCGATCTTTTCCCCAAATCTTCTGACCAGATATACTATTATCTGAGAATATTAAGCCCCCCCCCCCCCCCTCCAGATATAGACGGATAGCATCATGAACTTGATACACACAAAATCCCACAATCATGTAACATTAGCTGAAAAAGGAGATCGTTCTGTGGATATACAATGCATCTTCAAACACAACTTTCTCTCCTTTTGTACATACTGGATTATAATAGACACGGCCCTCTGGTCCCGGGGGGTGGGGATTGGGTCGCACATAGACCCCAATATGTTATATAGAGATCACATAGTATGGAGAAAAGACATGAAAGTTAAGGATGAAGTTTTTTACCACACCTTCCATTTTTTAAGACCTGGCCTACGAACAAGCTGAGGAAGCTCACTGGACACATCGACGAGTTCAACGGACCCCCCACATCTTCGCAAGATCTGCAATATCAAAAGACAGTTCGGGAGGAGGCACATCAAGTTTTAAAGTACTTGCGAAATTCCAAGGCAACACACATACATAGTTACATATATGTGTGCGTGCATGTAATGTAAGCTCAGCTTCTCAGGAAAAATTATACTGATTAATCATCAGCCATCTGTAGTGTCACAAGAAGCAGGAAAACATGTTGCAATGGTTGCAACACTTGGGACAAAACATTCAACTACCAAGTTAAAGAAGCTTTGCCGAACTTAATGATATAATTGTACACCTATCAAGAATAAACCCAAGTACTTCTCTTGAAACCCTTTACAATACCAAACAATTCTATGGACTACAAAGGGTTATTAAAGGATTTAAGCTGATCTAACAAGACAGTCATTTAACGAATAAAAAAAAAAGTGTACTTCTGTCATATCAACAGTCCACATGAAAACAATAAGTGCAATACACGAATTCAAATAACCCGAAGGTAGGGTAAGGTAGAAACTGGAAGGAAGAAATTCAGCATGGCATTCAACAACGAAAAGTTTGCAGCAAATGCTAGGACCTAAAGCTCCATTAGAGGTTCCTTTTGCCTAGGTCTCCCCACTACTACAGTTAACCATGACCAGTCACTTAATACTTTTCTTTTCTCGTGGAAAACCTTTTCACTCCACTTAGCCTTATCCCCCTCTATTTTAGTGATAGGTTCTATAGGAACCTTAGAATGCTCCATATTCGACTATAGTTCTGATGTTTAGCCTTTTAATCTTGTTAGAAATTTGTCGCAATGTAGAGAACTACTATTGTCTGAGAACATAAATTATTGAATATTGGAGTGAGAAGGGCCTAGATGGAGCAACATGGATCAGGATTTGTAGAACAGACTCCCAGTAGCTTGGGATTGTGGCATAGTTGTTATTATTGAATAAAAGAGTAATATAAGTAACAAAATGATAATTGAAATGCAGCAATCTTCCTTTTTTTTTTTGTTCAAGGGAAGAATAATTATGCCAGCTTTCTTCCTAATGAGTTACCTCAGCAACCACGGCCTCATTCTCAATGGGATTCATCGAGCAAGTTGAATAAACCATCCTTCCACCTACTTTAAGCAAAGACAATCCTGCAATATATGTTTTAAACCAATCACGTATCTACAGAAGGCCAGTCAGAAAGGTAAAAAGATATCACATAGCATTGTAAAAAGGGCAGCCCGGTGCACTAAGGCTTATCACATAGCATTGTATAGGCTTATATACAGAAAACTATAACAACTACGCCTCAGTCCCAAACAAATTGGGGCCGGTTAGTTATATGAATCCTCACTACCATATGTTCAAATTCATTTCAGGCCAACATTATACAAAATAAAAGTAAAGAGTAATGAGTATTAGATGTAATAAAAATAGAAAGAACCTCGCATGGCTATCTGAATCTGTAGCCCATGGAGACCATTACCATTTCCGGCGTTCCTGTATGATGCAAACATAGGGGAGAGAGAAGGTGGACATTAGAAACCATCATATGCAGTAAAACGAGAGTGATACGGACTACACATGGTATGTAATAAACTACCATTTCCTCCATATATCAGGAGCCTTGCGCAGAGTGCCATCACCACTGCATGGAACATCGCACAAGACACGATCAAATTGAAGTTGATTAATATCTAATTCCCTAACTTTTTGCGTCTCGGAACCATTTGCAATATTTTTATTTAAATGACAGCTCGGGAAGTGCTGCGCTTCATGGTTCGTGACAATCAAGTTGGCCGTAGACATTCTCTTTGTTTGGTGAATAAGAAGGTTACACCTTTGGACATCAACATCATTTGCTAAGACCTATATAAAGAGTCATTCCAACAAGAACCAAGGACGATGTTACAAAGGTGCAGATACTTCACATGAGAAGAAGAAAGATTAGACATTTGAAAAGGCAAACGGAGAAGCTAGCTAAGGAAGGAAGATGACCATTCCACTAGGTAATGTCCCTGGTTCAGCCAAGTGGTGTATCATCTCAAGCAACTGAAATGTTTTCGAACCGGGAGCTGCGCACACTGCATGATTATAAGAACAGTCAAGATACAGAAAGCAATTAGAATGAATATGTGAAAATAACCTAAACAGCTGCCAAAAGCAATTAGAATGAATATGTGAAAATAACCTAAACAGCTGCCAAAAGCAATTAGAATGAATATGTGAAAATAACCTAAACAGCTGCCAAAGGGCTTCCCTTAGGGGACCTATTATACCACTTCCCGGAATAGAAGACAAGGAGGAAGTTTGACATCACTCGTGACACAAGAAGGTCAGCTCACCAAAGGGGAGAAGAAAGGTCAGCACTTGAGACGCTTGCTTCGGTAGGAGTGAGCGGTATAGGGTGCGCTAGGTGGGGATAGCCAAAGCTAGAAAAAGCACAAAGCTTTCTGCTGCTGACATAAAAACATCTCTTTCCATATCTTCGGATACAACCCATAAGGGTTTGCCCGTTCTTTGTACATAAACCCTTGTGAGGGTTTCACGCAGTTTACTCATTTGATAGATGCGGTAAATCATGCTCAAATGATGGGCTTTTAGACACCAAAAAAGTAAGGTTAAACACCGATTCCAAGAAATGCTTATTTAAGCAAATAGTCAAAAAGGTCCAGATCTCTTCCCGGGTCAACCCACTCAATATCCTAGAGAGGGTAGGCTTTTGGCGGCCGCAGAGACGGCGGATAACACAGCGGATGATACGTACTTGGAAATAAGCAGATCATAGATAAGTTTTTTCATGGAGATTATTGGGAACGGAAATGTGCCTGGGTTAAGAACAACGAGAAAATTGCCTGTAGGGATTGTTTTATGCTTGGAAAGCACATTCCGCGTTAGAAGATAACAATTAACATGCAATGGTAATTTAGAATCCGTAGAAAATAACGTACTGTCAAGAGCAAAATGTTCTGGACGTACATCCAGGAACAGAGGAGGAACCTGAATTGGAGCAGTCACAAGATGAAGTCAATAAAAAGGAGACATCAAAAGAATCTGCAATTGGGATAGTCAAACAACAAACGTAGAGAGATGAAGGTCAACTTGACCAACCATGCTAACAGCCTCCTGTCTCGTAATGTTTCCAATTTCATTTTGTAGCTTCAAGAACTCATGGAACCTGAATGTTTATAGAAATGACCTCAAATTGTTTATCAGAAACAATCAGTTCAGTATGCACTATGCAGTTCAACACATAAAAGCAAAATGTGCGTTATTAATTTCCATGTGATTCTTCTTCAACAAGATCTATGAAATAATAACCAAAATTTATCTCGATAGGAATGTAAGATACCATATGTACTGTCGACAATGACCTTTTTCTTTGGGGATAAGCCTCCCTCCCATCCTATTTTGTTCGAACTACTATCTGTTTTTAAGTCCGTCCCAAAATATTGACCTCTTTATTTTATTTATGTTATTATAACAGAACGAAATCCCTGAGGGCCAATGGTACACGGTTCAGAAAGTACACGGTTTGAAAATTGGTAAGATGATGAGCACGCCCTTCTACCTTTCTTAACAATAATACGGGGCTCTTGTCTAGAACAAGGTTCGAACCAGTGACGTGCACTTAACCTACACATCACAAACTACGCTCTTACCACTAGACCAAAGCCCCAGGAGCAAATATTGACCTCTTCATTTAGTTAGCAAGATTATTTCCCTCCACCAACATGGAGTGATATAAAGTAATACTTCATTCGAAGTTTGATATGACATCTTCTCAACAAACTATAATAAATAGTCAGTTTAAATTATCCTCCATTAAACTGCATAAAATACTCTAACAACTCTTAAATTACAAGACAGGTTCAAACTGAGCCCGTCAGCTGTGACTGGAACTTTTCATGATAAATTGAAAAAAAAAAGCAACTATTGAGTAGGTCTATGGAATCTTGGATCCAGAATTTTCAAGTACTATAGATTTAAAATGTCAAATAAGATGAGAAGTGGATATTATGTATCCTCCTTACAAGAATATTGAGAGTTGAAGATGCTTTTTAGAATTTATAATGACCGTAAAGAACAAAAGTCATCTACATGAGCTCATGAAAAATTATATGGTATAAAAGCAGTAAAGCAGGTATAAGCTACTTGGTTGAAAAAATAGCCAGTACAAAATCATCGATGGCCTATGAATGATGCCTACAATAATCAATTGAGTCTACAGAAAGTTATAACACGAAAATAGAAAAATGCATCACTAACCTCTCAAGTATTTGGTTTTTCCTCAACTGGTTGCGTGAAAAATTAGACTGCCATGCAAGATTCTCTGGATACCAAGGTAATGGTTTTATTCCCTCAATCTCACTCCCATCTACACCCTGAATCATACATAAAAAATAGAAACAGTAAGCCATAAAATGATAATCCTCTAAAAACTGCATATGTAATGCAGCAAGTTCATAAATGAAAGGAAAACATATAATTCAGCTGATCAACCTCAGCCTGAAGAGATTTCATAAAATCGTTCTCCAACTTGGTTCGAATATCCATATAGCACTGGGTACTGCAACATTAGCAAAACGGAAAGTTCAATGTAATTTAACTTTATCAGAAATTGCTTTGTTCTTAGAGTTATAAGAACTTCTAATAAGAGTAGGCTACAACAAACAAGTTTACTTAGTGTTTACATACTACTTGGAACTTGAAGCAGGAGGATTTGCTCCCTTTTTTTAAAATCTAAAATACAGTAAAAGTCATTGTACAAAGCACAGGAAATAAAGCTTTACATATTGTGCAATTAGGGGTTATGCAGATATTAGTAATGCGGGGATTAATTATGTAGGGTTCAGTTACGCGAGGTATAATCATAAATGTATTAGTTATTCCATCTTCTACCCTACATAAAATAATACATAAATTGACTCGTAACTTAAACATGTTTTAGTTATGTGGGATTGTACTATATTAACCAAATACCGTACTTGGTGTGCTGAATTTAATACAAAGCAACTAAAAAGCTACCAAACATGGTAATTAGCTATGCTAGTTTTAATACATGAATAATAACCGTCCTAACCAGCAACCAAACTACCCCTTGGAGCTTATGAAAACTTTGCATGTGAAAGATAAATGGTCAAAGTTCACAAATTTAACTACATTTTTCTGTCAATCTTTGTATTCATTCTGTCCCAATTTATGTGACATTTTTTTTCTTTTCGAGATTCAAACTTCTTAATTTTGATTGTGTGTGTGAGCATAAAAAAATTTTACAATAAAATTTACATATTCGGAAACTAAGTAAAAATTACTTGAAGTCATAATAATTAATAATTTAAAATATTAAAAGGCATATGAAAAAATTACGGTCAAAGAGCAACTCATTTGACTATCGAAATCCGAACACCGTCACATAAATTGGGACAGATGGAGTAACATTTAGCAGACTTAGCTTCTTTTAGAGCAAAAAACACAACAATCCAATCTTGTTCAAATCCAATCAATTCTAAAGCCAGAAAGGCAAACAAAAGGAAACAACAAGCATTCATTAAACAATACTCCAATTATATTCCTTACAGTTATCAAGATAGCAAAAGAAGATTCAAATGGGGGAAATTTAAACTAAAAAATGAATACACATAAACCTTGAGTTGATCCTGAATGCAGCAGGCAATGGAGTTCTTAAAGAGCCAATAAAAGTATCCCATTCTTCAATTGGTACTATTCCTTGCTCCTACAACAAAAAATACTCAAAACCCATCACCCAACTAAATATATAAGCAGATACCCACATCCCAAATACCAAAAAAGACTACTTTTTTCACCTTACAATACTCATCAAAGGCAAGATTTTGACTTACAAGCAAATACCCACATCACAAATACCAAAAAAAGACAATTTTTTTACCTTATAATACTCATCAAAGGCAAGATTTTGACATATAAGTAAATACCCACATCAAAAATACCAAAAAAGACAACTTTTTTTTTTTACTTTAGTAGTATTTTCTAGGTATCGCATAGTTCCTTACTCCTAAGTGTGTATTGTTATTTGTTGCATCATCTGTTTTATATCTTGATATTTTGCTGTCGCATTTTCCTTACAATCTTGCATCAATTGCATTTTTTTGAGCCGATGGTCTATAAGAAACAACCTCTCTATCCGACAAAGGACAAAGGTAGGGTAAGGTCTGCGTACCTCCTACCCTCACAAGACCCACTTATGGGAATACACTGTGTATGTTGGTGTTGTTGTTTGTAATACTCATCAAAGGCATATAAGCAAATACCCACATCCCAAATGACAAAAAAGACAACTTTCTTAACCTTACAATACTCATCAAAGGCAAAAATTTTATATATAAGCAAAGTGCCCACATCCCAAATAACCAAAAATACAGCACCTTTTACCTTACTATACTCATCAAAGGCAATATTTTGACATATAAGCAGATACCCACATTACAAATACCAAAAAAGACTACTTTTTTACCTTACAATACTCATCAAATGCATGATTTTGACATATAAGCAAATACCCACATCCCAAATACCAAAAAGATTACATTTTTACCATATAATACTCATCAAATGCAAGATTTTGGGTAGCAAAGGGTTCCCAATGTTTCTTAGTACGTTGTTCTTTGTTGTCATCATTAGTAGTAGTAACATTGTCTTGTTGCTCTGTATCATCATGTTTGCTTCGTTTCCAAACATTTTCTCTGTTCTGTCGAAAGTGTTTTCTTTGAGTTCGAGACCTTCCTCTGCCACCCATGGCTGCTGCGAATTCGAATGGTGAAAGATTTTTTTTTTGTGGGGTTTATTAAGCAGAAACTGAAGAAAATTGGGCTGCTAAAGTACTGGGCTTACAGAATTGGTTATGGCCCGTTTGGTTTGGGCCCTTAGCCCAATTTGTACTTGGGCCAATAATCAGGGATGTTCGGGACATTTAATTGCACGGTTTAATTTTCGCCCCTGCTTCTCATTTAATGAAAATTTATGGGCCAAAGTACCTTATTAAGTTATCCGGCATAACTTCATTCGTACAGAATTTATGTCAGACAAGACAGTTTTTATGTAACTTTCCCGAAAATGCATAGTTTCTATGAAACTTTGTCTTGCGAATTTTTTTCCCGACTCTGCTGGGGTCGAACCGAGAATCTCTGATTTCATAGATCAGTAAATAAGGGTAATTTGACCCATAATTTTTTATTAAATTAAAAGCATAGGCAAAAATTAAACCGTGCAATTAAATGTCCCAATTTTTTTTTCTGAAGGGCGAAGGATAGAGGAAAACTGAAGATTGTTTTTGTAGGGTTTATTTAGTAGAATTGAAGTAAATTTGGGTTGCTAAAGTACCGGGCTTAAACAATTGGTTATAGTCCACTTAGTTTGGACCATCAGCCCAATTTGTACTTGGGCCAAAATTATCGAGGTTGTTTGGGTCATTTGCACTTCTGCGCTATTTTGTGTTGGTCTATAATTTTTTCCCCTCGTAACAAACAAAATTTCGCATCGTAATATTCCACGTGTTATGCCCACATGACTTCAATTTCTAAAAGAAATTATGCCCAGTGGACATAAGTATTGTTGTGAGGGACCAAAAAATTAAAAATAACCCATTTGAAGGGAAAACCGTCCAAATTCTTCAGTATGTTTGGGTAGAAATAGTGCTTACTATTCATTTTTTGGCCTTTTCTTTCAAAAGTAACCAATATGCGGTTTCAAATTTCACTAGTGAAACTCCATGAGAATGTGAAACTTTATGATAATGATACATCTGACAAATTTAAACTTTCATGACAATAGATACTTTTCAAGGAAGAAAGTAGCTATTTGTGAATTTTGCCTCCCGAAAAATAGTTAAGGATGGAAGTTATTTATCAAAAAAATCTATTGCAATGGCCAGTGGGAGATTAAAACAAAACAAAACAGTATATTATCATTAAAAGTTTAAAAAAAAAAAACCATACGGAAGTGTTAGGAACTGCAGTTCTACAAACTTGACCATTATTTTGTGAAGGGAAAAGTCCCGAAAGCAAAACTCCCCACCTGTATCAGAGGCCCCTTGGCCAGGTAGGATGTAAATTGTGGGATATGCGCGAGCGGTAGCCCTGCAAGGGAGAGGACCAACCGGACACGAACCCAGCAACAACCCTTGCAATATTTCAGCAAAGACTGTCACCACACGGATTCGAACCCGCGACGTCGGAGTGGTTGTACCCCCAATCACCTTGCCACTTACCAACTCGCATGTGCCTCTGGGGCCGACCATTATTGAGAAGTGATTAATGAGGTAACAGACCAAAGAATTGGACCAATTCTCTTGTTATTGGTTACCCCTAAAACCAACCCAGGAGTCACATTAGTTACTTGAGAACTTTATACTCTCTCGTCCCAATTTATGTAATGTACTTTTATTTGACACGCATTTTAAGAAATAAAAGATTTTTTTTGAATCTTATAGTCTAAAATAAGTCAAAGATATTTATGTGGTTGTAGGTCATCTCGTTTTACGTAAAAGATAAAATTTAAAATTAAATTATTATCAAATAAAAAAATATGTCATTCTTTGGGATGGACTAAAAAAAAAAGTTAATCTTTCTTTTTAAAACAGAAGTACTAGTTCAATAACGATGCAGAAGATTATTTGAAAACTTTTTGCCGCTATTTAGTGATACTTTAATTTTTGTATCTCGTAAGTCTAACAAATATTATATATTTTTTAGCAGGGTACAAGTTTACACTTTTTTTGTTAAATACAAATTTATATTTTCACATCATAATATTCTATAAGTCGTATGATTTTTGTTTGTTAAATAACTTATGTCACACCAAGCATAAGTTCAACTACTAAAGGATAAAAATTAAAGACCGACCCATTTGAAGGACAAAAAATTAAAGACCAGCCCATTTGGAGGCCAATTCGTGCAATTTCTTCGATGTAGATTCAACTTTTTTATTATTATTGCTTTATCAGACATACGGTATAAATATTTTAAAATATTAAGTAAAATCAAAACTTTGGAGAAAAAAAATAGTAAAATCAAAACTGTAAATAAAGATTAATAATGAGTATACTGTTTGGGCAATGAGGATCCTTTATCATATTTGCAAATTCTGAACTCTTTTTCTTATGTATCTAACTTACAACTTAATTACAAAAAACTCATCGGGTGGGAATTTGTGATATTTATGTATAGAGTAATTTTGTCGTTATAAAAATAGTTTAAACTCTGATACAATAAAGTAAACTTGAGTGAGCATTTATAAAATTATCCTAAAATCACATAAGCAACTTTTATATGTTTATGTAAAGAGAAAGATTGTTTCTTTATCTTAAAATTCGTAAGGTATTTGTTACTTTCTTTTTTTCATTTTATCAAAACAGCAATATATCTTTGGTAATTTTAAATCGGAAAAAAGTCATCCTTGTCAGTTGTCATGGTCCATAAAACCAACGGCAGTAGTTTAGTGGTTTTAATCAAGAATCTTCCCTCTTTTTTTATTTAATGATTTTTTCCCATCTTTATTGTGTAGATAACATTGAAATATTGACTTCATGTGTAGATAACCTCAAGAGATTGAGCCAGCACAAAATCATTATATTTTAAATATATCACTATATCATAAGCTTCCCAATGTGAAATAATTCTTCATGCGGAAATAATTTATCTATGCGGAAAAGAAATAATCTCTTGATTATTTTTATTGATAATGAGAGGTATATATATAAATATACAATTCCTAAATATGGACAATATAGGAAAATAATTATACCTTTTTCTATTCTAATTCTAATACATTTTCCTAGTACAAGACTAATACCATAATTACAATTATACATGAATTACATTTTGTTGAGTCCAAATCGGACCATGATACACACTGTCCATTACACCCCCGCAGTCATAGCGGGCGGTTGACGTACGCTGAGACTGTTCCTAAAATCTTCAAATAGAACCAAGGGAAGACCCTTAGTAAATATGTCTGCAATCTGGTATTGCGAAGGAACATGGAGGACGCGTACTTGTCCATGAGCTACATTTTCTCGAACAAAGTGTATGTTCATCTCGATATGTTTAGTGCGCTGATGTTGGACCGGATTTCCAGAAAGATAGACTACACTCACATTATCGCAGTAGACCAAAGTAGCTTTCTGAATAGGATAATGTACTCTAGTAGAAGATTACGTAGCAAACATGACGCAGACACCACATTGGCTACCTCTCGATACTCGGCCTCTGCACTGAATCGTGATAAAGTAGTCTGGCGTTTTGCCGACCAAGATACCAAGATATCACCAAGGAACATACAATAACCAGATGTCGAACGTCTGGTATCTGGACAGCCACCCCAATTAGCATTTGTATATGACACAAGAGTAGAGACGGAGGACGGATATAAATGCAATCCAAAATCAAGTGTGTCGTATGTATCGTATAATCTGTTTGAGCGCATGCATGTGCTCAATCCGTGGATCATGCATAAATAAACACACCTGCTATACTGCATAAGTAATAACTGGTCTCGTGAAAGTCAGATATTGAAGAGCCCATGCAAGACTACGATAATGGGTGGAATCCTCGTATGGTGTGCTAGACGTAGCACTTAGCTTCGGTTTTGTATCAACCGGAGTAGAACTAGACTTACAAGATGACATGACAACTCTCTCAATAATCTCTGTCGTATACTTTTTCTGTGATAAAAATAGACCACCTGCATGACGAGTGACTGTTATGCCCAAAAAATAGCTCAAGGCCCCCAAGTCGTTCATAGCAAATTCGGAACTGAGAAGAGACATGATAGACGTGCGTTGAATTTCCGATGAGGCAGTCAATATAATATCATCAACATATAAAAGAATGTATGCCAGATAAGTACCACGCCGATAGATTAACAGAGAATGATCAGACCTGTTGTGAGAAAACCCAATAGTAGACACACAATTTGCAAACCTTTTATACCAAGCCCTTGGGGCCTGCTTAAGCATATACAAGGACTTTTTTAGCAAACAGACATGATGATGATAATTGGGGTCCCTAAAACCCAAGGGTTGATGCATGTATATTGTCTCCTTAGGATCACCGTGTAAGAAAGCATTTTTCACATCCAGTTGGTGAATGAGTCATGCCTTCGAGAGAGCTAGACTAAGCACAATGCGAATGGTAGGCGATTTGACCACCGGACTAAATGTCTCTCCACAATCCATGCCAACCTGTTGTGTTTTACCATCACCTACAAGATGGGCCTTATGCCTCTCAAAAGAACCGTCAAAATTTTCTTTATGAGTAAAAATCCACATAGACCGAATAATGTTAACACCATGTGGACAGGGCACCAACTCCCACGTCTTATTTTTAATAAGAGCACTATATTCGTTATTCATGACTATTTTCCAATTCGGGTCATGAAGGGCAGACACGGGGTTACATGGTTCCTATTCTAAATATAATATATTTTCCTAGTACAAGACTAATATCATAATTACAATTATACATGAATTACATTTTGTTGAGTCCAAATCGAACCATGATACACACGGTCCTTTACTACCTAATGAATAAATATATTACATGTGTTTTGATATACATAGTTGTCACCATCTTCTGGCCCCCCCTCTTTTTTTTTAATATTTTAGAAAAGTTGTTACTTTCGAAAATCAAGACATAATTGTACACTCTACCTAATTTTCAGTTTTATCCTTGCTATTAAAAAGATTAAAAAATGATTAATTATACTAATTTTTCAATAATAGCACTTGCACTTCTCAATAACAAATAAATAAGAGCAACTCCGTAAATCAAACATTGTACTTAACGTTTTCTCAATGGATTTGAAACATTAAAAGATGCTTAAAATGGTACGGAGGGAGTCCTAGTTAATTAATACACATTTATCTCATTTTAGCATTTAATCATAATAAATTATTAGTATAGTTTATGGGTCGTACCTCTCTATAACAATATTTCATAATAACGATCAAGTTTTTCATGGTATTTTATGTTGTATGTATTTATAAAGTAGTATTTCGCTATTGCATTTGGAAAATATCAAACAAATAACACTATTATAGAGAGGTTTGATTGTAACATCGAGTGCAAAATAAATAAGAGATAATTTTATAAATAGACATAGTTAAACGTAGTTACATAGTTCAGGCATGTATCAAATGTATCCGCAGAAGATGTGCATTAGGCGGACGGGTATCAACTGAATCATGCCGGTATCAACGCGAAAGAGCTATATCAACACGTAGTGTATCAATGCATACCGTTACACTTGTGTGTTGTGTCTTTGATACAAAACTCAAAATATAGTTGTCTTTCGTAATTTTTTTTAAACTATAACAATTTATTATTAAAAAATCTAAATATTTAACAGGTCGTGTAATATTTTTAAATAAAATAAATATGTGCCCGCTTGATAGACTATTAGTTGATGGGGCAAGAATCTATTTGAGTACACATTTTGTAGTTGCGGCTATCATAATCCATGTCTGACATTCCAAATGGGAACAAAAGTCTATCCTCTTTCCCAAAGACATCCAATTATACTTGTTTGTTCCCCATTCTCCTTACAATCTGGTCCATTAATTCATTACCCTATCTAGGGTAAATATCAGTCCTTACATAGACTCAATTTTTTGGGATATATCTGTCACTCACTAGGTAGTTACATTTTCATAAAAAAAATTGAATCGGTGTGGTAAAATGATAAGTAATTAATCATTTTTAATTAAAAAATCGAGTTAGAAATTTTGATATGAGACACCTTTGTAAGAAAGCGTTTTATCCCTCTAATATAAGACTTCTTGATGCGAATTTGAATTTAGTCCAAACCTAATATCGATATCGAATACCAGATAGAAAATGAAAAAAACTAAAATCTCCACTGACCATAGAGTGATGGACATGTGTAATCCAATTTGTGTCAAGGATATGGTTGTATTAATGCTCAACGAAGCAATCAGACTATTGTAGCTATAGTAGATAGGTCTTACCACTTTTCAACATTAAGTAAAGTTTATACATATGTTGATTGATGATGTTGTCATACTTTCAGATATAGTGGTGGGGTCCTATGAAAGAAAAGGATAATTAATAAGTGATATTTGAATTAATTTGTGTGAATTTCAAATTTTTTAGTCAACCAGCTCCCATCATTATTAGATATCGATTAACTTTATTCACTAAAATATAGGTTGACGAGAAGAAATCACTTAACATATTTATATTTGTTATGTTTTATATCTCGTCTCTTATATTGTTCGCCCATTTAATAGCCATTAGGTTACCCTTTAAGAGCGAGTTGAAATCGAATCGTATGCCACTAATATACTATTTGACACTTTTTATTTATGTAAAATGATTTATTAAATACTTAATTTCTTATGTGTTAACAAAATATTGACTAAATTCAAAGAAATGAGTATATGTTTATACCTCTTCGTTAAAGATAAATTTCTCATTTTATATTCTCAATGATGTTCTTTGGTAAAAGAGTTTTAAGTAATATATACCGTTAGACGTTATATATATATATATATATATATATATATATATATATATATATATATATATATATTTTTTTTATTTTTAAGATTGTAAATTCACAAGTAAACATGCTCTTCATAAAACCTTTGAGTGACCTAACAATCAGAATCAAGAACTTGCGGAGAGGTTCTAGAAACTTTTCTATCAACACGATTTTTTTTGCTAGGTACAATATTCAGTAGATTCCTCAAGATATATAGAACTTCTGATTTTAAAAAAGCATCTTTCCATTTTTTTGCCAATTTTGTGTTAGATAATTTTGTACGTAAAGGTAATGTTGAAAAATTTGACACATCTATGGTTAGGTTTTGGTCAATTATTTCTCCCTACATACACATAAGGATGTATCACAATTCACAAAGTTGTGTAAAATGACACAGAGGGGGACCTCTTGGTACTGTTTGGCTCTTCTCTTCTTAAGCAACATTAATTTCATGGACATATATAAGGCAACAAGGACCCTCCAATTTGGACCACTATATACTGAATCTCTCAATATTCCAGGTTTCTTGCTCATTAAATCCAATAACATGATCAGTGTAATTCTATAAGTGAAGTTTGTGAAGGGTAAAATGACATAGTCTTATTCTTATCTTTATGGGCTAGAGATGGTGTTTTCGATAGACTCTCGTGTTAAATAAAAAAATAAAAATAGAAGATTGCAAAAACAATATGACAACAAAATAGTAAAAAAACATAAAATAATCATCGAGCATTGTTGTGGGATATATAAGATTCTCCATTCTTAGGTCTAGATCGGATTTGAAACGTGATAATTAAAAAATCCTGATAAATATGGACCTTATGTGTTACTAATCTTAATTGTTCGAGATGTTGCGGATACCGAGTGAAGAGTGAAATAAAAAAAGAAAGAAGAATGAGAAAGATGACACTTATCCTAAGTTGATGCTTTGGGCGGTGGTGGAAGAACTCTTTGTTTTGTAGGCGTGAGAAAGACATGTCGACAAAAGCTTAATTATTATGCATTAACAATATAAAATAATAGTATTATATTATCAAATTATTTTTAAAATATTTATATGTAACTACTCATAATAATAAGTAGAATTAGTTATATGAAAAATAATATATGATACTTGTTATAAAAAAAAAGAACAGTTAGGTACACTAAGCTTTTGCTATGTATGAGATCTGAGAAAAAACCGGACCACAAATCCTTACAACATTATCGATGTATGTGAGTTAAATCAAATCAATAATAATAAAAGTGGAGAGAATGTTATCATGAATGCAGATATGGAAGACCATAGTCCAAGATTATCAACAGTTAAGAAGATTAAGTGGTAATGTATTCTGCTTTCTTATCTATTCTGCTATGTGGAAGGTGCTCATTTGTATAACTTTTACTTTTCAATAGAAGTGTAATATTACTTTGAAGATTGAATTTTTTTTTAAAACAAAGTGGTAATGTATTCTGCTTTCTTATCTATTCTTCTATGTGGAAGGTGCTCATTTGTATAACTTTTACTTTTCAATAGAAGTGTAATATTACTTTGCCTACTATTTTTTTTAATGAAAATATTGATTTTAATTGAGAAATTTTAGTCATATGAGTATGTACTTTAGAACAATGTTCGTTAAGACTTTTTGGGGTCGTTTAGTTCTCGGAATTATATGAAGGAAATAATTCCTTGATTATTTTCATTATTTGAAAGAGTATATATATAATTTACATATTTTTATAATAGGAGAATCCTATTTCTATTCTACTCCTAAAACCTTATTCTATTTGGAGACTAACTATACAAGTATGGTAAATGTACAATACTAATTAGACTACAACATTAATTACACATTTGTACAAGGAGAAGGACTGCCCACGGATGGGCAGTAACTATGCTATACTAACCGAGAACAATCTATGCTAAATATACATATGTATATCGTGTGTATATTATGTATATTTAACACACCCCCGAAGTCATAGCGGCGGTCTTCGAACACTGAGATTGTCCCTAAAATCTTCAAAAAGGACAGAGGGAAGACCCTTTGTAAAGATGTCGGCAATTTGATACCTAGACGGGATATGACAGACGCGTACTTGACCACGAGCAACCTTTTCGCGAACAAAGTGAATGTCCATCTCGATATGTTTAGTGCGCTGGTGCTGAACCGGATTGCCAGACAGGTAGATGACACTAATATTATCGCAATAAACCAAGCTGGCTTTCTGAATATGGCAATGAAGCTCCAACAACAAATTATGTAACCAACATGATTCCGAGACCACATTAGCTACCCCTCGATATTCGGCCTCGGCACTGGATCGGGACAAAGTCGACTGACGTTTCGCAGACCATGAGACCAAGTTATTTCCAAGAAACATACAATAGCTAGACATAGACCGCCTGTTGTCCGGACAGCCACCCCAACCAGCATCCGTATACGAGACAAGTGTCGCCATCGATGAAGGATATAAATGCAAGTCATAGTCAAGTGTACCCTGAATATACCGAATGATGCGTTTTAGCGCATTCATGTGTTCAACCCTGGGATCATGCATAAACAAACACACCTGTTGTACGACATACGTAATATCCGGTCTCGTGAATGTAAGTTATTGAAGGGCCCCTGCAAGACTGCGATAGCGGGTCGGATCCTCATATGGTGCACCAGCCGCAGTACCCAACTTGGGCTTAGTATCAACTGGAGTGAAAGTGAACTTACAGGATGACATCCCAGCCCTCACAATAATCTCGACGACATACTTCCTCTGTGACAAGAACAATCCACCTGTATGACGGGTGACAGCAATCCCCAAAAAATAACTCAAGGGCTCCAAGTCTTTCATAGCAAACTCTGAATTGAGCATTGTCATGATAGACTGACGTAAGGTATCGGAAGATGCAGTCAAGATAATATCATCCACATATAATAGTATGTAAGCCAAGGACGAACCACGATGATATATGAACAAGGAATTATCCGACCTGCTGTGCGTGAATCCAATAGTCGAAACATAGTCGGCAAACCTCTTATACCAGGCCGTGGAGACTGCTTAAGTCCATATAAGGACTTCTTCAACAAACAGACACGATGAGGATACTTAGGGTCCCTAAACCCCCAAAGACATACACTGTTTCCTTGAGATCACCATGTAAGAAAGCATTTTTCACATCCAACTGGTGGATGGGCCATGCTTTCGAAAGAGCCAAGCTGAGGACAGTGTGAATGGTAGCCGGCTTGACCACCGGACTAAACGTCTCCCCACAATCCACACCAACCTGCTGAGTCTTACCATCACCTACAAGCCGAGCCTTATGTCGTGCAAACGAACCGTTTGAATTATCCTTATGAGCAAAAATCCGCATAAACCTAATAATATTAATACCTGATGGACGGGGTACCAACTCTCACGTCTTATTATCAATAAGAGCATTATATTCATCGGTCATAGCAATTTTCCAATTCGGGTCATTTAATGCAGACACAGGATTACAGGGTAATGGTGATTTAAGAACATTAGAATGTAAATTAAAATGTCTTTTTGATTTAAAAATCTCCCGTTGACTACGAGTGACTGGTCTATGACTCGGGGAAGAGGCGGGTGGATTTTAGGAATTTTCGGGACTCGGGACGGACTGGCCAGTAGGCAATGGGCCTGCTGGCCCAAATCGGGAACTGAAGCCAGAACTGGACACGGGAACTGGGCCAACACTAGACCCAGAAATAGTAACCGGAACTGGGCCAGAACTGGGTAGGATTGATGGCCCAGTTGCTGAACCCAGATTTGTAGACGACGATGTTTGGGGAGGACCAACGGGCAGTGGGCCCGCTGGCGGAGTTGGGGTGCGGGATACGTCCGATAAATAGTGAATAATATGCGGGGAAATACCATCATCCAAAAAATTATACGAACTAGGCCCGAAATTACTAACTTTAGCAAACGGAAACTTGGATTCATAAAAAATGACATGACGATTAATGATAATTTTATTAGAGGATAAATCAAAACATTTATAACCACGATGATTAGACGGAAAACCCAAAAACACACACGGAGTAGACTGGACCTGAAGTTTGTTAATTGTGGTGGACGGAAATAACGGATAACACAAGCACCCAAAGACCATAAGATGGGAATACGAAGGTGTTTTATTATATAAAATTTGTAGGGGGAAGAATACGTCAAACCTTTGGTAGGAAGAATGTTAAGAAGATATGTAGCCATTTGTAGAGCATGATGCCAAAAAGAAGGGGGTACGGAAGCATGAATCAATAAAGTGCGGACAATGTTATCGATGATACGAATTTTTGGTTCGGCTTTCCCATTTTGTGAAGATGTGCGAGGGCAAGAAAAATAAAAATTGATCCTATTATTTGTACAAAATTCCCAAAACTCCCCATTATCATATTCTTTTCCATTGTCACATTGGATATTTTTTATTTCTCGTTTGAATTGAATTCTAATGAAAGCTCTAAATTTTAAGAAGATGGAAAAAACTTGAGATTTTTTTGCTATCGGAAAAGTCCATAAAAAATTAGAATAATCATCCAAAAAGAGAATATAATACCGATGACCCAAAGAACTAAGAACATGAGATGTCCATAAGTCGTTATGAATAATATCAAATGAAATTAAAGTATGAGAAGTAGAGTCTACAAACGACAACCTAACATTTTTTCCCAAAGAACAAGAATGAAAATTCGGAGTACTACGCGTACCCTTACATGAAATAAAATTATTTTTATCTAAGGAAGACAAAATAGACGACCCCGGATGACCAAGACGAGCATGCCACAAGAAAGGGCCAAGGGCTGCAAACGCTGACGGCAAGGCTTGACTCGATGGACCGGAACTGGGTGTGATAGGATTAAGATCTCCCCTACTATCACACCTCATGAGGACTCCCCGTCTTAAAATCCTTCACAAAGAAACCAAATGGATCAAATTCAATAGACACGGAATTGTCAGTGGTGAATTTACGGACATACACTAAATTTTTAATCAATTTGGGGGCATGAATGGTATTTTTCAAGATAAGGGGTGGATGGGGGGGGGGGACACAAAGTTTTATGACCATAACTACAAATTGGAATAGAATTACCATTACCAACGATTATGACACGAGGGTTGCTCAAATTGGAATAAGACGAGAGAGTACCTGAATCGGATGTCATGTGGGTAGTGGCACCAGTGTCCATATACCAATTCGAGGCTGGTGGAGTCAAACTAAGTGTGTGTATTGCGGCCTCAATATCGGTCTGAGTAGGACTTGCTGCATGGTGGGCTTACGGAGGCCGGGGCCCAAGTACTCCTACGTGCTGCCCTGGCCCGTGACTGCTGCTGGAACCACTGGCCCAGTGGGCATTGGCCTCTCTAGGCTGCTGGGAAGCCCACTGGCCAGTGGCTGGAAAGTGTTGCGGAGGTGGGCCGTAAGGCCACTGTCCACTGGTCCAAGCCCACGACCCAGAGGCTCAAGGCTGAGACCAGTGGGTCAGTGGCGCACTGTAATCGGGATGGGGTCCACCGCCACTGTTTTGGCCTCCGCCACTGCTGCCGGAACCATCACGTTTGCCCACACAATTTTTTCCATTATTTTTCCGGCTATTTTTGCAGCCCCGTGAGATTGGTTTTGGTTCGAATTGTCACCAAAATTTTGAGGATTAGCGGAGGATGTCACCATGACCACGGGACTAGCACTAGTAGCTGCCTTTTTAGTCAAGCCGGCTTCTTCCAAGGTAAGCATGTAGCGGGCCTGATAGCCTCAGAAGAGGATTACTTTGACGAATGAGAGTTCCAACGCCACTATAGGCCTCAGATAGACTAGCAACCATCTGTAAAACAAGATGATCTTCACTAACTGGCGCACCAACGTTGCGGAGTTGGTCCGCCAATTCTTTCAACCTTTTGCAATATGCTGAAACGTTCGGGAAATTCTCCATGTTGACGTTGGAAAATTCCTATTCAAGGGTAACAGCTCTGGAATTTTGATTATCCTGGAATATGTCATGTAACCTATCCCACGCAGCCATCGCCGTAGCGTCTGGCTCAATAATCATCTGCAATAGGTTGGTAGAGATAGTAGAATAAATCCACTGAAAATCGGCGGCATCAAGTGTTATCCATAACTTAGGATCATCCTCGCGTGTAGGCACCTCCGTATCACCAGGAGTCGCAGGGATTATGTGATGGATGACTTGATGCGAAAGAGCGTGAATTTTGAACAACTCGTCCCACGTCGCGTATTGGACGTTTTCTATTTCAAGAATTAGAGGGATATGATTCTTGGTATTAGAAACAACAAGGTCGTGCCACGTCGCGTATACCTATTCAATTTGGGGTTTGGATTTTATTTTTTAATTTTTTTTCCCGTTGGACTAGTGCAAATTCAGCATGCTTCACATCCAAACAGTCGCTTTTATTTATCTAGATTATCATCGACCAAAATGGTCTAAATTGTCCTAAGGAGTGACTTATTATAGAGTAAGGTGGTTTATTTCCAACAACAACATACCTAGTGAAATCCCACAACGTGGGGTCTAGAAGGTGGTTTATTTCCAGTTTGGCTTATTTTCTGCTTTATTTCCTCCATTGTCTCTTTTCTTGATCAAATCCATTATCTTTCTGGATCAAATTCCTCCATTATGTTTTCATAAATAAAAATTTTACAAAAAATTACATAAAAATAATAGTCTATTAGGGGTAGGTAGATGATGGTCAAATCATCAGGCTCTTTCTCGAGCCTTTCAAAAATTACACATATAGAATGTGCATTTTCAACCACTGTATGTCATCTCTGAGCCCCATGAAGAGACGCTTCATATCATTTCTCAAGAGGAGTACGTCGGGTGAAAGGCGTAGACGACGGTGGTAGTGATTGCGTCGTGGTCAAGCTTGAATCCTTCGAGTCAGAATAGGGGATCAATATCTTCATCAGAACCAGACTGAACCATACTCAGTAACATAACTATCACCTCGATCATCTTGATGTTCATCCAAACTTCCATGGGGTCTGAGTAGGCCTCACCATCAGCTTCTACAATTCTTTTTCTTTTTCCTTCTCGTCTAACAACTTCTTCACTACTTTTTTTTAATCTTTAACAGTCGCATTAGAACGGGTTTGAACCATATCAATAGAACATGAGACTATTTTTCCTCTTCTTCCTCTACATCTAGGTATTCTTTATGATCTATATACAAATAATAGAGTGACGTTGATCAACCATAATATAATAATAAGAATAATCGACCAAAAGTCTAATATAGTTCATAATCCATTTGCCAAAAGCAAAAACAGATTAATAAAGATTGAAACAAGCAAAATAAGTATAAATAACACATAATAAAAAACATAAAAAGGAAGACCGAAAGAACAAAAAATACAGGATAAACTTTCAAAAATTAGAATAAAAATCAGAACTTTATGAACACCATGAATCGGAAAAAAATAAAAACTTTCAGGGCAATATGGAGCTCAAAATGCTCCGAAAGAGTTGCCAAATTAAAGAAAATACCGGGGACGACTAATGAACAATATCAAAGCTTAGGGGGAGAGGAAAAGTAAGTTGAAAGCTTCAGAGAATTTTAATTTGTGAAAGTGAAAGGGATTGAAGAGAGAGAGGGGTTTTTGTATATTTTAACACAAAAAGGGACTTAAATGTACTATTTTAAAACCTTCAACCTTTCAAAAATTATGAATTGTACCCGACCTACTCATCTTTACCTAATTCAGAAAAATGAATCAATTTTTTTTTCCAGTAGGCTTTCTCTAAATTAAGACTTACATGTGGCCTCTTTGCCAAATGCTCTCTTAAATCTTGGATGAAAAAATGAATGATATGTATTAGCACGTGTACTAGGTCACCTATTTACCATATTTTGTATTGTATAATTATAGTAGAATTGGAATCCTTACTATAGAAAAATTCAACATTTTACACCTATATATATTTGTATTAATGAGAAAGGTTCCCCAAGGGAGATCAATACACTCTTACATGGTATCAAGAGCCAAAACCTAAACATGTATCGGTATCAGGGGATATTTGTCTTGAAAATTTCTCTAACATGTCTGATTACTGCAAACAGTTGAAACTAGTGGTGGATCAATTATCTAACGTCGGAACACCTATTTCAAAAACAAAGATGGTCTTTAGTTGCAGGTCTACCTAAAGGTGAATACGAAACTCTCGCCACGATGATACAACAGGCTGATCCTCTACCTAGTTTCAATAAAGCCCGTTCACAATTGTTGTTAGAAGAAACCTGACGTGTTAAACATGACGAGCATAACCAAAAGGCTTTCGCAGTTGAAACGTCCCAGCAGGGCACCACTGCCACCGGCCAGCCACCACAGCCGGACCCAACCCGATCGCGGAACCACCATGGCGGTAGAGGCGGCAAGGGCCACGGAGGTGGGAAGGGTGGCAAAGGGCGCGAGAAAGGGCCCCACAGCCAGCAGCCCAACCCGCAGCCGCAACAACCCACTTTCCAAATTTCAAAGTTCAGCCCAAAGACTAGGTCGACCCAACTCATCGTCAGCAGTCCAACAACTGGACTGCATACTCGGGAGTCCAACAAGCGTAGTTCCCGCTCCACAGCTCGGGCGTATTGGGCCCAGGTCCAGGTTACAAAATTGGCCCCTTGCAGCAGCCTCAGGCCCATATCTCTCAGGCCCACTTCACTCAGCAGCCATTCACACAGCAGCTCAGCAGCATGGCCCCATCTGAATCGGGCTAGGCCTTCAACAGTATGAATATGCAGCAGCCAGATGATAATTAGTACATGGACTCGGGGGCTACATCTCACCTCATCCAGACTGCAGGTAATATTTCCAAATTGTCTCCGTTAAGGCATCCTCAATATATTACAGTGGGTAATGACCATCACATTCCAATTTAAGGTATGGTACAACCTACACCCAACCTCTTCACCCACTCTTCTCCCTTAACAATGTCATGTATGCCCCAAACATCATTAAAATCTTATTTCTGTCCGCAAATTTACTCGTACTAATTCCATCTCTGTTGACTTTGATCCGTTTGATTTTACTGTGAAGGATCTTCGTACAGGGACACCTCTTATGAGATGCAATAGCACGGGGAACCTCTATCAATTCCCTTCCATCTCCGCTACCA
Source organism: Anisodus tanguticus (assembly GCA_034509755.1). Lineage (NCBI taxonomy): Eukaryota > Viridiplantae > Streptophyta > Magnoliopsida > Solanales > Solanaceae > Anisodus > Anisodus tanguticus. The sequence continues at coordinate 49,750,980 of CM067545.1, forward strand.
GTTTATGCTCTCCCACATCTCTTGCTGCTATCTTTCCGGAAACTTGGCACAATAGGCTTGGACACCCCGGAGCCTCAGTTTTTAATTTTCTTAAAGGCAATAATTTTATTACATGTAATAATGAGAAACTTGCCCAAAACTGTGTCTCTTGTTCTTTAGGCAAACATGTTCATCTTCCATTTAAATCATCTACAAGTGTTATGTTTTCTCCTTTTGACATCATTCATACTGACTTATATTAGACTTTTGGTCGTGACTTCAATAATTCCATGTTTCATCATTCTACAGTGCGATAATGGTCGTGACTTCAATAATTCCATGTTTCATCGGTTTTGTACAAATAATGACATAGTTTTTCGATTCTCGTATTCCCACACCTCACCTCAACATGGCAAAGCAGAACGAATCATCCGCACCATAAATAACATGGTTCGTACTCTCCTGCTCCACGCCTCACTACCCCTGTTCTTCTAGGTCTATGCAGTCAAAATGATAGAATACGTCCTAAATATTTTACCAACCATCACACTTCACAATATGACCCCGATCGAAATACTATACCGCCGGATCCCCACCTATGATCACATTCGGATATTAGGTTACCTGTGCTACCCTAATCTCACCTCTACTGCCCCTCATAAATTAGCACCCCGATCTACTCCGTGTGTCTTCGTCGGATTTCTGTCTAATCATAGGAGTTACTTGTGCTACGATGTATCCACCCGTCAAATTCACGTTTCTCGTCACGTTACGTTTGATGAAACAATTTTTCCCTTCGCAAATATCCAAAAATTCAGCAACACGGTCTATAATTTCCTCGAGACTGGCACATCACTAGTCGTCCTAGAAATTCTGCACCGTTCTACCGCCACTTGTCCACCGCTGACCCCCCGAATACCCATCACTGCCACCTCCGGCAGTGACTCAGCCCTACAATGGTCTGCATTTGTACCCACCTCCTCTACCAAAAACCTCCACGCAATCTCTCCAGCTACTTCGGCCATCGACCAATCCTCTCATCGGCCCTATCTACCATCGCCTCTCGTGTCGCTGTCACACAACTATTCCAGAACCCCTACCCAACTTGTTTTCGATGAACCTTAGCCCATCGAATCATCGTTAAAATGCAATCCTGACACCCCGACACCCCAACCCCCGATTCTTGGAACCCAGACCGCCACTACACAATCACAGCTACAACACATCACCTCCTCACCACCGACATCGTACCCCACAACTCCTCACCCAACCCACGTCGACCGACCCAGATCGACGCCAATAACACCACCACTGTCAGGCCCCAATTCTGTCATCCGAACCCCCTACCCGTCGTCATACCCATGCCCGACACATATCAAATCCCATCTCCCAAAACTCAGATCAAATACCAAAAATGTCTCTGCCCCTACCCATCGTATGGAAACCCGTGCCCAATACGGTATTTTCAAACCCAAAGTCCAGTTCAATTTGTCCACTCAAACCGTGTCACCGATTACCAAAAATCCAAAATTAGCCAAACTAGACCCCAACTGGAATGCGGCCACGTGTGAGGAATTTGATGCTTTAACGAAACAACACACTTAGGATTTGGTTCCTAGAGTGGATGGAGTGAATGTCATATGATGTATGTGGCTTTTTCACCATAAATACAGAGACAGTGGTGACCTAGAGAGGTACAAGGCACGCCTTGTGGCTAATGACACTAATCAACAAGAGGGTATAGATTGTGGTGAGACATTCAGTCAGGTTGTCAAACGGGCCACTATTCGTGCAGTTCTTAGCATTACTATGGTAAGCATTGGCCTATTCATCAGCTTGATGTGAAAAATGCATTTCTTCATGGGGATTTGAAAGAAACAGTTTATATGCATCAGCCGCCTGGTTTTGTCCATCCAGCAGCCCCTCAGTATATATGTCATCTCTGTAAGTCACTCTATGGCTTGAAATGGGGCCCTAGAGCGTGGTATGATCGCTTAGTTCAGTATAGCATGCAGCTTGGGTTTATGTGCAACAAGTGTGATAATTCTCTATTTTTTCCCATAGGGGCAGTAGCATTGTGTATTCATTATTGTATGTTGATTATATTGTTCTTACTGCCTTCTCTGAGTTGTTAAAAAATGAGATCATTACACTAATCAAATCAAAATTTGATATGACTGACTTGGGGAAGTTGAGCTATTTTTTTGGGGATTTCCGTGACTCGATCTGCAGATACTATGTTTCTTTGTCAGTGTAAGTATGCATATGAGATTGTATACATGGCTAAAATTGCGAATTGGAAGATCATAGCTACTCATGTTGACTCTAGATCAAAGCTTAGTGCCTTGGATGGTGATCCAGTGTCAGATCCCACTATTTACAAGAATCTCGCAGGTGCACTACAATACCTCACTTTCACCAGGCTTGATATTGCTTATCATGTTCAGCAGGTATGCTTATTTATGCATTCCCTCAGGGAGCCTCATTTTACTACCCTCAAACGTATCATTCGATATGTTAAGGGCAAACTTGATTATGGTTTGCATCTATATCCCTCAGCTTCGACCAGGTTGTTGTCACATACGGATGCTGATTGGGCAGGTTGTCCGGACACGCGACGCTCCACCTCAGGCTACTGTGTGTTCGTAGGGGATAATCTTATTTCTTGGTCTTGCCAAGGGGCAACCCACACTGTCTCGTTCGAGTGCAGAAGTAGAATACAGAGGCGTTGCTAATGTTGTTGCTGAGATCTGTTAGCTCCGAAACCTTCTTTTGGAGCTTCAATGTCCATTACATAGGGCTTCTTTGGTTTATTATGATAATATATCCGCCATATATTTGTCTCATAATCGGGTTCAACATCAGCGAACCAAACACATTGAGATGGACATCTATTTTGTTCGTGATACGGTTGCTCTTGGTCATGTCAGGGTATTGCATGTGCCTTCTTCATATCGGTATGCAGACATATTCACAAACGGCCTTCTTAGACAGCTCTTCCCCGACTTCAGATCCAGTCTTAGCGTCCGGCCTCCTCCCGCTCTGACTGATGGGGTGTATTAGCACGTGTACTGGGTCACCTATGTTGGGTATTGATATTGGTGAATGGGAAATGATTGGAAAGAAAAGTGGGAGTTGTCCCACATCGGTTGTAGAAAGAAAAGTGGGAGCTCCCTCTTGTTTTATAAAATAAGCATTTGTCCCACATCGGTAGTGGAAAGAAAAGTTCTTCTACTTATAAGTAGAATTACTCCTTCTTGTCAGTAAATGGGTTGAGGGGGCAAGGACCCCTCGCGCCGTCGTCGTCGCTCGCTCGGCTCGGCTTCGGCTTCGGATTTGGATTCGGATTCGGATTCGGATTCGGATTCGGATTCGGATTCGGATTTGGATTTGGATTTGGTCAAATGATCTGATTGATTGATAATCTTTTTGGACCAATTTTTCTTTCAGAAAGGTTGCAAACCTTCAGAAACAGTACTTCCATGGCTATAAATTCGTTTGATTCCTCAGAATTTTACTTACGAATTTTCTGAACAATACAAAGTTCTTCTTCTTCTGCACAAATAAATTCTGTGTGATATACTACCGTTGATTGGTTCGCCGCTACCTGAATTTGGAGTACTACTATTCTGGTAAGATAATCGTTCTATCCTGGGAGGGGATATTCCATCAACCTCGAGTACTTGTGAGGGGAATAATTTCCTTAAGGACACACTTTGAACTAAGTGGGCTCGATTATATTCGAAAAAATTATTCTTATTTTTCAACACTGATTCTGTTTATTTTCAGTGTTTATTATTTACTGGTTTTTTGGAATACAGATTAATAACAACCTATTTATCATATTTTGTATTGTATAATTATGGTAGAATTGAGATCCTTATTATAGAAGATTCAACATTGTACACCTATATATATATATATATATATATATATATATATATATATATATATATATATATATATATATATATATATTATGTATTAATGAGAAAGGCTCCCAAGAGAGATTAATACAATCTTACCATATGTACATAGTATAACGTATTATCTTGCTCGGAAACTACTTCAATCAGTTATATCAAACATTTAAGCATGTGATAGTTATATTAAAAACCTTTAAAATAAAAATAAAGTGGACATGTGATAGTAATTTTTTTTTTATATTCAGCTTACCGGCTTACGCCATACTATTCATGGAGATAGTAATCCCGGTCCCTCAGCTCTACTATCAGTAAATCGCGGGATGTGCCTGAATGACTAAGGTTTGAGAACAGAGCAACTAATATCACTTACAATGTCTTACCCCAGAAGAGAGCAAATTGCTCCCACCAGGGTTCGAACTCACGCTGCAGACCTCCAACTGAATTTTAAGTTTTCCTCCTTTGTCATCCAGCTATGCCCCGGGGGACGATAGTAATTTCTAGCTTGTCCTTTTGTGTAGCATGTTTTTTATTAGTTTTTACTTTTTAAAGGCAAAAAAAAAAATGCCTAAAACGAGCTTGTTCGTGTATCAGCAAAACTAATCTGAAAATGACTGTAAATTAAAATAGATACTGAAATTTTCAAATACTAATAAAGAAATTATTTAATAGCTAAATTATCGTTAAGATGAATTAGTAATTAATGACTACTCCTATATGGCTTGAAATAGTAAGAATAGGAAGAATGCAACCAAAAATAATAATAACAATTATATCTTTTTAATTTTCTAAAGCGATAAATATTTTCAACGAATTTGTGCTTTTCTCCACTCTGAGTATTGACTCTTTTGCTTATCCAGATAGTTATTTTTGTTTTTGATAGCATTATTTGAATATTGTGCAACTAATTTACTTTAAGTTTCATAATTGAATTTTTCTTAAAATTTTGCGACTTAATTTTTTAATATTATTAGTGTTGTCAAGAAGGGGAGCCTTGTAGTAACTGGTAAAATTGTTACCATGTGATCAGGAGGTTATGAGTTCAAGTCGTGGAAACAGTCTCTTGCAGAAATGTGAGGTAAGACTGCGTACAATAGACCCTTGTGGTCCAGCCCTTCCCCGAATCAAGCGCATAGCGGAAGTTTAGTGCACATAGCTGTCCTTTTTTATTAGTTGGTTGTCAATTAACTTTTTAATCTGATTTCTTTTAAAAAGAATAAACTAGTTTTGTACAACAGTTTTGTTACGTCCTTGCTTAGTTCAGTTACAGTACTTGAAGTTACCATTTCCTAATCGTATTAATCAAGTAACTAATCCAAAATTAAGTGTAAATTGCTTTATTTATATTTAATTTGAGTATGGATCAAAATCTATTAAAAAGAAATCTTCAACCTTAATTCACTCTTGACTTAGCATTCAATAGTTCACATTAGAGATGATTTTCTGTTGGTGACATTTATATCAAATAGCTTTAGTGGAATGTTGCTAAATTTTTGTTAATCACGTTGGGGGAAAAGGGCAATAATGAATGCAAAACCTTTTAACTGTTTTTCCCTTAAATAATATTACTTCTTATTCATATTTGATGATGTGGCAGATTATAAATATACCACTTTTTAAATTTATAATTGAGGCAAGAATGTATATTGTTAACCATGGTTAAGTTATTCAATATGTATAAAAGACACATGATATATATTTATAAGTTTGACATAAACATCAAGTGCATTATAAATTTTTGAAACAAAAGGGATTATAATCATCAAATTACCCCCAGAAAAAAAGATCTTATCTTGTGATACACAATATTTACACAAATACACCAAAGAGCCTTATTCTTGTCTCTTAAAATTATGTATAATTGCATTCGTTAGAAAGTTTTGCTGATTTTTTACGTAATCTTTCAATATTTTTTCTCACATGGAACAGAAAAGTCGTGAACAATTTCAGTAGACGTTTAACATTGACAAATTATTAGTGTGTAAGTTTGGTGATCATACATAAAATTGATTCAATAATAAAATAAACTATTAAAATATACTCTTGTTGTCCCTATTTCATATGATTCATTTATATTGTATGGAGTAATTCATAATATATTTTTTTGAAAAATAAATAAATTATAACTTTAACCTTTACGTTCCTTTTGAGATAAAGGGATTGGTACAATGCATTCAAAAAGGAATTCTGAACAATTTGTTGTTTATAAAATCTTTCTATTTTTTACCTCATCAACCATCAAAACATGCATGGGATGATTGAAATTTCTTTATTCTTAACTAGCGCTCTGAACTTCAATTCTGCGAATTAAGAATTTTCTTATAGAAAATATTTTTTGTTCCTACTCGATGTGAATTGAATTATTTAAATAAATAAATTTTGATATCAAATGAATAACTAAAAGAATACATCATATCATCTATCCTACCCATGCAACAAGTGGGTAGGATAGAACTCTGAACAATTTGCTGTTTATAGAATCTTTCTTTTTTCTTACAATAATGAACAAAAAATAAGCAAGAATGTAAATCATATGATCTGGTAATCTACACATATGGTGAGATGGTAAATTAGGATTCATTTCTTCATAACCAAACGTCTTGAATTCAATTCTTATAAATGAAAATCTTTTTAGTAGGAAATTCTAAAAATAAGTAGTTCGGTGCACTAAGCTTTCACTATACGCAGGATCCGGAGAAGAACGAACCACAAGGGTCTGTTGTACGCAATCTTACCATGTATTTCTGTATGATGTTGTTTTCACGGCTCGAACTTGTGATCTCATGATCACATTTTAGTAGGAAATCCTATTGACGTAAATCTAAATTAATCAGGTTTAATAGAATATTTCCCAATATTCTTTCATTAATTGTATTAATTGTATATCTCCTATTTTAGGTAGAATTATAATCATTTTGTAATTAGATTAATTAGTTACCTAGTTTGTATCAAAGTAAATATTCTTGTAACCTTATATATATTGTAACTCATTCATCAATAAAATCAAGGAACATATTCCTTTATGGTATCAGTAGCCTAAAACTACAAACCCTACCCTAGCCGCCAATACACCTTCTCGCCCGCCACTTTTTTTCCACGTCGGAACCCTAGCCGCCGACCTCTCTCGGCCGCCCCCCTCTTTTCCCCACGACGAAACCCTAGTTTTTCTGGCCATTCTCCCTCCCTCTTCCTCCTAAATTTCCTCTTCCATGGCAGATAAAACCAAATTCCATCCGGCAGTTGCCGTAAACAACATTAAAAACTTCATCCCTGTGACTCTTGAGATGGAAAATGGTCAATACTCCTCGTGGGAGGAGCTTTTTAAGATCCATTGTCATGTTTACGAAGTTATTGACCACATCATCCCTCCCACGCCGAAGTCCACAGATGTACCATCGGCTTCGACTTCTGATTATGCACTCTGGTCTCGTTTGGACGCAGCCGTCCTCCAGTGGATATACGACACGATATCTAATGATCTGTTGCACACCATCATTGAGACAAATGTCATTGTCCGCCAAACGTGGAAACGTTTGGACAATATTTTCCACAACAACAAAACTCAACGAGCGTTATACCTTGAAAATCAGTTCAAGGAAGTTCATCAAGACGATTTTTCAAACGTGTCAGCCTATTGTCAAGAACTCAAGATGTTTGCCGACCAACTCGTTCACCAGTTACTAATCAACGATTGGTCATGCAACTTATTGTAGGTTTGAACGAATCCTATGACGGCGTTGCCACCATCCTTCAGCAATGCACACCGTTACCTCCGTTTTATGAGGCCCATTCGAAGCTCATCCTTGAGGAAACCCGGAAAATTAAGCGCACCACCACCGTCGGGCCCTCTCGGTCCGGCAACCAGAACAGTTTGCTAGAGGACCCACAACAATCTGCTTTCTCCCGTAACAACCGCCGGAGAAGGTTGTCAGTCCCCGTCGGCCGGAAACAGCTAGCAGCGACCGCGGTAGTGGCAGTAGCCTCTACCAGCCGGAAACAGCTAGCAGCGACTCCGGCAGTGACATCAGCCTCCGCCGTGGCTGTGTGGGCCCCACCGTCATGGGCCTCCCCTCCTTGCCCGTATATGACATCCTCGTGGACTCCACCTCAGAATCGACATGCCCAATCTGGCATACTTGACCCACGTCCACAACAGGTCTACACATCACAGGTCCCTCGCTATCGACTTATGCATCGACTGACATTGAGGCAGCTATGAGCACAATGTCACTCAACACTCCAGACAAAAATTGGTATATGGACACATGAGCCACATCTCACATGACGGCATCACAAGGTACTCTATCGTCTTATTCCAATTTGAGTAATTTAAATAGAAATATTATTGTTGGTAGTGGACAAGGCATTCCCATGTGTGGTTATGGTCATTCCTCTCTATCCCCACCACATCCACCACTAATCTTAAAAAATATCCTTCATGCCCCTAAACTCATTAAGAATCTAATCTTCGTGCGACGTTTCAACACTAACAATTGGGTTTCCCTAGACTTTGATCATTTTGGTTTTACTGGAAAGGATTTTACGACAGGGAGACGAATAATGAGATGTGACATCACCGGAGATCTCTACCCTATTTCAAACACCGTCAACAATCTAGCCTCAGTTCCCTCAACCTTTGCTTCTCTTTCGTATTTCTTATGACATTCTAAATTAGGACATCTGGGAGACTCGGTTTTACGCTCCCTTAGAAAAAATAATTTTATTAATTGCAACTGTATTTCTAGGACTCATATATGTTAATCTTGCATTTTTGGGAAATATGTCAAATTACCATTTTCTGCATCCACAAATTATACTTTAATGCCTTTCGATATCATACATAGTGATTTGTGGACATTCCCTATTTTGAGTACGACTGACCATCGATATTATGTATTGTTTTTGGACGATTATTCCAAATTTCTATGGGCTTTTCCAGTTGGAAATAAATCTCAGGTCTACCCCATTTTTTCTTCATTTAGTGCTTTCGTAAAAACACAATTTGAAAAGAGCATTAAATATTTTCAATGTGACAATGGCAGTGAATTCGATAATAATCAATTCAAACATTTTTGCTCCAAAAACGGTATTACCTTTTGTTTTTCCTGCTCTCACACATCCTCCCAAAATGGTAAAGCCGAACGGAAAATCCAAGCCATAAACAACCTCATTCCTGCCCTACTTGCTCATGCCTCAATTCCCTATCAATTATGGCATTACGCACTCTCTATGGCCAATTATCTCCTAAATATAATCCCAAACAAGTCTCTAGCTCAACGGTCGCCCACCCAAGTTCTGTTTCGTAGGAACCCTTCCTACCAACACTTGCATATTTTTGGATGTCTTTGTTACCCTCTCCATCCGATCACTCACAAACTCCAACCATGGTCTTCCCCGTTTGTGTTTCTGGATTACCCTGCCAATCATTGTGGTTACTCATGCTATGATTTGTTGAGCCGTAAAATTATTATTCACGTCATGTCCTATTTGATGAGTCTCAATTCCCCTTTGCCTCTCTACACTCGCCACTTCGACATTTATACGACTTCCTAGATAATGGCATAAACCCTCTTCTAATTCACTATTTACATAGTCCACCGTCCCAGACCCCAGCACCCGCCACCACCTTGGCCATTCCGGGACTAGTTGCTCACCCGGTTCTGTCGAAGGTGGCCCGGAACAGCCCGCCTCAGGGTGATTCCGCAGCCACCTCTCGGCAAACCGAGGTTCGACCGGTCAGTACCGTCACCCCTGCCCTTCCTCCTCTTCCCGGCACTCTCGCGGCAAACCCCCTCCCGTCCCGCATCCCGAGACACACTCTCGGACCATGGAAATACGTTCCATACACGAAATTCATAAAGCTAAACGGTTGTTTAACCTTTCCGTTTCAGTTGTCTCTTCCCCTGTCTCTCATAACCCGAAGGATGCCTTGTCCGACCCTAATTGGAAAGCAAAATGATTGACGAATATAATGCTCTTATTGATAATAAGACGTGGGACCTAGTAACCCGTCCATCTGATGCTAACATTATTCGTTCTATGTGGATTTTTAGACATAAATAGAAATCTTATGGTTCTTTTGAGAGGTACAAGGTTCGTCTTATAGGTGATGGCATGTCTCAACAGGTGGGAGTGGACTGTGATGAAACGTTCAACCCAGTAAAGCCGGCAACCATTCGGACCGTCCTCAGCATTGCCATATCCAAGTCTTGGCCCATTCATCAGCTTGATGTTAAGAATGCCTTCTTACACGGGGATCTTCATGAAACGGTATGTATGCATCAACCTATGGGTTTCAGGGATCCTATTCATCCGGATTATGTGTGTCTGTTTCGGAAATCCTCTATGGACTGAAACAGGCTCCTCGAGCATGGTACCAGCGGTTCACCGATTATGTCTCATCTATCGTTTTTTCACACAGCAAATCCGATCATTCCATGCTCATCTACGACAATGGTACATACATGGCTTACCTATTATTATATGTTGATGACATCATTCTCACCACATCATCTGATGCTCTCCGCCGGTCTATTATGTCTCTCTTTTCCTGTGAGTTTGCTATGAAAGATTTGGGCCCCCTGAGTTATTTCTTGGGCATCTTTGTCACTCGACATTCTGGTGGCCTATTTCTATGTTAGAAGAAGTACGCCGAAGATATCCTTGACCGTGCAGGCGTGACATCTTGCAAACCATCCCACACGCATATAGACACCAATTCCAAGCTCAACGCTGATTCCGACCCTTCATATTCAGACCCGACTCACTATTGTAGCCTGACTGGGCTCTATAGTACCTCACATTCACGAGACTAGACATATCATATGTCGTGCAACAAATCTGATTGCACATGCACAGTCCGACGGAAGCACACATGCATGCCTTCAAACGTATTTTACGATACGTCCAAGGTACACTTCACTTCGGATTACATCTATACAGGTCTTCACTCACTGGTCTTACTGCTTATTCTGATGATGACTGGGTAGATGTCATGACACCCGACGCTCCACATCTGATTATTGCATTTTCTTCGGAGATAACCTATTATCTTGGTTTTCCAAAAGGCAACCTACACTATCCCGATCCAGTGTAGAAGCAGAATACAGAGGTGTTGCCAACGTCGTCTCTGAGTCTTGTTGGATCCGTAACCTTTTACTTGAGCCTCACTGCCCGATTCAAAAGGCAACACTGGTCTACTGTGATAATATTAGTGCGATATATCTTTCCGACAATCCCGTCCAACATCAACGCACTAAACACACTGAGATGGACATTCATTTTGTTCGTGAAAAAGTGGCTCGCGGTCAAGTTCGTGTCCTTCATGTTCCTTCCAGATATCATATTGCCGACATCTTCACCAAAGGACTTCCGCGCATACTATTTGATGATTTTTAAGCCAGTCTCAGTGTTCGAGAACCTCCCGCTTCGACTGCGGGGGTGTAATAGAATATTTCCCAATATTCTTTCATTAATTGTATATCTCATATTTTATGTAGAATTATAATCCTTTTGTAATTAGTTAATTAGTTGCCTAGTTTGTATCAAAATAAATATTTTTATAACCTTATATATATTGTAAATCATTCCTCAACAAAATCAAGAAACATATTTCTCGTAAATTTACGACCTCGGGTGACTAACCAAAAAATCACATCACCTACCCTACTACACATGCAACAAGTGGATCCAGTTGGTTGAAAATTCAGAAAATGAATGAAAAAAGTGATTATCAAAATGATGCAGAGGTAATGACCCTACCCCCACCCCGACCCCCCACACAAAATCCAATTTGCCACCCAACCTAAAACAAACTCTTCACAATTGGCCACTTTGTCTCAACCAAAAACCCTATATAATGCTGACAACACATGCAAATCAAGATTCTCATTCATCTCCCTTTTCACCTTCTTCCCAAATCCCAAAATTTCTCCTCATGCACAAAAAAATCAAGAACCAATAGACCAAACAAGACTTTTTTTCAGAAAAAAAAAACCAAGAATCAAGAATGACTTATACCCTTTTTTTCTTCTTCCTTTTCCTCCAAAGTTTGGATCTTTCAGCCATGGCTGCAACACTTGGGCCAAAATTTTACTCAGAAAGTTGCCCACAAGCTGAATTTATAGTCAAAGATGTGATGAAAAAAGCAATGAAAAGAGAGCCAAGAAGTATAGCTTCAGTGATGAGATTGCAGTTTCATGATTGTTTTGTTAATGTAAAATTTTAATTTCAACAATCCAATTAGTACCCTTTTCTTGTCATTCTTTTTTGGTATATAAAAATTGTATCTTTTTGGTTAATTTTTTGTGTTCTTGATTTTTTTATAGGGATGTGATGCTTCTTTGTTGTTGGATGACACACCAAACATGCTTGGAGAAAAATTAGCTTTATCTAATATAAATTCATTGAGGTCTTATGAAGTTGTTGATGAAGTTAAAGAGGCATTGGAAAGAGAGTGTCCTGGTGTTGTTTCTTGTGCTGATCTTTTAATCATGGCTGCTAGAGATGCTGTTGTTTTGGTAAATTTTTATTCTTTATCCTTTTTTCCATTTCCAAAAAAGGAAAAAAGATCATCTTTTTTTTCTTTGGGAAGAAGATGGATATAAATATTTGCCCATCAAAATTCAATGGGCATTAGGACATGATTTGGTTGATATTTGAAGTGAGGTTGGAAAGAGGTATCAACTTGTGTTTTGACAAAAAAAATAGAGTTAGAACTTTTTTGAGTGAAAAGTTGAAAAGATTCCTAAAATATATTTTTCAAACTTTTAAATCTATATGTCATGTCAAGTTTGAGGTTGAAATAATAGATCAGTTTGATAAACAAACACTTACATGAAATAGTCTCTTACTATTATTTTAAATATTTCAAATCTTATTCATGGATAAACGACTCCTTAGATAAAAGAGATGAAATCACCATTCGTTTTTGGTCACTACTGAAATTTGAGGAACACAAATAATTGATTAGTATACTAAATTCTTGGACATTGTCCTGTATTATTAAAATTTGAGGAATGAGTAGGGTTTAAACAAATGGGAACACCAAGTGTTGTATAACTATGAAAAAGGATATGAGGATTATTTTTTGTCTTTTATTCGGTGTCTGGTATTCATATTGGAGCCCGATTAATTTAGATTCGTGTCGCGCACCCGATATGAGGATGGTTCTATCAAGGATACAACAACTAATATCTCCTCTTTTCAATTTCTTTTTCCTAGTTTGTCTTTTGGTTTTCTTGTTATAACAGAGCATCTTATTTGTTTTATTTTTTACTCATCAGAGTGGAGGTCCAAATTGGGAAGTGAAATTGGGAAGGCTAGACAGTTTAACAGCAAGCCAAGAAGATTCAAATCAAATCATGCCAAGTCCAAGATCAAATGCAACGTACCTCATTGACCTCTTCAGTAGATTTAATCTTTCAGTCCAAGATCTTGTAGCCCTTTCTGGTTCTCATTCCATTGGCAAAGGAAGGTGTTTTTCTATTGTGTTTAGGCTGTATAATCAGTCGGGGTCGGGCAAACCCGACCCCACCATTGAACCAAAATTCAGAGAAAAGTTGGACAAGTTATGTCCACTTGGTGGAGAAGGAAATGTAACAGGAGATTTAGATGCAACACCTGAAATATTTGACAATCAGTATTTCAAAGACTTGGTGAATGGGAGAGGGTTCTTGAATTCTGATCAAACACTTTTTACTTGCCCTATTACAAGGGAATATGTTAGAGAGTTTAGTGTAAGTCAAGAAAAATTCTTTAAGGCCTTTGTTGAAGGTATGATAAAGATGGGTGACCTGCAATCAGGCCGGCCAGGTGTGATTAGACGGGATTGCAGAGTGGCTAATAGCCACAGGCCGCGTATTGAAGTCTTGTTTGAGACTTCAAACAGAAAAGATAAATAATAGTCTCTTGTAATTTTATGATCAGGAGATAGTATCAATCAGATTGTTTCTTTCAATGTTTTATGGTTAGCTTTGTTTGGATTTTACTTCACAGTCTAGTCTTCTTCCTGGTTGGCCATGGGAGTGTCTTAAAGATTTTTTGTAGCTTATAGAGTCATTGTAAAGTTTCAGAAATACTAGAAATGAGAAAATAGGCCAATCATTGCATGCATGTTCATTTTTGTAAGGTCAACAATATCCCAAGCAAAAAAAGGCAAGCTAAATGGAACATGGTTAGTGAGAATTCATACACTCCAAACTTGAGTTTGGAACTGAGACGCAGCAATTGTTATGAAGATCTCAAGGGGCACATAAATTATCACCTACAAAATAAATTCAAAACACAATAATGTAACATGAGAAGAGGGCAAAAGTATACAAATGCATTGCAGTATTTTAATCTATGAATCTTATAATGGATGTAAAACTTCCAATTGTTGCTCTGGATTTGTTAGATCATCAATTCTAACTATAGACCAACCAAGAGCCAAAAAGAAAAGGACTATAAAGAATTAAGGTAGCAACAAGTTCACTGTAAGTCTTAACATTGCCAGAGAAGAATATATAAACAAAATCTCAAATCTTTAAGAGCATAATTAAGCTATTGAAAGAGAAAAAGTCTTTCTCACAACAATAAACTCAACCTACACAATAAAGCAGAGATTACATATCCCAGAGACCTAAGCAGCATTAGATGGCTTAGAAGAGGCAGATAGTCTAGATCTCTTCTTAGCTAAACTCTCGCTACGCCTTTCTCTTTGTTCCTTCAACCTAGAAGCAAGTAACTTCTGATATTCAGCAGCTTCAAACTTAGCCTTGGCAATTCTCTTTTTCTTGTCAGCTATTCTAGCTCTCTTCCTTTGCAGAGTTAATGGAGTAACCAGTTTCTGGATTTTGGGAGCTTTGCTCGTCTTTTTCCCTGTCACCCAAAAACCAAAAACAAAATCAGTCCTCATAATGACTGGCCAATGGGCTTCTGCTTATAAGTTTCAATACTTCTATCCAGGCACATAACTACTTATTCACAAAATCAGTTTCAACAGTTATAAGTGCTTGTGCTTGTCAGCTAAGCCGAACAGGCTTTTTTAATGTTGACAACTTACCAGATTTGGTTGTGAAATTACATCAGTACATGTTGATATAATTTCTGACATCGTCTTCTTTGGAAAGGTTGAAGAGCTTCCTGATCTTTGAAGCCCTTTTGGGTCCTCTCATTCTCGGTTTTTCAGTGTCTGTTAGTCCAGGCAAATCATTCTCATCCTTTTTCACAATAACAAGTTTCAAGACTGTTAAATATACACAATATATATATTAAATCTCGGATTTGGTCCCAATAATAGCTCTCGGTTTTGGTTGTTTATGTAAAGTAATTTATGGTAAATATTTAGTATCCTAGTTTAGGTAATATTGTAATATAATTAGTAGTGTATTACCATAAATGTATAGAATAAAGTTTTTAGAATAAAGTTTTTAGAATAAAGTAGGAATAGGATTCTCCTATTTTGTAACTTGTATATATAGCCTTTCAAGTAATGAAAATAATCAAGGGGATTATTTCTTTCATGGTATCAAGAGACTAGGTCTAAACAAAAGTTTTCTCTCCCAACTTTGTACCCCCTCTCGGCCGAGACCCCCCCCCCCCCCCCCCCGGGTTTCTCTCCCAAATTTTGTCTTCCGCTCTAAAAAATCTCTTTTAAATTTCCCCTCATTCTTTGTTCTTTCAATATGTCTAAGAACAATTATCATTCTGCCCTCATGGTTTCTAACGTCAAGAACAATATCCCTATTGTACTTGAAATGGAAAACGTCCAATATGCGACGTGGGAAGAATTGTTTAAAATTCACGCTATCTCCCATCAAGTTATCCATCACATAATTCCTCCCGCTACACCTCTTCCCGCGGAGGATCCTCAGTTATGGATTACGTTTGATGCTACCGTTCTCCAGTGGATCTATTCCACTATTTCGGTTGACCTTTTACAGACGATTATTGAGCCGGATACCACGGCAATGGCTACCTGGAATAGATTGCGTAACATATTTCAAGATAACCAACATTCACGTGCCGTCACACTCGAACAAGAATTCTCTCTAGTTCGCATGGAAGACTTTCCAAACGTATCGGCATATTGCAAGAAACTCAAGGAGTTGGCGGATCAACTCCGTAATGTTGGCGCACCTGTAACAAATAATCGTCTGGTTCTACAATTGGTTGTCGGCCTATCAGAGGCCTATAATGGCGTTGGAACTCTCCTTCGTCAAAGCAACCCTCTTCCCGCCTTCTATCAAGCCCGCTCCATGCTTACTTTGTAAGAAGCCGGTTTGGCTAAAAAGGCGGCTACCGGAGCAAGCCCCGTCGTCATGATGGCGTCCACCCCAAGTTCTTCAGGTTTTGTTGATAATTCGGGCCAAAACCGTACTCATGGTGGCGGCAAAAATAATCGTAAGAATAATAACAAAAACCGCGGGGGCAAACGCGGCGGTTCCGGTGGTCAGCAAGCAGGCAGTGGGCCCCGTCCAGTGAACAGTGGCCCACCACCCTACTGGTCCCAACAGTGGGGCTGGGGCAGTGGGCAGTGGGCCAGTAGCCCCTACGTTCCAGCAGTTCCTAGCTATGTGGATTTTTGCTCATAAGGAGAATTCGAATGAGTCATTTGCTCGACATAAGGCGCAGCTAGTGGGTGATGGTAAGACTCAGCAGGTTGGGATAGATTGTGGGGAGACGTTTAGCTCGGTGGTCAAGCCGGCTACTATTCGCACTGTGCTTAGCTTGACTCTTTCAAAGACATGGCCTATTCATCAGTTGGATGTCAAGAATGCTTTTCTACATGGTGATCTCAAGGAAACAATATATATGGATTTAAGCAGTTTCCACGGGCCTGGTATACAAGGTTTGCTGACTATGCTTCGACTATTGGGTTCACTCACAGTAGGTCAGATAATTCCTTGTTCATCTACCGTCGTGGTTCATCCTTGGCCTACATTCTGTTATATGTGGATGATATCATTTTGACTGCCTCTTCCGATGCATTACGCCAGTCTATCATGGCCATGCTCAGCTCTGTGTTTGCTATGAAGGACTTGGGGCCCTTGAGTTACTTTTTGGGGATTGCCGTCAAGCGTCATTCAGATGGTTTGTTTTTGTCTCAAAGAAAGTATGCGGCTGAGATCATCGAGAGGGCTGTGATGTCATCCTGTAAGTCCACTTCCACTCCAGTTGATACTAAGCCCAAACTTGGTGCCACTGCCGGCATCCCTTACGAGGATCCGACCCGCTATCGCAGTCTTGCAGGGGCTCTTCGGTATCTTACCTTTACCAGACCGGATATTACGTATCTTTGTTCAAAGGTGTGTTTATTCATGCATGATCCCAGAGTTGAGCACATGAATGCAATCAAACACATCATCCGGTATATTCATGGTACACTGGACTATGGTTTGCATTTGTATCCTTCATCGACATCCACACTTGTCTCATACACTGATGCAGATTGGGGTGGTTGTCCAGACACCGAACATGCCTACATCCGCTCTTTGTATGTTCCTTGGCAGCAACTTGGTCTCCTGGTCTGCGAAGCGTCAGGCGACTCTATCCCGCTTAAGTGCCGAGGCTGAATATCGAGGGGTAGCCAATGTGGTCTCAGAATCATGTTGGTTACGTAATTTGCTTTTAGAGCTTCATTGTCCGATTCAAAAGGCAACCTTGGTTTATTGCGATAATATTAGTGTCATCTACCTTTCAGGTAATCCGGTTCAGCACCAACGCACTAAACATATCGAAATGGACATTCACTTTGTCCGTGAAAAGGTTGCTCGGGGTCACGTTCGCGTATGCCATGTTCCGTCAAGATATCAGATTGCAGACATCTTTACAAAGGGTCTTCCCTCGGTCTTTTTTGAAAATTTTAAGGACAGTTTCAGCGTTCGAAGACCGCCCGCTATGACTGCGGGTGTGTGTTAAATATACACAATATACATGTGTATATTGTGTATATTAAATCTCGGATTTGGTCCCAATAATAGCTCTCGATTTTGGTTGTTTATGTAAAGTAATTTATGGTAAATATTTAGTATCCTAGTTTAGGTAACATTGTAATATAATTAGCAGTGTATTACCATAAATGTATAGAATAATGTTTTTAGAATAGAATAGGAATAAGATTCTCCTATTTTGTAACTTGTATATATAGCCTTTCAAGTAATGAAAATAATCAAGGAGATTATTTCTTTCAAAGACAGAAAGATCAGGGCTAACAATGCATCCACGAACTGATTTCCTTCTGCATTCTCCATTTCGCCTACCATATCCGCGGAAACATGGAGTACCTGTTTAATTGAAGAGCTTTAGACAATTCACGAGAGAGTTATTTAAAGCAAATAAAACCAAAGAATGCCATCAAAAGGACTCCATATTATACATACATCGGTATAGCAAAAGTCGAACACGACCAGGTGTTAAAACTCCTTGCTTCATCGGAAAACCTTGCTTGTCACATCCTCCCATAATCTTGAAGGCATAGCCCTTGAATTCCTGTCGAAATATAGACATTGTTATTAGACCGATGGAACTTGCAAACTGAGAACGTTGCATAATGGGAACATAATTATACCTCACCCGAGGCGTCTCCACTAACTTCTTGGGAAATCCTTTTGTCAAAAATGCTCGGCTACATTTTCAAAGTTAGGTACTTATCAGTAACGAAACCAACATCAACACTGAAAATAAGGCTATGGGGGACATGTTTACCAAAGAAATTACGTTAATACTGTTAAGTGAACGCTAGTAATAACCTAGAGAAAAAGCTAGAAACATGCCACAGTAGTTTTCCGGCCAATGGCCAGCAACTTCTAGTAAGCTACATTACCCAATTCAGCCTTAATGGATCACATCACAGAGATTTCAGACCAACATAAGCTTATACAAAATCCAAATTCAGTACAAACACTAATTGGGCATAGAAGGTAAATTGAAGAACGAAATTGGACAGGCATAGAGTCAATGAAGCATCATTAATATTTATTTTTATTTTTTGATAATCATGGTGTCCGAGCCAACTTTCGCGCACCTCGACTACGGATATATGTTACCTCCCACCAACATAGGGTGGGTAAAACTTGCTAAAACTTGTTAAACTAAGCAGCTCTAACAAACCATCTACTAAATCAACGAACTGTATTACGTTTAAATTAACAAGTATAGTCACATTTGCACACTAAACCACAGTAAATTGAAGGACCAATAAGCTATGAAACACACAATTAGGATAAAATGTAGAAGAAACCCAGAAAATAATAGACAAAAGGGGTCTAGAAAATGTGAAAAAATAGTCTTATTACAGTTTCTGGTCGTCATCGATCTGGAGCTTCTTTTGACACCCAGTTGTCGGATTCGCTATGTTGAACTGCAAAATATTTGAAATGAAAAAATTATTGCAAACAAAAATATTCAAAACAAATACTAAAGAGTTATTAAGGTTATGAAAAACCTTCATCTCTCTGAAAGTCGTAGTGAAGACGATGAAGAAATTGCTTTGCAGTTTGCTGTGTGATGGAGATAGGGGTGTTTATGGGTCAGTCTGTGACTTTGAGTTTGTTTTTGGTTAAAACCAAAATCAAAAAAGGTAGTCAGTTTTTAAAGTCTAAATTAAATATAATATATATTTATCAGTTTGATATTATTGATTTAGTTTGAATTTTTGGAGAAAATCGGCTGATTTTCTCCAAAAAATATCAAGGGTTTAAGTGACCGACGCGATATATCCGTCCATCCGAATGTAAATTTAATAAGTTTGCAAATGATAAAGGTATCTTTGATCTCAAAAATGTTGTTTCATAAAGCATAATTGGAGGACAAATTTGATATTTTCCCTAAATATTTAATGGGTTTTGTTCGATTTGCGATTTGGATCGGTTAGAGGGCCTTTTTTTTTTGTTTGGACTGTTAAAGATTAGAACTGGGTTGGGCCTTTTGGACTAAGTGATCATAATGGGCCTTCATATGAAATTCCCATTAATTCCCTTATTTTGAGGTGGTTTAATATTTACCCATTAAATTGAAAGTCTTTAATTTCCCATTCGCCTAATTTTTTTGGGTTAGGGGTTCGAATTCTCGCTCAGTCAAAAATTTAAAAAAAATCGCAAAACATAATTTGAATTCGCAAGATAGAATTTCAAACTCTACATTAAGGAAGAGTTCTGCCTTATAAAGTAGAGTTTGCCTTAATGAAGCAAATTATATTTTAAGATAGAGTTTGCAGATAAATTCTACCTCTACATTAAGGCAGAATTTTCCTTCAGGCATAAAACAATCTCTACTTTACCTGCAAACTATGTCTTGCGATCCAAACTCTACCTTACGATTTTTATTTTAGTTTTTGACTAAGCAGGGTTCGAACCCGAAATCTCGGGTATTTTTAAGCAAAGGGAAAAAATTAAAGATCCAAATTTGAGGGACAAAAAATTAAAGACCAGTGTCTTTGAAGGAAAATTTGCGCAAAAAATAGGTTTAGATTTATTCGGTTGTTTTGCACAAATAGGATCTTTCAGCGCTACTATTTAAAAGGGTGAAAATAGTTGTTCTGCAAAATCTGGAGCAAAATTCTGGCAGCTTGCGAGGATTTGTTATTTGATATTGAGAGAAACTTACCTTAACAACAAGTTATGATGATGCAAAGAAATCACACAGTTTTCCCTTTAAATGGGTTGGTCTTTAATTTTTGCCCTTCAAATGGCTCGGTCTTTAATTTTTGTCCTTCGAATAAGCTAATCTTTATTTTTGTCTTTCAAAATCGAACTATGCCTAGGGGGCATAAGTTCTTTAAGGGATCTGAAATAACTTGTGGGATTTTATTATGTGAAAAAAGTTATTTGTCTTGAGGGACAAAAATTAAAGACCAACACAAAATAGGGACAAAAGTTCAAATGACCCTGATGAATGCGGCCACAAATCTTGACGAATTGCCAAGATTTTAGTCACAAGACATGCCTTAACAACAAATTATGGTAGAAACATTTTTTAGCTTTTGAGAAATAACTTCTGTTAATTAATTTGAAAAACACTTTTTACCAATATTAAAGCAGTACTTTGTACTTGATCTATGTTCCAAAAGTGCTTTTTGAGAAAACTATTTTTTTAACTTTTTAAAAATTGTTTTTGCTATTACTCAAAAATACTTATTTTTTCTCTAAACACTTGTCCTAATACCTCGGCTTTCTAAAATAAATACTTTTTAAAGAAAAGGGACACTTTTGACTTCTCAAAAGCTTGGCCATTATACACATGAAAATTATCGAGAAATTACTATTGCTTTCTTCACTTCATATAAGAAAATAAATCATCATTCCTATGATTATGTCAACTCCATTATATAATAACCTTATTTAACTCTCTCTCACTAAGCGTGGGCTGTTGTTATAAAGGTCTAACACTGACTCCAAAACAGCTACGCATTCGTGTCATATATGTATCCATGACATTTTTTAAGAGTTCTAGTAACATATCAACACACATTCATAATGTTGTTTATGTTTATCTTCTGCTGCATGATGCGAAATTTTCCCATTTTCTAAGGTCTTCCCTAACATTATTTAAGGAAACTTCATGATCTAGAAAGGCAAAGAATCAATAATTAAAGACAATTATTATAGCAAAGTTTGTTACTAACTTTTAAGTGGGGCATATATATCAATTATTGAGGCTATTGGGAGGACACATCAGAATCAAGAAGCAGCAAAATCATTATCCCGTTCCGGCAAAAATATATACTATCATCCATAGCTTTTGATCAATAAAACTAGCTAGGAGCTAGAATGCTAATTATAATAGTGCTAATGCTTAGTAGTCTGTACCAATCAAAAAAAGAAAGTTGTTAATCCCAAATATTGCACACTTTCACAATCCAAATTGTAGTCGGTGTCCATTATTTGATTGAACACAACGTGATCGGCTAGTTGTGTTAAACCTATAGGATTTTATTGGGTTCAAAGCATATAAGTAAGGCACAGCGGAAGTTTAAAATTTTGTTTCTTACTTACCCTAACAATATTTCTGGTATGGTTATACAACAATCAAACCTGTAACATAAAGCATAAACTTACATGTTAGAATATCTGGAGTCTTTATCTACTCTAAGGTGGACACGCGGTTGCCCTTCCGATTGCAAGCTCCAAGCTTCATGTATTTCTCTTTCAGAAAGCTAGGAAATCCGGCAGAGGTTCGAGAGAGTTTTAATTCTAAGTCTCTAAGGCTTAGAATGATAATCTGAAATTGGTGTGTGAATAATGAAGAGAATGCCTCTATTTATAGTTGAAAAATAGGTCAAAACTGGATTAGGGTTTGACCTTGGGCCTGGCCCAAAATTCGAGGCAGAGGCGTCGCGGCCCTAGGGTATGGGCGCCACGGCGCTCGACGTGCTCCTGCACTGTCTCGATTTATTTTATGCGCATTCTTAATTAAATCCAAAATCCAATTTTGACTTAATTAAAATAATCATTATTCATTTAAATATCTCGATTCTAAATCGAACATTTAATTACTCTCTCAATACATCCTTAGATCGAAAGGACAATCGACATAGTGTGACCCTATATGCCTTCTCATATCGACATTAATCAAATTAAGGTCTACGCGGAACTCCTAGACGGCGTCGGAAGACGAACTCAATATGTGAAGTACGTTTACGTGAATCCAGTAAACTTAACCTTTATGTGTTAAGATAAAAAATCTTTCATTCACGACACACCCGATCAAGCTTATAATTTGTCAAGTGTCTATCCAAATGACTTAATCATTGTATCTCATCTATATTAGTTGACAACTAGACCATATTCTAAATACGTCTATTGCGTTGGCCAACGACTTAGTCAACCTAATATCACTGAGAATCCGAGTGTTCTCTCGAATATACATTCGAGGAATGAATCTTAATCTTGGCTCAACTACCACCTTTAATCCACATCGTAATGTACCCAATACAAGCCGTATCTCAACCTATAAGGCATTTGAGCTTAAGACGCGATCAAAGTACATTACTTTGTAGACAAAGCGCGTATTGACCTCAAGTATAAGGACTTCTATCTCCCACACGCTGATCATACTTTAGACAAGTATAACAAACAATATATCAGCAGGGTATACCAATACTTCCAAAGTATCCATGTGTCCATCATGAGTAGTCATTACTCGTAGCAGGTGAGACATACTACATCCTCCAAAGATGTGATGCAGACCACATGTCGACTTATCACATATCATCGATATCCCATTTTTGATGATCATTAGTCGAGGCTATTTTAAGAATTACGTTATAATATTAATAGCTCACACTATTAATAATAGTGTAACCTCCAGGGATGCATACTATAGAATATTACAAACAATCAATTAATAATTTAATAATTTACAAATGCCAAAATATTAATCTCCATTAATACGAATGTGTATAAAGTATATTTGTCCTCATACAGATTGTCTCTAGGACATAAATATACTTTCAATCTCCCACTTGGCCTAGAGCCAATCTCCAACATATCTAATGCCCATATTCTCAAAATGATCATTATGCTTGACTAAGCTTAATGGTTTAGTGAATGGATCAGCTATCGTCTGTAGGAACATAGTCTAATCTAATCTCTTCGGTCTTCACCATCTCCTTGAGTATGTTGTACTTCCTTGATACATGCTTATTTCTGTTGGACAAGTGGCACTTGGAACAACCCCTAGTTACTTCAGGAACTCAGATATCGCGATAATTTCTTTACCAGCTTCCGATCCAGCAATGTACTCAACTTCTGTTGTCGAATCAACAGATGTAGCTTGTTTGGAATTTTTCCAGCTTACTGCTCTACCATTGAAAATGAACGTGTACCCAGATTGAGATTTGTAGTCATCAACATCTGTCTGGAAGCTAGCATCGTGTGTACCCGATGTGCGGCTAGCTTTTCTTCCCTACCATAGACTAAGAAGTAATCTTTAGTTCGTCTAAGATACTTAAGAATACTCTTGACTGCCTTCCAGTGTTCTTCCCCAGGATTCTGCTGAAATTTGCAAGTCATACTAAGTGCAAAGGCCACATCTGGCCTAGTACAGGTCATGGCTTACATGATCGATCCTATAGCCGAAGCATATGGGATTCTTTTCATGCGTTCAAGTTTTATAGTATTAGAAGGACTATCATTCTTAGATAACTTGATGCCTTGTCCTATAGGTAGATCACCTTTCTTGGAATTTTCCATAAAAAACGTCTAAGCACTTTGTCTATGTAGACTAACTGTGACAGCCCCAATAATATGTTAGGTCTATCTCTATAGATCCTAATCCCCAGAATGTAGCAGGCTTCACCTAAATACTTCATCATGAAGGTACTGGACAACCACTCATTGACTGAGTGCAGGAGAGTCTTATTATCTCCCATTATTAATATGTCATCTACATATATGATAATGAAGGCAATACTCCCATCCTTGCGTTTACTATAAACACATGGATCCTCTTTGCTTCTGACGAAATCAAATGACTTGATAGCCTTGTCGAAGCAAATGTTCCAACTCCTCGAGGCTTGCTTAAGCCCATAAATGGACTTTTGTAGCTTGCATACAACATTTGTTTTGGACTCAAGTGAAAAACCCTCAGGTTGTTTCATATACACATCTTCAACTAGATTACCATTGAGGAAATCAGTTTTGACGTCCATCTGCCAAATGTCATAGTCATAATATGCAGCTATTGTAAGTAAAATCTGAATGGACTTAATCTTAGCAACAGGTGAAAATGTTTCAACATAATCGACCCCAGGCCGTTGATTATAATATTTAGCCACCAATCTTGCTTTATAAATCTGTACCTTGCCATATGCATCAATCTTCTTCTTGAAGACCCATTTGCATCCTATGGGTCTAACCCATGTTGACAAATCAACCAATTCCAAACTTGATTTATGTACATCGAGTCCATCTCAGATTTCATGGCTTCTTGACATCTCTGTGAATCAATGTCTAACATAGCTTCGCTGTAGGTTGTAGGTTCATCGTCATCAGGAATATTTATCTCATTGTGTGTTTCAACAAGGAGATTAAGTCTTTTAGGTGGACAATGAGTCCTAGTAGTCCTACGGAGTTGAGTATTCTGTGTTTCAGTGTTTGTTGCATTCTGACTTTGAGAAGGTCTTTGTGTGTTGGACAATCCATCACCTTGAGAGCTTTCAGGAATGTCATTTTCATGTATTTCCTGGATGGAATGATGTACAACCATTGTATCATCTTCCATTGGTTGTGTATGAGAGTCTTGTATTTCTGCACTATCTCTCACAACACTCCCACTGGCTGAAGGGCGTACTCTATGTACCCAATCTTCACCAGATTCTCCCACTGAATCCTTATTTAGATCATTTGACAAGGGTTCAACTTCTGTGTTATCTTGTGGTTCTTGAATTTCTTCAAGTTCTATCTCTGTGCAGCTATGTTCCTTGTAGACATATTATTCTTTAAGAAAAGTTGCCTTCCTGAAAACAATGACCTTATGTTCTTCAGGAAGATAGAAGTAGTATCCCTTAGTTTCCTTTGGATGCCCCACGAAGTAACATTTTTCACTTTTAGATTCCAACTTGTCAGTGAGCATCTTCTTAACATATGCAGGGCACCCCCATGGTCTCATATGTTTAAGAGCTGGCTTCTTGCCACACCATATCTCATAGGGTGTCTTTTCTACTGACTTGGAAGGAACCCTGTTCAGAACATATATAGAGGTTTGTATAGCATGTCCTCAAAGGTATGTAGGTAGAGCTGAGGAGCTCATCATGGATCGAACCATATCCAATAGGATTCGGTTTCTCCTTTCAACAACACCATTCAACTGTGGCATTCTAGGAGGTGTCCATTCTGATTGTACTCCATGTAGCTTTAAGTAATCTAGAAAATCCTTGCTCAAGTACTCACCTCCTCGATTCGATCGAAGGGTCTTGATACTTGTTGCAAGTTGCTTATCCACTTTCGACTTATACTCCTTGAACTTCTCAAAAGCCTCGGATTTGTGTCTCATAAGATACACATATCCATATCTTGTGAAGTCGTCAGTAAAAATGATGAAGTATGGGAAGCCTCCTTTAGCTTGAGTCGAGAATGGCCCACATACATCAGTATTGACCAACTCAAGCACCTCCTTGGCTCGCACACCTTTCCCAGGAAGTGGTTTATTGGTCATCATTCCCCTCAAGAAATATTCGCAGTTACCATAAGAATCCAAGTCAAATGGTTTGAGGTAGTCTAACTTCATCAACCTTGCTATTCTTGATTCGTTGATATGACCAAGTATGCGGTGCCATAGGTAGGTAGAGTTTCTATTACTTATCTTGGCTTGTTTATTTTGTACATTGAATATCTTTCAACTACAGTTTAGTGTATATAATCCACCCACAAGAGGAGCAATTCCATATATAATATTATCAAAAGACAGTACTTGACTGCCATTATAAATATATGAGGAAAAATCCTCCATGTCCAAAACTGGGATAGAAATGATATTCCTCGTTAACGAGGGTACATAGAAGCAATCATTAAACACTAAATAATAGCCAGAAGGTAAATTTAATCTATAAGTCCCTACTCGCTCAGCATTCACTCGTGCTTTGTTTCCAACGCGTAGGTCTACCTCTCTTGGTCCAACCTTCATGCTATCAGTTAGCCCCTGCATATTTGTACATATGTGTGAGCCACAAGCGGTATCCAATACCCAGGAATGAGAGTTATTTATAGACATATTTATTTCAATGACGTACATACCTTGTCCACCAAAGGTAGGAGCACCTAGTGCTTTTCCTCTTCCTGGTACCGTGCAGTCCTTCTTCCAATGCCCCTTCTTGTGGCAGTTGAGGCATTCATCCCTAGCTGGATTTACCTTCTTCTTCACACCTCCCTTAGGCTTCATAGCTGAGGGCGCAACGACTGCTTTGCCCTTCTTCTTCTGCTATTCCTTGCCTTTCGGCTTGGGTCGGCTAGAAGAGCTCACCATGAGCACAACTTTGCCTTTGGAAGTGGAAGACTCAAAGGTCTTGAGCATGTTGTGCAGCTCTGGCAGAGTCGCCTTCGTTCCATTCATATTAAAATTCACTATGAAGTTCTCAAAAGAACGAGGGAGAGAGTCCAGGATGAGGGTGGTAGCGATATTTTTTTCAAGCTTCGTTCTAATTGAAGCAAGCCTCTCTATCAGCCTTATCATCTTCAACACATGCTGCGAGACCTGGCCACCTTCATTGAGCTTACATTTAAAGAGTTCTATTAGTAACTCATATTCCATAGTCTGGGATTGTGAGTCATAGAGACTCTTCAAGTGTTCGAGTATCTCATTGGGCCCCATGTTCTCATGTTGTCTCTGAAGTTCCATAGACATGGAAGACAACATCACGCATTGCGCTGAAATGGCATCATCTAGGTGTTTCTGGTAAGCATCCTTATCAAAGGAGGCATATTCAGCAGAGTCTATCGCATGGACAGTTGATAACACCGTGTCCAACACGTATTCTGTTTTCTCTTGTCTCAGAACTATTCGAAAATTCCTTAGCCAGTTAAGGTAGTTCGGTCCAGTAAGTTTATTCATCTCAATCAACATTTTCAAATTTTAAGCTCGACATCTTTTATATCTGAAGAATTAGATAGACTGGAAATCAAACTCAAAATCTATTTCCTGTTATACACATTCGTTTAGGCTAATCAACATGACCTTTTATTTAATTAGCTCCCACTATTTTAACATACTTCTACGACCCCATGGTAGAATACATACCTATTTTAATTGAGGTCATAATGGGCCAAGATCCAAGCCTATGCTATCTCCGCGTTTGCTTTGGTTGATAACTTCAATAACACATATTGGTAGGTTCTAAACGAATTGCAAAACTTATTTGCAACTCTTGGTTGATCAAATATTACATTTAATCTTGCATCCTTAGATTAGTCCGACACTTTGGTGCCAAGATTTGTCTAAGCAAGTCAACCCCATTACACGACTGCATTTATGTATCTAAACAAATTTGGCCGTTGTGAGCAAACACTTTGGTGTAAATACCCACAAAAGTTTATCGTTTACCTTTACATTAAAACACATTTATGAAAGAGTCTGGGTCCTCGTAGACTTGGACAAAATGATTTGGCATAAATACTCGTATCGCCGAAATGAATTTTGCACTCTAACAATTATAATGGACGACGCGTTTTAATTTAGACTTGTATTTAAAGTTTTGGAGAAAATTTTAATTCAGGGTTTTAACCAAGATCAACTCTTTTACGCCATATCCAATATGACATCTTAACATCATGCAAACTAATGACACATATAGTTGGGAACCGTCAACCCAATATGCATGATATAAGATGGGTTAATCAAATACTGAGCGTCGTCTGCCCAGACAGTTATAGCGGACGCTATTCTAGTAATTTAAATGACAAACAATTTGACATTTAGCACATAAACAATATACTTATCAAATATACTGTATAATAGTAATCTTGGGTTAAACATTCTGAACTCTGATTTTTTTTTCTGAACAGGTGGGGCAGCGGCGCTAATCATTAGGGTCGCGACTCCACTGAGGAAGAAGCCTTTCGGCTTCTGCAAAATGCATTAGCGTCGCGACGCTCCACCATGGAGCCACGACGCTACAAGGGCAGAAATATTTCTGCTTCTGCAATTGCATTAGCGCCGCGGCGCTGCACCATAGAGCCGCGATGCCTATAGTCCAGTGAGTCCAAGTTTTGAAATGAAGCATTAGCGCCGCGACGCTCCACCATGGAGCGGCGGTGCCTCCCTACAACCCTAGCAAGCGTCGCGGCGCCCTACCATAGGGTCGCGGCGCTGATGTCCTGACAAACGTTTCTGTGTTGATTTTCAAAACCGTTCAACCCCTAAATCCAATTTAGGGATCAATTCACAGGTCTTTTATCATCACCCACCATTATCAATAACGCCCATATCGACCATCATTCGTTCTTACTCGCTCTTAGCCGTGCACCGTGCAATGAGCCGGACAACGCACTTTTGGCTTAGTTCGAGTTAGAGAGGAATGACTTCCTCGAGTTAGAGTAGGAGATAATTTAGAGTGATATCAAAAGGTCAACATTCGTTCAAGACATGTAGGATTTCAAGAAACCTCGTTTAATCCAATTTTATGTTTAACCTATATTATTACTTTATTCAATTGTTATATATAACCATTGAACCAACTTGGGCTCTGATACTACTGTAGGATTTTGTTGGGTTCAAAGCATATAAGTAAGGTACAACGAAAGTTTAAAATTTTATTTCTTACTTACCCAACAACATTTCTGGTATGGTTATACAACAATCAAACCTGTAACATAAAGCATAAACTTACATGTTAGAATATCTGGAGTCTTTATCTACTATAAGGTGGACACGCGGTTGCCCTTCCGATTGCAAGCTCCAAGTTTCAATGTATTTCTCTTTCGAAAAGCTAGAAAATCCGGCAGAGATTCAAGAGAGTTTTAATTCTAAGTCTCTAAGGCTTAAAATGATAATATGAAATTGGTGTGTGAATAATGAAGAGAATGCCTCTATTTATAGTTGAAAAATAGGTCAAAACCAGATTAGGGTTTGACCTTGGGCATGACCCAAAATTCGAGGCAGAGGTGCCGCGGCCCTAGGGTATGGGTGCCGCGGCGCTCGACGTGCTTCTGCACTGTCTCGATTTATTTTCCGCGCGTTCTTAATTAAATCCAAAATTCAATTTTGACTTAATTAAAACAATCAATATTCATTTAAATATCTCGATTCTAAATCGAACATTTAATTACTCTCTCAATACATCCTTAGATCGAAAGGACAATCGGCATAGTGTGACCCTACATGGCTTCTCATATCGACATTAATCAAATTAAGGTCTACGCGGAACTCTTAGACGGCGCCGGAAGACGAACTCAATATGTGAAGTACGTTTACGCGAATCCAGTAAACTTAACCTTTATGTGGTAAGAGAAAATCCTTTCATTCACGACACACCCGATCAAGCTTATGATTTGTCAAGTGTCTATCCAAATGGCTTAATCATTGTATCTCATCTATATTAGTTGACAACTAGACCATATTCTAAATACGTCTATTGCGTTGGCCAATGACTTAGTCAACCTAATATCACTGAGAATCCGAGTGTTCTCTCGAATATACATTCGAGGAATGAATCTTAATCTTGGCTCAACTACCACCTTTAATCCACATCGTAATGTACCAAATACAAGCCGTATCTCAACCTATAAGGCATTTGAGCTTAGGACGGGATCAAAGTACATTACTTTATTGACAAGGCGCGTATTGACCTCAAGTCTAAGGATTTCTATCTCCCACACGCTGATCATACTTTAGACAAGTATAACAAATAATATATCAGCAGGGTATACCAATACTTCCAAAGTATCAATGTGTCCATCACGAGTAGTCATTACTCGTAGCAGGTGAGACATACTACATCCTCCGAGGATGTGATGCAGACCAGATGTCGACTTATCACATATCATCAATATCCCATTCTCGATGAGCATTAGTCGAGGCTATTTTAAGAGTTACGTTATAATATTAATATCTCACACTATTAATAACAACGTAACCTCCAGGGATGCATATTATAGAATATTACAAATAATCAATTAATAATTCAATAATTTGCAAATACCAAAATATTAATCTCCATTAATACGAATGTGTATAAAGTACATTTGTCCTAATATAGATTGTCTCTAGGACATAAATATACTTTCAAAACCATCCAAAGATTGTCAGCCCCCAAAAGTGCTTTCTTTTTCACGCAAAAAAAAGTGTTTAACTTGTTTGTATGCGACTAGGAGTGCATGTTAGACACGAAGGGGAACTCTGACTATGTGCTGGCACTAGCGCTGGGCACATATTCTTTCCACTTTAATGGACCCTACGCGCAGGGGCGGATTCAGTGGGGGTCAGGGTGTTCGCCCGAACACTCTCGGCGAAAAATTATAGTGTATATATTGGATAAATTTTCTGTGTTCATGTAGATATATTAAATTTTGAACACTCTAAACAAAAGTAAAAGCAAAAGCTTAGCTCAAGTGGTTCAGGGTATTCAAAATCATTTCTAGCATCCTAAGTTCGATTTTCAAGGACAACATTATTTTTTATATTTAGCTTTTGTTGTTTTCTTCAAATCCCTAAGTAAAAATCCGGGATCCGCCAACGCAATACTAGATGATGGATGTCATCACTCAGCAGTAGAACAAGCAATTGAGTTCAAGTTAGATGTAATAATACCTCTAATCAAAATGCATGTGCATTTGAAAACACAAGTGAGTACTTATATATAGAAGAGCTATCAAAGTAAGAGATGCAACTAAGTGAACTGTTCAAGTCTTGCTAGTCTTCAAAGAACATGACAACATGAGTCCTACTTGACAGGAACAGAGAATGGTAGACACGTGGCACTGTTCCAATGGTTTGAAATTTGAGTATAACTAAGATGTGTTGAACTTACCAACGTGGTATATTTAAGTTCCTGAAATCAAAAAGAGAAAACAACATAAGAAAGATGACCAAAAAGTCATGTGATGAGACGAATAAGATTTCTCATTTTTTTGAGTAACTTAATAGCAATAGTTAAGCAGAAACAAAAAAGAAAGAGAAAAGACAGCAAGTTGGTACACTTCCCTTTTGTTTTTTGTTTTTTTATGTTTGTGGTAACGTGACCTAAGAGGCGAATGCGGTGTTAGTTTATTAAAATTTAATACTTTTAACGAGGAACATAAATTTATACATCAATATGTTTTGATCAAAAAATTATATTGAAAGTGAAAGAAATAATTTATTGATTATTTTCATTAATGAAAGAATATATATACAATTTATAATTTTTCATAATAGAAAAATTCTATTCCTATTCTACTCCCAAAATCCTATTCTAGTTGTACAAGAATCCTATAATTATGGTAAGTGTACAAGCCTAATTTAATACAATATTTACATCAAAATAATACTCCAAAGCCGTGATATACACGGGCTTGTATACCGTGTATACCACGGTTTCACATATGGTAAAATTGCCTTGTGAAACCGTATATCATGGGTATATTTAACACACCCCCGCAGTCATAGCGGGCGGTCTTCGGATGTTGAGACTGTCCCTAAAATCTTCAAAAAGGACCGAGGGAAGACAATTTGTAAAGATGTCTGCAATTTGATACCTGAAAGGGACATGACAGATGCGTACTTGTCCACGAGCTACCTTTTCGCGAACAAAGTGAATATCCATCTCGATTTGTTTAGTGCGCTGGTGTTGAACAGGATTACCAAAAAGGTAGATGGCACTAACATTATCACAATAAACCAATGTAACTTTCTAAATAGGACAATGAAGCTCTAAAAGAAGATTATGTAACTAACATGATTCAGATACCACATTGGCCATCCCTCGATACTCGGCCTCTACACTAGAGCGGGATAATGTAGACTGACGCTTCGCAGACCATGAGACCAAGTTATTACCAAGAAACATACAATAGCCGGACGTGGAACGTCTGGTATCTGGACAACCACCTTAATCAGTATCTGTATACGAGACAAGTGTAGATGTCGATGAATGATATAAATGTAAGACATAGTCAAGTGTCCCCTGGATGTAGCGAATAACGCGTTTGAGCGCATTCATGTGTTCAACCCTGGGATCATGCATAAACAAACACATCTGATGTGCGACATACGTAATATTTGGTCTCGTGAAAGTAAGATACTGAAGAGCCCCTGCAAGACTGCGATAGTGGGTCAGATCCTCGTAAGGTGAGCCAGTCGCAGCACCCAGCTTGGGCTTAGTATCGACGGGAGTGGAAGTAGACTTGCACGAGGACATGCCAACACGCTCAATAATCTCAGCTGTATACTTTCGTTGGGATAAGAACAACCCATCTGCATGACGAGAAACATCAATCCCCAAAAAATAACTCAAGGGCCCCAAGTCTTTCATAGCAAACTCAGAACTGAGCATGATCATGATAGACTTGCGCAAAGCATCAGTGGAGGCAGTCAAGATAGTATCATCCACATATAATAAAATATAATCCAGGGAAGAACCACAATGATATATGAACAATGAATTATCAGACATGCTGTGCGAAAACTCAATAGACGAAACATAGTCTGCAAATCTCTTATACCAAGCCCGTGGGGCCTGCTTAAGCTCATACAAGGACTTCTTCAATAAACAGAAATGATGAGGATATTTGGGGTCTCGAAAACCCAAGGGTTGATGCATATACACGGTCTCCTTAAGATCACCATGTAAGAAAGCATTCTTCACATCTAACTTATGAATGTGTCATGCTTTGAAAAGAGCCAGACTGAGAACAGTACGAATGGTAGCCGGTTTGACCATTGGACTAAACGTCTCACCACAATCCAAGCCAACTTGCTGAGTCTTACCATCACTTACAAGACGAGCCTTATGCCTCGCAAACGAACCGTCAGAATTATCCTTATGAGTAAAAATCTACATAGACCGAATAATATTAACACCAGAATGACGGGGTACCAACTCCCACGTCTTATTAGCAATCAGAGCATCATATTCATCGGTCATAGCTAATTTCCAATTTGGGTCATTTAATGCGGACACTAGGTTACGGGGTAAAGAGAATTTAAGAACATTAGAATTTAAATTAAAATATCTTTTCAGTTTAAAAAACCCCATTGATTATGAGTGACCGGTCTGTGACTCGGGGGAGAATTTGGTAGATTTTGGAAAATATCGGGACATGTGACGGACTGGCCAGCAGACAGTGAGCCTGCTGGCCCAATACGGGAACTAGGCTGACGGCAGAAATAGAAACTGGGCTGGAGAGACGGCCCAGTTATTGGACCGATGACGGTAGATTGTGACGGTACTGGAGAACCAGTGGGCAGTGGGCCCGTTGGCGGATTTTGGGTGCGGGACATGTCCGATAAATGGTGGATAATATACGGAGAGATATCGTCATCTATAAAATTATACGAACTAGGCCTGAGACTATTAACCTTCGCAAACGGAAATTGGGTTTCATCGAAAATAACATGACGACTAATGATAATTTTATAAGACGATAAATCAAAACACTTGTAACCACAATGATTAGAGGGACAACCCAAAAACACACAAAGAGTAATACGGGCTTGAAGTTTGTTAATTGTAGTTGAAGGAAAGAGCGGATAACATAAGCCCCCAAAGACCCTAAGATGTGAATACGAAATAGTCTTATTATATAAGATTTGAAGAGGGGAGGAATATGCCAAACCTTTGGTAGGAAGTATATTAAGAAGATAAGTAGTCATTTGTAGAGCGTGATGCCAAAAAAAGGGAATACGGAAGCATGGACCAACAAAGTTCGGACAATATTATTAATGGTAATTTTTCGTTCGGCTTTCCTATTTTGTGAAGACGTATGAGGACAAGAAAAACAAAAAATAATGCCATTAGTTGCACAAAAATCCCGAAACATCCCATTATCATATTCCTTGCCATTATCACATTGAATATTCTTTATTTCGCGTTCGAATTGGGTACGGACGAATGCTCTAAATTTCAATAAGGTGGAAAAACATGAGATTTTTTCGCTAACGGAAAAATCCATTAAAAATAGAACAATCATCCAAAAATAGAACATAATAACGATGGCCCACAGAACTTAAAACGGGAGATGTCCATAAATCACTATGAATAATATCAAATGACATTAAAGTACGAAAAGTAGAGGCTACAAATGATAATCTAACATGTTTTCCTAAAGGATGTGATTGACAAATTGGAGTACTACTCGTACCATTACAAGAAATAAAATTATTTTTATGTAAGGAAGAAATAATAGAACCCAGGGTGACCCAAACGTGCATGCCATAAAGATGGAGCTAGAGCTGCAAAAGTAGACGGTAAGGCTTGACTCGAGAGACTGGATGTGGGCGTGATAGGATAAAGATCTTCCTTACTCTCACATCTCAGGAGAGAAATCCCGTCTTGAAATCTTTCACAAAAAACAAAAAAGGATCAAAATCAACAGAAACCTAATTATCAATGATGAATTTACGAACAAACACAAATTTTTTAATTAAGATAGGGGCATGAAGGGCATTTTTCAAGACAAGTGGTGGATGAGGAGGAGATAACGTGTTTTATGACCATAACCACAAATTGGAATCGAATTGCCATTATCAATAATTATGCCACGATTAGTGCTCAAATTGGAATAAGACGAGAGAGTACCTTAGTCGGATGTCATGTGGGTAGTGGCACCGGTGTCCATGTACCGATTCCCATCCGGAAAATTTAATCCAAGTGTGTGTATCGCGACTTCAATGTCGGTAGGGGTGGGCCCCGCTGCATGGTGGGCCTGGTGGGGCCGAGGCCCAAGCACGTCGACTTGCTGCCCCGGCCCAGAATTGCTTCTCGGGTGCCACCGTGGATTGGAAAAATTGGGCCTGCTTGGCTACTGAAACTGGGCCCAGTGCGGGTGGGCAGTGTATGACGGAAAATAGGGGATGTTGGGCCCAGGCCCACTAGCCCAGTCCCACGGCCATGGGCCCCGGGGCTGTGGCTAGTTGGTTTGCGGCCCACTGCCCCGAGGCCTAGTGCCACCCCCGTTATTTCCACCTCGTTGTCCGCAATCGTTTTTGCCATTATTTTTGCGATTCTGACCCTTTTTGCCGCCACCGTTGTTGCGATTTTGTCCAGAATTATTGGAGACGGATGGAGAAAAATCAGACTCAGTCATCATGACGACGGACGGGGCCCTAGTGGCTGTTTTCTTAGCCAAGTTGGCTTCTTCGAGCGTGAGCATTAAACGGGCCTGATAAAACTGCGAAAGAGGACTGCTTTGACGGAGAAGCGTATCGACACCACTATAGGCCTCAGAAAGGCATGCAACCATCTAAAGAACCAGACGATCGTTGGTAACGGGCGCACCAACATTGCGGAGTTGATTCGCCAATTCTTTCAACCTTTTGCAGTATGCTGAAACATTGAGAAAATCTTCCATATTGATGTGGGAGAATTCCTGCTCAAGGGTAACAACACGAGAATTTTGATTATCTTGGAATATATCACGAACTCTATTCCAAGCATCCGTCGTCGTAACGTCTGGTTTGATAATCATTTGCAAGAGGTCGGTAGAAATAGTGGAGTAAATCCACTGAAGAACGGTAGCATCTAGGGTTGTCCATAACTTATGATCATCCTCGGGTTTGGGCACCTCGGTATTCGCAGGAGCCACGGGGATAACATAATGGAGGACTTGATGCGAGCGTGCTTGAATTTTGAACAGTTCGGCCCACGTCGCGTATTGGACGTTTTCTATTTCAAGAATGATAGGGATGTGATTCTTGATGTTAGAAACAGTAAGGGCATGGTGAAACATGTTCTTAGCCATAATAGCAACGTAAGACGTGATGTAGGGATTGAGAGGAAAATTTGGGAAGAGAGAAGGGATCAAAGACACACGGAAACCGAGGTGATGTTCTCGAAATTCGATGCACGAGAGGAAATATTTGACCTAGACTTTTGATACCATGAAAGAAATAATCCCTTAATTATTTTCATTAATGTAAAAGTATATATACAATTTACAATTTTCATAATAGGAAAATCCTATTCCTATTCTACTCCCAAAACCCTATTCTAGTTGTACAAAAATCCTATAATTATGGTAAGTGTACAAGCCTAATTTAATACAATATTTACATCAAAATAATGCTCCAAAACCGTGATATACACGGGCTTATATACCGTGTATACCACGGTTTCACATATGGTAAAGTTGCCTTGTGATACCGTGATATACATGGTATACAAACCCATGTATATCACGGGTATATTTAACAGGAAGGATGTCTAGTTAAGCAAAGGTAGTACACCTTCCACCCTCCTGATTGACTTATATACACTTGCACTATTGAAACTACTCTTTAAACTCAAACAAGCTCAGTTCAAAGTTCATAGCCTGGGAACCTGGAATTATTCGGCACAAGTAAGTCGAACAAGAAGCAAGCAACGCCACCTAATCCATGGAAAGGAGAGTAGGCATGATCTGCTACATTATGATGCCTTTCGTCCATGGTCGCTCTGGCATTGTGATACAAGCAGCTTGCAAAAGCTCTTGCTCTTTGTTCATATAGGCTTTCCCCAGTTAGCCGATACAGGGAGAGGAAGGTCTAAGCATTTCCAGATGCACCATCTGCAAGTCCCACTTTCTTGACCAACCCACTTTCCATACTACTTCTCCACCTTCAATCGCAGCATCACGGAACTCCCTATCATTTGACAGTACCTGCAGCAGAAGAGAAAATATTTAAGGTCATTGCTCATCTTCACAACTTTGTTCACCAAATTTTAACAATATAATACTCTCTTTTTTTCTCCTTTTCCTGGCCTTCAGCGAGATCACACTAGTAGAACCAGAAATTCTAACATGAGGATTCAGAAAAAAAGCAAGAATATCACACTTAGAATTCGCCTAAGAACCTAAAGAAACTTTTAATCATTTTTACGGCTTTACTTTGCCTTCCTATATACGGAATTCAACAATTTATATGCGTACAAAACTGGTCCACAGCATAATTTTATGACAGGAAATTTAAGCCCCCTTGCATCCGTCTAGCTTCATCCCTGTCTCGGAGCAGCCCAAGAGATGGGATACTTCTCCACCTTATCAAATTAAAAACCTTAATAGAAATCCAAGTATTAGTTTGGAGAAGTCTGGAAAATCCCAGTTGGAAGTTGGAACACAAGAACATTGTTAACATTGTTATTGTTAATTTCTTATTTTCTTCGTATACATCACTGATTATAAGTCCAGGGATAGCCACAAAAGATCATTATCTCACTCTAACAGGTACTCCTTCCGTACCAATTTATGTGACACCACTTGACTTGTCACGGAGTTTAAAAAATAAAGGAAGACTTTTGAAATGTGTGGTCCAAAACAAATCTTATATAAATGTATGACGGTAAATCATCTAAAGTTAAATTGTTTTCAAATATAGAAAGATGATATTCTTTTTGGGACAGACTGGAGTATAACCAGAAAGCTCATCGCCTCACTCTAACAGGTACTAACCTCAGATACTTTGCACATAGAAATGATAATTTCAGTGGCACCATGGGACCATTGGACCAGCTTGTCTCTTGGATTCCCTTCACTGACAGGATAATTACCACTGTGGGGAAACCTGTTGCTCATCATGTACCTTAAGGTTTCCTTAACATCTTCAATATCTTCTTGAGAGAGCGGAAAATGAAGTAATACGTGCAGAATACCAGCAAGTCCGTGAGCTGCGCCCCAATACCTTGTCCCATGCCATCTATACATCAGAGGGCAGGCCGGATTATCAGATGCCCATCCTCTCCCTCCTGCTAATATTGCTTCAACTACATGCATGAGACCAAGAAGTTATGAATACAAGCCATGTAAACAGACTCTTGAAGAAATGCAAGGTAAGACTGCGTAGAATAGACAAGGTTCGGTCTTTCCCCGAACCCCTCACATAGAGAGAGCTTAGTACATCGGGCTGTTTTTTTTTTTTATAGGCATGAGATAATCAATTGGCACTGCTTCCTCTCCCCAGAACTTCCTGATAAACAATTTCGATATAAAATTTGAAATTATTGATATTAGCTAAAATCAGTATAAATTTTATGTCAATATCTCAGTATTATTTTGGAAAATTACAGTCCAATACTTTTAGGTAATCTAGTATGTAAAACAACTAGCAAATGTATAATTTTCGTATATTTATACTTAAAATATACATATATTATATATATACTATACATATAATATGAATATCAACGTATAGAGTTTGTATATTTAGGTTACGTTTGTCAATTAAGTTTGGCCGACACTTTTACGTAAGTTTCCCTATTATCTTTCCCATATAAGATATGAGATTATAATTATAATTCCTTAATTATGCTCTCGAAACATCCTTGTTCCAAACCACAATAGACAGATATACATTGAACTCTAAACAAACGACTCCTAAAAGTATATACATCAATACATTTTGACCAAAAAGTTCATCGTTGTGCTTTTCAAGAGAAAGTAGGTGCCTAGCTAGTTTGCGGAAGGATGTTCATTTTAACATATATACATAGGGCTGGCCAGCGGGCCGGGTCGGCCCGGTCCCACCCCGATCCTGCCAAAAAAAAAAATTGGAACGGGACCTGGGCTCATCCCGCCCGGGACCGTCCCGCCTGACACGCCCCACTTCCGCCCGCCCCCTCCCTTTTGCAGAAAATGGTCGTTGCACAACGACCATTTTATATTTTGGCTGTTGTGCAACGACCATTTTTGGCCTCCCCCCTATCTCCTTAATATTTTTTTTATCCCTAAGTTAATATATTTACAATTTAACTCAATTTTTCAACTATAAATAGTTCATTTTATCTTTATCTTTCTCACAAATCTTCCAACAATCTCTCTAATTCTAATATCTCAATCTATCTTTTTACTACAAGTCTACATTGCCTACTAAATATTATATTTTATTTGTTCATTTGTATAACTGTATCAATGTTCAAAAATTGGGAGTGAAGTTGGCAACTAGCTTGAGGATCATCCATCGAGCAAAGTTTCAATTTTCAACCTCGATTGCAAGTCTACGTTAAGTTGGCGTTTGGTACCTTCGTTCCTTAATTAAATTATTATTGTTACTTTATCTTAATTATCGCACTTAATTTCATTATCTTTAACTATTTATTTGCATAATTAAAATGAAAGGATTAAGAGGTATGTTTAAGGGTAATGGTGCTTCTTCTAGTAGAGGTAACAAGGGTAGGGGTACTTCTTCTAGTCATCCTATTTCTAGACACCATGATTTGATAGATTACACTAATATAGATAAAACTGAATTTTTTAATGATATACCATTAGACGATGATATATATTCTGCAACTCAATCAGACTTTAATTTAAAAGATAATCTAGATGACACACTCACTAATGTAGATGACACACCCACTAGTGCACCTCAAACTGGAACGCCTCATATTCCCCCTAGTATGAGACGATGCCCCATACAACAAAAATTAAAATCTGCTGCATGAGATATTTTTGATAGGGACCAAGAGAATCAAGTAGTTAGATGCCAAATTTGTAAAAATGTTTATAAATTTAAAATGGAAAAAGGTCAGGGTGGGATGGGAGGTTTATTGAGACATGTATAAAGTTTTCACAAAACTAGGTGGGATGAATACGAGGCTACAAAGTCGGGTGCGCCAATGCGCTCTCAGTAGGGACAAGGTTCACATAGTGTCCCGGACCAAGTACATGGTCAAATTAACCCGACGACGGGGGGAATTGTAGGTCCTAAATACGATAAACATAGAGATGGGGAAGCAATAGCAAAATTAGTTGTGGTGGAGGGTTTGTCTTTTTCATTTCCTTGTTCTCCTGGTTTTATTCATTACATTAGAGATATGTACAATTCTGCTTTTAACCGTTTTCCTAGATCAACTATTAGGAGAGATGTTTTTAAATTTGCGCATAAATATCAACAATATTTACGTTATTCCTTATATCATTTTGCTGGCAAAGTATCTACCACGTCTGATATAGGTTGTAGTACTAACGACCATGATTATTTAACTGTAACATGTCATTGGATAGATTATAAATGGTCTATGCAAAAACGTATTTTAGCATATAGATATATTGATGATAGGCACACTGAAAATTTTATTGCAAAAAATATTCATCAAATTTGCGATTATTATGGTATAACTGACAAAATAATGATTGTTACGTTAGAAAATGCTTCTTCTAATAATTATGCTATTAGACTTTTAAAAAATCTTTTAACTCTGCCTTTTCCTAATCATTTTAATATAAAATGTGTGTGCCATATTTATAACTTAGTTGTAAAAGATGGTCTATCACTTTTTGAAGACATTCTTATTAAAGTACAATTTGCTATTAACTTTATTTTTAAAAGTAATAGAATACGAAGAAAAAAAGAATATAAAAAAATTTGTCACGATTGTGGACTACCTTACAGAAAAATTCTCGAAGAAGTAGCAACTAGGTGAAATTCTTTATATGAACTACTTGTTGCTTATGATTATAGAAGATCTATAACTTTATTTTTAACGCCCATAATTGAAATCCAACTGATATGCTTATAGATAATGATTTGGAATTTCTTTTATAACTTCTTGTATTTTTAGAGAAATTTTTTCAAGCTACTAAAGAATTTTCCGGTATTTATTATCCTATTATTTCAACTATGTTATTTTATATAGCTCTAATATTTTTGTTACTTAGTGAATATATGGAAAAACCATCTTTTAAGGCACCTATTAAAAAAATATATCAAATTTTAAAAATATTTTTTTCTATTCCCACTATTTATATTATTGGTGTTGTATTAAATTCGATAATTAAAATAGACGGTTGTAAAGCACTTATTGAAACTATTTATGATTGCATAGCAGTACTTCCACCTCCAACTCCAAAAAATCCAAATGAACAACCACCTAAGGAACCAATTAAAGAAGAAGTTTTGTCTAGCATACACGATGAATGCAAAATAATATATACGCATTATCAACAAGAAAGTGCTAGCAACATACCGACTTCTACACCATCTTCTTCTTCTACAATACAACCTTATAAAAAATATGATATTTCTGCGGCTATTATTTCAAGCCTTATACATAGAATGTTTAGTGGTACCACTACTAATCAAGTTAGCGAGTTTGATATTTTTGTTTTTGCAGGGTGTTGTACCGTACCAAGCAGTTCTCAATGAAGAAGGACGTGAAGACTTGCTGAAATACTGGAGGGAGAATAAGAGGACATTTCTGACACTATCAAAGATAGCCCGAGATGTGTTGAACATTCAAGCGTCATTAACAACGTCTGAAAGCGCTTTTTTGTCGGAAGATTTCAAATAGGAGAGCACATGCACTCATTAGCGGGAGACATCTTGGTAATTGCAGTTTTATTCAGAGATTGGATACAAGCGGAGCATAGAAGGTGTGGTCAACCGGAGATCAACGAAGAAGACGACGAAAACTACAACGAAATCTTATCCGACGGAGGTGGAAGCGACGTCGAGCAATTTGACCAACAAATTTCAATTCCAACTAAAGAACCACAAGACATTGTGAAGAAACCAGAAAATGTGTTTATAAATATGTGATTTTTTAATTACAATTTTACTATGTTATTTGCAACACCACAAAGTTGCAATTTTAAAATTGTATTACAAAACAATCATAATTCTATTAAATAATATAAGAGGCACAAAACAGTATCGCGATGGTTTTATTACCCTATCTTGTTCAATTATTGAGGTGTTTATATATGTTATTTTTTAAAATTAAGTACAAAAAAAATAATCAGAAAACCCGATCCCGCGAAGACCCCGCCCCGATAAGATCGGTTCCCTTTTCCGACTGGACCAGGAATGGGATGGGACATCGGCGGATCCCGCCAGTCCCACCGGAGGACCGGTCCCACCCTCCCCCCAGTCCCGTCGGGACCCACCCCGTTGGCCACCTTTATAATATACATATATGTTAGGATAATTATGGGGTCATCCCATAATTATCTCTAATCATAATCAAATCACATCAATTGTAATCACATGATTATAATATGATTGTAAATTAGTATCAATTCATTTAGGATGATTAGATAGGTCTTCCATAATATTAACATTGTATACTTGTATATATATATTTTCAATATGAGAATGAAATAAACCAAGGAATCAATTTCTTACATGGTACCAAGAACCACAATTTTTTTTGTCGTAAGCCCTATCTCCCCTTCGGCCTCCTCTTAGCCAAAAATTTCCTTTCTTTCTTTCATTTTTTCTCTACTTTCTCGACTGAAGTAGGGTTTTTTCTCACAAAACCCTAAACCTAAAACCACAACTATAACCCTAAACCACTACCCCCCGGCTACCAACTTTCCTCCTCTCTCCGAAAGCCCTACCCGACACTTAAGGTTATCTACTACACTTCCACCAAACACAAAATAATTTTCTCTTCTTCCTTTTGTTTTGATTTTTCATGGAA
Source organism: Anisodus tanguticus (assembly GCA_034509755.1). Taxonomy (NCBI): domain Eukaryota; kingdom Viridiplantae; phylum Streptophyta; class Magnoliopsida; order Solanales; family Solanaceae; genus Anisodus; species Anisodus tanguticus. Next base: position 49,793,886 of record CM067545.1, read on the forward strand.
AACTATGGCCGAAAAATAAAAAATCAATCCAGCTCTTGCCGTAAACAACGTCAAGAACTTTATTTCCATAACACTTGAGATGGAAAAAAGTCAATACACCTTTTGGGCGGAATTATTCAAAATTCATTGCCGCGTATATGAGGTAATAGACCATATTATACCTTCCGAGTCATCATCGGACACCACTGAGGTGGACAAAAAGTTATGGTCCCGTTTAGATGCTATAGTCCTTCAATGGATTTATGACACTATATCCAACGATCTTTTGCATACCATATTAGAGCCGAACTCTACGGCTCAACAGGCGTGGGAACGTTTACAAATATTTTTCAAGATAACAAACTTTATAGGGCAGTATATCTTGAACATTAATTTACCAACGTTAAATTGGATGACTTCGCAAACGTGTCCGCACCAACTATCCATCCTTGGTTCGCCGGTAACAAATCAAATGTTGGTTCTTCAATTAATTGCAGACTTGAATGAACAGTATGATGCAGTCGATGCATTCATTTAGTAAAGTAATCCATTGCCTTAATTTTACGAGGCTCGTTCGAGGTTGATTGTCGAGGAAACACGCAAAGCAAAGCAGACAGTCTCCGGGGCAGCCACCACCGGAACTGCCCTCGTCTCCACCAACTCATTTTCCGCAGATTTTCAGCCACAAAATTCGGATTCAAGTGGAACTGGAAACCGCAACAATAATGGTAAAAATGAGGGTCAACCCGTAACAATAAAGGAAAAAATAATGGTGGAAAGGGAGGGGCAATGGCCAACCAGCCGGCGGCAACACCAACCAGCAGGGGCAGTGGCGGCCCAACCAGTGGCAGACACCTGCCTAGCCTGGCGGAAACCAGTGGGTGCGGTATCCGCCATAGGGCTGGGTCCCACAGTGAGTTGCCCCTCCTTGCCCAACCCCACCACGTCGTGGGCCAGGCCCTCATCTTCAAATCGACAATTTGGAATTCTAGGTTCTCATCCGCAACACGTTTTTGCAGCCCATGTACTATCTTCTGTAGGCTATGCTCCCACCGATATTGAACAAGCCATGAACAACATGCATCTGAATGTTCCAGATGAGTCGTGGTACATGGACAAAAGGGCTACATCTCACATGACGACATCTCAATGTAATCTCTCATCTTATTTTAATATGAACAATAATAAAAATATTATTGTCGGCAATGGGCAGGAAATTCCAATTCGTGGTATTGGTCAAGTAAAACTTTCCTCACCTCACCCACCGTTATATTTGAAAAACTTACATGCACCAAATCTGATTAAAAACTTGATATATGCACGACGTTTTACTATTGACAATAATGTTTCTGTGAATTTTGATCTTTTTGGTTTTTTTTGTGAATGATTTTCAGACGGGGATTCCACTAATGAGATGTAATAGCACGGGGGTCTTGTATCTCATCACTACTATTTCCAACAACTAAGCGACCAAACCAACGACCTTTGTAGCTATTTCCCCTACTGTATGGCTTAATCGGTTTGGACACCCGGGAGCACCGGTGTTCAACACTCTTAGGAAGAATAATTTTGTTACTTGTAACAAACTTTTAGACTCTTCTGTTTTCCAGACTTGTGTGTTTCAGAAGAATGTTAAACTTCCTTTATACTTATCTGCTTCAAATACGCTTATGCCTTTTGATCTTGTGCATTGTGATTTGTGGACATCACCGATTTTGAGTTCTGCAGGTCATAAATATTATATGCTTTTTCTAGATGATTATTCTAATTTTCTGTGGACATTTCCCTTAGGGCATAAATCGCAAGTCTTCACCATTTTAAAATAATTTAGTGTGTTTATCAAGACCCAATTTGGCAAATTCATTAAATATTTTCAATGTAACAATGGAGGAAAATTCATAAATACCCAATTTAATGTTTTTTTGTCAATAAAATGGGATGTCTTTGCGTCTTTCATGTCCACATAGATCACCTCAAAATGGTAAAGCTGAAAGAAAAATTCGAACAATTAACAATATCATTAGGTCTCTTCTTGTGCATTCGTCCACCCCACCGAGTCTTTGACATCATGCACTTCAAATAGCCACATATCTTTTGAACATTCTCCCTAGCAAACTATTCTCCAACATATCACCTACACAAATGTTATACCATCGTCTCCCATCTTTTACACATTTGAGAGTGTTTGAATGTTTGTGTTATCCCTTATTTCCGTCCGCAACCATTCACAAACTTCAGGCCCGATCAACTCCTTGTGTGTTTTTGGGATACCCACAAAATCATAGGGGATATAAATGTTTTGATATGTTGAATGGGAAAATCATTATCTCTCGTCACATAATTTTTGATGAGTCTACAATTCCGTTTGCTAATTCTCATGTAGCATCCTCACCTTCATATGATTTTTTGGACACCAGAATGCATCCAATTTTACAACATCATCTCCATACCCAAATCAGATGGGATCGACCCAAAATGATCCTCCCACTTTATCAGCCCAACCACAAAATGGGAATGGACCAAACCACGGAGTGGAGGTCACTGTCTCTTTACCGTCGGTCTCGGCCAAGTCCACTTCTCATGGCTGGACCGTATCCCTGACCCGGCTTCCAGACCCAATATTACAGGCCGACACTCCCCGTCTCCCCTCGGCCCAATAACCCGGTTGTAAGTCAACATATCCAGCCGACGGTCTTGGCCCAAAACCCGACTACTCCTTAGCCCACTACTATACTCGAGAGTCATGATCCCCAATCTTCGGTTTTAGCCCACCCACGGACCATTGAAACACGTGCCATGTACGAGATTTTTGGACCCAAATGTCATTTTAACATGACATCTTCAGTCCAACCATCACCTCTTTCCAAAAATCCAATAACAACCCTATCATACCCGAATTAGAAAGCTGTCATGTTAGACGAAATTGTTGCTCTTATTAAAAATAAGACGTGAGAATTGGTGCCCCGTCCATCTAATGATAACATAATCAGGTCTATGTAGGTTTTCTGTCATAATTGGAATTTTGATGGCTCTTTTGCGAGATACAAATCTCGTCTTGTTGGTAATGGCAGGTCTCAGCAGGTTGGCGTAGATTGTGGTGAAACATTCAGTCTGGTGGTTAAGCCAGCAACTATCAGGACTGTTCTTAGCCTGACACTTTTAAAATCCTGGTCCATTCATCAGTTGGATGTCAAAAATGCATTATTACATGGCCACTTACAGGAGACGGTGTACATGCACCAGCATTTGGGTTTCCGAGATTCTACTCATCCGGATTATAGTTGCTTGTTTAAAAATCTTTATATGGTTTGAAACAGGCTCCTCGGGCATGGTATAACATGTTTGCAGGGTTTGTATCCAAAATGGGTTTCTCACACAGCAAGTCAGATCAGTCCTTGTTCATTTATAGGAAGGGAAATGACATGACATATATCCTTTTATATGTAGATGACATTATTCTCACAACATCATCTACATCACTTCACCAGTCTATTATGTCTCTTCTAGCAGCAGAATTTGCAATGAAAGACTTGGATCCTTTAAATTATTTTTTAGGCATTGTTGTGACTCAATATGTAGGTGGTATGTTCCTCAATCAAAAGAAATATGCCTAGGAAATAATTGAAAAGGCCGGAATGTCCTCCTGCAAACCATCATATACGTCGGTCGATACAAAGGCAAAATTGAGTAATTCTGTCGGAAACATCGTTTCTTCGCACATGCCTAATATACTAAATGAGTAGATGATATTAGTGCCAAGTATCGTCAAATTTCGTTGAGGAATGAAAGAGATATTGATGCACAAAGTAAGGTGTTTGAGACACAAATAGATGGATTGGTTTGGCAAAATAATAGAACTCCCACATCGGTTGAATATGGAAGGATTGAAGACTATATTAACTATAGTTTTGAGTAAGGGTTTGGGCCCTAAGGGGTGACCCAAGTTTTAAGAAGATGGAGGATCTAGGTGAGCTTGGGTTCAGGGCTAAGCCCCACGCGCGCGCCGCCGCCGCCGCCCGGTCCGGCCTCGAGTCTCGGGCCACAGACTTTCTTCCGGAATTCTTTTTTGGTCTTTGAAATGTTTCTTATTTACATTTTGGTCCTTGAAGATTTTGGAAACGTTGCAACGGATCTGACTTCAATAGTCAGAATCCGCCCTCTTCTTCACCTATAAATTGAACATTATTGTTCAGTTCAAACATACGAAAGGAAAAAAAAAACCAGAAAATCCTCTCCTCTTTGCAATCTGTTCAATTTTTTTTTCTTCGCCAAAATCAATATTACTAGTTTTGTATTGTTGGTTGTTGTTGTTTTATCTAGGGAAACTATTGTCAAATACCGTAAAAGCATCTATACGGGACAATTTTATCTTAAAGAAAAAGAATCATCTCTCTAGTCAGCTTTTGCTTCTTGATTAACCTTTCTGATACACTTTTACCTACATTTACGTAATGTACACTTGCGAACACGGGCAAAAAGTTTTTTCCCCGAATTTGAACCAGGCGTACTTCGAATTACGTGTTCAAGTACTCAATTGAACCAGGCGTACTTCGAATTAAGTGTTCAAGTACTCAATTGAACCAGGCGTACTTCGAATTTCTAAATGAAAGTTAGTGGCAAATTTAAGAGCATATCAATATATTCCGTCAAAATATCAAAATTCTTTTAACCAAGAGCTCAATCATATTCAGAATAGAAGCGAACTTAAGGAAATCAAGAAAAAGGTAGATAAAAGCTGCTGCTAAATAATGTCTAAAATCACAACAGACCAACTTGTGGTTCCAGGTAAAGCCAATTACTAAGCATTGGAGTCTACATAACAGCCACCACTTCCGACAGAAATTTCAGTTCTTGGCCCTAACAGAATTGTTTTCCTTGATCCTGGCTCGGGTATCCAACTTGACAAAACGTTTGAGGTCATCGTAAGGGAGAGACTCAATGTCTTTCCTCCTTAGTTCACTAAGTGCCGGGCGTTTATCCAGCAGGTGCCACAGCCAATCCGGGTATTCTGAGTCGGGCAACACTTTTGGATCGGCTCCATCCTTGAGAATATTAGCCCCGACAACTGTACTGGCCTTGACTTCCTTGCTAATCGACGATGCCTTTGGAGCATCTCCAGCTGCACCACCTTTTCCACCCTTCTTTTTACCACCAACAGCAAATGTTCTGCAGCCTCCTATTTGAATAGCCTCCTTGCGGAAGTTAACGTTTCTCAATGACCTGATATAAGTTAATGCCATAGTCCTTATCCCTACAGCGTAAACCAGAATAAATCATGTCAAAACGTAATTCCTTGTGCAGCGTTTAACTCAACATTTGCCAAATTCAACAAAATGCCCTAATAACATAATAATAAAGCTCAATAGAACCTTTGCAAGTTTGAAGGGGCCCAAACACTGACAATATTGACCACTTAATAGATTAATGCAGTAAAAGACACGGCCAAAGGAATGTATTGATATTTAAATATATGTCACTACACAGGGAGAACATACGATAATAAGCACGGTGGACCCACCAAGACTTTGCCAGTCCTTGCTTGCTCCTACAAAATCCCCCGTCTTCCTTGGAAAACTTTAACTAATACTCAACAACTTCTGATTCAGTCCATAACGCTAACAAAACTTTTGGCCGAGGGTCTATCGGAAACATCCTCTCTATCTTCCAAGGTAGGGGTAAGGTCTGCCTACACTCTACCCTCCCAAGACCCCACTTGTGGGATTATACTGGGTATGTTGTTGTTGTTGTTGTTGCTGTTGCACCAAATGCACCAGTAGTAGCCTGATGTGTTATAAGGCCTTCATGAGGACCTTGACTATAAGCTGTTAGGAGTAAATTGCTCATGCATCAAAGACCATGTTAAACACTAGTTCTTTTTCTCACAGAAACCTTAGGTTCTGTTTGGTTGCAAAGATCTTTCTGTTATTATATTTATGTTTTCACCCACAAAACAAAGAGAGGAATTCTCACAAAGGTGGCTATATGAATTCTCGCTATTCATGTCGTTCCTATTTAAACCCGTCTCAATCCAATATGTAAAAAATTAAGTTCTCTAGCATAGAAGTTCTCTACATGGCATATAAATCTCTAACAAGACTAAAAGACTCCTAGCATATATAGTGGACCAAATGCAAATGTACACAACAACAAAAAAGAAATCTCACAGTAACCTTAGGTTCTATTTGATCGCAAAGATCTTCTGTTCTCATGTTTATATTTTCACCTACATAAAGAAGAGAGGGAAAAGTATAAGCCAAAGTAAACACACCGCTAGGAATCTCCTGAGAATACAACAACAATATTACGCCTATATGAATTCTCACATTCATGCTCCATTTTGAACCCATCTCAATCAAATATTTGAAGATTTAGGTTTCCTTGCATTAGAAGTTCTCAATATTTTACTGTTATATAAATCTCTAACAAGACTAAAGACTCCTAGCATATATCGGACAACCAGTAAACATACCAACTTAACTAAAACTTAATCCTTCCAGAGAAAAGTGATGGAAAGTTATCAGTTCAAATACTCAACAACAGTAATACAAATCAAGGGCTCTATTTTTCTAGAAAATATCAGGCATACTTCTAAGACCACCTCCTTTTCTCTTACCCAGTAGTAACAAACAGCAAGATTGTCCTGCTGGAACTCAATCTTCAATTTTTTTATCAGTTAAGTTCAATCATCAACTTGAGAAGCTTCTATCATCACAAACTAATACGTAATAAGATATTACACCATAGATGTTGTTGCAAACTGAACACCAACTAACAGTAGCAAGTCCATCTCTTTTGCTGAACTACATCATAAACATACAAAGAGATAGCATCTGAGAGATTTAGTGATTGCATTGATGAGTTTTTTATATATTTTCCCCTTTTAAACTTAGTGGGAAGGATATCATGAATATTCCAGTAAGAAGTTGGAGAAGGAATAAATTTTCTAGGAAAAGAAAATGGAATTAGAGAAGGCTTGGTGGTCAATGAACTGGTTTTGTTTTTCTCGTAAAGATAGCATAAAAGAAGTGCAAAAAGAAAATGCTTGTTACATATTTTTGCACTTGTTTTGCAACAAAAAGATATGAATTTGGACTGAAGTGAATAAAAAAGTTAAGGGCAAGATAAAGCATACACACAAGGACAAGTGTCCGTAGAAAAGTGCAAGCAACAGATCAGCCAAACCACCAACTGAAAGAAGAGTACCAATGGCGCAATTGGAGTGGGAGGAAGGTAGACACCCCCCACCCACACATTTCCATTTACAAAATGGAAGATGAGAGCTTGATATTTGTATAGAGGAAAAAAGAAAAAGCAAAGGGAGGCATATTTGAACCTTAAAAGGTGAGGGAGAGAGGAATATAGTAGTCAGCCAGACTTTAAGCTTAGACTTCATGAATGAACTTAAAGGGCCACGATCAATGAGTATTTTGAGGACAATCTTTCCCTATATTAACTTAGGTTAATCAGAAAATAGAAAACTGCATATATAAGAAAGATATATGCTCTAGATTTCTAGAAGGAACATCGTTTGCTAGATCCAGTCTTAATGAGAGAGTTGATGCAACAACGTCTTCCTTCCTGTCTCTCCACTGTCTTCTCTTTTGTATGTATATGTTTTTGTATGCTTTCAAGTCATTTCCGAAATAATTGGGAAAAAAAAGACAAAATAATCGTACAAAACTCACTTTAACAGCATCTATTCTTCGATCAATTCATACAGCACCCGTTTTTCTTAAAGTTCCTAGAACTAAAAATTTGTGTTTCTGTAGTTCTTGGCATTGACACCAGATCCAACGAGCTCTTCTCAGAGGAACCACATGTGAATATAAAGCATCATGTGGCAATGTATCGAAATCTAACGAGTACATAATGATTCGAAATTCAGAAAATTGATTCACGTGCACACTTATGTCTTGAAGATATATTCCCTTAATTGAAAAGCAGTTGATAGACGAATAAACAAAATCCAGGTTTTTAAATGACATTGGCACATACAATGATTAGTTACTCTTCAAAATGTGATCATCTTCTGGTTCTCCGAAAATCAAGTCTATGAAGAGCAAACTATGAGGCACTCTCCAGTAAATTATTAGGTTAAGATATAATACCCCATTTAAATATTTAACCTATTGAGTAATGGAAAAAAGGGTCATGTTGTATTATGACATATTTATCCCTTACAGAAATTGATATACTATCCAATCACACTCCAGTAACTAGTGAGGTTACATGGATCATTTACCGTGTCAGAAAAGACACGTATAGGTACTTCGTTCAGATTCTTCAAAGTACCACAACATGAGCAAAACAAAAAGTACACATACCCCTATTGGATACCCATCAATAGTAACTAGTCATCTTTGTAGCTTAGTAATTACTCTAACAATAAAATGAGAGCAACGAGGTCCGTGTCATTAAGTTTTGAGGACCGTCACATATATCCTCCTAAATACCCATTAACCACCAAACTACCTAGAAAAATGTTAAGCCACACTTTCAGAGAATAAAACTAAATTTTGCACACAAAAGAGGCACTGCACTGTATCTAGTTGTTAAATATAAGAGACACTAACTATCATGTTCGCTAAAGTACTAAACATGACAAACGTCCTCTGTGGATGGATTGATATATGTGTAATGGGTACCTTAAATATCAAATCATTGCGAAATGCCTCGATTTTTAGATGTTCGCCAATTGGTGGTTAGAGACCGATCTAAGAGTTGAAGTTTATGGGTTCCTACGGCCAAGCTAATATACAATAATAATCGAGTTCACAGTCAAATATTATATAGATTTTTAATACATATACAAAGTTTCGGTAAAAGCTAATGGGTTCCCGTGAACCTGTAGTTACACTTTGGATCCGCCAGTGACCGGGAACCATTGTTAGGATAACCAGAACAACTCACTCAGTAACTTAAAACCCATGTCTCTCACAAAAATGCTGAAAACTCACAATATAATTTAAAAAATTCATATTTTATCGGTACATCGGAAACAGCCACCTCCCGGGGTAGGGGTAAGGTCTGCGTACACTCTACCCTCCACAGACCCCACTTGTGGGAATATACTGGGTAGGTTGTTGTTGTTGCATATTTTATCAGTACCTATACTTGTAACAGGTAGCAGGAACCAGTGGAATAGTCGAGGTGCCCAGACACCATCATTGTAAGAAAATATCATATTTTATGCCTTTTTTTTTTCGAAGAAAAGATTACTAATTTGCAGCCATTATCACAGGGAGAAAACAAAATAGCATGTTAAATTGTAAAATTTATAAAGTAGTGTCAAAATTCGGAGTGTTAATTTATGCAGTGAGACAAACACACAGAATATTACAACATAATTCATAATTTGTGTAATTTAAACATTGAGATAAAATAGAGAGATATGAAAAGGAGAACTTACCACTTGATTTCGCCTTTCGCACTTTCAGCTGAAGGAGAAGAAACCTTGAAAGAGTATTTGAAATTGGGCTAAAAGAGAAACCCGACTGCAGTAGGTTTGGGCTCAGTGATTTTGGGAACATAAGGCCCAAATATTCCGTCAAAAGGCCCCAACTTTTTTTCTTGCTTTTGTTTTATTTTTTTCCCGCAAAGTTTTAATTTTAAATAATACTTTTTGTACATTCATATTGTCCTATTGTAATTTCAATTTGCATCACTTACATATATAATGGAGTTCAAATTTTATTAGAGGCACTCCAGTCCTTTGCCCAAATAGTACAACAATGGCAATTTATTTATTTGTATGTTGTTGCCCTCAACCGCGCTTACGTCTCATTTTGATCGTCCTTATTTGAAAATAGATATATAGTTTTTTATTTAATGAATATAAAATTACTACTATATATGATATTTCTTTACCTAGTTAGTCATTGCTAGAACTTCTAGCGCTAAGGTAGTCGATGGTCAACTAACTTGCACTTGTTTGGTCTAATCGTTTAACCATTTTTCTTAGTGACAGAAATGTAAATAAAAAATATCTTACTTTTACTTTTCATTTACCATGTTCATAGTCAAATCCTCTTTTCAAAATTTTGAAATTTTTTATTAATTTTTCTTACGGTTCAAGACTTATAATTTAGCCCCTCAAATTTGTGATCTTTATTTTATTCTTCGGTACTTTTCGTGCGACATAAATTTAAACTTCGCTTGATATAGTTTAAATTTCATTTGCACAAATTATATCGGACACGATAAAACTTTCAAAACTCAACATAAAAATGATCAAAAAATACATCAAACTCTACAAAAACAAGCACGAAAAAGGATAAAGAACATATACCTTAAAAGGCATAAGTCAAGTTTTTGAACACTACAACAAATTATGAAAAAATTACACAACTTATACCGTATAATTTAATTCTTACAAAACTTATACCGCGTGAGATAAAATTTCAATTTACGAAGATAAACATTATAAAACTTATGCCGAATGGAGTATGTCTGAATATTTTTATTAAAAGCAAGGGCAAAAAGGAAAGTCCACCAGGTAAAAATTATAGATAAATGCAGTCCCCGGGCATAGCTGGATGGTAAATGAGTGAACTTAAAATCCAGCTGAAGACCTACAGCGTGGGTTCAAACCATGGTGAGAGCAATTTGATCTCTTCTGGGGTAGGACCTCGTAGGTGATATCAGTTGCTCTATTCACAAACCCTGGTCATTCAGGCACATCCCGTGATTTACTGGCAGTAGTACTGAAGGATTGAGACTACTATCTTCATGAATAGTCTGACGTAAGTCGGAAAGTTGGATATAAAAATATATAGATAAGTGCGTTTGAACGGATAATCCGTGCAAAAACTTTATACTCCGACCCATTTGTTCCGGACCATGCCCGTTTTATTATTCAGGGTTTAGGGTTTTTCTTGTACGGCACTCTATTTTCAGCAAAAACCCCTTCATTTCCAAAAAAAAAAACCACTCTCTGAAACAAAAACAAAATAGGTAGCAGCCAAGCAGCAGTATCATTCCTCACGAACGTTGCACGCGCCGCCTTCGGTCTCGGAATCAGCGCCACCGTTCTCCATTCCTCTCTCTACACCGTCGACGGTGTTCAACGCGCCGTCCTCTTCGACCGTTTCCGAGGAGTCATCGACGATACCGTCGGCGAAGGTACTCATTTTGTTATCCCATGGCTTCAAAAGCCTTTCATCTTAGTTACTCACCGAGCGTCCGCAAGTCTCCGCGTTAGTTCGCGAGAAGGATTTCAATATCGTGCTCGATGACGTGGCGATTACGCACGGAGTTCTCTAAGGATGTGGAGCAGAAGCAGAGCGGTCGAAATTCGTCGTTATGAAGGCTGAGCAAGAGAGGAGAGCAGCGATTGAAGGAGAAATTGAGTCGGCTAAGTTGATTTCGGATGCTACTGCTGCTACTGGGATGGGATTGAATCGAGGCGTCAAGGGAGGTTGCTTCTACGTTGGCTAAGACTCCTAATGTTGCTTACTTGCCTAAGCAAGGCAACATGCTTCTCGGTCTCAATGCTACGTGCTGAGTAGGTAATTAGGTTTATTATGTTGAGTTTTGTGAAGATGATATTGTATGATTTAATTTGCTTCGATAGTAACTGTGAAAATGTGCTGAATGGAATCAAGATAAAATGGAATTTATAGATAGGGAATCAGGAGGAATAAAATAAGGATATTTCTCTTTCGGAAAGCTGTGAAATTTGTGCCTTTTGTTTCATCAATTGTGTGGTTGTATCTTTTGATAAGTTCCGTCTATTTTGGGAAAGCTCAAAACTTCAGATGTGTTAGTTTCTTTTGATGTATACGTAGCTTCTACTACTTCTATGCAGTTTTTGGTGCTTCAACATATTGATACATAAAGCTTGTTTGGAATTTTAATTGTATATGCTAGTGTTAGTTAAAGCCAGGTCTCCAATCTAGTGGAACTGCAATTTTTATAGGTTAAACAGTCCGAAAAAGGCAAGTGATGTATTCATCTTGTTTAAGATTGAAGCGAGGCAATTTCAAGAAAGGAACTTAAATGTTGATGTAACTAAGAGCTTCATTGTCAAATCCTTAAGGCCTTTCAGGAAGAACTGCTTTTCTTTTTCCTTATAAAATGAGAGTGAATGGAACGTTCTACAACAACATGAGAGAATCCTGTAGTATGAAGGTGTGAGTAAATAATTGTTCTTTGATCTTTGTCATATTGATCAACTTGGGTTAAGTAGGCTAGGCCAAGTGTTACTAAGACCAATGTATTGCTAACATGGGAATTAGGACGCACGAAATCATGACTACACTTTTTGGGAAAGTGATTCATATTTGTTTTGCAATAGATCCCAGCCATAGTGTAATAGACTGCTTATATGTTTTACTTACTATGACTACTAGCTCATTTTAGCATTGCAATGATTCTGATCTTCGCACAAGCTGACTACCTTCTTGCGCTCTATGACTATGACCAAAGAAATGGCTTTGGGATGAAAAATTATCATTTCAGGCTGATGTAACTTCGCCTTGGGATGAAAATAATGTTCATTTTAGCTTTATGCTAGGTCCTGTTGATGCCTTCTACATCAGTAGCTTGCACTCTAACAGCAACCGGGTAAGCTACGGTCTTTTTGTTTTATTTAAAGCGGATAAGCTATGTTATGCACTTATTGATGCCTTGTGAGTTGCTTTCTGGGATCACTATCCTACTGGCTTAAGATTCAATTCATAGATCAGCTTGATACTACTGCCTTCATGCGTTCTACTGACTATGACCAAAACTAAGGCTTTGGGATGAAAACTATCATTTCAGGCTGATGTAACTTCACCTTGGGATGAAAACATAGTTCATTTCATCTTGGTATAGTTCGTTTTAGCTTTAGGCTAGGTCCTATTACGTGTTGATGGCTTCTACATCAGCTTTCGCTCTAACAGCAACGGGGTAAGCTACGCCCTTTATGTTTTAAATGAAGGGGATAAGCTATGTTATGCGCTTATTGATGCTTGTGAGTTGCTTTCTGGGATCACTATCCTACTGGCTTAAGATTCAATTCATAGATCAGCTTGATACTACTGCCTTCATGCGTTCTACTGACTATGACCAAAACTAAGGCTTTGGGATGAAAACTATCATTTCAGGCTGATGTAACTTCACCTTGGGATGAAAACATAGTTCATTTCATCTTGGTATAGTTCGTTTTAGCTTTAGGCTAGGTCCTATTACGTGTTGATGGCTTCTACATCAGCTTTCGCTCTAACAGCAACGGGGTAAGCTACGCCCTTTATGTTTTAAATGAAGGGGATAAGCTATGTTATGCGCTTATTGATGCTTGTGAGTTGCTTTCTGGTATCACTATTCCACTGGCTTAAGATTCTGTTCATTAATCAGCTTGCTAGCTACTCTTACTGCTAGTGCTTACTCTGATGATGTTGCTACACAAATCCCTTTGTCATATTTAATGAACTCTACTGTGTCATATTTTGAATTTGCTTATGAAAATGTTAGAGATATATAGTATTACCTCTTGAATATCTTGCTGCTGTTTTTTTCTGTTTCCAACTTAAACAACTTAACATTACTCCCTTTTTTTCAGTATATTCAACTGGACAGCCCCATCCTTTCCCTGATCGTAAAACTAGTTACAGAGTTCCATTAGGGGCACCCGAGGGTGTTGCTTGTGGTCAATGAAGTGAATTGAGGTTTCGGGTTCAAATACTATTGAAGGCAAAACACTAGTTAATTTCTTCCGATCTGAAACACTAGTTGCTTGCCTCATTCTAGTTCTAGTGCTTAAACCAAACCAATAAAAGGAAAACAAATAGCGAAACAAAGCATAATAAGATGAGTGTAATGCCAGTAAACATAACGTCTTCATAGACAAATGATTAGCTAAACAAACCGATGCTCCTCAGAACGTATAATATTTGACTAAATCAAACAGAAATTGTACATTGTCTTGTAAGATTAAAAAGAAAAGCTATTTAGTGCAGTCGAAGCCAAATGGTTTAATTACTTGCAAAAGGACATTTCTCCACTCCACACAATAACAGGTAAACAAATTTGAACTCATGTTAGAACCCAATTGTAGGTCCAATGATGTTTTAGTGTTGAATTAGAAGCTAGAGTCTAGTTGCCGTTGAACGGTTGAAGTTAGCACTTAAAATATTTCTGGGAACTGTACGTAACTATACAACATTAAAAGACATATTAAAGGACTATACAACATCAATATTCCCTTGTGACTCTCTTAATCTCTTAAAGAAACAAACAAAACTTTTACGACCGAAACCTGGGCTTATGATCTCCTGAATGTTAAACCCAAAAAAAGAAAAAGAGAATATAGTTACTCCCTCTATATCAAACATAATTTGAACTGACGTAGAATTGAAGAAAGAAATGAACATTTTTGTGGTCTTAATAATGTCATAGCATTTGTGTGGTTACATAATTTTGAAACTTGTGGCTTTAAATGTGTGATAATATTTGTATTGTTATAAAAGTTTCTCATTAAGGGTAATTTCTTTTAATTTTTGAAATGTGTCAATTTTTTAAAATAATTAAAAAGAAAAAGGAAGTGTAATAGTACATGCTAGAAAGAACAACAATTAAAGGGAAAAAGTAGTTTGGAAAGTGCAAGGAATTGCAATTGGAATCTGTATCTTATTGGACAATTTCGTCCAAACAAAGACCGCTACTAGGCCCACAAAGCTGAAAGCCCTTCCCACTACCCATTTCGAACGCACAAAAATCAAACTGAGAGGAGGAGAATCCTAAAAACCGCTCTCTCCTTTCTCACTATTTTCTCTCTCTAGAAAACTCTCTCTTTCTCTCTCTAAAACACCAAACATCAATGGCGTCGCCACGCGAGGAGAACGTGTACATGGCGAAGCTTGCCGAACAAGCCGAGCGTTACGAGGAGATGGTAGAGTTCATGGAGAAAGTCGTCGCCGCCGCCGACGGCGCCGAGGAGTTAACCGTCGAAGAGCGAAACCTCCTCTCCGTCGCTTATAAGAATGTGATCGGAGCACGGCGAGCTTCATGGCGGATCATCTCCTCTATTGAGCAGAAAGAGGAGAGCCGCGGTAATGAAGATCACGTTGCATCCATCAAGGAATACAGATCTAAGATCGAAACTGAACTTACCTCGATCTGTAACGGCATTCTTAAGCTCCTCGATTCTAAGCTCATTGGATCAGCTGCAACTGGTGATTCTAAGGTGTTTTACTTGAAAATGAAGGGAGATTATCATCGTTATTTGGCTGAGTTTAAGATAGGTGCCGAGCGAAAAGAAGCAGCTGAGAATACTCTCTCGGCTTACAAATCCGCTCAGGTTAGAGTTTTAACGGAAAAAATTTATTCAAATTCGAGGATTTTCTTTTCTTTTTGTTGCTGAATTGTCATTTTTTTATTTAGAGGATTTTCTTTCCTTTTTGTTATGTTTTGATATCGTGTTCTCAGGATATTGCAAATGCCGAGCTTACCCCTACACATCCCATCCGATTGGGACTTGCTCTCAATTTCTCTGTGTTTTACTATGAGATATTGAATTCTCCTGATCGTGCTTGTAATCTCGCCAAACAGGTCAGCAAAAAGATCACATTTATTTCCTTAATTTCTATGTGAATTTGCAAGGATTTATGGAAATAGGAAAAGACATATCTGTGATTAAATAGTTTTATTATTACAATGCCTTTGATTATTGTAGGAATAGCTATCAATTACATGAATATTCCTAGTTATCTTAATGAATGTTGCCATAATTGCTTGTAATTAAATATTAGATACAGTTTTGATGAAATTGAATCAGTTGTGTTTGATATAATGATAATGATTTTTATGATTGATCTTATAAAAAAATGATTTGTATTGTTGATTTGATCATCTGAAAGGCCTTTGATGAGGCAATTGCGGAACTGGACACATTGGGCGAAGAATCCTACAAGGATAGCACTCTGATCATGCAGCTTCTTCGTGATAACCTCACTTTATGGACCTCTGATATGCAGGTATATACATATTTCTTCTATTGTTGATAAGTTTTTTTTTGTCGTTCTTTGAACAATTTTATTAATCTTTGCATGATGATGAATCTTATTCAGGATGATGGAACTGATGAGATCAAAGAAGCTGCACCCAAACCAGATAATGAATGAGCAGCAGTAAACTGGTGAAATTTCTTTAGGATGGAAATATGCCTTGTTGTAACTTCTTTTTTGTTAATTGTCTGAATTCAACTCTTTGTTAGTTCTAGATCTTGTGATTTGTAATACCTAAAAATCAACCATTTCTTGTTATTTTGTTGTTTTTGTTTGTTTCTATGTGGATTTATTTCTCTTGTATTTGGATAATTTCCTTTTTCTCAAAGGAATTACTTATTGGGAATTTGGATCTACCTTTTAGTTCACTTATTTGATTGCTTCTTCAATCATATTTACATGGATATATGTTCAAGGACTGGCAATTTTTGTTTGTTTCTACGTGGATTTGTATTTGGATAATTTCATCTTTCCCAAAGGAATTACTTATTGAGAATTTGGATCTGTCTTTCAATTCACAAATTTGGTAGCTTCTCCATTTATCCGAGGGTCTATCAGAAACATCCTCCCGACCTTCACTAGGTAGGGGTAAGTTATGCGTACACTCTACCCTCCACACACCTCACCTGATGGAATTATAGTGGGTATGTTGTTGTTGGTTGCTTCTCCATTTCACATTTACATGGATATGTGTTCAGACTTTGTGCCAAACTAGGCAGTGTCAAGATTGAAGTTTCTGAGAACCTCATTTCTTGTCGTGCATATGAACATTGACCTCAAACTTTCATCTTTCTTTTATTATTATGTAGGTATGACAACTAATCTAGCATTATATTTATGTACCAACCCTCTGTTTCTAAGTTGTTAAACCTTTGTTTGTTGAGTACTAAATTGAACTAAATATTTTAAAATAAAAATTTAGAGTAATTTGGGACTGGTGGAGTAGTCTGTTCTGTTAAATTTTACTAGAATCCCCCCTGCTTTGTTTGTCCCATCTGAAATGACTTGTCTATTGCATTGTTGATTTAGTCATAAAGTGTCTGTACTGTTAAATTTTACTAGTACATCACTTTTAATTTGCCAGCAAGGTGACCACTCACTTTGTTCATTTTTCTCACAAGGAGGGGCCTACTCTTTCTTTTTATTTAGAGGGGGTGGGGCAACATATTCATATCACTAACAAGCTGTCTGGTTTCTTGTCGATTCTCTTATGATGTCTTGGTTTGAAATTTGAAACTTATCTAGTGGTGTAGCCTGTAGATATTGCTCATTTGCTCCTTAGTGAAGAAGCTATAGTATAAATTACTCAGATTTGGATAAGCCTTTTCTTTAGTCATAATGAAAGTTCTTGTCTGTTGTTCCACTTTCTAATATCACTTGTTCAAACCTTGACTGTAAAAGGGAAAAGTATTCATTACTTCAACTGCTATACTAAAGCATTCTTAATGAGTACAGTTGGCACTAGACACTTTTTGTTCTGCTTTTCAAACTTTACAGTTGGATTTATGGAGGCATTTTTCTGTAGTTAAATTGAATTGCCACTTTACCATATTGGTTTTGAATTCTTGGTCCTTTGGGGTTGCATGATCTAATCAAATTTGTTGGTTGTTTGTTGCTAATCCGCACTCAACTTACATGACATATTTTGTCATATACTTTTATCATTAAATCATAGTTAATCAATACATATTCTTACTTTAATTTACTATTTAACCACAGTAAATTCGTATAGGTTGATGTAAATATGGAATGTAAGTTTTTACTACTTGAATGAACTATTGGTCAAATGGATGTGATGTAATATAACATTCTTTAGGCTGCCTAACTGATAACAGCTTTCTAATTTTGTCGTGTGTGATGTGGATGACTTTTCCACGTATTCACGTAGGACATAAAGTATTTGAAATGCCATCTAATGTGATCTTGTGCATGACTTTTACAAGTTTCATTAATTTGAATTATGTCATTTGGTGGTTCAAAAAGGCATCGACTGGTTGGTGCATGTTCCTTAAGTTGTAGAAGTGGGGTAAATCTGAGTAGATTTTCATTCTTATCGAGCAAATTTTTTATTTGCTGTCAAAGATTCACCAAATAATTCAAGTAGAAAAGGAGCAGAAATTAAAATTAAAATTAAAATTAAAAGTAAGATGTGGGTTAATTATCTTCAAGTAATATAGTCTTTTCTCTTTTCCTTTTCAAGTTGACGCTAATTCTTTTTCTTTTTTTATTAGGAATTTAAGGCTATGGTTTAGTTGGCCTCACAATTTTCTACGGTCTTTGTCCTATAGCTTTGTTAAAATTGCTTGAGGTGCTAAGGTCCTAAAATTTTGGAATCTAATCTGCAAATATTAACAAAGACACATGTAAAAGAGGATAGCGGGAGTCTAGTGCACCTGCCTGCCTTGAGGATAAATGTCTAGAATGAAGATCTTAGTAAAATATTTAGGAAAGTACTGGAGTTTCATCTTGATATGACCAACAAATCTTTTTTGGTGCGTCTACTTGATTAGGGTTTAATGAGTCCATGAAACTCCATGAAGCCCCCACCATTTAGGCGTAGATCCATGAAAAATTATTTCTCAGATTCTTTGTCGCACTCTTTCTTTTTTTGTCTAACCATCTTTTATTAGGAATTCACTTCAAATTTACATCGCGTAGGACCTGTAAAGAAAAGAAAGCTCCCCAGGAACTTCTCTATTCTCAGGTTTGAACTCTAGAGACTTGATTGAGGATGATATGATCATGTCTATCCCACTACACTCTTGATGGTCACACTATCTCAACTTTGGTGGCTCTATTACTTGATCTTCACACTATTACTTCTAACAATATTTTGATTCAGCTTTCTGATCAAAATTTATAATTAAAGGATCCATCTTCTTTGTAATTTGTTAATTTTATATATCTTCTTTAATTTCAGACAACCAGCAAGCAAAACAAAATAAGCGTCTTACCCACTTACTATCGTAGTGCTAGTTCATATCAAGGCTGTCTAGTGGACCGACCGTCCCGATCACCCAAAAAAAATAATTGGTGTTGGGGTTCGAACTCGGAATGGGATCTGGGCTCGTCCCGCCTGTCCCGATCCCGATCCGACCCCGTCCCGCCCCGCCAGCCCCCCCCCCCTTTGCAAAAATAACCGTTGCAACGGTCCAAATTTTGATTTTGTCCGTTGTGCAACGGCTATAACGGTCATTTTTGCTCCCCCTACTCCTTTAATATTTATTTTAAATTCATAAGTTAATATATTTACACTTTAACTCTATTTTTCAACTATAAATACTTCATTTTCCTCTTCATTTTTCTCACAAATCTTCCTACAATCTCTCTAATTTCTCAATCTATCTCTCTACAATTCTACATTGTCTACTAAATATTATATTTTTTTGCTCATTTATATCAAAGTTCAAAAATTGGGAGTGAAGTTGACAACTAGCTTGATGATCATCCATCGAGTAAAGTTTTAATTTTCAACCTCGATTACATGTCGACGTTACGTCGGTGTTTGGTACCTTCATTCCTTCTTTAAATTATTATTGTTACTTAATTTTAATTATCGCACTTAATTTCATTTACTTTAATTATTTATTTGCATAATTATAATGGAACGCTTTGGACGTATGCTTACGGGTAAGGGTAAGAGTGTTTCTTCTAGTAGGCATTGTATCATTTTAATGGCAAAATGACTATCACTTCTGACATAGACGTAGTACTAACGGTAATGATTATTTAACGGTAACATGTCATTTGATATATCATAATTGGTCTATGCACAAACGTATTTTAGCATATAGATATATTGATGATAAGCACACTGAAAGTTTTATTGCACAAAATATTAATGAAATTTGTGATTATTATGGAAGAATTGATAAAATTATGACCATTACATTAGATAATGCTACTTCTAATGATTATGCTATAAGACTTTTAAAAGTTCGATTAACTACATGTTTTTCTGATTATTTTCATATAAGATGTGCGTGCCATATTTATAACTTAGTTGTAAAGGATGGCCTAAACCTTTTTGAAAACATTTTTGATAAAATACAATTTGCTATAAACTTTATTTTTAAAGATAAAAAATACAAAGACGCAAAGAGTAAAAAAAATTGTCACGATTGTGTTTTGCAGGGTGTTGTACCGTTTGAATTAATTGTCAATGATGAAGGACATGAAGACTTGTTGAAATACTTGAGGGACAATGAGAAGACATTTTCGACACTAGCAAAGATGACCCGAGATATGTTGAACATTCAAGCGTCATCAACAACATCTGAAAGCGCTTTTTCTACGGGAAGATTTCAAATAGGAGAGCACAAACATTCATTGGCGGGAGACATATTGGAGAATGCAGTTCTATTCAGAGATTGGATTCGAGCGGAGCGTAGAAAGTGCGGTCAACCAGAGATCAACGAAGAAGAAGACTACAACTACAACGAAATCTTGTCCGATGGAACAGGAAGCGACGTCGAACAATTTGATCAACAACTTCCAATTCCAACCGAAGATCCTCAAGACATTGTGAGGAAATTAGAAAAAGTATGGTTAACAATTTGACCAACAACTTCCAATTCCAACCGAAGATCCTCAAGACATTGTGAGGAAATTAGAAAAAGTATGGTTAACTATGTAATTTTTTTAATTGCAATTTTACTATGTGATTTGCAATTTTTGAACAACACCACAAAGTTGCAATTTTGAAATTGTATTACAAAAAAATCATATTTCTATTAAATAATATAAGAGCCACAAAAATAATCTTGGGATGTTTTTATTACACTATCATGTTCAATTATTGAAGTGTTTATATATATATATTTTTTTAATTGTCTAAAAAATATGAAATTCCGATCTCGACCTGACCCCTCCCCGTCCCCCAACACCGGTCCGGCGGGATGTGTGACGGGACGAGACATTTGCATGTCCCGCCTATCCCGCTGAAAATCCGGTCCCGACCCTCCCCCTCTCACCGGGACCCGCTCCGGCCCACTAACTACCCCTAATTCATATATGCCTCTTCCATTTAACATATAGTCTTTCAGTGTTCCCTCAGTAAATAGTACAGTACTGGTGAAATGAAGCAAAAGGAGTCCAACTGTTTGATATATAAAATAACATACCTATTGATATTGGAAGACCCAACGGATTCTTTCAATGTATTATTTCTGGGTCCAATGGAATTCAGAGGTATAGATATATTTAAAAAAATGTAGACTTCATGAAAATCACGGTTTATAATTCATTTGACCAATGTGTGTCACAATTGCCTATCATATTCTATCTGACATTAAGTTACTTTAAATATTAAAATAATATGTAAAACGTACCTTGGTAAAAATTAGTCGCATTGAATGTTTACACCTAACTAATTCAACTTATCATAATTAATAGATTTAATAAAATAAAAATATATAAAAATAAATCATAATTAAGTATTAGTTGTGTATGTTTCATATTGTCGAAAACTATATTTCTAGGTTTCCTTATGAGTTTATCCAAACAAAAAAAGATAAAAATTTATAATTGACAAAAGATCAAGGAGTTTGTTGTGTATCCATTTTATTCTTGGTCAGAGAAAAGAACGATATTTTTATTTATTAAAACACACCGACTCCATGGAAATTTCCACCAAAAAACAAGCAGCATAGAAAAGAAATTGAACCCCAAAACTTAACCACTTAAGGCACCAACCAATAATTTGATATTAAAATTTGCTTAATAATCACAAAACCTTTTTCTTGTGGATAATTGCCTTTTAATCATTGACATTGGTTCAATTTTTTTTTTTTGCAACTCAACTAATGACATGAGAATCTTGTACCCACCTTGGGTAGGGTTCATTTTTGGATAAAATAAGATGGTCTAATCCCATGCACAAAGCTAGATAAAAAATATGTTCATAGGAGCAGTTATGTGAATATGAAAAAGGTTATATTTTACTAAAAAGATGTATTAATCCCTCACCAAACAAGTTGACAAAACTCAAAGGGCAATGCAGACCTTCTTGATATCTCATTCTAGAAAGTATGGCACCAAACTTAGTTAAGCATTTAGTATTTTTAAAATTCACTGAGCTGACTAATTTGAATTCACGTTCGGAAGGAGCACCTAGGGAATAAGCACTTCTTATCGAAAGGTACTCGTTTTCAAGGCTTGAACCCTATTGAAAGGTACTCTGGTCCCGGGCTCGAACAAGACAAATAGAGGGATTACAACTATCCCATCGCACCCCTCGGTAATATTACCCGCTCTATCCCGAGATCTTAAAATTCTGATGCTTGATGCTTAAAATTCTGAAAATCCATAATTCTTGGAAATCAATTCATTTAAATGAATTAACCATTTGTTTTTGGAATTTTTTGGCCTGACTAAATTCGCCTTGGGAAGGACCACGGAAAGAGTAAATCACTCCCTACCAGAAGGTACTTTGTTCCCGGGGATCAAATCCTATTGAAAAGGTGTTATTTTCTCAAGGCTCGAACAAGAATCCTGATTAAGGATAGAAGGATCACAACCATCCCACCACATCCTTCGGTAATATTACCCACTCTATCCCCAATATCTTAAAATTCTGAAAATCCATAATTCTTGAAAATCAATAAATTTAAATGAATTATAGCATAAATCTTTCATGTTGGAACTGAATTCACATTCATTGTAGATCCAACGGATTTAGAGTTTGATTCATAAAATACTAACTGATTCTGTTTTCAGAATCATGGAGCTAATATTACAGGATAAAGAAACAAGAGAATGAAAAAGAACACAGTTTTTGAGGATGCAATTTCTTTGTATAAATGAAACACATTTGTATAGCAAAGTAGGATTGGTCAACAACTGTACTATTCAAGCTGTATTTATATTACAAAAGGTTCCTATTCAGGAGATCGTTCTCTCTTAAACATGGAAACTTTTCCTCATTATGAGGTCACCAACTTTTCGAAACAATGCTCTTCTTCTACAACTAGGATTCCTATCACTATCTGAATCGTCAAAATGGTTATAATCTGAATTTGCATTTGGTTTACCTGCTTCGTTTGCTAAGGCGGGTGATGACGCATTTCTATGATGAGATAGTGAATGTGGTGTACGAGGCTCTGACTTTGGCGTCACCGAAGTTGGATCAAATATCGACCCCTTAAGTGCCTTGTCCTTTTCAGGATCCTCCTTGACGTTTTGAAGTTTCGACTCTCTAAGATCAACACTTAGAGCTTTCTTGACTTTATGATCCTCTTCACATTCCTCGACCATTTCACTAGGTGTCTTCATTACCTTGACATTGTCGTGAGATGCGGGGCCGTTGATCTTAAGGCGTTCGTTTTCTTTAGTGAGAAAATGCACGGCTTCTTCCTTCTCGGCTACGCGATCTTTGAGTTGAGAATTTTCATCTCTAGCTAGGCCAGCTGCAGCTTTTGCTGCATTAGCCTCATTAATAGCCTGTTTCAATATGTCCCTCAATTTGAATTTTTCTTCTTTGGCTGCTCGACTCGTATCCTCGGCTGCTTTAAGAGACTCGGCGAGCCTTTCTGTCTCGCGCTGAGCCAAAGTTCTTTCTTCTTCAGCTCTTTTTATACAAGTGATGAACCCCATCTCTTTCCCGTTCCACGCCAAAAGTGACTCCTCCGTCTCTAATCTCAATCTCTCTGCTGTATTTCTGTATAAGTCCGCTTCCTTTTTCGCCTCGTCCAAGAGCTTTTGATACCTAGCCTCAGTGTTTCTAATCATCTCTTTCAATTGTCCCGCCTCGTCTTTCACTTGTTCTAACTCTAATTGAGTAGCACTAAGTTTCTCCTTGGCCTCGGATGCTTCGGTTGCAACTTCCTTCAATGCTAATGCTAAATTGTCCATCGCCTTTCTGCTTTTTTCTTCTGCCTCGCTAGCCAACTTAAGTTCATTCTTAAGCAAGTTTATCTCGTCGTTCAAATTCTTGGCCTTCGACAGTGCAATTTTCTCCCTCTCTTGTGCATTAGCTACGTCCTCTTTCACCAATGCAAGTTCAGAGTTAAGGCTTTCAAGTTCCTTCCTCACAGAATTCGCAATCTCCCCGTTGCTATAGCCATTAACACGCCCGCTATTTCTTTTTGATGAGGCAGCCTCTATCGACTCAACCTTCTCATGAAGTGAAGCCATCTTGACCTTAGCTTCTTCAAGTTCGATCTTAGCTCGTTCAAACTGCCTCATTTGTGACTTACACGAATCAAATATCTTCGACTCTGACAACTTTCTATTCTCCAATTCAACTTCCAATTCTTGAACTTTTTTCTTAAAAACAGACAATTGTTCTGTTGCTTTAACTTCAGATGCTTTCACATTACTCATCTCCTCTCTTAATCCTCCTAACATAGCGTCTTTTTCCGCTAATTTAACCTCGTATTTCTTCACCCTTTCGAGCTCCATCCTCAATGACTTGATATTCTTGTCTTTAATCGTCAATTCTTCTTGTGTTTTAGACTGAAATTCCTTCAAAACTTTAAGTTCTGCAATTAGTTCACCTGCTTTTTTAGGTGATAATCCTTCATTTAGCTTCACATTAGCCTCATTAGCCAACTTTTTCATCTCCTTAAGTTCAAGAATTGCTCTATTTTTTTCACCTTCAACAAAATCTAATTGCTCTTTTGTCTCCCTTAACTCGTCCTCAACATGTCCCATTTGCTCTTTCATAAGCAAAACTCTATTATTCACTGGATTCTACAAACACAAAAAAAATCAACTTTTTAAACAAAACCCAAAAACCAAATCACACCAAAAAAGTAACCCCGTGCACTAAGCTCCCGCTATGCGCGGGGTCCGGGAAGGGCCGGACCACAAGGGTCTATGGTACGCAGCGTTACACTGCGAGACTGTTTCCACGGCTTGAACCGGTGACCTCTTGGTCAGCTGACAACAACATTACCCGTTACTCCAAGGCACCCCTTCAAAAGAATTTTAATAAAATCACAAAAAATTAATAAATACCTCAAATAAATTGTCAACCTTGGAGGGTTTTTTTCTTTCAAGTGAAACGACGGCGTTTGAATCAAATTGACACCCCAAAGCCTCACCTCTACAAAGCTTTGTTGCAGATAATGTTCTTGAAAATCTTGAAGAATGGCTTTTTTGTGCTAAATTATTGGGCCCAGATCTACAAATCCCTCAAAAACATCAAAAAAAATTCAACTTTTAATTAAATCTCGTGCACCCAAAGACTAAAACATGAAAAAGGTTCAATCTTTAATTAAATCTCATGCACCCAAACACTAAAAACATCAAAAAGATTCAATTTTTACTTAAATACCATGCACCAAAACATTAAAACGTCAAGAAAAGATTCAATCTTTAATTAAATCTCATGCACCCAAAGACTAAAACATCAAAAAAAAAAAGATTCAATCTTTAATTAAATCTCATGCACTCAAAACATTAAAACATGAAAAAAATTAATCTTTAATTAAATCTCATGCACTCAAAACATTAAAACATAAAAAAAAATCAATCTTTAATTAAATCTCATGCAAAATCAGTTTATTTTTTTAAAAAAAAAAAAACACAAATTCAAGAGAAACCCATGAATGAAAACCTTAGGTTAGAAACATTACATAGAAAATAATAACAGACAAATCCGAGAAAATCTCTCTACTTCAAACAAAATTATATACACATACTACTTTCGATAATATCGACACCCAAATAAAAATAACACATTTATAATTTATAATGATAATAACAAGGAAAAATATTAAAAGGGTGTACCTTGATTTTGAACGTAACATTTTTATTAGATACGTGTTTGAATCACCTTTTTTTTTCAATTGGAAGATTCTTGGAAAATCAGCACAAAAAATGAGAAAATTCCACCTTTTTGTGTATACTAATATAAGTAATTTTTGTATTTTCTGAGAAAAAAAGGTTGTTTTGAAAGTTTATGGTTTATGACAAAGTCCGAAGTAGGCGGGGGTTTTGTTTGGTAAAAATAATGTAACTGCAAAAAGGTATGAAAGAGCGAGATTTTGTAAGAATGAGACAAAGTGAAAGGGACTAGTAGATGGTGGAGGATCTATGTGAATTGACTAAATTGCCCTGGATTAAAGTCAACTTTTTTGAATTTTATGAGTTAATTAACACAACCTCCAACCAAGTTTTGTTCTAATTGCATGAAATTTCCAGATTTTTCGATTTCACTTGCAAATATTGAAGTCATTATTTTATCTATAACAATGATATTTGAATCAGTTTACACACATTTCGACTAATTTTATAAGTGACTATTAAACCTGACCTTATGACATGAAATTTTGAGTTTCAAGCAGATTTCATTTGACTTCAAGTGAAATATAGAAATTGGTAAAAAAAAAAATGTAATGGCAAAATGGCATGAAAGAGAGAAAGGTTTTGTAAGAAATGAGACAAAGTGAAAGGGACCTAAAAAAACTGAGTAATTTGCCAAAGTAGTACTCTCTAAAAAATTATTTCCAGAATACTACTTTTCTAAAATTAATTCTCATTTTACTACTCATTTTGCCACATGGATTGCCATGCCACATATGCAATCTTATTTATCTGTCTTTTATTTTTTTAAGTCATAAACACCAACAACTAAATAAACCCTTCTACCTTCTCAACCCTATTCATATCACCAATCCAAGTCCTCGGACGACGGCAGAACTACTCTACGGAGTATCAGGTAACTTTTTTTATTTTGTTTTAACATGAGTTAATTCTTTCAATTAAACATTACTGTAACCCAAATACACACACAAATACACTAATTTGATGCCTTAGATTGAATTGATTTCCAACTAAATTCGTCTTATTGGTTTCATGAATATCATTGAACTTTTATTTTTCTGGGTGAAACCAATATCAATTAAAGGTAATGTGATTTTTAGATTTTTATATATGTTTCATTTTACCATGTTTATAGTTTTTAGTTTTTTTGTTGTGAAGAAGGAAAATTTTTATTGCAATTTTGAGCATCAGTAATGCTCAATCAAACTCAGTACTACATATCAATCATCTTCCAACTAGTGAAAATTCTTTTGAATTTCCGGTTTATAATTTTTAGTTTAACTGGTGTATACTTTTATCATAAAGATGTTGTGGTGCTATTGGAACGGAAAGATTGTATCGGGCTCTCACGGACTAGCTTATGAAGGTGCTTCACCAAAATCGATCAGAGCTAACAACCGAATTACTTATGATGATTTGGTGAATAAGATATACAACGTTACGGGGTTCAATCGACTACAATCTTGCATTAGGATTACTTGCATGTATCCAAATAATATACAAGAATATGTAGCTCTACCAGTTGAAGATAATGACATTGTAAGTGTTGTTCTTGATGTAATAAAGCGACCTGGAATTAACTGCCTAGAGTTATATGTGGAAGCGATTCCTCGAGTAATTGATGAACAAATAGAAGCGCCGAACGTGATAACCAATGTCCCATTTACTAGGCTACTGACCCAAGAAACTGCAGTATCAGATTTCGATTTTGATTTGAATATTATGAGAGATTATGACTTTTTTAACAATGCTAGTACATGTGTCATAGAAGAAATTGTTGCAAATGAAAGGCATCAATTTGTTGCTCATGGAACTCATATCAATAATGATCTACTGGATGATTGTTTAGATGATGCAGATGAAGGAATGAACGAGGTAGATGAAATGGTTTATGAAAATGTTTCAGCCCCTGAATTCACTATCATTGATCGAATTAATGATGTTGTTGTGGATGTTTTGGTGCATGGACAAGAATATACTCAACAAAAGGATGGAGAGGAATTATTTGCTGGTCAGATATTTACCACAAAAGATGAGTTGCAAAGAGTTGTGAAACTATACTCATTAAATGTACACCAACAATACCAAGTTGCAAATTCAACACCTAGTCTTTGGGTTCTCAAATGTAAGAAAACACCAACTTGTCCTTGGAGAATACGGGCTTCTATACCTCGCGGAGCATCCTTTTTTGAAATTAAAAAATACAGTGGATCTCATACATGTGTTAACCCAATTATTAATAGAGATCACGTGCAATTGGATTCGAGATTTGTTGCTGGTCAAATGAAGTCACTAGTGAAGGCACAACTCTCCATCTCACTCACAGCCATTCAAGCGTTGATTTCAGAGAAATTCAGCTATGATATTTCTAAAAAGAAAGCTTGGAAAGCAAAGCAAAAGGCAATAGTAGAACTTTTTGGTGATTGAATCATATAACTTACTGGCAAGATATATGGATGTGCTAAAGCGAAAAAAATCGGGTACTATTGTACAATGGGATAAAGAACTTGCAGAACGGAATCCGGGGCATGAAATATTTAATTGTGTGTTTTGGTCATTTTCCGCTTCAATTGAATGGTTCAAACATTGTCGTCATGTAATTAGTATTGATGGAACACATCTTTATGGGAAGTACAAGGGAACCATGCTTATCGCTATGTCTTGTTATGCGAATAATCAATTATTTTCGCTTGCATTTGCAATTGTGGAAGGCGAGAAAAATGATAGTCGGGGTTGGTTTATGGCTATCATTAGGAGCTATGTGACCCAAAGAAGTGACATTTGTGTAATAAATGATCGGCATAATGGTATTCTAAATGCAATGAACACATACGAATTGGGATGGACTGAGCCACATGCTTATCATCATTTTTGTATCTGTCATTTAGCGAGCAACAAGGGAGCTTCATAGGGAACATGCTTTATTTCACTTTTTTCTTTCTTTTCATTGAATCTTACTTTTTGATGTTGATTACTTTATATGTCTCCAAATTTAGGACCCATATGTCATATACCAAGAAGGAGAACATAGAAGTGACAAAGTGATTCTTTTTGTTGTGTTTTTAGATACTGGATGAATGAATGCACTGTTTATTCAAGTTTGAGTCACAATATCTTTTGTTGAAATCGCATTATCTTTGTTGAGATTTTTCATAATGAAACTATATTGATTTGATCATTTCAATTAATTTGCTATGTTCTTTTGGTATTGTCTCATTCTATTGATTAAGGGCTTATGATTGCGTATATGAGATGTGCCCATAATATATGTTGTTAGAATGTTTCCACTTTTTATAGTGATGATTCTTTGTATTCTTGTTTTATTTATTGACTGTACATTAAAGTTTTGAGTATTGCATGAGACGGTCACGATGAGATTAGGTATAATTTAAGAATGACGTTAAATTTATTCTTGAATTGACAGTGGGTATATAGTTCGATTATATAGAACTTTGTCTAGTTTAATTGACTTGTATAAGAAGAATATGATCAATGAAAAAATATATATTTTAACTTTCCTAATAGAATAAATTTACAATATAAACTTATAAATTTACATTCCTACAATATATGACATGTGGAATATTGATTAAATACTAACTAATATGTTATTATCCACTTGGCAGTCCATGTGGCAAGATGATAGTAAAATGAGAATTAATTTTGGGAGAGTAGTATTCTGGGAATAATATTTTCAGAGAGTACTATTCTTGCAATTTACTCATAAAATACTAGTAGTAGAAGAATAGAAGATTTTGCAGATGTGTGTATTGACTAAATTGCCCTTGATTAAAGTCAGTTTTTTTTTAATTTTATTAATTAACACAACCCCCCAACCAAATTCGTTCTAATTGCATGAAGTTTCCAAGTGTTTGCAAATACTGAGGTAATTATTTGCAAGTTGAAGTTTTTTGAGTTACAACTTACAAGTGGATACTATTTGAATTTTAAGTGAAATATAGAAATATTGATTTAAAAGTGTAATACAAGTGACTTCTTCTTTTAAAAAAATCCTCAACTTGTAAACATACAAATTTTCAACTATAGCAAACTTCCACAAACTTTTTTTCAACTTCAAAACTTTCATGTTCTAAGATTGTTTCTCTTGATAAAAAGAAGGTTGAATACATAGTTTGTCCCGGGACCTTGTAACGAAATCCTCTTCCCCCTTCAGAGGGTAATTCAGTCAATCTAAAATGATTTTGCGTGATGCATGAAGTGAATAGTTAATATTCGACGATAATTCAAATATTGATTAAAATTCTTTTAAAATGAAATTTATAAATAGAAACTACATAAAGAGTATTATAAATTTTCTTATTTTATACTGATGAAAAATATATGAAATGATCGTAATGAAGGAAAAATATTTAATTTCACAAATATTACCTTTTGTTTGCGAGAGAATTAAAGGGTTGACTAAAATAGATGTTAATTCTTTTGGAAGATGCAAAAGCCAAGTATCCATAGGCTATACAACCCCCAAAACCATATAGTATAATTTATAAGAATCCAATTTCAGACATCTACATCTAGAACAAATTTTGGAGAGTTTGTATAATTAATTATATTTTGAATTTTTTGAGTTTATTATTTTATTAATAGTGGAGACATGGAGAATGCTTAGAAACTGAATATCTGACTTTGTCTAGGGGCCGGCAAACATGACGTTGGAATTTGCTTCAACTAATTAATACTTCAACTCCTGGATTTAATAATAGATTAATTTCAAATTAATGAATTCTAATCACCAATAACTACTGTGAAGTATTGTAATTAATAAATCTTGTGAGCTTTACGATACAATTGCCGTTATGTTACCTACTTCATTGGAAAATTATAAAAAAGAAAAGGTCAAAAAATATCAATTTGAAGAAATTTATTGTGGCGTCACGTTTATTGCAGGTTCATCTTTATGATACTGGGTCTTAAAGTCGTATTAATACGATGATATTGACAGATATAATATGCTACTAGAAACTTTAGAATTATTCTTCTTCTTCTTTTTTGGCTTTATTTTCCTCTTCTGATAATCACATTGGTAATATATATACAATGTAGTAATAGAAATAAAACTTTTGTTCTATTTATAAGAGAATATTTTTATTCTCGTTTATATATTAGTATTATACAATATGTCATATATATATAAGCATTGTATCTACCTCAACATGTATCGACCTTGTATAGAAATGTATAACATCACTAGTTACGGTGACAAACTCAGTGGAGGAGCCACATTGGGGCAAAATGGTTCATATGATATCAACAACAATAACATACTCAGTGAAATCTCACAACATCGGTCTGGAGAGGGTAGAGTGTACGCAGACTTTATCTCTACCTTCTATCTTGGTAGGTAGAGCGACTGTTTGCGAGCCTCCATTTCATCCATCCTGCCCCAATACGATGTGTGACATCATCATCAATCTCTCCATCCCCTTGGATAATAGACCCAAGGTACTTGAAACTTCTTTTCTTCAGAATGACCTGAGTATCAAGCCTCACTCCTCGCCTGTCTCCAGCTCGCTCCCATTGCTGAACTTGCACTCCAAGTACTCTGTCTTGATCCTACTCAGCTTAAACCCTTTAGACTCCAGAGTCTGTCTCCAAACCTCCAGCTTAGCGTTCACTCCGCTGCGAGTCTCATCAATCAGGACTATGTCGTCTGCAAATAACATACACCATGACACCTCCACTTGGACTAAGAATTGATCCATGGTGCAGTCCCATCATCACTGAAAAGTGCTTCGAGTCTCCTCCTACTGTCCGTACCCTGGTCTTGGCTCCATCATACATATCCTTGATCGCCCTAGTGTACGCCACATGTACATATCTAGCCTCCAAACATCTCCATAGAACCTCCCTAGGTACTTTGTCGTATGCCTTCTCGAGGTCGATGAAAACCATATGTAAGTCTCTCTTCTTCTCCCTATACTACTCCACCAACCTCCTATTAAGATAAATGGCTTATGTGATCGAACGCCCCAGCATGAATCCAAACTGGTTCTCAGATATGGACACGCCTCTTCTCACCCTCATCTCCAAAACCCTTTCCCAAACTTTTATAGTGTGGCTCAGCAGCTTGATACCCCTATAGTTGTTTCAACTCTGGATATCACCTTTGTTCTTATACAAAGGAATCATTGTACTCCACCTCCATTCTTCGGGCATTCTCGCCATTCTAAAAATGACGTTAAACAATTCCGTCAGCCACTCCAAACCGGCCCTGCATGCGCTCTTCCAAAATTCAACTGGAATCTCATCAGGCCCGGTCGCTCGTCCCTGCGCATCCTACGAACAACACCCTTCACCTCATCAACCTTAATGCTTATACAATACTCAAAATTCAGGTACCTACCAGATTGCTCCAGATCCCCCAGCTCAACGTCTCTATCTCCTTTTTCATTCAAGAGTTTATGGAAGTAAGACTGCCACATCCGCCTTATATGTGCGTCCCCCACCAATACTTTCTCATTCTCATCCTTGATGCACCTAACGTGATCCAAGTCACGGGCCCTCCTCTCCCTCAACTTGGCTAGTCTGTACAACTTCATATCTCCGCCTTTCTCCTCTAATTCCACATACAGGCATTCAAAAGCCGTCATTTTTGCCGCCGTAACCGCAAGTTTTGCCTCTTTCCTGGCCATCTTATACAGTTCCCCATTTGTCCATTTCTCCACATCATCCTTGCTTTCTACCAATTTCGCATACGTCATTTTCTTCGCTTCCGCCTTCTCTTGAACTTTACCATTCCACCACCAGTCTTCTCGATGCCCACCACAACTACCTCTCGAGACCCCAAGAACTTCTCCAGCTACCTCTCGAATACAACTGGTCATCCTGTCCCACATACCAGTAGCATCCCCACTACTTCCCCAAGCCCTATTGGCCATTAACCTCTCCCACATATCCTTTGCACAAGCCATGGTCAAACTCTCCCATTGATTTTTAACCTGTCATCCACAATCCTCCTCTTCTTCTCCATCTTGATCACCAAGTCCATCACCAAAAGCTTATGCCGGGTTGTAAGATACTCCCTCGAAATAACCTTGCAGTCTTTACAAAGACCGTTGTCAACATTCCTAAGGAGCAAAAAATCTATTTGAGTCTTATCCAACGAACTACGGAAAGTCACCAAGTGCTCATCCTTCTTCAGGAATCTTGAATTGGCTATCACCATCCCAGAAGCTCTAGCGAACTCCAAAAGTGATACGCCTCCATATTCCTGTCCCCTAGGCCAAAACCTCCATGCACGTCATCATAACCCCCCCCCCCCCGGAAGTGCCCCGATATGTCCATTAAAATCCCCTCCTACCAATAACTTCTCAGTGGGTGGTATACCTCTCACCACTTCGTCCAAATCCTTTCAAAAACACTTTTTTCCTCCTTGTTCAAGCCCGCCTGCGGTGCGTATGCACTAATAATGTTCATAGTGGACCCTCCAACTACCAAATTGATCGTCATCATCCTGTCAGTGACCCTCCTAACCTCTACCACCTGATCCCTTAGCTCGCCGTCTACCAAAATGCCTCCCCCATTCATATACTTCGACCTACTCAAGAACCATAACTTATACCCGTCTACATCCTTAGCCTTAGGTCCTACCCATTTAGTCTCCTGGACACAGGCTATATTAATCCTCCTCTTCTTAAGGATCTTAAGTAGCTCTATAGACTTCCCCGTTAAACTCCCAATGTTCCAAGACCCTATTCTCAGCCTAGCATCTCCCTTACCCCCTCTAACCCTGACCCCCGTCCCCGATCGAGAACATGACCCTAGTCTACCATCAGTTACCAAAGCCACTAAAGCAAATATAAAATAAATAGACTACTCAAACGCTTACCCTAAGACATGAAGGGATCAAAGTGAAAGCACAAGTTAAAGTTAACAAGAATTCAGAGGCAAGTAAAACCACAAGAGTGCTATAACTAAAGACTAGAAGGGTAGATGCAAGAACGTAAAGTTACGAACTAAAATAAATGCTAAACAAGACTAAAAATAGGGCTATATAAGGCTTAAAAACAGAAGATAAAGTGGATTTCGAACTCAGTCGTCGAATACACTAAATCAAGAACCAAAAATACAGAGCAAGAACTCAAGACAATGGCTAAATCACAAACTAAGTCGACGAGAACAAAATATGCAAAACAAGTAGTGAGTAGAAATCAATATGTAATTTCAAATTCCAAATAGTAACAACCAACTAGCTTGATTTCAAATAGACGAGCAGTGAATAGAAATCGACGTAAGGTAAATCACAATCGCAAAATAAAAATAATCAAATAGCAGATAAAGATGCCAAGATAGTCATAGAGGAATAACAAAATATCTAAATAGAAATCAGAGCAAGAAATGATAGAACCTGGGTTGGTTTTAGTCGAGGATTGCCCACACAATGCCGGAATCGGAGAAATTCAGCGGGGGGAAAGATTGGAGGAACTGGGTTTCCTTGAACTCGTCATCGGAACAGGGTTATTATTCGCAATTCTGAGACCACACACACGAGGGATGGGGAGAAATGGAGAAAGAGAGCGCAACAGTGGAATCGAGACTCAAGAACGTCGGAGGCTCTCTGCTGGTGGGTGGTTCCCCTGTTGGTTCACTGCAATAGAACAAAGAAAACAGGGACGGGGGGTGGGAATGATGGGTGTCTGTAGAGGGGAGGGAGAGGGGTAGAGAAGAAAACCTACATTTTACTGGTGGGGGAGGTGGTCACCGGTGGCGAGGTTATGGTGGGCGGGGAGAGAGAAGAGTGCTAGACAGAGAAAGAGTTGTTATCTGCTAGAGTCGTTATCTGCTAGAGAGAAAGAGCCAAAAGACGTCAGGGTTCATATGATATCCTTTTCTAAAAACAATATTTGTTAGGCATGATAATAAAATGCATGATAAATACAAGGGTCGAATCCCCTTAACTTGAAACACAAGTTTGATATAGTATATTTTTATAAAAAATGAATTTTCTTAATGAAATCTCTTACTGTAATTCTTATTCAAAATCAATTCAAATTTTGTAGACAACTCCCTTAGTCTATTCCCAACAAATTTAAACAACACAGACTTAAAATTTCTCATAAAAATCAAACTCAAAACTCAAACCAACTTTTTCAAAGTCTGTCAACAATGGTGAGTTACTTTTTCTAATATGATTTTCATCATTCAAATCTTTCAAAAATCAACTACTAACCGCGATTTGAACTCCAAAAACAGTAATAAATTTTGTTTGTTAACTAACAATTAATAGGCTCACACGCCCAAGCCCATGACGATAAACGGACCTATGAAATTAACAAGGGACCACTTCCAGTACTCCTTTTCATTGGCCTTTTAGGAATCAAATTCTATTTCTACAAGGAATTTAGATTCTACTTGTTCTTGGACCAAGTTCGTAGTTTCTGGTCCCTCGATTTCTAGTATAACATGTTTTTTATTGTGCTTCGATTGTCGTTTTATTTAGCTATGGTTACGGTTCCTTTTATCCGGATGTGCGTTATCATGCTTCCCCTATTATTTGCAACGACTTCATTATTTATGTATTCTCCTTTACAATCTGATTTGATGTGTTATCTGAGCTGAGGGTCTTTCGGAAACAATTTCTACTTCCACGAAGTAGGACAAAGGTCTACGTACTCCACTTATGGAAGTACACTGAATGTATTATTGTTGTTGTTCTTTGACCAAGTTTTTAATAATTAATAGAATTACCGACTGTTTATTACAATAAAAGTTCATCAAACTAGTCTATTTTATTCTTAACGGAGATAAAAACAAAATAGATAATTAAGGAAAGGATGTTTCCATCTATTTCAGCTATGAAAATAAGGTAATTCCTCCTATATAGAGACTATTATCTCGTAGGGGAAAAGATATAAATTGACCTCTAAACCATATCCAAAATTTTGATATCACACTCAAATTATTAAGACGATTTATTACCTCATAACACATTTAAAAAGTGAATTTATTTACACATGATACTCATATAATCAGTTGCACATGTGGAGGTGTTAAACACTCGCCTACCACATCATCACAACGTTAGCGCCACGTCAAAAATCTTTTAAATTTTAATTTTTATATTCTTTTCCTTTCCTTTTCCTTATTCATTTAATTTTTTTATTAATTATATTTACACTAATTAATCATTAAAATTCTCAAATAATTATATCTTCTTCATCACTAAACTATTCCACCACCCCCATCTCACCGGAACCACCATATCCGCCCCCACCATAAATATCATCACCTAAATTCGTCCCACCACCACTACCAAATTCATTTTTTCACCATAAAAAAGCAAAGCACAGATCATATATTTGAGCACCTACCACTTTTTTTCGTAATGGAAAACGGATTCGCTTATATCTGCCTCAAAGTAAAGACTGCACTATTCGTTACCATTATAATCCTAAGTTACCTTAAATATACATCTATCATAATTATAAAATATACGGAGAATATTCTGAGAATATTCGCTAATAGTTACAATAGGATTTACCCTTTGAATCCTCAATCCCATGCAAGAAAAGAGATACCTTGTTTTTTTTCAGGGAGTGGGCACCAGTTCTAATAGATTTACAGTCAACCTGCACAGTGATTGTCTTGCTGGATACTTCCTCCATCTCCAAACTAATTGTAACCCACCATTAAATATCACTTCAAGCTACACATATTAAATTCCAAATTGCTCTCTTGCATTTTACTGCTTACCACTATTGATAGGGCAAAAATAGGGGGAAGGACAAAGGAAAGAGCGATGCCTACATTAAATCAATTGATTCGTCATGGTAGAGAAGAAAAACGGCACACGGACCGTACTCGAGCTTTGGATCAATGTCCCCAGAAGCAAGGAGTATGCCCGCATGTTTATATATTCAAATATTCACCTAAATAACCAATAATCTATACAAACAAACAGAGATAAACTATATGAACGCTTTTGAAATGAAGAAGAAGAGCTTGGGCGTCGGGTTGGGGTGGCGTGGCGTGGAGGTGCAGGAGAAGAGGGGAAGGAGGAGAAAAGGAATGGAGGTGGGGGTGGGGTGAAATTACACTCTTTCTCAAAATACTTGTCACAATTATATTTGTTTTATCATATTAATATAAGAAAAATTGTAACATATAATAAATTTCAAATAATTTTAAATTTTAATTTTAAAATATTAAATTAATGTAATCTATTTTAACTTTAAAATTTAATTAAATTCACTTTTAAAAAAAATATGACAAATATTTTCTGACGGATGGAATAGTTATTTATTAAAAATTAAAAATTATTTTTTGACCTCACTCTCCTATTATTTAATTATAATTTTTTGTGTCACATCAGCTCATAAGGTGATATAAAATTCAATTTTAAAATTGTCAGATGTGTAATAGATCATTTTATTAGTTTGAGTGTGATATCAAAATTTCAGATATAACTTAGGGATAAATCTATGTCTTTTGCCTATCTCGTGGTGATGAAAAAAATGTCACTCATACTATACTAAAAAACAAATTTAATAGCAATAGTTTCTAACATGAAGAAATTAGCTGGATATTACACAAACGAATAGTAATACTAATTACTCTCTCTCCCAAAAATAATTACTCCACTTTTTTTTTTAGTTCATCTAAAAAAAATGATATATTTTCTTATTTGACAATAATTTAACATAAAACTTTATCTTTCACACAAAATGCAAATATCTTTTACTTATATTAGACCATAAGATTAAAAAGTCTTCCTTTATTTCTTAAAATACGTGCCAAATAAATGTATATCACATAAATTGAGACTGAGAAAATATTAAGTAATGAGAACCATACGTATTATATATACGGTCAACAATAGTAATACTAATTACTAAGTAATGAGAACCATACTTATTATATATGCGGTCAACATAATAATCTAGTGCTCCAATTTCAGAGAGATTCAAATTTTCTGTATAAATAATATTGTCCTGAATGGTATGTGCATATATCATCATAATCCACAGGCAATATTTGATTGCTTAATTCAAATGCTCCATCGGATGTCCTATATACAATGCTTCCCGAATTGTGCAACAACTAAGTAACACTTCATCATCTGAAAATTTGCACATTGGTGTGATTGTACAAATCCCATTACTCGGTATGGTGAATAATTTTGTCCAAGAATCCTTGATACCATAGTTTTTTATGACCCATAAATTAAAAGTTTCCTTGTCGTCATAAAAAACACAAAGCATTCCTCTTAATACTGCTAAGCCCAAATGATCTTTTAAACCCTTCTCTGACAATGATATTATTAGAATCTGAATGTAATCAATTAGATTAGCTAATCTAATCTCTAAAATCAAGCTAAATCTGATAATCATAATCACTGATATTGTGCTTATTATGATTACTGAAATTAAGCTAATCTAATTGATTACAAGATTAATAGAAGATGTTTTGAAATATTTTGCCTGCCTTTCATTTCTGTAAAATCACTTTATATACAAGAATGTAAGCCAAAGTTATGGCTAAGATCAAGCTAATCTAATCTCTAAAATCAAGCTAAATCTGATAATCGTAATCACTGATATTGTGCTGATTATAATTACAGAAATTAAGCTAATCTAATTGATTACAAGATTATACATTCAGATAATTAAGCTAATCTAATTGATTACATTCAGATTCTAATATACCCCTTTAGTCAAAACGGGAGGTTTACGTACGTTAAGACTATCTCGAAAATCATCAACGAGTTGCAGCGGGAGTCCTTTGGTGAAAATATCGACAATTTAATAGCGTGAAGGAACATGTAGGACGTGTATTTGACCTCGAGCGACTTTCTCACCTATGAAGTGTATATCCATTTCAATATGTTTAGTGCGTTGACGTTGCACTGGATTATCGGAAAGATAAACTGCATTAACATTGTCACAATAGACCCAAGTGGCTTTCGTAAATGGACAATGAAGTTCCAGAAGTAGGTTTCGAATCCAACAGGATTCTGATATGACATTTGCCACCCCGCGGCAATCTGCTTCAGCACTGGACCGGGACAGGGTAGGTTGTCGTTTCGCAGACCAAGATATCAAGTTATCTCCAAGGTAAACACATTAATCAGAAGTTGAGCATCTAGTATCCGGACATCCACCCCAATCTGCGTCAGTGTATGTGATGAGTTTATTAATAGAAGATGGGCAAATGTGAAGTCCGAATTCGAGTGTACCCTGAATGTAGCGAATGATACGCTTCAATGCAGACATGTGTTGGGTTCTTAGGTCATGCATAAATAAGCATACTTGTTGAACCACATAAGAAATATCGGATCTTGTGAAGGTCAAGTATTGCAATGCGCTGGCAAGACTACGATATTCAGTCGGATCATGATATGGATTACATGAAGAGATACTTAGTTTTGCTTTTGTGTCCACCGGTGTAGGGGATGGTTTGCAGGAAGACATGCCGGCCCGCTCAATTATCTCCTCTGCATATTTCTTTTGTGAAAGAAATAATCCTCATGAATGTCGGGTGACAGAGATACCCAAAAAATAGCTTAGTGGGCCCAAATCTTTCATAGCAAATTCAGAGCCAAGCTTAGACATAATGGATTGTCGAAGAGCATCTGATGAAGTGGCTAAGATGATATCATCCAAATAAAGAAGAATATATGTCATATCTTTGCCTCGACGATAAATAAATAAAGAATGATCCGAAATGCTGTGAGAGAAGCCAGTGTAACCACATAATCTGCAAAATGCTAGTACCAAGCGCGAGGTGCTTGTTTAAGTCCATATAGAGATTTTTGAGCAGGCACAAATAATCAGGGTGTTGTGGGTCACGAAAACTCGGTGGTTGGTACATATAGACGGTTTCATTGAGATGTCCATGTAAGAATGCGTTTTTGACATCAAGTTGAATGAGACACCAAGATTTTGATAATGCAATGCTAAGTACTGTCCGAATAGTGGCCGGTTTGACAACCGGGCGGAATGTTTCTCCATAATCTACCAGTTTGTTGTCATGCACCATCACCTACAAGTCGGGCTTTATGCCTCTCAAAAGACCCGTCAAAATTCTTCTTATGCCTGAAAATCCATAAACTTCGAATAATGTTAGCATTAGATAGTCAGGGCACCAAGTCCCATGTCTTATTCTGAATAAGAACATCGTATTCATCTTTCATGGACATTTTCCAGTGATGATCATTTAATGCATGAAGGGGATTTGTAGGCAAATGAGAAATGGAATTTTTAGTAGTGGTATGAATATTAAGAAGTCTTCTAGATTTAAAAATTCCATGTTTGGATCTTGTTTTCATTTGTGGAGATGTGGGAGGATCTCTTTGTGGATTGGCTTGGGTAGGTTGTTGGGTTATTATTAGACTGTGTGTTGTGGACTGATTTGGGTTAGGTTGAATCAATGCAGAATCAGTGCCGCCATCGCTTGTTGGTGTAGGTTGAGTGGACTCGGCTTAAGTTGGAGTAGTAGGAATTGGTTTTCCTGTTGTTGGGTAGATTCATTTGAAGATGAGTGAGTCGGTAGTTGCTGCACATGGGGGGGGGGGGGGGGGGGATTTACAAAATTTGTGATACCCCTTGTATTAAGTGTCGCATTTTGATGGGAGGATATAGGTTGTAACAAAGGTTGATTAGTTAAAAAACCTGTATCCAAAAATTCATAGGTTGAGGGATTAAAGGCGTGTTTCTTGGAAAAAGGAAAGCTATTTTCATCAAAACGGACATGCCTTGAAATAATGATTTTTTGACTCGATAAATCATAACATTTATAACCTCTATGATTCGTTGGGTATCCCAAAAAGACACAAGGTATTGATCTAACTTGCAATTTATGTCGAGAAGTTGAAGGAAGTAAGGGATAACATAGACATCCAAAGACCCGAAGATAATGATGTGATGGGTCTTTCTGATAGAGAATTTTTGTGGGTGTTTGATATGCAAGCTTTTTGTTGGGAATTATGTTGAGCAAATAGGTAGCCATTTGTAGTGCATGATGCCAGAATGAAGGAGGTAGATAGGCATGAGTAAGGAGAGTTCGGGTGATATTGTTTATGGTTCTAATTTTTCTTTCGGCTTTTCCATTTTTGGAGGATGTATGAGGACAAGAGAAATGAAAACTCATTCCATGTGATTCAATAAACTTATGAAAGGACGTATTGTTGTATTCCCGCCCATTGTCACATTGAAAACATATGATTTTCCTTTCAAATTGTGTTTTGATGTGTTTAGAAAAGTTTATGAACATGGAGTAGACTTGAGATTTATTGGCAATTGGAAAAGTCCATAACAAATTTGTAAAGTCATCAAGAAATAACACATAATAACGATGACCACCTGAACTCAAGATAGGTGATGACCAAAGGTCGTTATGCACAATGTCAAATGGCAATGAGGTTAACGTTAATGAGTCATAAAATGGTATTTTAACTTATTTCCCAAGGGAACAAGACTGACAAAAAAACTTATCCCGTAATTTATTACAATGAATAAAATTATTTCATCGAAGAGAGCTTAAAATAAGAGCTTCCGGATGTCCTAAATGACTATGCCATAATTCGGGAGATAAAACTACAAAGGTAGAAAGTGTTGATGTTCCAAAATAAGGTCTGGTGTTTATTGGATATAGGTCACCGACGCTGTCACACCTCATTAAATGCATCCCCGTCTGAAAATCCTTCACAGAAAATCCGAAAAGATCAAATTCAACAGATACAGAATTATCAACGGTAAACTTCCTAATGGAAACAAGGTTTTTAATTAATTGCGGGGCATGTAAAACATTTTGCAATTTTAAAGGTGGATGGGGTTTAGGTAACGATGCATTTCCACAACCAATAATTGGAATTGTATGGCCACTACCAACGATAATATTATGATTTTTTCTCTTATTTAAATAAGACGTAAGATTACCTCCGTTTGAAGTCATGTGAGATGTAGCTCCGGTATCCACGTACCATTGATCATCCGGAGGGGCAATCGAGAGAGTATGTAAGGCTTGTTGGATATCGTTGGAGCGTAGGTGGAGGGAGCTGACTGGGTTGCTGCTGCTACGTGGGCTTGAGGGGGTCTGGGCCCTAAAATGGATGGTTGACGCGACCCAATTTTATTATTAAATTGGGTTGGTCCAGCAGTTGGGTAAGGGCAAGGCGGACTGGGTCAGTCCTGCCAAGGCCCATACCCTTGCGGACCGTCCCAGTTTGAATAATTAAAATTGGGTTGTTGCACCTGTTGCCATAATAGTGCCCCCATTTCATTCGGTGGAGCACCTCCAGTTATAGTCGGTGTTTGGCTTCCACGGCCACCGTCGTTTCCTTTATTCCCTTTTCCACCACGATTGTTACCTCCAGCACCTCTACCGTTGCGGTTGTTGTTATTTCAGTTATTGTTCTTTCTATTTCCACCTTGATTTCCCCCGGAATCATCGTGAGTGACATGCAAGACATAGTTGGCGGTGGTTGTTTCGGCGACCTTTTTCGCCTTTGATGTTTCTTCCAAAACAAGCATGGACTGAGCTTTGTAAAATGGGGGAATTGTGTCGCTATGGCGAATCTAAGACCCGATGGTTGAGTATTCGTCTGTCAGACCCGAAACCAGTTGAAGCACCAGTCTTTCGTTCGACACGGTGACGCCAACATTAGATAACTGGTCTGCTAGGGATTTGAGATGTTGACAGTAGGAATATGCATCCGAGAAGTTTTCCATCTGGACTGCTGAGAATTCTTGCTCGAGATAGAGGGCTCGAGAATTCTTGTTGTTTGAAAAAATGTCCTTTAGCCGGTTCCATGCGATTTCGGCCATGGAATTTCATTCAAGGATGGTGTTGAGAAGATCTTCTGAAATCATGTTGTATATCCATTGTAGAACAATGGCGTCATGACATGACCACAACTCAGGATCTATTTCCCGAATAGATGGGGTGAACTCGACTTCATCGATGGAGGGATTATGTGGTCTAGAACTTTGTAAGCTTTATCATGAATGGTGAATAGTTTTGATCATGTGATGTATTGGCCTTTTTCAATATCGAGGGTGATTTTAATAAAGTTGTTGATGTTTGATCCTGCCAGAGCATGGTGGGAAATAAGAACAGAAGAAGATGGTGTGACCGGCATGGTGACATTGTTTGGTTCGGATGTTGGGTCAATAGACATGGTTGATTATTGTTGGAGCAGGGGAGTGTTTTGACGAAGACGAAGAGGCAGGAGTTGTCGACAACAGAGAAGAGTTGATCGACTGAATAAGGTATGAAATACCTAGGCTCTTGATACCATAATAGAAGATGTTTTGAAATATTTTATCTATCTTTCATTTCTGTAAAATCACTTTATATACAAGAATGTAAGCCAAAGTTATGACTAAGATCAAACTAATATAATCTCTAAAATCAAGCTAAATCTGATAATCATAATCACTGATATTGTGCTGATTATGATTACTGAAATTAAATTAATTTAATTGATTATAAAATTATACATTAAGATAATTAAGCTAATCTAATTGATTACTTTCCGATTCTAAGAGATATCTTTGTAGATCTCACCTGAAATATTAAATGAAACTACACATAACCTTGGGCGAACACCTAGCCAATGAAATGTTCCATGTAGGAATGCCAAAGTCCCCAGGGGCACAGGCGAGTTGGTAAGTGGCAAGGTGATTGGGGTACAACCACTCCATCGTCGCGGGTTCGAATCCGTGTGGTGACAGTCTTTGCTGAAATATTGCAAGGGTTGTTGCTGGGTTCGTATCCCGTTGGTCCTCTCCCTTGCAGGGCTGCCACTCGCGCATATCCCTCGATTTACATCCCACCTGGCCAAGGGGCCTCTGGTACAGGTGGGGG
This sequence comes from Anisodus tanguticus, assembly GCA_034509755.1. Taxonomy (NCBI): domain Eukaryota; kingdom Viridiplantae; phylum Streptophyta; class Magnoliopsida; order Solanales; family Solanaceae; genus Anisodus; species Anisodus tanguticus. The sequence continues at coordinate 49,837,442 of CM067545.1, forward strand.
GTTTCGCCTTCGGGACTTTCCCCTTCACAAAGGAATGCCAAACAATCCATATTGGGCCTTAATAATATGTCATTTGTCATATGTGGGATTTCATCAATTTTTCTTGAGGAGCCATGTTTTTTTAGTACGAGAATTGCATTGGGATAATCATCAATCCTAAGGACTTTATAGTCATCGCTAGTAGAGTCATATCCTAATCCGTTGGTGGCAATTCTGAATGGCAAAGTACCATAGACTTTCTTATGGCGGGGTTCCATAGCAATAATATTCTTCACGTTTACTCCTTATACCGATGAGAAACAAGCCATCGCAACAACAATAGACTCTACCATGATATGGTTTAGAGTTTAAATAAAGACCAATCAAGTCTTTGTATGATTGAGATGCTTCTTCGTAACGTAAGGCTCAGAGATTAATTTCTTCCAAGATTTCGCAACACACTTAAATCGAAGAAGAGATGAATTTCCATTCCAATGCTTATTGAAGAAGAAACTACGGGAATTAGAGAACAAAATTTCCGGTGGGATTCTTGAATTAGGGTTTAGTTAATGTAGTGATTCTGGTCAAAGAAGAAGTAGAATCTAAATTCCTTATAGAAGTAAAATTTGATTCCTCTAAGGGGGTCCTGGAATTAGTTGTTATTTTTAGGACCCTTTTCGTCATGGCCTTCGGCGTAATAGGAAAAATGGTAAATAGTCATTTTAATAGGGAAAGCGAAAAAGGGTAAAAAAATATCCATAATATATGAAAAATGACTCATAAATTTTCATTCATCTATTGGTCTAAAAATATCACAATCTATTTTTTTGCTCAAGAATAACCGTCAAACTAAAACACTAAACTTGATGGCTTTTTGTATTTTAGAAAAAATCACGTGGCTTATAGTCTGTTTGGTCAAACTTCTAAAGTTTGCTTATTTTGAAAAGTATTTTAAAAAAAAAAAGTGTTTTTCAAAAAAGTACTTTTAGTATGAAATAATTTGTGTTTGACCAATTAATTTAAAAAGCACTTTTGAGCAGCAATTAGTGTTTGGCCAAACGTTTAAAAATATTTCTAAGTATATTTTTCTCAAAAGTGCTTTTTATAAAAGTGCTTCTGGGCAAAAACTATTTTTTAGCTTCTGAAAAATTGCATTTGGTACTCTTCAAAAACACTTATTTTCTCTCAAAAGTTTGGTCAAACACCTTCATTTTTTAAAATAAGCACTTTTGGAGAAAAATAAATTCAACCAAACAAGCTATTATTATAATTGACCACATATATATAATATCTAATTCAATAATTAAATTCACTCACCTTTTAAACCCAAATCGGTTGACCCGCTGTCACTTAAAAAAGGATTTGAACATCAATAGTACATCATTTTCCCCCTCGTTAAAAATTAGAACGGTAGGAATATGTTTCTTGCCTTTCATTAATTATTCTGTATAATATATATAGTGTTACATAATTATTTACATGGCTACAAACTAGATAACTAATCTTTCTAATTACAATCGAAATATAAATTTACCTAATATAAAAGATATACAAAGATACAAAAATATTCTGAAAGTATTCTATCACACCCCCGCAGTCGAAGCGGGAGGTTCGCGTACGTTGAGACTAACTCGAAAATCATCAAAAAGTATGCGCGGAAGTCCTTTAGTAAATATATCAGCAATCTGATACCTGGAAGGAACATGAATGACACGAACTTGTCCACGAGCCATTTTTCACGTACAAAGTGAATATCCATTTCAATGTGTTTAGTGCGCTGATGTTGAACGGGATTGCCGGAGAGATATATTGCACTGACATTATCACATTAGACCAATGTAGCCTTGCGGATTGGACAGTGAAGTTCCAGTAGAAGGTTGCGTATCCAGCAAGACTCAAGATAACATTCACGACTCATCTGTACTCAGCTTCGGTAATGGATCGAGACAGAGTAGGTTGTCTTTTAGAATACCAAGAAAGCAAGTTATCTCCGAGGAAGACACAGTAACCTGACGTGGATCGACGAATGTCCGGACAACCACCCTAGTCAGCGTCAGAATAAGAGGTGAGACCAGAAAGTGTGGACTTGTAAAGGTGGAGGCCGAAGTGAAGAGTACCTTGCACATAGCGCAAAATACGTTTGAGCGCATTGATATGTGCATCCGTTGGGTTGTGCATATGTAAGCATATTTGTTACACGACATATGATATATCTGGTCTCGTGAAAGTGAGATACTGTGAGGCTCTTGCTAAACTGCGATAGTGAGTCAGGTAAGCATACAGAGAACCCGAAAAGGCACTGAGTTTGGAATTGGTGTCCACCGGTGTGTGGGCCGGTTGGCAAGATGTCATGCCTGCTCGATCAATGATCTCTTCGGCGTACTTCTTTTGATAAAGAAATAAGCCATATACATGTCTCATAACAACAATGCCTAAGAAATATCTTAGGGGGCCTAAATCCTTCATAGCAAACTTAGAGACAATGAGTGACATAATGGATCGATGAAGTGCATCAGAAGATATAGTAGGATGTATGCCATGTCATTACCCTTGCTATAGATGAACAGTGAATGATCAGATTTTCTATGTGAAAAACTGATAGAGAATACAAAATTAGCAAACCATTGGTACCATGCACGAGGAGCCTATTTCAGTACATAGAGTGATTTCTTCAAAAGACACACATAATCTGGATGAACCAGATCCCTGAATCACATAGGCTAATGCATATATACGGTTTCATGAAGGTCTACATGCAAGAAAGTATTTTTGACGTCAAGCTGATAAATAGGCCAAGACTTGGACAAAGCAATATCGAGAATTGTTCGAATAGTCGCTGGTTTCACAACCGGGCTAAAAGTTTCATCACAATCCACTCCTACCTATTGAGACCTGCCATCACCCACAATACGGGCCTTGTGCCTCTCAAAAGAACCATCAGTTTTCTTTTTATGTCAAAATATCCATATAGAACGAATAATAATAGCATCAGGAGGACGAGGTACTAGATCCCACGTCTTATTTTCAATAAGAGCATTATATTCGTCAATCATTACATTTTTCCAATTAGGATTGGACAAGGCATCTTTCGGATTACAAGGAACAGGGGAAGGGGCAACAGAAGTGGACAAGTTAAATAACCGTTTGGATTTAGAAATGTCGTGCATAACACGGGTTTCCATTTTCCGTCGGGGTGCCGCTGGAGGTTGGACGGGATTGGAAATGGGTGTCCAAGACGTGGCAGCGGTGCCGAGAGTAGAAGTGGGGCTGAGAAGGGGCGGCGGTGTCGGGAAGAGGGGGACTGGCCGAGAGGCAGCCGAGACGGAAGGTCGTGATAGGCTGTTCCGAGGCTCCCATTGCGGAGCAGGGTGGACTGCCCATCTCGGGACGACAGTGGTGGGGCCGGTTGTTGGAATCGGTGATGACTAATTTTGAAAGTAATAAATTAGAAGGGGATTTAGGCCATCATTTAGAAAGTCAGAGGAATGGAGAATTGAGTTTGGCAAAGGGGAATTGGGACTCATCGAATATGACATGCCAAGAAATGATTAGTTTTTGGTTTGACAAGTCGTAACAATGGTAACCTCGATGATTTGGGGGTAATCATTAAAGACACACGGAGATGACCAAGGTTGCAGCTTATTAATTTGATTGGAGGGATGAAGGGGGTAGCATAGACATCCGAAAGTTCATAAATGTCTATAGGAAGGATCCCGAAGATAGATAACTTGAGTGGGTGACTTGTGGTTGAGAGCCTTGTATGGGAGAATGTTCAATAGATAGGTTGTCATTGAGAGGGCGTAATGCCAAAAATGGGAGGGGGGGATAGAGGCGTGGACAAGGAGGGCACAAATTAAGTTGTTTATGCTACAAATTTCATTCGGCTTTTTCATTTTGTGGAGAGGTGTGTGGACAGAAAAAATAAAAAATAAGGTCGTGTTTGGCGCATAACAGTTTGAAATGTTGATTATCGAATTCCCTCCTATTGTCACATTGAAACATTTGATATTCTTTTCAAACTGTGTCTTTATTAAAGCACAAAAGGAAGAAAAAATAGAATAGACTTAGGACTTATTACCAATGGGAAAAGTCCACAAAAAGTTGAATAATCATCCAAAAATAACACATAATATCGATGCCCGACCGTGCTTAGAATAGGAGAAAATCATAAATCACTATGTGTTATATCAAATGACATTAAAGTACATGTGGATGAAGAATAAAATGGCAATTTGACATGTTTTCCATAAACGCAAGATTCATAAACATGAGTATTAGAGACACGTTTGCAATCAATAAATTTATTTTTGCTAAGGGAGCGTAAAACAGAGTCTCCCGGATGTCATAATCTATTATGCCATAAAAGATATGAAAGAGCTGCAAAGGTTGATGGAGAGGACTCTTGACGGATGACGGTGGTGGTGATAGGATAAATGTCTCCGTCGCTGTCACATCTCATTATTCGCATCCTTGTCATAAAGTCCATCACAAAAAAATCAAAAGTATCAAATTCAAGGGAAACATTATTGTCGGTTGTGAAACGACGCACATAGATTAGATTTTTTATAAGTTTCGGGGCATGGAGGACATTGTTTAAAACTAACGGCGGATGTGGTGGAGAGAGGGATGAGTGTTCGTAACCTCGAATTGGAATGCCTTGTCCACTACCAACAATAATATTTCGATTTAGATTGCTCGTATTGAAATAAGATGAGAGAGTACCTTGGGATGTCGTCATATGAGATGTGGCGCAAGTATCTATGTACCTACTGTCATCGGGAATGTTGAGAGACATCGTGTTCATAGCCATCTTAATATTCGTCGGTGTGTAGGTTGAAGGAGGAGAGACGTGTGCACTGTATGCATGTTGTCGACGTGCGCCAAGGATGTCGGGCTATGGCTGTCGGGCCGAATGTGGGCCTAGGAGGACATCAGGTAGGGGCACGGTGGAGTAGACCAAGTCGGTTGGGCTGAGGCAGCCTATGGTGGGTAGGAAGCTCACGACGGGAGATGTTGCTACTACTGTTGCCGCTGCAGGTAGCTGCCGGTCGGCGGGGGCTTCCCTCTGCTGCCGCTGCTATTGTTTCCAGTTCGTCCACCACAGTTTCGATCGGAATTTCGCCCTTTGTTGTTATTCCGGGATTGTGAGCCACGTTTTGGGTTGTGGGTTTGTGGGTTTGTGGATGTTGTGGGGCAGAAGCCGATTCTCTCGGGTCAGCAATGGTGCCGTCAGTGGTCACGAGGAAGGTGTCAGCGGGAATTGCGTTGGTCGCGACCCGCTTGGTTTTCTAGGTTTCTTCAAGGATGAATCTCGAACGGGCCTCATAGAATGCAGGCAATGGCGTGCTTTGTTAGAGGATGGTAGCAATGCCGTTATAAGATTCATTCAAACCCGCAATAAGTTACATCACCAGTCGTTGATTGGTGACCGGTGCACCGACGTTGGAGAGTTGATCGACAATCATCTTAAGTTCTTGACAATAGGCCGACTCATTAGGAAAATCGTCCAACTGAATATCCTTGAATTGATTTTCCAAATACAAGGCATGTTGTGTCTTGTTGTTGTGAAAGATGCTTTTCAAGCGCTCCCAAGTTTGTCGTGCAATAGCGTCAGTTTTAATGATCGTGTATAATAGATCATTCGAGATCGTGCCGTAGATCCATTGTAGGACAACCGCATCTAAGCGGGACCAAAATTCTTCATTAGAATCATCAGATTTGTCCAGGGGATTTGATTTCAGAGGGATGATATGGTCGATGACTTTGTACACACGACAATGAACCTTGAATAGTTCCGCCCAAGACGAATACTGAACTTTTTCCATCTCAAGAGTTATAGGAATGAAATTATTGATGTTGTTAACTACAAGAGCATGATGGAATTTGGGTTGTTCAGCCATTGAAATTGGGAGAGAAGAGAGGTGGAATTTGTCGAAAAGTAGAGAAGAGAGAGAGAGAGGACATCGCCGGGGGGAGGGGGCGAGCTAGGCTAGGCTAGGGTATCAAGTTTAGGGTTTCGCTTCTGATACCATGTAGGAATATGTTCATTGTCTTTCATTGATTATTCTGTACAATATATATAGTGTTTCATAATTATTTACATGGCTACAAACTAGGTAACTAATCTTCCTAGTTACAATCGAAATATAAATTTACCTAATATAAAAGATATACAAAGATACGAGAATATTTTGAAAATATTCTATCAAGAACATATTGGAAGGCACTGGATTTCTGAATCCCAAAACGAAGAAAGGAAAGAAATGAAATGCTAGTAGTTTTACCTCAGTGGCAAACGACCAGAAACAAAATTGAAACGCTGCAGTTTAAGCTCTAGTGATATTTGTTGGAAAAAATAATTCATAGTCATACAAAATTAAAATTGGTTAGTATTTTATATTTTAATTCATGTCTATGTAGGATTTATAGTCAGAATTATATAAGAATATATTTTTCAGTTTTGAGTTAAAGAAGAGTTTGTACTATTATAAATCGAGTGTTGCTAGCTATTTTTATAACAAAAAGAATTGGAGAGATTGTACAGAACATTAAGAGATTTACTAGTTTATGAAATAAAATATTTTCCTTAATATTTCATATTAAGAGGGATACATGGATACATTGAACTTCTGAATCGTAGTAGCTCCGGTGCTGAAATAAAAGATGTCCCGTTGCCCTAATTTACAAGGCATATGTTCGTATATTCGTAGGAAAAACATGTATAATCTCCTTTGTGGCTACATGGGAGGTATTGTCTAGTTGAATTTTGTCCCAGAGCTCAGTACCAAACTCTACTTGACTTTTATTATCATAGTTACCGTACATGAAAATTGCACGTACTAGAAATTTGCTGTCTTTAGAAGATCTTAGGTTGTAGCAATTCTTTTTTCCCTCTGGAAAGCTTCGAACAGTCTTCAAGATTTTTCAGCGCAAATTCGAATTTAATCAATACTCAATACAAATATCAAACATCAAGTGGAAAGCCAAAAAAAAATATGCAATAAAAAATGGGTTGAAGACGATAGAAAATATAGCACGTACGTGTTGCTAAGAATCAAGATATGCAATCACTACTATAGTGTATAATCTACAAATATATGTACTATCCCAATATATGCATTCACTACTATGATCTACTGTATATGTATTATCCCAAAATGATTAATTGTGCAGTCCCAACATATGCAATTGTTAAATAGAGCAATATACATGTGATATACACTGAATATACAGCAGTGTATATCACATATATATCAGTGGAATAAAAGCAACAGCAGTGCAGCCCAAAAGCACAAAGTGCGGCCCAAAGATCACTTTGTGGCCCAACCGGGCTCTCGTCCAGCCCAAAGAACGTCCAAATACCACTTTTGCACATATTTAGGACAGAAAATCAGTTACAAATATTGTATATTAAGGAAAGTATATTGTGTGTATATTGTAGTATATTTATTACCATAAATTAGTGTTAAACACTTACCATAATTGTATAGTTAGAATTATGGTAGAACAAGGTTTTAGGAATAGATTAGGAATAGGATTCTCCTATTTTAACTTGTATATATATCTATTCAATCAATGAAAATAATCAAGGGGATTATTTCTTTCATGGTATCAAGAGACTAGGTTTTACAAAAAAAATTCTCTCCCTAAAATTTTTTTGACCCTTGGCCGAGACACCCTCCCCCTCCCCCCCTCGGGTTTCTCTTCCAAAATTCGTCTTCCGCTCTCCAAAACCTCTCTTAAATTTCCCCTCCTTCTTTGTTCTTACCAATATGTCTAAGAACAATTTTCACCCTTCCCTCACGGTTTCCAATATCAAGCTTAGTGTCCCTATTGTCCTTGAAATGGAAAACGTTCAATATGCAACGTGGACGGAGTTGTTTAAAATTCACGCTATATCTTATCAAGTTCTTCATCACATCATTCCTCCCGCTAGACCCCTTCCTGTGGAGGATCCTGAGTTATGGATTACACTTGATGCTACCGTTCTTCGGTGGATATACGCCACTATTTTGGTGGACCTTCTACAGACGATTATTGAGCCAGATACCACGGCTATGGCTGCATGGAATAGATTGCGTGACATATTCCAAGACAACCAACATTCCCGTATCGTCACACTCGAGCAGGAATTCTCTCTCGTTCGAATGGATGAATTTCCGAACGTTTCTGCATATTGCAAGAAACTAAAGGAGTTGGCAGATCAACTCCGTAATGTTGGCGCACCAGTAACAAATAATCGTCTAGTTCTACAATTGGTTGCCGGTCTTTCGGAGGCCTAAAATGGTGTTGGAACTCTCCTTCGCCAAAGCAACCCTCTTCCCAACTTTCATCAAGCCCGCTCCATGCTGACGTTGGAAGAAGCCGGTTTGGCTAAAAAGACGGCTACCGGAGGAAGCCCAGTTGTCATGATGGCGTCCTCTCCTAATCCTTCAGGTTTTGTTAATAATTCGGGCCAAAACCATAATGGTGGCGGCAAGAATAATCGCAAGAATAATAACAAAAACCGCGGGGGCAAACGCGGTGGTAATGGTGGAGGTTCCGTAGTCGCAAAACGTCGGTGGGTCCCATCCAATGAACAAGTGGCCCACCACCCCCATGGGCCCGGCGGTGGGGGCCCATGGCGGTGGAGCGATGGTAGTGGACCGTGGGCCGCCAGCCCATACCAAAGCGGGCGATGGGGAATTCCGGCGGCCGGTGGGGCGGCCAACGATCCGAGCCCGCCCAATGCCCGGCGGCGGCGGGTGGCGATTCGGGCCGAGGTCCGGCCACGGCCGAGTTCTTGGGCCCCAACCTCCGCAAGCCCATCATGCGGCAGGACCTACTCGGACCGATATCGAGGCCGCGATGCACACGTTGGGATTGACTCAACCGGACCAAAATTGGTACATGGACACCGGGCCACTACTCACATGACTTCCGACTCAGGTACTCTCTCATCTTATTCCAATTTGAGCACCCCTCGGGGGATAATTATTGGTAATGGCAGTTCTATTCCAATTCTAGGGTATGGTCAGAAAATGTTGTCTCCCCCCAATCCACCACTCCTCTTGAAAAATACTTTACATGCTCCTAAATTGATTAAAAATTTAGTGTCTGTCCGAAAGTTCACAAATGACAATTCTGTTTCTGTTGAATTTGATCCTTTCGGTTTCTCTGTGAAGGATTTCAAAACGGGGAGTCATCTCATGAGGTGTGATAGTAGGGGGGATCTATATCCTATCATGCCCGGTTTCCGTCCATCGAGTTCAGCCTTGCCATCACCTTTTGCAGCCATCTCTCCTTCCATGTGGCATGCTCGTCTGGGTCATCCGGAATCTTCTATTTTATCAGTTTTAGATAAAAATAGCTTTATTTCTTGTAAGGGTACGAGTCGTACTCCAATTTGTTAGTCTTGTTCATTAGGAAAAATTGTTAAGTTGCCATTTGTAGACTCCAATTCTCATACTTCTATGCCATTTGACATTATTCATAGCGACTTATGGACATCTCCTGTTCTTAGTTCAATTGGTCATCGATATTATGTTCTCTTTTTAGATGATTATTCTAGATTTTTGTGGACGTTTCCAATTGCGAATAAATCACAAGTGTTTTCCATCTTCATAAAATTTAGAGCGTTCATTCGTACTCAATTCGAAAGAGAAATAAAAAATATTCAATGTGATAATGGGAAAGAGTATGACAATAGGGAGTTTCGAGAATTTTGTGCTACTCATGGGATAAATTTTCGATTTTCATGTCCTCATACATCTTCACAAAATGGGAAAGCCGAACGCAAAATTCGTTCCATAAATAACATTGTCCGAACTCTCCTAATCCATGCCTCCATACCTCCGTATTTTTGGCATCATGCTCTACAAATGGCGACTTACCTTCTTAACATAATTCCGTTTAAAGGTCTGACATATTCTTCCCCTCTCAAAATCTTATATAATAAGAACCCTTCTTATTCTCACCTTCGGATTTTTGGGTGCTTGTGTTATCCGTTATTCCCATCCACCACAATTAACAAACTTCAAGCTCGGTCTACCCCGTGTGTGTTTTTGGATTATCCGTCAAATCATCGTGGTTATAAGTGTTTTGATTTATCCTCCAAGAAAATCATAATCAATCGCCATGTCATTTTTTATGAAACTCAATTCCCATTTACGAAAGTTCATACTCCCGAACCTAAGTCGTATAATTTTTTGGATGACCAAATATCCCCGTATATTATTCGGAATTTTTCGGACAACTCCCGTACCCAAAATTCCCCCAGTCGGGCCCACCGCCCGCCGGCCCCACAAAGAACGTCACTCCCTCATCGCTCCAGCCCACCGAAACAGTTCCCGTTATTGGGCCGGTCCGCCCCACTCGGAACCGGTCCAAACGAGAACCCACCGTACCGATTTGGGCCAAGAGCCCACCGCCACCGGCCATCCATCCCGAGCCCGAAAATTCCCAAAATTCTCTCAATTCTTCCTCAAGTCATAGACCGGTCACTCGTAGTCAGCGGGGTATTTTTACACCTAAAAGACATTTTAATTTACATTCGGATGTCTCTAAATCCCCCTTGCCCCGCAATCCTGTGTCCGCATTAAATGACCCTAATTGGAAAATTGTTATGACTGATGAATATAATGCTCTTATTGATAATAAGACGTGGGAGTTGGTGCCTCGTCCATATGGTATTAATGTTATCAGGTCTATGTGGATTTTTGCTCACAAGGAGAATTCTGATGGGTCCTTTGCTCGACATAAGGCGCGACTTGTTGGTGACGGTAAGACTCAGCAGGTTGGAATTGATTGTGGTGAGACGTTTAGTCCGGTGGGTCAAACCGGCTACCATTCGCACCGTGCTTAGCTTGGCTCTTTCAAAGACTTGGCCAATCCATCGCTTGGATGTCAAGAATGCTTTTCTACATGGTGACCTCAAAGAAACAGTCTATATGCATCGCCCGTTGGGTTTCGGGGATCCCAACCGCCCTCATCATGTCTCGTTTGTTGAAGAAATCATTATATGGGCTTAAGCGCCTCCACGGGCCTGGTATACACGATTTGCGACTTTGTGTCGACTATTGGGTTCACTCACGCAGTCGATAATTCCTTGTTCATCTATCGCCGTGGTTCGTCATTGGCCTATATTCTGTTGTATGTGGATGATATCATCTTGACTGCCTCCTCCAATGCTTTGCGCCAGTCTATCATGGCCATGCTCAGTTCTGAGTTTGCTATGAAAGACTTAGGACCTTAGAGTTATTTTTTGGGGATTGTCGTCAAGCGTCATTCAGGTGGCTTGTTTTTGTCTCAACGAAAATATGCTGCTGAGATCATAAAGAGGGCTGGGATGTCATCCTGTAAGTCCACTTCCACGCCAGTTGATGGAAACCCGAAGCTCAGTGCCGCAGCAGGTGCACCATACGAGGACCCGAGCCGCTATCGCAGTCTTGCAGGGGCCCTCCGGTATCTTACCTTTACCAGACCGGATATTATGTATGTAGTTTAGCAGGTATGTTTATTCATGCATGATCCCAGGGTTGAGCACATGAATGCAATCAAACGCATTATCCGGTATATTCATGGGACACTAGACTATGGGTTGCACTTGTATCCGTCATCTACATCCACACTTGTCTCTTACACGGATGCTGATTGGGGTGGGTGTCCCGACACCAGACGGACGACTTCTGGCTACTGTATGTTCCTTGGCAACAACTTGGTCTCCGGTCGGCCAAACGTCGGCAACTCTATCACGCTCAAGTGCCGAGGCGAATATCGAGGGTAGCGAATGTGGTCTCCGAATCATGTTGGCTACGTAATTTGCTTTTGGAGCTTCATTGTCCCATTCGTAAGGCAACCTTGGTATACTGCGATAACATTAGTGCCATCTACCCGTCGGGTAATCCAGCTTCAAAGCACCAACGCACTAAGCATATCGAAATGGACATTCATTTTGTCCGTGAAAAGGTTGCAAAGGGTCAAGTTCGTGTATGCCATGTCCCGTCTCGTTATCTAATTGCGACATCTTTATAAAGGGTCTCGCACGGTTCTCTTTGAAGATTTTAGGGACGGTCTCGGCGTTCGGAAACCGTCCGCTATGATCGCGGGTGTGTTAAATAGAGCAATATACATGTGATATACACCGAATATACAAAGCAGTGTATATCACATATATATCGTGGAATAAAAGCAACAAGCAAGGTACCAAATGCGAAATGACCAAAGAAGAAGGTCAAGTCCCAAGAAATTTCCCAAGAAGGCCAACAGTACAAGAGCAGGTGCGGCCAAGATCGCTCTGCCAGGCCCAACCGGGCCTCTCGTCCACCCAAAGAACGTCCGAAACCCACCGCACATATTTAGGACAGAAAATCAGTTACAAATATTGTATATTAAGGAAAGTATATTGTGTGTATATTGTAGTATATTTATTACCCTAAATTAATGTTATACACTTACCATAATTGTATAGTTAGAATTATGGTAGAACAAGGTTTTAGGAATAGATTAGGAATAGGATTCTCCTATTTTAACTTGTATATATATCTATTCAATCAATGAAAATAATCAAGGGATTATTTCTTTCAGCAATCACTACTATAGTTTACCATATATGTATCGTATCAAGATGATTACCACTGTAATCTTTGTCTCTAGACCACGGAGTAATTCTTTAAGAGACGTGCCAAGTTAGTAGAGTGGTAAAAGAAAAAGGAAGGAGGTATTAGTAATGACAAGACTACACATAAACAAAGGAGAATTCCAAACAGCAGTTTAATATTCTTTCAAACACCATATGGTTTCTATAAAAAATTCTTGTAAATTTATCAATTATAAACAGGAAAGAAATTAGTTGCTTTGAAATTTTTAGGATATATATGTTGGATCGCATTACGAAAATAGTAAATAACTATTACAAGTGCTTCGAAAGGATAAACAATAAAGATTACAACAATAAGTTGTCAATCTTTTAATCTTGATCTAGAACTTCAAATCTGGACCTTGTATTCAGAAATACAAGAACAAGAACTGCTACACTTGTGGCTTGTAGAACCGCTGAGAATTCGAACAATTAGAGTCCTTTGAGATTCATGTTCACACCTGAAACACTTAGCAACCAATTAGATAATCACAACACCACCGGCTGAGTCGAGAGATGACTCTATGTATTTAAGACAAGATTGCCCCCGTGTATAGGCTTTACCGAAGTGTGCACAATAGTCTCACAAGATAAAACAACAAACTATCAATTGTGCAAAGCCTACACAAATAATCCCAGCGAAAAACACGAATAATGAAGATTGCTAAGAGAATGATTGCTATCAGGAAAATCTGATCTTTTTGTGGTGTTGTTAACTTGTGTGTCTCTTGTTCATCTATAGAATTGAGCCAAAGGCCTCAATCTATAGGTGTGCAAGATGGCCTTTCAAATGCCTCATAATGGCATTCAATTGCCATGTAATAGATGGTTTTTAATCCCCAAATAATGCAGCAACATAATGGTCCTAGTAATGGCCATTATTGGGTGGATTCAATGCCATTGAAACCACCTTAACAGCCAAACTTTTGAGATTCCGTCGAGCAAAACTGCCTGGGAAGCGTCGCGACTCTTCCACATTAGCGTCGCGACGCCGCAGCTCCAGAATGCCACTGGCCATTTAGAGCCGCGGCTCAGCTTGGGGGGCGCCGCAGCCCAATCCGGGGGGCGCCGCGGCCCAGTACAGGCGGTGCCGTAGCCCTTCTCGGCTCTGTGGCCCTTTCCGACTCGTACCATCTTACATTTCAAACAATCCTTCCTTCGTTTGCCAACATGGATCACTTGTTATTTATCCAATAATCGTCCATCATTCTATTTCTCAAAGATTTACTTACGTACCAATATCTCTTTCAGTAATGAAATTTGCGATACTTGAAACTACGAGTGCACGTGTGTGGAAACGACGTTTCCGACGTGCGGGCCCCCAATTGTTCGAGTCATAAATAATGGGATAAACTTAATTCCACATTAGTAAATTTTCAACAATCCCTTCTTGAAAGAGATTTTGGCGCACACACAAGGTGCCTACTTTCAACAATCTTCCAGCGAAAAGATATTGCATCAGGAGAGGTAGCTTCCGCTTTGAACCTTCCCTAGTTGAATACCATCGGACTTACTTATTGCGCGGTGAACGTGATGTCTTGAACCATCAGTGTTTAATGTAAGCCAAGACAACGGTACCAACACAATACCTCCCCTTTATTCATTTCTTCTTATTGTTCTGTCCGTTGTGGCCGTGGACACACTTGAATTCTTAAGTGCGTTCATTTGAGGCGGCATGTCCTCGCACTTAAATAGGTGATCTCCTACAAGGTATCCTGCTATACCCCACTTCACAAGTGTTAGGAATCATTAAAAGTTTCCCCAACCTTTACCTCAATCGTTTGAGGATCGTTAAAGGTTTGGAAGCTTAACATTTACCCACCATGCATGTAGCACTTTAATGTCTATCGCGGGAACGACTTTGGATTCATATTTCTTTACAGAAATCATAATCCAAAGTGCTCTTTCTTCCATCGAAGTGCTCAACTATACCTTTCGCAGCTTAGCTTTTCCATTAAACCAAATTCTTGGGATCTCCAGTCAATATGGTTGGGTTACCACCGCAAAGGTTCGTATTATTTGGGTTTTAAGCCCATTTCCCTAGACAGACAGAACTCTTGATCTTCTGGTAGTTCCTTAGTTAAATGGTCCTCTATATCATTTGATTAGTAATCAAGTAAGTGACACCCGTGGTGATCAACTGTCATACGGTCTTATTTCTCCGACAGATATGTCCAGACGCCGTCATCCGTGCCCTTTTTCTGAAGCCGACCGGCTAGCCACAGTGTATAACTGCCGAAGGCACGGGTTTCTCCCAATAAGGGACATCCTCTAAGGAGTCGTGAAGTTACTCAACTTCTTCTCATACTTTGTTTAAAGCGATAAACTCCGATTCCAACATTAATCGGCCGATGCAAGTTTGCTTAGAGGATTTTCCAAGACACACCATACACATTTACTTGTGGCTTGGGTGTTCTTCAAGTCTGATGTCCAGTTTGCATCACTGTGTTCTCCCAGAACCGCTGGACATCCAGAATACCATAATCCGTAGATAAGCGAACATTTCAGATATCGTCATATCCTGGACATCCAGAATACCATAATTCGTAGATAAGCGAACATTTCATATATTATCATATCCGATTTAACGCCTTCTATCGATCATTTTTAGAATCACGAGTGAACCTTAGTTCAACTGATCTACTTTGTAGGCCGATACCAGGTAGGTTGTAGTGTGTAAAATACATTGAACTACATGTGACCTGCACATATGCTCATGGTATATGTGTGCACCATGATTCCAATCACTTCTATTATTCATATCCATTGGTGGCTTCAACGAGACTGTCAACTATCTCACAACTGAGTTTGGAGTTAGACCAGTCCATTAGATGTTTTATAAATCTCAATTCCTAAGATGTCATTTGTGATACTCATATCTTTCATATCGAGACTTTTGTTTCAATATGACTTCCACTTTCAGACTGTTAGTTTTTCAATTGTTGGCTTTCTAACTTCAAAGTCAATATTTTTGTTGTCAGATTCATTGTTTCAGTTTTATTTGAAACTTCCAGGACCAAAATGAAAGTTCAGGAAGAAGCCCAATAGTCCAACAAACCAACTCTGATCCTTCCCTTCCAACTCTCCGGTTAGGAAGGTTGTCTCTACATCCATGTCACGCAAGACTGCAATGGCCCTGGATGT
Source organism: Anisodus tanguticus (assembly GCA_034509755.1). Lineage (NCBI taxonomy): Eukaryota > Viridiplantae > Streptophyta > Magnoliopsida > Solanales > Solanaceae > Anisodus > Anisodus tanguticus. The sequence continues at coordinate 49,853,181 of CM067545.1, forward strand.
TAAGCTATTCACAGAGGAGCACATGTCCATGTAACCGAGGCCTTATACTCGTCGGTAGATCCATCTACCTTGTACTCAATGTGAGTATCCACCTTTACAACCCAAAGGTTCTTTTACCGGAGGAAGGTAAACCATTACACAAGTATGGTTCTATCTGATTCTCTCTCTGTAGCTTCTTTCCAAAGTAACGCTTCTGGAGATGACAATTCTTTGTTAATTGTTCATGGTTCATTCTTAACCATACAAGCTAGAAGGCATGGAACAAGTCTTTCTCCCCTCTTTGCTCCATCTCGGTTCAACATCTAGAATCCCTGAGTTCTGTAGATCTGGAATATTAAGTTCCGGATAGTCAGCAACTTCCGAGTCTTGTAGATCTAGAACGTCTAGTTTCGGACAATCAGGCACTCGCGGGATCTTGTTAACCTCGAGCAATTACTTCTTTTTCCTTCTCAAGGAAAGTTATCTTCAAAGAATTCAACATTTTTTGACACCAAGAGGCGATAAGCACTATTATTATTTGTAGATCCAGTGGATATGCAATCTACAGTCTTAGGTCCAACTTGACCTGTTTCGGTATTCCAACCTTTACCAAGCCACCCAACATCACAACATTTGTAGGTGGGGTCCTTTCCATGTTTCACATGGAGGGTTATCCTTATCCTTATGCGGAGTTCTGTTGACACTCGCATTAGCGGTAAGGATCATGTTGCCTCACATATTTTGGACGTACGACTTTGCTCTTGGCAAATACCGTTAGACTAAGGTGAGTAAGGAGCAGTCGTTTGATGAACGATGCTTCACATTCTCCCCCTCTATCACTACGAATTCCTCAATCCGTAGGCTTAGTTGATTTTCAACTTCTGCTTTGTAGCGCTTATCCGCTTCAACAGTTTCATCTTTGCTTTTCAACAAACAAATGATGCAATACGTTGTACCACCGTCAATAAAGGTCACAAAGTACTTGTCTCCCCCTCTATTTTGTATAAACTTCAAATCACCCATGTAGGTGTGACTAAGTTCTAGAAGAGCGGTGCTTCTTTCGCTATTCCTTTGACGGAATGGAAAGGTGATTTTTGCCTCTTCACCCACCTCACATTCATTTTAAGGGTTTATGTCGACAGAAGGCAACAATCTCAACTTAGTTAGCTTTTGAATGACTTTCTATTTAACGTGTCTTAATCTATGATGACATAGATGCACATATTACAAATATATCATTCATTTGGCTACAGACATACTGCACCATTCTTAGTTATTACAGACATGTTGGACTAGACTCAACCAGCTTGACCAACATCGTCCTTGAAACTAAGTTTGGGACATGTATCACCTAATTTTAGAGTGATCCCATTCCCTGAAGTCCTATTGAGGACAATCTCTCCAACCCCTTCTACTTTAGAGGTGGTGTTGCTTCACATGAACAACCTCTTGCCCATGGTTAGGGCGTAATCGGATCATATGTGATTTGGATACTCTGGCCCACTCCAGTTGCTTTGGCAAACTGAGTGTCCAATTTCTTCTCTGCCTTTATTTTAGCCTTCAGATCATTTAAGACCTGGAAACTCTGGCCCACTCCGGTCGCCCGTAGGCTTTGTACGATTGAGTGCCCAATATCATCTTATCAAATAAAGGATCTTCTGTCATATAGTGTGACAGGTTCGTCTTTAGTCCTTTTCCCTTGTGATTGGTGCCCAGACAATTCCTAGCGCTTGATTAAGAGTGGTAACAATTTTTGCACAGTCAGTGGATCTCTATCCTTCGTATGTGCGAACATACTTTACACACTTTTAATAATTACACTCAAAAGACCGGATCTTTTAAGTTTTATTTACAATAGTCCAATCTTTAAACGGGAAGGATGGAGAATCAATATCAGATTTTAGAGTGTAGGGAATATAAGTTTTTAATGAAAACACTTTCATATTCCCAGCCTTGCTTTACACACTTTTATTCAGATATTATCTAAACACATTATAGATAAGGAAGGATAATTAACTTAGACCTTTTGGATTCTAGCCCATTTTAATCAGACTGAGTGTCCATTTCCTCATTACCATAATTTGGATCATTTGTCTGGGATAGATATAGGCCTTCTGCTACAAGATAAAACAACATCTTCAGCCTTCTCCTCTTGTCCCAATTGACATCTTCAGCCTCTCGTGGGCGCTTGTTTCCACCACTCTCGGGAGTGGTGACACCATCAACATCTTGACCGTCAACAACATGATCGACACAAGCGCTCTGAACCTCGGCATCAGAACCATTATCTAGTTTGTTGGCAGAAACAGTGTTACTGTCAACAGAATTGTTAATGGAACTATATTCAACCAGAAAACCACAACCATAGCCAGATTTGGTCACACAACTGTTGACCGACATCTTTCGAACACTAATACAATCTTGTCTTAAAATTGTTGGATCTAAAGCATTACGGGAATAGTAAATAACTATTACAAGTGTTTCGAAAGGATAAACAATAAAGATTACAACAATGAGTTGTCAATCTTTTAATCTTGATCTAGAACTTCAAATCTGGATGTTGTATTCAGAAATACAACATGAATTGCTACATTTGTGGCTTGTAGAACCGCTGAGAATCCGAACGGTTAGAGTCCTTTGAAATTGATGTTCACACCTGAAACACTTAGCAACCAACTAGATAATTACAACAACACCGGCTGAGTTGAGAGATGACTCTCTGTCTTTAAGACAAGATTGCCCCCGTGTATAGGCTTTACGGAAGTGTGGACAATAGTCTCCCAATATAAAACAACAAATTATCAAATGTGCAAAGCCTACACAAATGATTCCAGTGAAGAACACGAATAATGACGATTGCTAAGAGAAGGATTGCTATCAGGAAAATATGATCTCTTTGTGGTGTTGTTAACTTGTGTGTCCTTGTTCATCTATAGAATTAAACCAAAGGCCTCAATTTATAGGTGTGCAAGATGGTCTTTCAAATGCCCTATAATGGCATTCAATTGTCATGTAATGGATGTCTTTTAATCCCCAAGAAATGCAACAACATAATGGTCCAAGTAATGACCATTATTGGGTGGATTCAATGCCATTGAAACCACCTCAACAGTCAAAGGATTCCGTCGAGCAAAACTGCCTGGGAAGCGTCGCGGCTCTGCCACATTAGCGTCGCGACGCCGCAGCTCCAGAATGCCACTGGACATTTAGAGTCGCGGCTCAGCTTAGGTGGCGCTGTGGCCCTTCTTGGCTCCGCGACCCTTTCCGACCCGTACCATCTTACACTTCGCACAATCCTTCCTTCGTTTACCAACGTGAAACACTTGTTATTTATCCAATAACCGTCCATCATTATATGTCTCAAACATTTACTTACGTACCAATATCTCTTTCACTAATGAAATTTGTGATACTTGGCACTACGAGTGCACGTGTGTGGAAACGACGTTTCGGACGTGCGGGGGGCCCCAATTATTCGAGTCATAAATAATGTGATAGAATTAATTCCACATTAATAAATTTCCAACAATATATTTAGTCACCAAGGATATTTAAGTATTATTTTGAGAAAATTAACAATTTTCATGGTGTCAAACACAAAACTAATCCAACTAATAAGATCGTGCATTCTTCAAATTTCTCTTCTGATATCATTTTAAAAATTAAATAATAGTTCTCATAAATGGACTCCCTCCATCTCATTTTAAGTGTCTACAAATATATATACTATGTCAAGATGATTGGCAGTCTCTAAGATATGCATTCACTACTGTAGTGTACTATTTATGTGTTGTCCCAAGATGATTACAATTCTATTTCTTTGATGAAAGATCACTTAATTCTTTGTGTGCTTGATCATAAAGAATGAAATTTCTGGAGTCATAATAATTTTGTTGATTTGTATAGAATATCCTATTACCAGTTTGTGTTTCGTCACATATGTGACCCACCCCTCCAACTTCAACTCTCCATCAGTGTTGCTTGTGAGAGCGAGAAACATATCTTCATTTTTAGTTCCATTGGGTTCCACTTCATTAACTCTTTTTCTTCAACTTGTGAAAGTGATGTATTTGAGTGATTCTTTTTTGTTGATAGCATGTATAAGTTAGATCCACTCAAATCCTCACCAATGAAAATCTTTTTAAAGATAGGCTCATCGTTGATTCTACAAAAATATGAATAATTTAGTAAAATTAACATCATGAGGTTTCCTATAAAAAATCTTGTAAATTTATCAATTATAAACAAGATAGAATTTTTTTAGAAGTATCTTTTATTTTAAATATAAAAAAGAACGATAAAAAATAAATACACATCTATGGTAAATGTTGACCTTGTAAAGATATATTCAAAATCATCAAGAGCGGCTTCATAACATTATTGGCCTAAAGCTAATTTTTAATAAGGCCTTATACATTTTAATATAATCTATATACCAAAATGTTTCTTTATTTTTCATACTTATTGCTATTATAGTATTTGTACAAGACATAAAGCCTATTATTTATACAAGTAAGGGCTAATCCAAGCTAATAAGATGTTAGTCATGTATATGTAATACATTACCTTAGATCTTATTGTAAGAAATTTTATGTACTAATATGAAGATTTGGGTAGTTTAATTCAAATTTTAAAATATTTTTACTGTTAAAACAAAAACATACTTTCTTTTCATTTTTAATAAAATTCTGTAATTCTTTTTTTTCGAACTACAATATTCTTTAATTAAGCAAAAACAAACGTAGATCCCCTATTAAAATATTTTGGGGCCCGCAAAGGCCTAAAGCAAACGCTTTGTTAGCCTCTCCTCGAGCCATCCCTGAAATCTAGGGACGACAAGGTGCGGGTGCGGGTGCGGGTGCGGGTGTGGGTGCGGGTGCGATGTGGGTTCCATCTCAACCCTCCCCACCTTCATAGCATTTTTACCCGCATCCACCCTTCCCGCGCCCAACTCGTGTCCATCCGCCCCGCATAGCTAAATTTCTTTTTATTTCTATGAAAATTGCCTTCAAGTTTCAAAATATAATAAGTTTGCCTCCCCTAAAATTTTATTTTTTGAGTTTGAAAATGCATTTTATATGGGATAAAACTGTTAACCGAAAAAAACACGCAGTAGTTGCTTTACTGTCCGCATATAATTACATATAAATTTTGTTAAAAATGAAACTTTTGATATCTTAAATATTACTGTCATCTCACTGTAATAGGAGCTTCCAAACTTTTGATTTTAAAATTTGAACCACGTGATTATATGCCATTAGCTGTACCTTTGAGAGCATTAAGTCAATATCCTTTTCTCACACCATAAATTAACATCACAAATTTAAGCACATAAATAACTGTAGCTATATGATATCTGGATTCTACGAAAAATATTTTCATAATATATTACTAATACATTGTGTTATTTGTAAGGGCAGAAATTAGTTGAAATTTTGAATAACACAACTCTAAAGTGAAGAGAATTAGAGAATAAGTGATAAAAAGTTTCAGTCTTGAGAAGATTAAGAGATAGAGAGCCGAGAGAGAAAGAAAGAAGGTGAAGAAAAATGGGTCATTTGCACTTTTGACCCTATTTTGGGCTGGTCTTTAATTTTGTCCTTCAAATGGGTTGGTCTTTATTTTTTGTGCTTTACAATTTAACTTACGCCTATAAGAGCATAGCTACGCATCATAATATCCATAAATTATGTAAAATAAAACTTAAGGCAAAAATTAAAAATCAGCCCCTTTGAAGAGCAAAAATTAAACACCGGTCCATTTGAAGGGGACACCATGCAATTACTTGAAGAAAAATACAGTTAGCCTGAAGTTATATTTTGAGCTCTAAATCCGCACCCACACCTGCCCCGCACCCGCATCTGTCTAAACCTGCCCCACGCTGCACCCGCACCGCCTCATTGTCATTCCTACTGAAATCACCTAAAACCACGTACAGTACTTCAGCATTTCTATGACAGTATACTATTTGTTTGATTGGGATTAAATGCCTATTTGTTGAACTGGAAGGTTCAGGGTTTATAAAGGGGCAGTGAAAGGAACGCCCAATTTGTTCTACAATGCTAATTTGAATCCCACTTGTGGTGGTTCGGAAAATTGGATGGGAGTCAAGTCGTTGTCGGGCCCCACCGAACTGCACCAAAATAGTCACCTATTACACGGCTCGCTAACTCTGTCTGGTCTGTGGGTACCTATTATTCATTGGCGTACCCATACTATACAAAGCCACCCCCAACTCACTTAAAGGATCTTGGTTAATTAAGAAGGAAATTCCTTGGAATGATGCTTACGAGTTTCGATTTAGTCTATTGCAAGTGGTTCATTAGGTAAGCAGATGAGGGAAGAGCAGGGCATCAGAGGAGGGACTAAGCGATTCTAAGGTCTTACAAGATCACTGGCCAGTAGCCATTCTTTATGTGTATTTGATTTAGCTTGACTGCTTTCATGGACGGTAAAATTGATAAACTGAATTAAAAAAAAATCAGTTCAGATATTCACGACCTAGAAGTACTGGATTCTCTTTTGGATAGGCCCTGAAAGGGATTGCAAGCTTACCAACCAATAGCTACAATACCACATTCCACCAGTCATATTGATTTGATTAGCTTACTTGGGTCGAAGGAGAAGGAAAGAAAAAAGAAAAATCTTAGCTTTAGGGGAAAGAGATTGAGGATAACTTAACATAAGCAAGTATCCATTGTCACGAGTAAGCAGTTGCTTCTCCTAAAGACTGGGCTCACAAGGCATAAGAATCATTGATTCCCTCTGCTATCAATTTCTTATTCATTGCGTTCGGCCTTCCACTCCTCTCCTTATAGGCGAGTGGCTTTCAGCTCCTTTCTCATCTCAAACCATAACTAGTCTTTACGTTAGGGAAGATAAGGGAAGACCACCTGAGAGAAAGTTGACCTAAATCTTCGTGATACTCGAATAACATTTTGCTGTAGTTTGTACTAAGAACAGGTATACTAGTAATATACATGTTTAAAAGTTAAATTGGGTGTTTAGTCCCGTCCTTCATAGAAATGTTGCAACTTGGTCACCATTAAATATTTCTAGTAGTAGTGATCCTGAACTTTCACGGAGAGCCCAGAATTTACCAAATCTAATAAATTTACTGGACATAGATATGCTAATTGCATGTGCATTTCAGTTCATCCAGAAAGTAAAAGTCAGTGAAGTCCAAGACTTTTTCCTGGAATTTCATTTGCAAGTTCATTTGCTTGAGTGCTGTACGGATTTCTTGAATATTTGGATGAGATAAATCCCCTCCCAGAAAATAATGCACCTTATTTTCAATCTCCATCCAACTATATGCCGGTTGCTTTTTGATGCCATGTTCTTTCATCAAGCCTCTCACTCTTGTGACCTCCCCCCACATACCTGCTTCAGCATATATATTAGATAACATAATGTAAGGCCCTGAACTATCACCACCTAATTCCATGACTTTCTCTCCTGCAAGCTGCCCGAGTTCTACATTGGAATGAGCACGACAGCCAGCAAGAAGGGCACCCCAAGCAGCTAAATCAGCATCAACCGGCATCTCTTGGATAATGTTGTAAGCCTTATCCAGCTGACCTGCTCGGCCAAGTATATCAATCAAACAAGAATAATGCTCGGGTCTCGGAGTAATTTTGTACTTTTTCATCATTGAATCAAACCAAGAAATGCTCTCACTAACCAAGCCCACATGGGCACAAGCAGAAAATAAGCTGAGGAATGTTATACCGTCTGGTTCACATCCTCTGAGAACCATTTGCTCCAAATATGCAACTGCTTTCTCGTACAACCCGTGCTGTGCAAAGGCAGCAATTATAGTGTTCCACGAAACAAGGTCTGGGCTTGTGATAAGTTCGAAAGCCAACTCACACTCAAAAATGCTGCCACATTTGCTATACATAGTAATCAGTGCATTACATACGGAGACGTTCGAGTCTACCCCAAGTTTAATGACAACTGCATGAGTTTGTCTACCAACTAGAGTAGATGCAAGAGCAGCACATGCAGAAAGAACTGAAGCACATGAAGATTGATCTGGTCGAAAAGACATCCTAAACATCTCTGCCAGTAATTTGAGTGCCTCTTCGCTGCATCCATTTTGTGCATAACCTGTGAGATACCAACTGAATAAATACAGAGAATATAGTGACACCTATTTAAAAAGATACATAACGAAGTCATCACACATCCAATATGGAGATAAGGGGTTTGAGCCTGAACTTTAAGTTCCCTTAATAAAAGAACCCTTATTAATTAAGCTAACTCATGGAACCATGTTGTGTTGGATGAATAGCAATCCTCCGAGTTCTCTGGGCAAACCCTCAGATATTCATCCAGTACGAATATTTGATTAGGATGTCGTTACCACACAAGAAATGCATTTTAAATTTATATACCACTTAAGGTGATTTCCTAAACATCCCAACAGTTACCTAAGCCAGCTGCATAGTCACTCATAATAGAGGATTTTAGACCCAGAATGGTAGAGCGGAAGTAGTGTTTATTAAATTTATAAAACGTCAAACCTAGATGCTTATTAGATGTAAACTTGAAAACTAAGTTTATATTTCCCGCCAAACAAATGTTTAGCAGTGGATCCAACAAAAAATCAGCTTTCTTGGCATGCCAAGTCCAAATGCTTCATCTTGTAATTAACTGATGCTTTCTACACCAGAATCAAGATTATGGTGCAAGAATACTTAGGTCCATTCATCATATTTATTTGAATAGTAAGGTTGGCTATCTCATCATAAACTAGATTGATTCAGTTTAATAAAATCTTAAAACGTACTAAGTAAAAGATTATGGTGCACTTTCCTGAGAAGAAGTGATCACAAACTCTCCATTTCTACGATCAATTACCATGATAACATCACAGGCAAAATATAAATCTTGAATATCATACTTTATATACCTGAAATCATGGCATTATAAGCAACACTATCTTTAGATAATATTCCGTCAAACAAAATCCTTCCTTCCTTCATCCGTCCTTCCTTGCAGTACCCAACAACCATAGCTGTCATTGCAGCGACATTCTTATTCTTAGCTGGCATCTTTTGAAACAGATCCTTTGCCTCATCGAAACACTCGTTCTCTACATACCCACTAATCATCACAGTCCACGAAACCTCATTTTTTAGTGGCGTACGATCAAAAAGCGACCTTGCCTTGTCAATCTCACCTTTCTTCATATACCCGTCAATCATTGCAGTATAAGAAATGACGTTCTTTTTTGGCATCTCGTCAAACAACCTCGCTGCTTCCTCCACCATACCATGTTTAACATAACCCGAAATCATTGCATTCCAGGACGAGATATTCCGCTCAGGCATAGTGCTAAAATACATATTAGCATCATCAATGCAATCATTTTCCACACAACCGGCAATCATCGAATTCCATGACACTACAGTCCGCTCTGGCATTGATACAAACAGTTTCTTTGACTCATTGAGATACCCATTTTGCCAATATGCCGTAATCATTGAATTCCAAGACACCACATCTCTTTGCGACATTTCATCAAACACCTTTCGGGCAGACTGGAGTTTACCTTCCCTTGCCAATGTGTTGATCCTGATATTGCATGCGTAGACAACTTGCGGTGATTTGGAAGGTTTGCTGATACGGCGGCAAAAATAAGGTTCAATTTTACGGAAATTATTGAGCTTGGAGCTCGGAAAATGGCGGACAAACATTAAAAATTATGTGTGTATGAATAAATGTTGAAATGAAAAGACCAGTTTCACGGGCTTAATGATGTTTTTACATGGACAAGATACTCGTGGCAATGTCAATTTCGACAAGCACTAAGGCATCATCAGCGAATATACCACAAACTGCTAGTATTCCTAATACAGACATTCAATAACAACGTACTACGACCAGACCACATGATCTTTTGTTTTGCTGTTGCTTTTGAAATCTTACCCAATGGTATATTGGTCAGCTAACTGAATGCAAATCTTTGAGACTAGTGTTTTCAACAATAATCCATATAGTCCTAGCCTAAAACTTTCACCGTATGCAATTTGGGAAAAACACTATACAAGTCTCATTACATGTTTGACCAGTTGTTAACATGGCTGTAAAATTTGATTAATCTCTGTTGAAAGTCTTTTTCATTAATACAAATATATATAGTATGTACAATGTTAATCTTAATACAATAAGTAACTTATTTCTATCATAATTATACAACACTAAATATTACAAAATATATAGAGTATATTTAATAATATATGTTAATACACCCCCCTCAGTCGGAGCGAGAGGAGGCTGTACGCTAAGATTGAATCTGAAGTCGAGGAATAGCTGTTTAGAAAGACCTTTCGTGAAGATATCTGCATACTGATATCTTCACGAAGAAGGCACATGTAACACCTTAACATGACCCATAACAACCTTCTCATGAACAAAGTGTATATCCATCTCAATGTTTTCGATTCGCTGATGCTGAATCGGATTATGAGATAAATAAATGGCGGATATGTTATCACAGTAAACCAAAGACGTCTTACGCAAGGGTCACTGAAGCTCTAAAATAAGGTTTCAGAGCCAGCAAATCTCAGCAACAATTTGCAACACCTCTGTATTCTGTTTCTGCACTCGAATGGGATAATGTGGCTTGCCTCTTGGCAGAACAACCTGTCCAATCAGCATCCGTATATGATAACAACATGGTCGGTGCTGAGGGGTATAGATGCAACTCATAATCAAGTATGCCCTTAACATATCGAATGATACGCTTAAGGGCAGTAAAATGAGGCTCCATGGGGGCATGCATGAATAAGCATATATGCTGAACATCATAAGCAATATCATGCCTGGTGAAAGTAAGATACTGCAGTGCACTTGCAAAACTCCTGTAAAGGGTGGGATCAGCCACTGGATTACCATCAACATCACTAAGCTTTGATTTAAAGTCAATCGGAGTGGACATTATCTTGTAGTTCGCCATTTTAGCCATGTATACTATCTCTTCTGCATACTTGCGCTGACACAAAAACATAGAGTATGCAGATCTAGTCACTGATATCCCGAAAAAATAGCTCAACTTCCCCAAGTCAATCATAGTAAATTCAGTTTTAAGCAGTGCAGTGATCTCATTTTTCAACAAATCAGAGGAGGCAGTAAGCACAATGTCATCCACATATAACAACAAATAGGCAACGCTACTACCTCTATGAAAAATAAATAGCGAACTATCGCACTTGCTACAAGCAAACTCAATCTGCATAATGAACTATGCAAAGCGATCATACCATGCTCTAGGCGCCTGTTTCAAACCATAAAGTGACTTACGAAGATGGAATACATAATGAGGGGCCTCCGGATGGACAAAGCCTGGCGGTTGGTGCATGTAAATAGCCTCTTTCAAGTCCCCATGTAAAAAGGCATTCTTCACATCAAGTTGATGAATCGGTCAATGCTTACCCATAGCAATACTCAGAACTGTGCGAATGGTAGCCTATTTAACAACCGAACTAAATGTCTCACCACATTCAATACCTTCATGCGGATTAGTACCATTAGCTACAAGTCTCGCCTTATATCTCTCTAGGTCATCACTGTCTATGTATTTATGACGAAAAAGCCACATGCATCAGATGATATTCACCACATCCGGTCTAGGAACCAAATCCCAAGTGTGTTGTTTTGTTAAAGCATTAAATTCCTCATACATGGCCGCATTCCAATTAGGGTCAAGTTTGGCTAATTTTTGGAAATTGGGAATATGGTTTGGGTAGACAAGTTAAAGTGCACTTTGGGTTTGAAAATCCCGTGTTGAGCACGGGTTTCCCTTCGGAGCAGTGGCAATCGGTCCTGACTGGAACTGGTCGGGGAGAGTTCCGGTGGCAGCAATAGTGGTTGGCAGAGACGGGGTACGGTGGCAGTGGTGGTTGTACGAGTGATCTCGGTGAGTATGATAGGGGATGTCTACAAATCAGCATAAACAATGTCAAAAGAAGAAAATGTAACACTTAAAGATGACTTAAAATGGAAACGAACATGTTTGCCTAAAGAGCAAGAAACACAGTGCTGGGCAAGTTTCCCATTATTACATCTAATTAAGTTATTGCCTCTAAGAAAAATTAAAAAAGAAGCCCCTGGGTATCCAAGCCTATTATGCCAAGTTGACGGAGATATAGCAGCGAAAGATATATGAGAGCATGAACTGGCAGCGGAGGTGGAATGGAAATGATAGAGATCCCCAATGCTATTGCATCTCGTAAGAGGTGTCCCCGTACGAAGATCATTCACAGTAAAACCAAAATGGTCAAAGTCAACAGAGACGGAATTACCTGACAGATATTAAGTTTCTAATAATGTTTGGAGCGTACATGACGTTATTTAGGGAGAAAGGTGGGTGAAGCGGTTGAGTGTAGGTTGTACCATAACCCTGAATTGGAATGCGATGGTCATTACCAACAGTAATAAATTGAGGATACTTTAAACGAGACAGTCTGGGAAGATTACATGCAGAGCGGGTGAGATGAGAAGTGGTACCCATATCCATGGACTAATTTTCATCAGGATGCTAGAGATTTAGAGTGCTGAAGGCCTGGCCCAAGTCAGTGGGGGCCAAACCCGAATTAGGTTGCTGCTGGGCCATCACTAAATTCGCCTACTGGGGCAGACCTGGAACCCGTATTGGGCCTGGGAACTTAACCAGAACACTAGGTTGTCCCATGTGCTGGAACTGAGTCGGCATCTGCTAATGATGAAGAAACGGAGCTGAGGCCCAAGGTCCAGTGTTGGGCCACTGCCCTGGGCTAGCCCACATCGACAGACTATTTGGGCTGATATTGTGCCCTTACCCCCATTTTCCGCTACCGCGGCCTCTGCCACCATGGTTGTCTCGCGGTTGGTGGCGGGTGGGTGGGGGAGGCAACGGTTGTTGCCAAATTTTCAACTGCTAACGCCTTTTGATTGTGTTCATCCTATTTGGCGCGTCTGGTTTCCTCCAAAAGCAATTGTAAGCGTGTCATATTCGCCTTTCTGGTAAACCCGCATCAAGTTGTAGGACCATCTTAGTTTCGGAAACGTATGTCCCCATGTTGGATAATTGGTCCACAACTAGTATCAATTGTTTACAATAGTTGAACATGTTGAAAAAATTCTCGAAACGTATATTGTTGAACTATTCCTCCAAATACACGGCTAGAGTATTTTTGTTGTCCTGAAAAATTTCTTCCAATCAAACACATAACTTACGAGCCAAAGCACTTGTTTTCATGATTGTGTGAATCAAGTCTTTAGATATGATGTCATAAATCCACTGTTTGACAATAGCGTCAAGACGACGCCATATCAAGTCTGCAACATCTAGAGTGCGAACACGTTATATGCACAAGCGTGCATATTGAAGAGTTCAGCCCATGAAGAATATTGACTATCTTCCTGATCAAGAATAAAATTCTTAATATTCATGACTATATTCATGACAATGAAAGCAGGATGGAAAGAGGATGTGGGATTATTATCAACGAATGTGAAGAATGTGGAAGCTTTGGGAGTAGACAGGCCACTAAAAAGGCTGAAAAACAAGGTTGGCAAGCAGCTGGCAGAGAAAAATTAGAGTTTAGGTGTTTTTAGGATTATGCTCTTGATAATATGTAAGATTGTATTAATCTACCTTGATAATCTCATTAATACAAATATTTATATATAGTATAAAATGTAAAATTATAATACAATGAAAATCCTATTTATACCATAATTATACAACATTAAATATTACAAAATATATATAGTGTATTTAATAATATTTACGCTAATAATGGCAACACAATATTATCAATACATGGCGTTCAAATATTGGTTAGGAGACAAGTCAATTACTCTTATTAAGAAATGAAAAGGGCAAGCCCATAAATCAAACAAAACGCATCATTTGCTTGAGAAGGTCACCACCGAAAGGATCACTTTGTAAAAAACACTGTTCGCGATATCCAAACTGTTGGGATCTTCCTAATATAATGATACAATACATCCAATTTGCCTGAAAAAAGTAAACCACATCTAATAGCAAAACTCGGAAGTGACGGATATGTAATTAGATAGACAATTACCAAACAGTAGCTTAACTAACAATTAGATGCAAATTCAGCACTAGTGACAACAAAACATCATTCAAACAAATACTGTGCCTTACCCCTCCCAAACAGAACAACAATTACAGCACACCGCCATCCCCACCTTAGAAAATTAAGCATCAACATAGGACATAATCCCTACTATAAAGATTTCATTAACATCATTAAGTCTTTCACAAAAACATCTAAACACAAATAAAGCTGCCACGGTAAAAACCAACTTAAGCACGCTCGCCCCTGATACGCCTGGCAAGCTGAATGTCTTTGGGCATGATGGTCACACGCTTGGCGTGAATTGCACAAAGATTGGTGTCCTCAAACAGACCAACCAAGTAAGCCTCAGCTGCTTCTTGTAGAGCCAGCACAGCATGACTCTGGAAACGGAGATCAGTCTGAAACCAAACAAGTCACACAGAATAAATCAATCACCAAGTAAAACATAAAACCCATATCCCAAAAAGATAATGATTTACTTGCACTGTTACTTTTAAACATAAAAGGTTAAACTTACTGATTTTTTCACTTGACTATTACACTTGAGCTTTAGTACTAAAATGATCATTTTTTTCATACATTAGGGACTACTTCGGTTACCTAGTATATGACAGAATAAAATGATCACTTTCCCATGGACTATTACAGTTCTGGGGTAAATATGGACTATAATAGTCTAACCCCCCATATATACATTAATGACCATTTTGATCATTTTCTCCCAATACAAATGACGGCAAAGCAAAACATAATAGCAGAAAATTTACCTTGAAGTCCTGGGCAATCTCACGGACAAGCCTCTGGAAGGGAAGCTTCCTGATCAAGAGCTCAGTACTCTTTTGGTATTTACGGATTTCACTGCATAATATCAGAAATTGTAATAGATCAATACACAATTCAGGAACACAAAGCAAGTCATGTACACGAGGATAATTATACAATTTACAGATTCATCCAAAACAGTTTACCAAGACTTACCGAAGGGCAACAGTACCAGGGCGGTATCTGTGAGGCTTCTTCACTCCACCTGTAGTAGGAGCAGACTTACGAGCAGCCTAATTCCAATACCACACAACGTTAGATATAAAACACAACATATGATCACAATTATATAGACAGCAAAGTAAAAAAGAGAAACCTTGGTAGCGAGTTGCTTCCTAGGGGCCTTTCCTCCAGTGGACTTGCGAGCAGTTTGCTTGGTACGAGCCATCTGAAAACCAGAGAATAAAATTTCACAACTACACCACAGACATAAAAGATTCAATTTTGCACTACATAACTTGTGAACTATAATATAATAACCTATGGAAGATACAATTTTACAAATAACTTTGAACCATATTATAAAAACCTAAGAAAGATACAATTTTGCACTATACAACTTTGAACCATAATATAAAAACCAAAGGAAGGTTCAATTTTGCGCTAATAACTTTGAACCACAATTTAATAACCTAACAATGATTCAATTTTGCGCTACTACCTTGAATTGTATCCATGTCTTTCTGACCAATCAGCGAAGAATGGCTCAAATTTCAATAATTAAGAATCATACCTAATAATTTAGAGAATTTAAACAAAAAAAAAATTAAAGAAAAAGACACAATTTTACGATAATTATCTTCCAAATACAGTAAAATTTCATCAAATTAGGAAGAATCTACCCTTGCACGTGTACCTTAAACCCACCGCATTGCAAAGCGTCTCTAAATTAAGAAGAAAAGTTAAATAAAGACGCAGTTCTGCACAATTATACATATCACACCATGGTAAATCAATGTGTTCTAGGAGACACAAGTGGGTTGTAATATTATGACGTAATCTATATAATATTACCTTTGTCTTTCAAAAAGAAAAAATACATATCCCACCACATACATAACGTAAAATTAGCATTTTTTTTATAAGGTAAGAATAGGGAATTAACTACAGAAACCCAATTAATTAAAAAAATTAAGAAGTAAGAATAAACAACAACATAACCAGTGAAATCACACCATGTGGGTGTGGGGTACGACGCAGACCTTAATTCTAATAGTTAGAGCGGCGATTTCCGAGAGCACTCGGCTCAAGACAAAGCACATGAACAAATTATCATCTATGCAAGAGATCCAACATTTAATCAAAACCCAAAAGATCGAGAGTTAATCATAAAACTAACCCTAGAAATGCAGACAGATCAATAGTTGTACACATCAAATAAACCCTATATATAAGCATAAATGTTAATAAATTGAACCACAAAATAACAATTAAAAAAATATAGGCGCAGAAAGAATAGAGAATTAAAAAAAAAGTGAATTACCTTCTTTTGTTATTTCTTTTTTTTTTTTTTTACTTCTTCTTCTCTATGCTTCGTGGAGCGAATGCGAAAGGTTAAAGATTTGCAGGTTAACACCTATATATATTTTTGTAGGCTTTGTTGATGGATAAGATCCGACGGTTGAGAGTTGTAATATGTGTGTTTTTTTAGTAGGGATCTACGGTTATTAAAGGTGCTAGTTGTGTTTTCTCAAACTGATTTGACGGTTATGATTATGAAGAAAACAATATGTGACGGTTGAGATGCTAAGTTAGTAGCTCGTCGCGGATTGAGAAGACTCAATGCTTGATTCTTATTGGTTGAAAAATTGTTGAGTGGTGTTGGATTGGAAGGAGTATATGTTTGTTTTGGGCGAGAAAAAAATATTTTATTTATTTATTTGCTTGGGAGGTTAACTCCACAAAACAAGAAAATAGGATTACCATAATCTTCTATCAAGATAATAGCAGTTTTGGTCCCTAAATTATAGGTATATTCTAATTTTGATCTTTAGGATATCTAATGAAACACATTTAACCTTCAATAATTAAAATATATGATTTTAGTGCTTTTTATGTAAGAAGTATGTTTGAACTAATTTTGGAACTATATTGTTGTCAATATGGAATAATAGTACAAGTCTCACATAACACATGTGTAGTTAAGTAGTGGTAAGACTAATAATTAGGGTGGCCAGTGGGCCGGGCTCGGGTCTGGCGGGCCGGGTCTGGCGGGGTCGGAGCGGGACGGGAGAAGGGGTCGGGGTCGGGTCCGGCGGGGTCTGGCTGGGTCGGGTCTGGCGGGACTTGCTCCAGTCCCGTCCCGATCCCTATCCCGTCGGTATCGGGTCGGGCGGGGTCCGGTCGGGGTCGGGCTCGGGGCGGGGTACGGCGGGTTTTCCTTTTTTTTTTTTTTTAAATAACATATGTATAAAAAAACTCAATAAACAAAACAAGATAGTGTAATAAAAATATCCCAAGGCTGTTTTTGTGCCTCTTATATTATTTAATAGACATATGATTTTCTTGTAATACAAATACAATTGTCTAAAATCTAAATTGCAACTTTGTGGTGTTGTCCAAAGTTGCAAATTACATAATAAAATTGCAATTAAAAAAATTACATTCTCAAAAAAACATGTTCTAATTGCTTGATGATTTCCTGTGGTTCTTCGGTTGGAATTGGTATTTGTTGGTCAAATTGATCCACGTCGCTTCCACTACCTTCGGTTAAGATTTCGTTGTACTTTTCATCATCTTCTTCGTTGATCTCCGGTTGACCGCACCTTCTCCGCTCCGCTCGTATCCAATCTCTGAATAATACTACAATTTCCAAGCTGTCTCCGGCTAATGAGTGTTTGTGGTCTCCTATTTGATATCTGTCTGCAGAAAAAGCGCTTTCAGACGCAGTTGATGACGCTTGAATGTTCAAAACATCTCGAGCCATCAATGAAAGTGTCGGAAAGGTCTTCTCATTCCCCCTCCAAAGATTTCAAATAAGTCTTCATGTCCATCTTCATTGATAACTTCTTGATACGGTACCCCCGCAAAACAAAAATATCCAACTCGCTAATTTGGTTAGTAGTAGAGGTACGGCCGCACATTCTATTTCGAGGCTTTCAATACTAGCCGCGAAACAAAGATGTCTTTTGTGAGGTTGTGTTGAAGATGAAGAAGATGGTATGGAAGCCGGTAAGTTACTAGCATTTTCTTGTTGATAAAATCTATATATATTTTTGCATTGGTGTTCTACGCTAGACACCACTTCTTCTTTAGTTTGTTCAATAGGTGGTGGGTGATTTAGATTTTTGGGATTTGGAGGTGGTAGTCCTTCTATACAATCGTAAATAGTTTCAATTAGTGATTTAGTACCGTCTATTTTAATAGTAGGATTTAATACAGAACCAATAATATAAATAGAGGGAATAGGAATAAAATATTTTTTTATTTTGACAAACATTTTTTTAATAGCTGCCTTATAAGCTGATTTTTCCATATATTCACTAAGTAATAAAAATATTAGAGTTATATAAAATAACATAGTTGAAATAGTAGGATAATATATACCGAAAAATTCTTTTGTTGCTTGAAAAAATTTCTCTAAAAATACAATAAGTTCGGAAATTTGTACCCAATCACTATCTAAAATCATATCAGCTGGCTTTTTATTATGATAGTTAAAAAATAAAGTTATAGGTAATTTATAGTCATAAGCAACAAGTAGTTGCTCGTATAAAGAATTCCACCTAGTGGATACTTCTTGTGGAATTTTTCTATAAGGTAGTCCACAATCGTGACAAGTTTTTTTATATTCTTTTCTACGTTGTACTTTATTACTTTTAAAAATAAAGTTTATAGCAAATTGTATTTTACTAAGAATGTCTTCAAAAAGTGATAGACCATCATTTACAATTAAGTTATATATATGGCACGCGCATTTTATATGAAAATGGTCTGGAAAAGATGGAGTTAAACTATTTTTTAAAATTGTAATTGCTTAATTGCTATTAGAAGCGTTATATAATGTAATAGTCATAATTTTATCGGTAATTCCGTAATAATCGCACACTTGATAAATATTTTCTGCAATAAAAGTACCAGTGTACCTATCATATATATATCTATACGCTAAAATACGTTTTTGCATAGACCATTTATAATCTATCCAATGACAGGTTACCGTTAAGTAATCATGGCCGTTAGTACTACGACCTATATCAGACGTGATAGATACTTTGCCATTAAAATGATATAATGAATAACGTAAATATTGTTGATATTCATGTGCGAATTTAAATACATCTCTCTTAACAGTTGATCTAGGAAAACCTTTAAAAGCAGGATTATATATATCTCTAATGTAATGAATAAAACCGGGAGATGAAGGAAATGAAAAAGGCAAACCCTCCACATCAACTAATTTTGATATTGCTTCCCTATCTCTATGTTTATTGTATTTAGAGCCTACAATTCCCCCCGTCATAGGGTTAATTTGACCATGTACTTGGTCCGGGACAGTATCAGTATGTGAACCTTGTCCCAATGGAGCGGCGTTTGCGCACCCGATTTTGAAGCCTGGTATTGGGCATACCTAGGCCGGATGAGCACTTACTACTTGTCTAATTAAACCCCCCGTCCCACCGTGACCTTTTCCAGTTTTAAATTTTAAAACATTTTTACAAATTTTACATATGGCTACTTGATTCTCTACGTCCCTATCAAAAAATGTCCATGCATATGATTTTAATGGTCGTTTTGCTGGACCTCGTCTCATACTAGGGGGAATAGGAGGTATTTCAGTTGAAGGTGCACTAGTGGGTGTGTTGTCATCAACGTTAGTGGGTATATCATCTAGATCATCGTCTAAATTAAAGTCTTCTTGAGTTCCAGAAAATAGCTCCTGGTCTAAATCTAATGGTATTGTAGGAAAATGTTGAGTATCAACAAAATCATCCTGTGTATGAATAAGATGACTAGAAGAAGTACCCTTGCTCTGGTTGCCCATACTAGAAGAGGCACCCTTACCCTTAAACATACCTTTTAATCCTTCCATTTTAATTATGATAATAACTAATTAAAGACAATAAAATTAAGTGCGCTAAATAAAATAAACAGACAATAATAATTTAATGAAGGAACGAATGTACCAAACGCCGACGTAACGTCGACGTGTAATCGAGAGGTTGAAAATTGAAACTTTGCTCGATGGAAGATCCTCATGCTAGTTGCCAACTTCACTCCCAATTCCCAAATGAATAAATAAAATTGAATATTTAGCAAACAATGTAGACTTGTAGAGAGATATATTGAGAAATTAGAGATATTGTAGGAAGGTAGGAAGATTTGTGAGAAAGATGAAGAGAAAATGAGTTATTTATAGTTGGAAAATTGGGTTAAAGTGTAAATATAATAACTTATGGGTTAAAAATAAATATTAAGGGGTAGGGGGTTGGGGGAGGGGGAGGGGCCTAAAATGGCCGTTGGCCAACGGCCATAATCTAAAATGGTCGTTGGTGCAACGGCCATATTTGCAAAGGGGAGAAAAGGGCGGGGTCGGGGTCGGGACGGGGTCGGGGCGGGGTCGGGTCTAGCGGGCCTGGGGCGGGCTCGGGTCTGGCGGGACGAGACATTGTCCCGTCCCGAGTTCGAGTCCCTCCACCGTTATTTTTTTTTTAGCGGGGTCGTGGCGGGACCGGGGCGGGCTCGGGACGGGGTCGGGCCGTCCCGGCCCAATGGCCAGCCCTACTAATAATGATGAAAATATTGTGAATATTCACAAGAAAAGAGATCACAAAACACGCATTTCAATGTATTGAAAGTTAAATGTGCTTCGTCAAATATTATAAGGATCAAAATTAAAATATACCATAATTAAAGGACCAAAAGTGCTATTAACCATATTCTATGGGTAATCAAAGTATAGTAGAAGCGTTACTTTGAGTTACCGAATTGTCTGTTTTCTTAATATTTATTACTCCTATTACACTTTCTTTTGAAATGTTTAAAATTAATATTGCAAAACTTTGTATCCATTTAGTACATTCATATAAAATAAAATAAAATAAAATAAAACGACAGGACTATAAGATTGCAAATCCTTATTTTTGAACTTGCTCTAAAGCCTTTTGTGCATTAAATTTTTTAGGGTAACAAGCTCAAACTAGCAAAGAATACCAATTAGACTTGTTATATTCAAATTGTGAGCACAAACGTCATGTCTCATCATCTCTTAATTCTGCCTTTTAAAGAAAGAACGTAATGGTGAATGTAACAAGCAAATTATATACATTATATGGTAACTGCAAATCACTCTATTTAATAAGAGCTATAATTGATAATGTACAATAAAGAATAAATAATAACATGTCAAATTATATTAATGGTGTAAAAAAGATATAATTGCCAAAGTATATAACTTCAACTATTTTTTTGGTTATCATCAATGTAGGAGAACTGAATTGGGGCCTGCATCATTGAAGTGAATGATGCATGTTTTACCAGCATAAAGTAGGGGGGTGTATATGGATCGGGTTGGTTGGGGTTTTTCAAATACCAAATCAAACAAATTATGTCGGGGTTTTAAATTGATAAATCAAATCAAATCAAATCAATAAAAGTCGGGGTTTTTTACTTCGGATTTTTTTGGGTTTCTCGGATTTTACTGTTTTCTTTTTCCGGAAAATCTTCATCCAAAATATAACTTTTACTTAAAATATTTCTTTAATCCTAGTAAGACACAACTATATAATTAAAGTTTTTCTTAAGAAAATAAGTGATGATATTGTAATAAAATATTCAACAAAAAAGATAATAAAATAACATAAAAAAATATTGCTAATTAATAAGGCATTATGATGATCATCTAAAAATATTAAGTCATGCTATGATAAGTAAGGCTTATAAGTATTAATTACATGACAAAAAAATAAGTTATGTAAATTTTATTGTCTAAATTAACGATGCAAAACTAAATAATAAATACCCAATATCATAGTCATTCCTAGTGTTGGCATTGAAATACTTTTGTTTTAAGTATTTGGTTTTGGTTTGGACTTTATTTGAGTTACCAACATCTATGGGCTATAAAATTTATTGGAACATTCAAATTTCTAAATTCAAACTTAAAATAATATGTTAAAAGACAAAAACTATGAAAAAACTTAAAAAATATTTACAAGTTACATTATAAGTAAAAAATTTATTTATAAAATATATTAAAATTTTGTATACATGTAATGTCGGATTGGTTTGATTTAACTAGACTTTTTTTAATTAAAACCAAACCAAATCAGTTATGATCGTATTTTTTTCTAATACCAAACCACTAGTCAAGTTTTTTTCTCGATTTGATTCAAATTATTGATTTTGTGCGATTTGTCAATTTTCTTTGTATACCCCTATCATAAAGCTGGCAAAAACAGTCAGCTTCTGTAACACAGTAATTTAAAAGACAAATTGGAAGAGAAATTGCTCAACTAATGATTAAAGAATTCAACTGACAGCCTCTATAATACAGGATTACATATGAACAAATTAGCACTAATTTCTGTAGAAACAAAAAACAGAACACAAAAACTCAAGTAACCCTTCTATAAGCAGCGCATAGTATCACCAGCCAAATGCTCACTATGAAGACTAAATAATGAAGAAAACCCCCAATTTCTGCACATGAAATGAGAAGATATTGCTGTAAACTAATTAATCCGATCACCTAAAAGAATGCATTTGTACTTCCAGTCAGCACTTTGGTTACCAGGGTGTGTCTTTCTTTATCGAAATGCTGACTGGTAAGTTTCTGGATCTCTTTACATCATAAAGGGAGCACCACATAATATCATGTCAGATGAACAGACTTTATGATTATTCAAAATCTAAAACAATCTCCAACTTTTAGAAGCTTTGAAAGTCGTCTGATAGCTTGTTGCACAGTTTCGGAGTTTGGTGAGAATGTATCAGGAAGCTTCGGGAGACAAACAGGCAAAAACTCATCGCCACGTTCATGCAAGCAAAATAGACTGAGCACAGCACGGCAGAATATAAATCTGCACAGAAGAAACAAGAAAGCATGTTGTTAATATCCAAGTAGGCTCATGCGGCAACTTATAACCGAGGAATTACTAGAGATTGGTTAAAACAGAAAATGTTTTACCTGAGAATAAGCCGTCGCAGAAAAGGGTCAGACAGAACTTGAGCCCAAACCAAATCTAGGTTAGTCGATGTACAGAGGATCACCTCCCACTCTGCAAATGCAGTTGAGATGATGCCATCAGCTTCATCATAACAATCCTGAAGAGCAATAATGTGAAAGTTAGAACGACATACAACTGCTCGGTAAAGCAATTGGCATTGCTGTCTACTTACCATATCCTTATCGGATGAGACAAGACCAACTAACTGGAAGAAAGCCTGTAAAGGAACAGCCAAGAACAAAGTGAACTGACTTCCAGTTTGTGTTACATCAGTGTCTGGGTTCTTGAATGATGGCCTCAGAGGAGAGAGAAACAAAGCACTTTTTTCTCCTCTTTCTGCCCCATGTAGAACCTGAAGAGCAAAGGGTGATGTATCAGCAAAGAAATAGCCATCCTCAAAGATAAAGTTTGAAATTGAACTTGCAAAAAAATAAGTCATACGTGAAGTACAATGTTTACAACAGCAATTTCCAACCACCCAAATATAGATGAGAAAAGAACAGCCAATCCACCCGTATTGATGATTGGTAGGAGAAGCAATTGTTTTTTAGTAGCTTTAAAGTACGTAATAAGGTGAGAATAACAGCAATTATAGATTTGGAAAAATCAAACTGTTCCTTCTTCAACAACTCACCACTTCAATATGAGCTGCTTCACATTATTCAACAGGCGTGATCAAGAACAAAAAACAGAATTTTGGACATTCAGAAGTTACAACATGTTATCAAGCATAGTAAGGACTCGATCAGAACAATGAAGACAGTACAATCATTTAAAGGTCTCAAGATATGTAGGCATTTGGGAATCTTAGATGTGCGTAGCTCAGGTACGGATTCTGTGGGAGACAACTAAAGCACAGAAGAATGATCATCTAGAACAGATGTTTACCCCCGAACCAACCTACACTTGTATTCTACTTATTCTCTTGGGAGCAAATGAGAACAAGCTAGATTTTTACTGAACAAACACTCCACAGTTTGCTATAGAAGGCCAGAAAATGGAATGATGGATCCTCTAACTTGACACTATCTCGTCATACTCTTACTGTGTTTTGTTAGGACAAATATGCCAGATTATATCCAGAAGAAGCTGTGATAATGCAAAGTTTTTTCTCGCATAATCAGCAATTGCATCTCATACTCACTAGAAGTCACCAACATATCTCGTCATTTTCTCTCAAAAGCATTACACAGTTTCTAGACAACAAGCAGAATCCAAAAACACTTCGGAATCTGTGTCTTACTCAGGGATACATCATGATGATTCAATGAGTTAGACACAAACAAACCTGCCTTGAATGCATCGCTGTTGTCACTATCAATTATTAGGAATAGAGGTCTTCGTGTGAAAGGAATTAGATCACCTGGATAGAGGTTATTTGAACCTGCAAGAACCCAAATAGTAAAACTTATGCAGTTAGATTTAAAATAATTTGAGATAATCATGAACATTTTTATGAACTACACATAAATCAAGTTCTGATAGTGTACCTCCACTCCTGGTAGGACCTAAGTACAAACAATTTTCGAAATATTGACCCGTATCTCCATTGGTGTGACTATAATTTTCATGTAAAGCACTCTTTTGTTCATACGAAGTACGAGAAAGAGCGCTGTTCTTCGAAGATTTTCTCGAACTTGAAGAGCTTTCTGTGTGAGAGGTGGTACCCTGAATTGTATTTCCTGGAAATACATAACAGAATTGAGATTTCAGACACAATGAGCATATCTGGAGCTGAACTTCACTGATTAAATAGCTACCCTGATGTTTCGGTTAGGAAAAAAAACTAAAGTCGCTAACCTGATGCAGAAATATATATTAATACCACGCTCTCTGGGGGGAGCTCCTCACACATCGTGGCGACGACCTGCAGGTGGCAGAATAAAACAACTGAGTAAGGACCCAATAGGAGTGTCAGAAGCAATCACTCAGATCAGGTTTATTCCATAATCGAAGCAGAAATGGGCACTTGCGCAGGGTTCAACCTTAAAACAGATTATTCTAAAAAGCTATTTTGTGGGTTCAGGTGCAAAGAAATCATTATGAACATCGAGCACTCAGGCAACATGGGTATGTTGTTGTACTCAGGCAACATAAGCAACAAGAGCGAGATTTCAAATTTTACTTTCCAGATTTTGCATAGTATCAGGTGCTTCAGCATTTAGTTGTCGGATTAGTTCCCAAGACAGGGAACCAAATAACTTAAATCAACAAATCAACCAGCAAAGATTAATTTCTACATTCCCCTTTCTTAATATGAAGCAGTATTTCAGTATAGGACTCCTTAGATATAGATTAATCCGAGCAACACAGTGTAAACATAACAGAACTCACAGATATCAACAGTGGAACAGAAGGACGGTAAAGAACAGCCTTCTTGGGATTTGGAGGCAAAGCTGGATCCATCATCTCAGCAGCCAAGTTAATATCTATCAGTCCAGAAGTTATAGATTGGTCGGTTACTGCACCATTTTCTCGTGGTTCAACTGGACTTCTTTGATAGAAAGATCCACTGGGTTCCCATTCCAAGCATTGCAGCATTCTGAAAGTGTCCAGGGTTAATTCTGCAAACTTGGCCTGAAATAAGAATGAGGATAGGTTAATTGTGCAACAAAACTGAGCACAACTTAACACTGAGGTAAGTGAAGTTGTCAATACCTCATTTTTGTGATAACTTGTCAACAGTGCATCTCTAAACTTTAGCACCTTCTTAGCATGGAAGCGAGCCACGTATGGACGAGATGATGGATGTGAATCAAAGAGAGCACAATATCGCAAAGGCCTGGCATCAGAAGATGGAGAATGAACTCTTGTGAATCTAACAATTTCTTGCACCACCAGTCTCCACTCTTTGAAGTTAGTACCCTGTGAAAGTATTACTATGGTTCATCTTATGGAAAGAAGTACAGAGTTTCTGTTGAAACATAGATAGTAAGTTAAGTAGCTAAAGCATCACTTTATTGTTAAATGCAATTGGAAGATGCAAGTGTGCTCCAAGCACAGTCACAGTAACTTCAACTTCATAGCAACTAATCTACCAGATTTGCATTGGATATGAGAAGAAGAGAATTGATGGGTAGTTGTTCAGTTCTCAACTTTGTCTTGTGCAGCTAGTTCCAGAAATTAAAGTATGAGAATCATCTCATATACACTCAGTAACCATTGCAAACCATAGTGCTCAGATGTTCATAAAGTAAACGGGTGTACCAAAAACTGCATTCACACTCAGAGCCTTTTGAAGATAATATGCAGAAATTCTTGCATAACATGTGACCCTTGTTTCATTAGGAGCATGTTAAATATTTCCTCAGACAGACTTCCATTTTGATTTTTGAGAGACGACCACTACCATCAATAATATAGCATACAACTCAACCAAACTTCTTAATGTCTCTCTCTTCAAATGTATATTATAGCAGATACGTCTATGTGGTACATATATACACATAATATGTGTACATATATGTATATGAAAGGCAAAAGAAAGAAATGGAACAAAACAAAGAGAGTATCCCTTGACACCATAGAAAAGGCAAAAGAAAGAGATGGAACAAAGTCATGGAATGCTTGCGCAGGATTCACCGCCCCCAGTGCACCTCCCCCAAATTCATAATGTTAACCTTATTCGCATGCATAGGTGCAAAATGTAAGCTAAATATTCAAAACGGTTTGAAGTGTGTATGCATTTTGTTATACACCCTTATGTGTTCCTTCCAGAGTACAAAGTAAGGGGCAATTAGCACTTTTGGCAATTAAGGTAAATTAAAACCATTTTTCAGACGATGCCAACATAATATAGTGTGTGATGGTCAAAGCTTTAGGTCTGAACACCTTGAAGTAAGACACCAAAGGCACCAACAACAAAATTTCCTCTATTTCTTTAGTTTTTCCTTTTCTTAGTTAAAGAAAGTCTCATCCCAGCTCAACTGTGGAAATATTAACCAGTAAAAAGGTCATCTCAACTGAAACTTTTCTCCATTTTTGAAGAGAATGACCATTCTTTACTATGAACTAAAACGACAAGTCTCTATCACTACAACCAGATGTATATATGCTAGTTACTACATGACAGAGCTGAGTCCAGAGAAGCCATACGACATGGCACAATTGTCACAAGTTCTCAATCACTTCAACCAATATAATACATGACAGAACTTAGCCTAGAGAAGCTATATTACGTGTCTCAATAGCTAAAGTTACACTAGAAAGTTTAAAATTTGGTGTGTACTAAAAAGCACTATTCGTATGCTAAAGATAATATTACCTGCCTGATCAATTTCACCCACGGGCCAAATTTTTACCATGATAAGGAGCTGGAAGAGACACCTAATTTGCTAGAAGTAAAGATGGATTCTAGTTTTCCAAACAGCCGGAACGAAGCTAACTTAAGTTATCTACTGAAAAATGCTTTAAAAATCATATTAATTCCTCAATGTGACAGCTAAATTTGTGGATTTTACCCAACATCTGACAAATTCCTCTTAATTGATGGACTTCCAACTTTCCAAAACAGTCTGACCAAAGCTGACTTAAAGATCAACAGAAATATGTTAAAATTTCATGTTAATTCCTCAATATGACAGCTAAACTACTGTATGTTAAAATTAACAATTCTTAATTTAAGCTTCATTTCCGTAAAATTGGAGACAAAATTAGAAATAGCAATGACTGAAACCTAACAATTTAAATAACTACTCAAAGTTCATACATCCGAGAACGAAAAATAGCAAGCACCAAAACAATTACGTCCATTTTACCAAATATAACTGCAAGTTGTTGATACAAATGAGCTTGAAAGCCACAAAAATGAAGAAAAAAAATAACCAAACAAGGAATTAGTACCACAAATTGGAGACAAATTCAGAAATAGCGATGACTGAAACCTAACAATTTAAATAATCCGAGAACGAAAACTAACAAGCAACCAAAACAATTACTTCAATTTTACCAAAAAAACTGCAAGTTGTTACAGATGAGCTTCAAAGCCACAAAAATGGAAACAAAATTAACAAAAATAAGTAACTAGTACCGGAAAAGCAGCTTTACTGTCATCAACTAAAACATGTTAAAATTCCATGTTAATTCCTCAATCGGACAGTCAAATTACTGGATTTTTATCATAGAAATGATAATTCTTCTTAATTTAAGCTTCATTTCCGTAAAATTGGAGACAAAATTTAGAAATAGCAATGACTAAAACCTAATTTAAATATTTACTCAAAGTTCATTTATCCGAGAATGAGAAAATAGCAAAAAAAGGGCAGCCCGGTTCACTAAGCTCCCGCTATGCACAGAGTTCGGGGAAGGGCAGGACCACAAGGTCTTATTAAGTCTTACCTTATATTTCTGTGGGTCCGGGGAAGTATCTATTATATGAAGCCTTAACTCGCAGAAAACTTAGATTTCTGCAAGAGGCTATTTCAACCCGTGACCTCCTGGTCACATGGCTACCAGTTACTCCAAGGCTAACTTCAATGAAAAAATAGCAAGTAGCAGAAAAATGACCTAAAACTAAATTTTAATACGAGACCCAAGTATATACACCTACATAAAAAAACTAGTGTTTGCAATGGAAAAACTGCAAATTGTTGTTACAAATGAGCTTCAAAACCACAAAAAAATGGAAACAAAATTAACAAAGAGAACGAACTAGTACCGGAAAAGCAGCTTTACTGTCATCAACGATAGCTTTAAACTGTTCAACAAGCACCTTCACCATTTCTGACCGGTTCAAAATCAACGAAACCATTAAAAACCTAGCATAAAACCTCAACTCCTTAAACCTCACCATCCGATCTTTTCCAGAACCTTCGAAATACTTCCTATTCAAAATCGCTTCATAGAAAATACATGACTCGAGTAAAAACCTAGCTTCACTAGTCCTCATATATTGACTGAAGTAAAGTTGACCGATCCGTGAAGCGATCTCACCGATCTCCCATCGCTGTAATCCACACTCCAAAAGCTTCGCTCTGTTCTCCTGCTGGTATTTCCATAACCTCATATACGCTTTAAATACCTTGTGAAAGTTGTGGTTACTTGTTTTCCATTGTCCGTACGCCGGCAAGTCACGTACACGCGCGTACTTCTTCTCTGCGGTTTCTACTAACGCGCGAAATGTCTTTGGAACGACGTCGTCCGCCATTACTCGCCGGAATTTTTTTTATACACGTAGCTATAGATACATGTTATATATATGGGGTACAGGTAAGCTGGTGAAATTGAGGGAATTTTGTGAACTGTGATGATCAAAATATTCTGTTATTTTGTTTTTCTTCGTATATGAATTTTGGCTTTTTTGTTTTTACTTATTTTATTCTATTGGCTCCGGCGGTTTACATAGGCGGCGACCGGTGGTGGGGCTTAGGGGGGAGCGGAGGGGGTAGACGGGTAGGGAGTGAGATTTGTTTGGAAATGGACGGCAATTGAAATACGAATCCGGGAAATTGGTTTAGAGGATTTGTTTGTGTGTTGGTAAAGAGTGTATGTTTGCTACCCCAAAAAGCTGGTTGTAGAAAAGAAACTCTTTATATTTTTGGGATGCTAAGGTCATTTTTATTAGAGAAGGCTTTACCCTAAATGTGGAATTTTTCATTGTGAATTCTCAACCGAGGCAAAATACGGAAATCCAATAAAAAAGAACTTCATCCTTGATGTAAATGAAAATTAGTCGAGCCTCAAAATAAATAATAAATATTAAATACAAAATTAAAATTCATATTTTATGTGTTTGATAAACTGTCTAATAGTATATTATTGTGTTTATAGAGACAAACAAGTGTTTAGTTCATCATGTTACAATTTAATATAACCTTTGCGATTTGCGCGATAGGTTCTCAACATGTAATTTGATTATTTGCTTGTCAGTTGTGTGTGTAACACATATTTAGCTTAGATTAATTTACTGATGCGATCACATTCAGTTTAGGAAACACGAGTTAACTTTTCTGAGTGTGAGTTTAAAATTAGAAAATGAAAACGAGTAGGCGTTGATCTTGGCACGAAAAATCAACAATTGATTAATTAAATCTGTCGTTGAATTTCTAACGTGCATAAGCCAAAATTTTGACTAGCTGTTTAAAAGGAATTTAATATGTATATATACATAGAAATATGTACTTGTATAGTTGTATTTTATTTTACTGTTACATACTTCCTTTGTTTTGTTTAATTCTTTTCACGGGAAATGTCTTTTAAATCCACTAGCATTGGCAGGTGGAATATTCAGGTAAATAAATTTAAAAAATTCGCTTTACAAAAAGTGCCAGCAACTCTTTGGTAGCCGTTGAATTTGATTTTTGTCGTAAAATTATATTAACTTCCCTTGGGAGTCTTTCTCATTAATATAAATATATATAGTTGTACAATATTGAATTCTGCTATAATAAAAATTTTAATTCTACCATAATTACCTAATACAAAATATGGTAAATATACATAGGTACACACGTGCTAACACACCCCCTCAATCTGAGCGGAAGAAGGCCGGACGCTAAGACTGGATCTAAAGTCAAGGAAGAGTTGTCTAGGAAGGCTCTTTGTGAATATATCGGCATACTGATTAGAGTAAGGTACATGTAATACTCTGACATGACCGAGAGCAACATTCTCACGAACAAAGTGTATGTCCATCTCAATATGCTTGGTTCGCTAATGTTGAACCGGATTATGAGATAGATAGATGGCAGATATGTTATCACAATAAACCAAAGACGCCTTACGCAACGGACACTGAAGCTCCAAAAGAAGGTTTCGGAGCCAACAGATCTCAGCAACAACATTAGCAACGCCTCTATACTCTGCTTCTGCACTTGAACGGGATAAAGTGGCTTGCCTCTTGGCAGACCAAGAAATTAGATTATCCCCTAAGAACACACAGTAATCGGAGGTGGAACGTCGCGTGTCCGGACAAGCTGCCCAATCAGCATCCGTGTATGATAACAACCTGGTCGGAGCTGAGGGGTACAGATGCAATCCATAATCAAGCGTACCCTTAACATATCAAATGATACGCTTAAGGACAGTAAAATGAGGCTCTCTAGGGCATGCATGAATAAACATACCTGCTGAACAGCATAAGCAATGGTAGGCCTGGTGAAAGTAAGATATTGTAGTGCACCTGAAAGACTCATGTATGGTGGGATCGGACACTGGATTACCATCCACAACACTAAATTTGGACTTAGAATCAACCAGTGTGGACATGATCTTGTAGTTTGCCATTTTGGCCCTATACACAATCTCTTCTGCATACTTTCGCTAGCACAAAAACATAGAATCTACAGAACGATTCACTGATATCCCCAAAAAATAGTTCAACCTCCCCAAGTCACTCATAGCAAATTCAGTCTTTAGTAATGCAATAATCTCATTTTTAACAAATCAGATGAGGCAGTAAGCACAATGTCATCCACATATAACAGTAAATAAGCAATGTTACTACCTCGATGGAAAATAAATATAGAAATATCACATTTACTGCATATAAATCCAATCTGCAAGATGTACCGTGCAAAACGGTCATACCACGCTCTCGGGGCCTATTTCAAACCATACAGTGACTTACATAGATGGCTTACATACTGAGGGGCTGCTGGATGGACAAAACCAGGCGGCTAGTGCATGTAAACAGTTTCTTTCAAATCCCTGTGTAAAAAAACATTTTTTACATCAAGCGGATGAATCGGCCAATGCTTACCCATAGCAATACTCAGAATCGTGCGAATAGTAGCCGGTTTGACAATCGGACTGAATGTCTCACTACAATCATGCCCTCCCACTGATTAGTGTCATTAGCCACAAGTCTCGCCTTATACCTCTCGAGCTCACCATTGTCTCTATATTTGTGATGAAAAAACCACATGCATCGGATCACATTCACCCTCTCTGGCCTAGGAACCAAATCCCAAGTGTGTTGTTTCGTTAAAGCATTAAATTCCTCACACATGAGCGCATTCCAATTTGGGTCTACTTTGGCCAATTTTGGGTTTTGGGTATTGGGGAAACGATTTGGGTAGACAAGTTAAACTGGACTTTGGGTTTGAAAATCCCATGTTGAGCACAGGTTTCCATACGGTGGGTGGGGCAGGGGTATTTTTGAGATTTTAAGGGAGTTATTGGTTTAGAGATTGGATCGATTGATTGGGTGGGGAGAAGGAACTATGGTTGACGATGGAGTGGGGGTGTCATGTGCGTATTTTCAGGGCATGACAGTGGTTGATGTGTTTTGGGGGTGTCTGTCGGGGCTCCAGGTAGGGTCGAGGGTCGGATGGGTGTTGTCGGATAAGACGATGGTGGTGGGGTGGGTCGACGATTGATTGGGTTGGGTTTCCTATGACAGGAGATAGGTCGAGGGAAGGGAGTTAAATTGGAGAGTCGGCTATGGTGTGGTCCGATGGTGGAGACACAACGGCTGGGCGATGAGGGTTTCGATGACTGGTGGTGTGGTTATGGTAGGAGCGCTAGCTGCTAGGGGTGGCGGCAGTCGGCGACGATGGAGGCTGTGGTAGAGACGTTGACACTGACAGTGGTGGAGCAATTCTGGTAGAGGCGACAATGGCGGACTGGCGGTGGTTGGCTGACGCAACTGACTGAGGATGACGGGGGACAGGTCTGACTCGTCGAGAAAGGTGTAGTCCATTTTTTGATATTTTTTTATGTTCGAAAAAGGGAATATGGTTTCGTCAAACGTAACGTGAGACGTGAATTTGACGGGTACGCAGGTCATAGCACAGATAGCCCCTATGATTAGGCGAAAACCCTATGAAAACACACGGAGTGGTTCGGGGTGCTAATTTGTGAGGGACGGTGGAGACAAGGTTCGTGTAGCAAAGGCAACCAAAAATCTGTAGGTGACCATATAAGGGGATCCGACGATATAAAATTTCAGTTGGGGTCATATTGGTAAGGGTCCTTGTGGGTAAAATATTAAGGACATATTCTACCATTTTGACCACATAAACCCAAAAGGAGGGAGAAAGAGATGCATGGAAAAGGAAGGTACGGACCATGTTATTTATGGTGCGGATGATACGTTCAGCTTTACCATTTTGAGGAGAGGTGTGGAGACACGAAAATCAAAAAATCATTCCATTATTTGTGCAGAATTTGTGAAATGTGAAATTATTAAATTCACGACCATTATCACATTAAAAGGATTTGATGCCTTTTTCAAATTGCGTTTGGACATAAATACGGAATTCAGGAAATTTTGTAAAAACCTCAGATTTGAACTTTAGTGGATAAACCCAAATAAAGTGAGAGTAATCATCTAATAAGACGAGATAATATTTATGACCAAGAGAGCTAGTAATTGGAGATATCCATAAATCAGCATTAATAATATCAAAAATAGCAAACGTAATACTGAGAGATTATCTAAACGGAAGACGAACATATTTGCCTAATTGACACGAAACACAATG
This sequence comes from Anisodus tanguticus, assembly GCA_034509755.1. Classification (NCBI taxonomy): domain Eukaryota; kingdom Viridiplantae; phylum Streptophyta; class Magnoliopsida; order Solanales; family Solanaceae; genus Anisodus; species Anisodus tanguticus. Next base: position 49,886,673 of record CM067545.1, read on the forward strand.
TTGGGCTAGTTTCCCATTATAATGAATTAAACTATTGATTCTAAGAAAATTAAAAACATGAGCTCCTGGATGGCTAAGTCTATTATGCCACGTTGACGGAGAGATAGCAGTGAGAGAAATAGGAGAGCAAGAGTTGGCAGTGGAGATGGATGGGAATGGATAGAGATCCCCCGTGCTATTGCATTTCGTAAGAGGTGTCCCCGTACGAAGATCATTCACAGTAAAACCAAAAGGGTAAAAGTCAACATAGACATAATTATTATGAGTAAATTTGCGGATATAGATAAGATTTTTAATGATGTTTGGGGCATACAAGATGTCTTTAAGGGAGAAGGGTGGGTGAGGCGGTTGGGTGTAGGTTGTACCATACCCCTGAATTGGGATGTTATGAACATTACCCACAGTAATATATTGAGGATACTTTAACGAAGACAGCTTGGAAAGATTACATGCAATCCGAGTGAGGTGAGATGTGACCTCTGAGTCCATGTACCAATTATCATAGGGCTGCTGCAAGTTTAGGTTGCTGAAAGCCTAGCCTAATTCGGATGGGGCCACGCTGCTGGGCTGCTGCGTGACGGACTGATGATTGAATTAGGCATGCGAGATATGAGCATGAGGCTCATGTAAGGGTCCAATTCGGTAACCTGGATCGGGGCCCAATAAGCCAGATCTTTGAAGGGGGAACTGGGCATGCTGGGTTCTTGGGTATGCGACCCAATTCTCGTATTAGAATGCTCCTGCTGGGCGGGCCCATAAAGCTGGTGGTGTGGGCTGCTGTGTCTTCTGTCCAGCCTGTTGCCTCCTTCCTCTCCCACGACCTTTCTCGTTGCGCCCATTGTCGCGGCCTCTGCCGCCCCTGTCGCGACTGACTATTTTTCAGCAGTGACGGATGGCCGACAGCGGTATTTTGTTGTGGGGCCGTATCAACTGCTAATGCCTTCTGGTTGTGTTAGTCTTGCTTTGCACTAGGCCTGGCCAGTGGGCCAGGCTCGGGTTTGGAGGGCCGGGTTTGGCGGGGTCGGGGTCAGAGTAGGACGTGTGAAGGGGGCGGGGTCGGGTCTGGCGGGACTTGCTCCAGTCCCGTCCCGATCCCGATCCCGTTGGAATCGGGTCGGGACGGGGTCGGGTTGGGATCAGGGCGGGTTCCGACGGGTTTTCCTTTTTTTTTTAATAACATATGTATAAAAAAACTCAAAAAACAAGACAAGATAGTGTAATAAAAACAATCCGATGTTGTTTTTGTGCCTCTTATATTATTTAATAGACATATGATTTTTTGTAATACAAATACAATTGTCTAAATTGCAACTTTGTGGTGTTGTCCAAAAGTTACAAATTACATAATAAAATTGCAATTAAAAAAAATTACATTCTCAAAAAAACCTGTTATAATTGCTTGATAATTTCCTGTGGTTCTTCGGTTGGAATTGGAATTTGTTGGTTAAATTGATCCATGTCGCTTCCACTACCTTCGGATAAGATTTCGTTGTAGTTTTCGTCTTCTTCTTCGTTGATCTCCGGTTGATCGCACCTTCTCCGCTCCGCTCGTATACAATCTCTAAATAATACTGCAATTTTCAAGCTATCTCCGACTAATGAGTGTCTGTGGTCTCCTATTTGATATCTGCCGCCAGAAAAAAGCGCTTTCAGACGTAGTTGATGACGCTTGAATGTTCAAAACATCTCAGGCCATCATTGAAAGTGTCGGAATGGTCTTCTCATTCCCCCTCCAGTATTTCAGCAAGTCTTCATGTCCATCTTCATTAATAACTTCTTGATACGGTACAGAACCCTGCAAAACAAAAATATCCAACTCGCTAATTTGGTTAGTAGGATACGGCCGCACATTCTATTTTTGAGGCTTTCAATACTAGCAGCAGAAACAACATGTCTTTTGTGAGGTTGTGTTGAAGATGAAGAAGATGGTATGGAAGCCGGTAAGTTACTAGCATTTTCTTGTTGGTAAAACCTATATATTTTTTTGCATTGGTCTTCTACGCTAGACAACACTTCTTCTTTAGTTTGTTCAATAGGTGGTGAGTGATTTAGATTTTTGGGACTTGGAGGTGGTAGTACTTCTATACAATCGTAAATAGTTTCAATTAGTGATTTAGTACAGTCTATTTTAATAGTCGGATTTAATACAACACCAATAATATAAATAGTGGGAATAGGAATAAAATATTTTTTTATTTTGATAAACATTGTTTTAATAGTTGCCATATAAGCTGGTTTTTTCATATATTCACTAAGTAATAAAAATATTAGAGTTATATAAAACAACATAGTTGAAATAGTAGGATAATATATATCGAAAAATTCTTTTGTTGCTTGAAAAAATTTCTCTAAAAATACAATAAGTTCGGAAATTTTTACCCAATTACTATCTACAACCATATCAGCTGGATTTTGATTATGAGAGTTAAAAAAATAAAGTTATAGGTTTTCTATAGTCATAAGCAACAAGTAGTTGCTCTTATAAAGAATTCCACCTAGTGGATACTTCTTCTGCATTTTTCTATAAGGTAATCCACAATCGTAACAAATTTTTTTATATTCTTTTATTCGTTGTACTCTATTACTTTTAAAAATAAAGTTTATAGCAAATTGTATTTTACTATGAATGTCTTGAAAAAGTGATAGACCATCCTTTACAATTAAGTTATATATATGGCACGCGCATTTTATACGAAAATGATCTCGAAAAGATGGAGTTAAACTATTTTTAAAAATTGTAATAGCGTAATTGTTAGAAGAAGCGTTATCTAATATAATAGTCATAATTTTATCAGTTATTCCATAATAACGACACACTTGATAAATATTATCTGCAATAAAAGTACCACTGTGCCTATCATCTATATATCTATATGCTAAGATACGTTTTTGCATAGACCATTTATAATCTATCCAATGACAGGTTACCGTTAAGTAATCATGGCCGTTAGTACTACGACCTATATCAGACGTGATAGATACTTTGCCATTAAAATGATATAATGAATAACGTAAATATTGTTGATATTCATGTGCGAATTTAAATACATCTCTCTTAACAGTTGATCTAGGAAAACCTTTAAAAGCAGGATTATATATATCTCTAATGTAATGAATAAAATCGGGAGATGAAGGAAATGAAAAAGGCAAACCCTCCACAGCAACTAATTTTGATATTGCTTCCCTATCTCTATGTTTATTGTATTTAGGGCCTACAATTCCCCCCGTCATTGACCCTGTACTTGGTCCGGGACTGTATCAGTATGTGAACCTTGTCCCGATGGAGCGGGCGTTTGCGCACCCGGTTTTGAAGCATGATATTGGGCATACCTAGCTGGATGAGCACTTACTACGTGTCTAATTAAACCCCCCGTCCCACCGTGACCTTTTCCAGTTTTAAATTTTAAAACATTTTTACAAATTTTACATCTAGTTACTTGATTCTCTACGTCCCTGTCAAAAAATATCCATGCATCTGATTTTAATGGTCGGTTTGCTGGACCTCGTCTCATACTAGGGGGAATATGAGGCATTTCAGTTGAAAGTGCACTAGTGGGTGTGTTGTCATCAGCATTAGTGGGTGTATCATCTAGATCATCGTCTAAATTAAAGTCTTCTTGAGTTCCATAAAATAGCTCATCGTCTAAATATAATGGTATTGTAGGAAAATGTTGAGTATCAACAAAATCATCCTGTGTAGGAATAAGATGACTAGAAGAAGTACCCTTGCCCTGGTTTCCCCTATTAGAAGAAGCACCCTTACCCTTAAACATACCTCTTAATCCTTCCATTTTAGTTATGATAATAAATAATTAAAGATAATAAAATTAAGTGCGCTAAATAAAATAAACAGACAATAATAATTTAATGAAGGAACGAATGTACCAAACGCCGACGTAACGTCGACGTGTGATCGAGAGGTTGGAAATTGAAACTTTGCTCGATAGAAGATCCTCAAGCTAGTTGCCAACTTCACTCCCAATTTCCAAATGAATAAATAAAATTGAATATTTAGTAAACAATGTAGACTTGTAGAGAGATATATTGAGAGATTAGAGTGATTGTAGGAAGATTTGTGAGAAAGATGAAGAGAAAATGAGTTATTTATAGTTGAAAAATTGGGTTAAAGTGTAAATATAATAACTTATGGATTAAAAATAAATATTAAGGGGTAGGGGGGGAGGCCAAAAATGGTCGTTTCCCAACGGCAAAAATCTAAAATGGTCATTGGTGCAACGGTTATATTTGCAAAAGGGGGACTAGGGGCGGGATCGGGGCGGGCTCGGGGCGGGTTCGGGTCTGGCGGGCCTGGGGCGGGCTCGGGACGGGTTGGGACGAGACATTGTCCCGTCCCGGTTCGAGTCCCGCTACCATTTTTTTTTACTAATCGGGGTCGGGACAGGCTCGGGTTAGGGTCGGGCCGTCCCGGCCCACTGGCCAGCCTTACTTTGCACGTCGTGTTTCCTCCAACAGTAGCTACGAATGTGCTTTGTTGAAGCTAGGGAGGGGGTCAGCCTTCTGTATCATTGTGGCTAACGTGTCATATTCACCATTTGGTAGACCTGCTACCAACTGTAATACCATATTTGTTTCGGAATCGGGCATTCCGACGTTGGACAATTGATCAGCCACTAGTTTCAACTGCCTGCAATACTCATACATATTGGAAAAATTATCAAGACGACTGTTGTTGAACTGTTCTTCCAGGTACACCGCGCGAATGTTCTTGTTGTCTTGCAATATTTCTTCCAGCCGTGTCCATAAGTCACGGGCGGAGGCACCCGTTTTCATGATGGTGATGAGTAAATCCTTGGATATAGTGCCATATATCCACTGTTTGACCATGACATCAAGGCGACGCCATGTGGTGTCATCCATATCAGGAGGACGAGAGACAAAGTCGTCAATATGGTCAAGTACATGATAGACACATGCATGGATTCAGAACAGTTCCACCCATGACCAGTATTGATCATCTTCCTGATCAAGAATCAAATGTATGAATTCTTGATGTTAGTGACAACGAGAGACGGATGGAAAGATGGTGAAGATAAGGTTGTATGAGGTGTTTGGATGACGACTGGGTTAGAAGCGGAAGCATCGAAAGGTGTGAGAGTAGCCAATATATCCATTAGATTATGAGAGAATGGAAGAAAAAAGAAATTAAACGAGAGGAACAAAATTTGGGCAGTGGCCGGCGGCCGAAAAAGGCAGAGGTACTGCAAAGAAAAAAATTTGTTCTAGGGTAGGGTTTTGGCTCTTAATATCATGTAGAATTGTATTAATCTTTCATGAGGAGCCTTTCTCATTAATACAAAATATATATAGGTGTACAATGTTGAATCCTTCTATAATAAGGATCCCAATTCTACCATAATTACACAATATACAATATGGTAAATATACATGGTACACACATGCTAACATTTGGTTTTGGTTTTGAAAAATAAAACTATGAGTATTGGATCGGAAAAGTTTTTGAAAGAATTAATTTTGGAAAATAGTTCTCTTTGAAAAAGTATCATTAAATCTTATGACGTTATAAATGCTTTTGTATAGCTGAAAATTGAAGGGAAAAAATTTATTCTGCAATTCAGTGGCTCAAATGAAAGTTTGTTTTGAGGGATTTCGTTTCAATGTATTTTTCTCCGGAATGTGTTTATTTTCTATCGACGATTTCAATTTTTTAATTTTTTGCTTAAGTATTTTAGAAGATTCGTTAACCAGACTTTTCTATCTAATATTCACATCTCCTTTATACACATGTACACAAACATATAATATACACATAATATGTGCATGTCTATACTACTACGAAAAATAGGTGTTGGATATGTAAAGCAGTACGAGAAGTAAATAAATATTACAAGTGTTCGAAAGGATAAACAAACAAGCCAATATTCAGAACTGTCGCAAGCTTGTTGAGTCTTGAATCTTGATAACCTAAAATCAAGAAGCACTAAATCTGGATTGTTACTATTGTGGGCTTAGTCAAGAAATGATTCTCTGTCTTTAAAACAAGATTGCCCGTATATATACTTTTACGTTAACGGGCAATAGTCTCCCAAGATAAAACAACAACTAATCAATACCATAAAGCAAATAGGTTGATTCTGACGAAGAAAACAAACACGAAACGACTTGCTGAAGAATGAAAAAGGAAGGAAGAGTTTTCTGTTTGTCCACATGTTTTTGGACATAATTTCAGTTGTGCTCTCTTCTGTTTTGTCTCTGTGTATATATCTTGTAGTCTCCACAATTGTGCCAAAAGACACCAATATATAGCATAAGGGAAGAGACTCCTCAACTGCCAAGTAATGGCCATTAGTGAGGGAGTTAATCAACCAAGTAATAGCTGTTTATGGCCATTAGTGAGAGAGTTAATCAGCAGGTAACTTTCTGCCTTTCGTAGTCCCAATTTCATATTTCCAGAAACTTCAGGGACCAAACTATAAATATTAAACAATTTGGGGGTCTATCAGAAGAAGCCCACGGCCCACAACTCGAGCCCGAACGGGACGGGCGAGCGGCGGCGGCGCGCATGTGGGCTTAGCCTTGAACCCAAGCACATCTAGGTCCTCCCTCCTTCAAACACATGGGTTACCCCTTGGGGTCCCAAACCCTTAGCCAATTTTGAGACTTATAAAGAGAACAATTCTTCCTTTTCCCACCGATGTGGTAGATTTGTCCCACACCATATTTTCATGCCTCAAACACCTTACTTCGTGGACCAATATCTCTTTCATTTCTCAATGAAATTTGACGATTCTTGGCCCTACGGTCATCTACTCACTTAGTAGATTATGCACGTGTGAAGAAACAAAGCCTCCAACATATGAAACCCTAGTGTTTAAGTCATTAAATATGGGTGGACGCACCTCCCCACCAAATGCAAATTTCTAACGATATGAATATGAATATACCTAGGGGAGGTTAGAGACTTAGAGTGGGGTTATTATTTATTAAAAATATATTATGAGAAGTACACCTAATCATATGAATTTTCACATTTTTCCATTAATAAGTGACCCTTTCGAAATAATCCTTTTTATTTATTGACTTACTTAATCATGCACACGAAATTATTTTCACATTATTATGTAGTCTTTTTTTTTCTTCAACTCCATCATCACCAGCACACGATATTATTTTTATACTAGTAATTTTTTTTCTATATTGGCATATATAATATAATAAAATAAATATTCCAAAGTTGCCGAAAAAGATTCTCTATCCTTCACGTTTCCATTTTATTAATCAAAGGTAATCAGCAATTTATCAATCAACACACCGCATAACATCATGGCGTAAACAAATAAAAAAAGATTTTAACTTATGCTGCGAACAAGTTTAAAAATGTATGCATTACGGTATTAATCAGGAATTTATTAATTATTTAGTTATTTATGCCACTAATAAAGCAATCGCTTTGGTGTTACAACGAGCATAAAGAGTATAAAGAGGGGTTATTGTCACATAAATGTATGATTACCTCTTCAATGTGTTAATATGCAAGTACTGTTATTATTTAGAAGCGGAACGAAGAAGTGGAACTTTGCATAAAATTCATATCTCTAGGGGTAGGATTTTCATAATAGAGTCGAAATGAATTGTTTCTCAAAAATAGTAAGAAGTTAGGATTCTGAATTAATCTAGATTCTAAAATAAGAAATTATTATATTCTTTCATGTGTACCTACTAAATGAATTTTTGAACACAAATATAAAATATACCTCAAAGATACTAAGTTTTGTCGATCGTAATTCAAATGCTAGCTCTCCCTTATTACCATGTGTAAAAGAATCTAAGTGTTCAATAAATATATATATATATATATATATATATATATATATATATATATATGTTAAAACAATGAGTGAAGTAACATAATATGTTTTACATTTACTCTAGATAATTATATTTTCATAAACTAATTTTTCTGTCCTATCGATTAATGAATGAAATGAAAGAGGGTTCCATAAATATACACAAGAATAAAGGCCTTTGGTCCCTAGTTGCCTTTCATAATTATGTACTATCATTCATGTGTATTTTCAAGTACTATTCCATCTAATTAATTTATTCTCCTTCAATTATTGTGCTCCGTAGATTTTCTATCGGATCAAAATAATGAAAGTACTTCAATTTGTTCTCAAGAACAACCAAAAACTCAATCACGTGTTAATTAACTACCATCCCATATTTTCGAAATGTTTCCACTTTCCACTAATGCTTATAGTATTTTGTGGCCAAACCGAACTCGCCCATCCTTTTGGGCGCCCAGCCCAACTCGGTCGGTCGGTTGGCCCATTCATAATTTGTAAAAATTCAGTGGTTAATCCGGAAAAAAAAACTCAGTTTAATTTATGGTTATGGTTTAATTGACTGATTTAATGTTTACCCAAAATGTGATAATGTAAAAATAGTAATTACACTTCTTTGAGCCGAGAGTCTATCAGAAATAATATCTCTATTCCATAAAGATAGAGTTAAGGTATGCGTATATCATATCCTCCCTAGATTTTACTTATAAAATTATACTGAATATGTTATTATTTATTTGTTTGTTGTAGTAATACACCTAAAAGGGGGACGGCGGTGCAATTAGACGGTAAATTAATGTACCCACACATGATACTACATAATATGTGTTGACACATAGACTTCTATCACATAAGTATATTAGTTACTAATACATATTTTTACCTTATTAAATCATATAATTATAATAAGTTAATACTATTTAAGGTAGATACTGTTGGAAATTAGCCTTTGGCGGGAGTTGCGACCGACCAACTTTAACGGCTTAAACACTAGTGTTACGTATGTTGGAGAATCCGATTCTTCACACATGCATGATGTACTAAGTACGTAGATAACCGTAGGGCCAAGAATCGTCAAATTTCATTGAGAAATGAAAGAGATATTGGTTCACGAAGTAAGGTGTTTGAAGCATGGAAAAGTGTGGTGTGTGATCAATTCTCCCTCATCGGTAGAGGAAGAAAGAATTGTTGTGTATATAAGACTCGAAGTTGGTTTGGGGTCTGGGACCCCAAGGGGTATCCCATGTGTTTAAAGGAGGGAAGACCTAGATGTGCTTCGATTCGAGGAAAGACCACACGCACGCCGCCGCCCGCCCGTCCGGTCCCGGTTCGGTTCGGTTCGGGTCGTGGGCTGTGGGCCTTCTGATATTATCTTTTTGGGCCAGAAAGCTTTGCCGTAAGTACGGTGATGTACGGTTTGGTCCCCGAAGTTTCAAGATGTACGCTTTGGTCCCCGAAGTTTTCGAAAAGTCGAACGATTTTCGACGGTCCCGAACGAAATGTCCAAAGACTCAATTCGGCCATTTATTTTGGCCGAATTACACCTCTCGTAATGGCCAATCCGTTGGCAATTTTCTCCATTTATTTGGTGGCTTTACTACCTCCATAATGGTCATTATTTGGCCAATAATGGTCGTTATGGAGGCGATCAAACAGATCTCTCTTCCTCCTATATAAACACCCCTTACACCATTGTTGAAGCACACTTGATATACACGAAAATACACAAAGCGAGAAAGCAAAGCGCTTTCTTCCTAATCTTCCAAGCATCATTTCGTTATTCAATATTCTTCACGGTAGCTTTTGAGTTTCCTTTGCTCAATAGTTCCATTCTTTGTTTTATCTTGGGAGACGAATTGTCCAGGACGTATAAAGGATACATACGGGGCAATATTGTCTTAAGGACAGAGTGCCACACTCGACTCAAAGAAAAACAACTTTCCAGCTTTTCTTGATCAACAAAATAGTAATTTCAGTTTGTTGTTATATTGTAATTTTCAGTTTTAGAGTTGAATTATAATTTCAATTTTTACATAAGCAGTTACTTGTAATTTCCGTTTCCTGCAAATCCTTGTAAACACCAACAGATACCTTATGAGAATACGTATTTATCGCGATTAAATCTCATCTCTTATTTGATACCCAAACATGATACATGAGCTTTTAGGATCGATATATGCCTATGCAAAAGAATAAAATAGTAGAGTATTTGGGGTTGGGAATTAAGAAGATTAGTACTTTTAAAGGGGAACTTTTTCCTTGGGCATAGCAGTTTTATAGATGCCTTTTCTATTAAGGGTTGACTTACATGAGGTAAATAAACCTAATATGACAACAGACATGATATGCCCCATCAGAATCCCAACAAACCTATGTCCTGTTGTTATCATAATTTACTCCCTTTTCTTTCCAAAATTATTGCTTTCCATTATTATGCAATTTCATTCAATTATTTATTGTATATATATGCTGTGTACTAAATAATTTTATAATAAGGGTGCTATTGAAAATGGGCTCAAACGTTTTTAAAATTATGATGATACTATAATTTCATTTATTGACTAAATTATTGTTGCAAATTTTAGTAGATGTACTCATGTAAATAGGCTATTTGTTAAGTATTTCAGATGTTATAAAGTTTTGTAACAACTTCTCGAAGATAATTTTTGCTTCAAATATGGCTTCCTCTCTTGCAAAGACAACTAGTACAACAGAGTTTTATGACATAATCAAGAGATCAAGATCGTGTTGTTTATTGAAAATTGAAGAGAGAAATGAAGAACGACCAGACATCAAACGATTAATTTTAAATTCTTATCATTGTAGAATTTGTCGTCAAGATGGATTGCAGACTCAAAAGGTGTGTGAGACACGTCATTCTCCGTATGCAAGTTGAACTTTTCAAAAGAATCTTTCAGGATGTTCTACCACGACTTATTAAACTATGTGAGAGATTCTCACTGATATCACTGTACGATTGGTGGTTCTTCTCCATTAAATTTTTGTTTCATGGTTAATTTTCCACAACAATTTTCCACAACACTAATTCTTAAAAATACCTTGCTCATTCATGATGGGAAATATAACTACGCTTTTAGCATGTAACTTTGATTATTAGTGAAAACACATTTTTAATTATTCTTGTAACAACTTTCTTTTTCTTTTTCATTTTTCTTTTTCTTGTTTTGACAATATAATCTCGCGATTGATAAAAAAGTTGTGGAGTAGTTGAAAGTTTGAATGTCTTATATGGCAATGAGTGACATCGTACTCTTTAATATTTTACTTTTAACAAACATAAATTAATCATACTATCTTGTTTTCTTAATTTATGTGGTACATTTTTTTTAGTTTGTTTTAAAAAAATTATATTTAAAAATAATTTAAATTCAAAATTTTATTTTACACATAATGAGATTGTTTAGACCACAATTTAAAAAAAAAAGAAATATTTTTAATTTTTTTAATATTAAATTAAATAGCTTCATATAAAATAGGTCAGAGTATATATTAGTCCTCTCTGTTTATGACATTGAAAGAAATAAAGTTTATGTCTTTAGTTATAGTCATAGACCTGTCTTTTTGGCATTTGTTATTATCGTGTCCAACTTCCAATGGAAGTCCTTTTCTTTTACTTTATTAGGTGAAAATCTTGCCTATTATTGTGGTGCAAATTTTCTCATCAACTACATTTCTATGACAATTTACTTATGTTAAGACAATCATTAGCCAGAATCTCTAATAATAGCAAATATATCCTCATCTGGCATAGCAATTAGGAAAGCATTATCATCCTCGGATACCACTGGAGGCTTTGATAAAACCAGGAGTTTCGGATGGGCTTTCTTGGGGCCGGAGGTGTACAACTTATCAAAGAATTGAAATATGTACTAATAAATCATGTTGGTCATCATTAAATTGATCCTTTCAGTGGATAGAGTTTACTCTCGGGGGCGGAGGATTCATAATTTGATGTTCATCAAATTTAAATTTTAGAGCAGAATAACTTATTGGGTTCAAAATAAAAAAATTCAATGTAAAAACAACGTTTAACCAAAAGTTATTGAATTCTGTCATACTCTATGTCGTAACTAATGATGTAGACAAGGCTGATCAGCCCTGCCCTCCATTGTAAAGTTTGTGAAAAACTTCCCTTTTTCCCCCCTTTTAAATTGCTATGTACTTAATAACTATGCCTTGCATTGCTCCAACTATGATATGGAACTGATCTTTGGAAAAAGCAATATTTTCTCAAATTGAAAATACGTTTAAATTTTGACGTGTTAATGACTCATATCATTTATTAATTTTGTCCATTTTGACCTGTACAATTCATTCCATTTAAAAGGTGGATGATTTGAAATAAATAAGTAGTCTCTAAATTGGTCCATGAGAAGGAACATTGTCAAAATATTGTAAAAGACATCTTTTGCTTGATATATTAAATATAGTTATAATAACGAAGAAATTATAGGTAATCCAACAAATTATACAAAAAAAAATTAACTTAATAAGAGTTGGACGGGTTGGGTTATGATCCTTATTTAACTCATCTCGACTCAGTCGAAGTAAACTTTAGGTGGATTATAACACAATGTTTAGCCCATATTAACTCAACTCATTTTAATCTACCCAATTTATTCTGCCCATTTAACCCCACTATTATTGAGTGTTGACTCTCTAAATCTATCTTTACCATTCCAGTAAGTGGAGTGCTCAAACTGATATGTTCAATGAGATATAAATAGTAATTTGGGCAAAGATTGAATAGGACTATTAAATGTCTTTTTAAAGAAGTGTGCAAAACCTTTAAACAAACAAATAATATGAACCCTAGATGGTAACACCTTTTACCAAAATTGGTGTAGATTACTTAGCCATAAAGTCATCAATTTTATAAAATATTTAATGGCTATATCCAACCATTTTTGCACACAAAAAAGTATTGAAGAAGCGTGTGGGTTCATTATTTCATCACCACTTAGAAAAAGTGAGTTATGGCACTTTAAGTTAGCTTTGGAAAAGAGATTAAAGTTAAGTGGAGACACAAATCTTTATCATAAAAGAGCATAAAAAAAGCCTCTCATTAGAGTTCAAACTCAATTGAGAATCTTCTAAAGCATTAACCATATAAGGTCAAAAGATTAAGAAGTTGAAAAAAAGAGTAAAAGGGGCATCTAATGATGATACTAAAAGAAAAGAAATGTGATATTGACCTTTTGTTTTGTGAAGGATATACTTTAAAGTCCCATAAATATGGGTGGCCCTCAAAAGCTAAGTCCTTTTTGGTTTTGGATTTCATTTAACATAAGATAAAGTGAATTATCCTTTTTAGATTATTAGGGAATGAATAGTACAACGGTGGTGTTTGGGCTAGTATTCAACATTTTAATTAATTCGGGTCATTTGCGCTCTTGTCGTTATATTATGCCGAGCTTTAATTTTTGTTCCTCAAATAAAACTTATGCCTATTGGAGTGTAGATACTTTAAGGAATCCTGATGACTTGTGTTGGATCCTTTAAATAACTTATGGTCCAATAGGCATAATCCATTTGAGGGGTAAAAATTAAAGACCATCCCATTTGAAGGATAAATCGTGCAATTATATGAATATATTCCACCAGCATATGCATTGGATAATTTTGTTCAGTGGAAAATTTAAAAGTTTTATATTATAGGTTCGGAATTACTATATTCTAGTGTTGGACTCCAGAATTAATGGATATTTCAACACTCGATACTTTTAACCAGAGCTGTCCCTGGGGCGGTCGAGGCGACACCGCCGCACAGGTATTAAAAATGCCTCCAATTTTATTAGTGAGAGTTGTAGCTCCTTCAAAAGTCATTCTCTAGTGAAAAGTAGTGTGTTCAAATCCAATGAGCAGCGAAATGCTTTTTTTTTTAAAACACAAAATCAGATTTGGCACTTGACAAAGCATTTTGTTTTTGTTGCAAGTTGTTTAAAATGGCCCTCAAACAAGTTAATTTTTCATGTGAATAAAAAAAAATCTCTTTTTGTTTCTCACACCGAGTCCTTAAAAGTATAGGAACGACTCTGCTTTTAACGTAGGTCTATCAGTGACTTTTGCTCACAACAGTTTAATTATGCATGGAAAAAAAACCTAACATCTTTTGTCTTCACTGGAGTTCGAATCATGATTTTTCGTGATTTTTACCTACTTCATTTACTATGAGTCCACATCCTTGGGTGTTATTCATATATATATATATATATATATATAAATAAAATGTAACAACAGATTCCCAAGAGAAGAGAAAAGAAGGTATTTTAAATTTCCAACTTCACTTTGTTTCTGTATATCCATATTTCTCCAATAGATCCAATCCAAGTCACTATGATATGTGGACTCTAAGATCCTAAATGCGATAAAGAACTATGGGCCTTTTGGGTTATATTAGTCCAAGGATGAATAATTGGCATAAAATGATCACATCTTTTATTATTGGCAAGATCAAGGCCATATTGATACCAACATTTCAGGCTTTAAACATACGTTAATTAAATACACTTCTCTCAACTTACATAGCTACAAGAACACACAGCTCTTCATCATCCACACTCGTATAAAAGACATATATCATCAACGAGCATGAAATTCAAATGTTTGTAAACTTCATTGATGAAGTTTGAAGGTTGAGGGTTTGAAATTTGAAAAATATTGTTAAATCAAATGGGTGTTGTTGCAGTTGTTTGGAAACATCTTTTGGAAGGTAATCTAAAATTGGAGCTCATTTGGAGAGGATTTGAAGTGGTTTGGTTCGAAGTTTGGTGGCTATGGTGGTTTTATATTTATTTTATGTCTTCATGTATTTTTGGAAAGTCTAGAAGTACTCTTCCTGATGCTGGACAGTGGACACAACCTCTCCCTTATTAGGCTTCAGACTTCAGATCAGATCCATGTCTATCTAAATTAATAATTCAAGAACGTGTGTATCCACACGTATGTAAGTGTAATCCCCTTATATATATCCATTCATCTCAAGTACATCTATGTATATTCATGAATATATATATATTGTATATCACTATATTACATTTGTAACCGACAACACCTACGACGTGTGTATATATATATATATATATATATATATATATATATACGTCGTAGGTGTTGTCGGTATGTACTCTGTTACTCATGGTCTGTCACATTAGTACATTACTTGTTGGTTACAATGGTGCAGGAAACAGAAATAAGTAACTGCTAAGTATTGCAGCAAAATGAAATTACAAGAAAACTGATTGCTGGGTCGAGTGATGACACTCTGTCTTTAAGACAAGATTGCCCCGTATATATCATTTCTACGTTCTGGACAATAGTCTCCCAAGGTAAAACAACAACTCAACAAATGAGCAAAGAAACTCAAGTGTTACTTTGAAGAACTTTTGAGTAAGAAATGATGCTGAAAAGTAGTAGGAAGAATCTGATTTCGTTTGTGTGTTCTGTGTGTCTCAACAATTGTGCAAATGCTTCATTATATAGTTGAAGGAGGGGACTTACCAACTGCCTACATAATTGCTGTTACTGGCCAAGTAATGACAATTATGGAGGTAGAAATTCAGCCAAAATAAATGATGAATTGATGTGCAACGGATTAGAGTAATTCAGCCAAAATAAATGACTGAATTGAGTGCATATTAATGTTGGTTAACGTTCCAAAAACCAACAGCAAAAGCACAAGTTCTCGGCCCAATTTAACTTACCTGAAACTTCAGGGATCAAACTGTAAATATAAAGCAATTTGGGTCCAAAAAGATAATATCAGAAGCCCACAGCCCGTGATCCGAGCCCGGACCGAAGGGCGCGCGCGCCGGCGCGCGTGTGGGCTTAGCCTCGAACTAAAGCACATCTAGGTCCTCCCTCCTTCAAACACATGGGTTACCCCTTGGGGTCCCACACCCCAAACCAATTTTGAGACTTATAAACTAAACAAATCTTTCTTCCCCCACCGATGAGGGAGGATTGGTCTTTACCACATTTTCATGCTTCAAACACCTCACTTCGTGGATCAATATCTCTTTCATTTCTCAACGAAATTTGACGATCATTGGCCCTACCGTCATCTACTTACTTAGTATATTATGCACGTGTGAAGAATTAAAGTCTCCAACATGCGGAACCCTAGTGTTTAAGTCATTAAAGATGGTTGGACACAACTTCCGCCAAAGGCAAATTTCCAACAATCCCCTCTTGAAAGAGATTTTGGCGCACTCACATGGTGCCTTTTTTTTCCAGCAATATTTCAGCGGACCGATGTTGCATAAGGAGAGGTAGCTTCAGCTTTGAACCTTCCATAGTTAAATACCATCGAACTTACTTACTGCGCGGTGAACGTGATGTCTTGAACCGTTAGTGTTTAGTGTAAGCCAAGTCAATAGTACCAACACAACAAATTCCCTTACTCTTTTCTTCGTAATGTTTTGTCCGTTGTGGCTGTGGACACTTCTTGGATTCTTAAGTGCGTTCATTTGAGGCGGCCTGTCCTCGCACTTAAATAGGTGGTCTCCTATAAGGTATCCTGCCATACTCCACTTCACAAGTGTTAGGAACCATTAAAAGTTTCCCCAAACCTAACCTCAACCGATGAGGATCGTTAAAGGTTTTGGAAACTTAACCTTTACCCACACTGCAGATAGTACTTAACGTCTATCGCGGGAATGGCTTTGGATTTGGTGTTTCTTTACATAAATCAC
This sequence comes from Anisodus tanguticus, assembly GCA_034509755.1. Classification (NCBI taxonomy): domain Eukaryota; kingdom Viridiplantae; phylum Streptophyta; class Magnoliopsida; order Solanales; family Solanaceae; genus Anisodus; species Anisodus tanguticus. The sequence continues at coordinate 49,903,210 of CM067545.1, forward strand.
TATCCGAAGTGCTCATGCTTCTACCGAAGCGATCAACTGAACCTTTACAGCTTAGTTTTTCCATTGAACCAAATTCCTGGGATCTCCAGTCAGTAAGGTTGGGTTACCACCGTATTGGTCCTTATACTTTGGGTTTTAAGCCCATTCCCTAGACAGGCAGAACATCTGGTCCTTAGGTAAGCCCTTTGTCAGCGGGTCTGCTATATTATCCTTTGACTTTATGTAATCAATGGATATTATACCCGTGGTGATCAGCTGCCTAACGGTCTTATGCCTCCGTCGAATATGACGAGACTTGCAGTTGTACATAGCATTCTGTGCCCTTCCTAGAGCCGACTGGCTATCGCAGTGGATCATTACAGAAGGTACGGGTTTGTCCCAACAAGGAACATCCTCTAAGAAGTCGTGAAGCTTCTTCTCCTGCTTTGTCTAAAGCGATAAACTCTGATTCCATCATGGATCGGGCGATGCAAGTTTGCTTAGTGGATTTCCAAGACACAGCCCCACCACCAATTGTAAATACATACCCACTGGTGGACTTGGTGTTCTCTATATCAGATGTCCAGTTTACATCACTGTACCCCTCTTGTACAACTGGATATCTCGAATAGTATAACCCATAAGTTAGCGTGTATTTCAGGTATTGAAGTACCTGATTCAACGCCTTCCAGTGATCATCACTCGGATTACGGGTAAACCTAGCCAACTTGTTGACTACATAAGCAATATCAGGTCGGGTGCAGTTTGTTATGTACATCAAACTTCCGATCACTTGTGCATATCGCTCCTGGCATATGGGTGCACCACGATTTTTATCAAGGTTTTGATTTCTATCCAATTGTGACTTTACAAGCGAACTGTCAAAACATCTCAAACTTTCTCTCAAAACATCCTCGATGTAGTGAGACTGAGATAAAACCATATCAACTAGTGAGACTGTCAGAGTTACCTTTCGTGTAGACACATTTGTCACACTCATTAATGGAGAAACCCTTTGATAGTAGAGTACTATCTTGTTTCAGCCCGTACAGAGATTTGACAAGCCGACGAGCCGTGACCCGAGCCCGGACCGGATGGGCGGGCGGCGGCGCGCGTGTGGGCTTAGCCTCGAACCAAAGCACATCTAGGTCCTCCCTCCTTCAAACACATGGGTTACCCCTTGGGGTTCAAAACCCCAGACCAATTTTGAGACTTATAAACTAAACAAATCTTTCTTCCCCCACCGATGAGGGAGGATTGGTCTTTACCACATTTTCATGCTTCAAACATCTCACTTCGTGGACCAATATCTCTTTCATTTCTCAACGAAATTTGACGATCCTTGGCGCTACAGTCATCTACTTACTTAGTAAATTATGCACGTGTGAAGAATCAAAGTCTCCAACATGCGGAATCCTAGTGTTTAAGTCATTAAAGATGATTGGACGCAACTCCGGCCAAAGGCAAATTTCCAACATTACTTACAAAGCAGTTACATGATAAATTCATGAAGACTTCCTCGATTTAAAAGATACATTTTATTATTGTAGTCTAAACGAAATGAAATCTGGCGCATGGACAGTCTCATGGTCCAGGTCAAAACATACCAATTATCTACCATAAAACATAACTACACAGGGTAATGATCCAGTTTCCCTAGTCTATCCTCAAGCTTAGGCTGCATACTTCCTCTAACCATCACCTCTTGTACGATCTGCCATATGAAGACCTGAGGTGATTTTGCTTCTTTTGAAAGACCCTATTGTTCCTCCCTTGCCAAACATAGTACACACTTTCTGTAACCATCATTCTCATCAGTTGTGAATGTGCAGCTTTGCCATTCACATGTACACCCAGCCATGCCACTTTTCTTGACCACTCCATCACACACCTATTGTAATCAAGCCAGCAGAGAAATTTGTTGGGAGATTTGCTCTATGATACTTTATAAAGCAGTACGGGAAGTATATAACTATTACAAGTATTCAAAAGGATAAACAGAGATTCAATAATTCAACATGAAATCTGAAAATTACAATTGTTACACAAGAAAAACTGAAAATTCCAGTTTTGTAGAAAACGGAAAAATGTAAATTGTTTTTGCTGAGTCGAGTGTAGCACTCTATCCTTAAGACAATATTGCCCCGTATGTATCCTTTATACGTCCTGGACAATTTGTCTCCCAAGATAAAACAGCAATGGAACCCTTGAGCAAAGGAAACTCAAGAGCTACCGTGAAGAATATTGAGTAACGAAATGATGCTTGGAAGTTGTAGGAAGAAAACTATTTGGTTGTGTATTTTCGTGCACTGTTTTGCTGCCTCTCTTTACTGTTAACTCTTATCCTCAACAATGGTGTAAGGGGGTGTTTATATAGGAGAGGGATGGACTGTTTATCGCTCGAATCGTCTCCATAATAGCCAAATAATGGCCATTATGGAGGTAGTAAAGTCACCAACATAAATGGGAGAAAGACCAACTGTTTTGGCCATTATAGGAGGAGTAATTCAGCCAAAATAAATGGCTGAATTGAGTGCTTGGCATTTCTATTTTTGACCGTCGAAATTCGATTTTCCGGAAACTTCGGGACCAAACCGTACATCTTGAAACTTCGGGGACCAAAGCGCACATCCGAAAGAATTCTGGTCCAAATCGTATATCCGAAACTTCGGCAAAGTTTTCTCGGCCCAAAATGATAATATCAGAAGACCCACAGCCCACAGCCCACAGCCCACGACCCACGACCCGTGAACCCGAGAACCCGGAACTCGAAATCGGACCGGACGGGACGGGCGGGCGGTGGCGGCACGCGTGTGGTCTTTCCTCGAACCGAAGCACATCTAGGTCCTCCCTCCTTTAAACACATGGGATACCCCTTGGGGTCCCAAACCCCAAACCAATTTCGAATCTTATATACACAACAATTCTTTCTTCCTCTACCGATGAGGGAGAATTACACACAATACCACACTTTCCATGCTTCAAACACCTTACTTCGTGAACCAATATCTCTTTCATTTCTCAATGAAATTTGACGATTCTTGGCCCTACGGTTATCTACGTACTTAGTAGATAATGCATGTGTGAAGAACCGGATTCTCCAACATACGTTACACTAGTGTTTAAGCCGTTAAAGTTGGTTGGTCGCAACTCCCGCCAAAGGCAAATTTCCAATAATCCCCTCTTGAAAGAGATTTTGGCGCACTCACATGGTGTCTTTTCATTTCCAAAGAATATTTCGGCGGACCGATGTTGCATAAGGAGAGGTAGCCTCGGCTTTGAACCTTCTATAGTTGAATACCATCGGACTTACTTACTGCGCGGTGAACGTGATGTCTTGAACCGTCAGTGTTTAGTGTAAGCCAAGACAACGGTACCAACACAACAAATTTCCTTACTCTCTTCTTCGTAATGTTTTTTCCGTTTTGGCCATGGACAACGTCTTGGATTCTTAAGTGCGTTCAATTTGAGGCGGCTGTCCCTCGCACTTAAATAGGTGGTCTCCTACAAGGTATCCCGCTATACCCCACTTCACAAGTGTTAGGAACCATTAAAAGTTTCCCAAAGACCTAACCTCAACTGTTGAGGAACATTACAGTTTTGAAAACTTAACCTTTACCCATACTCGCAGTAGCACTTAACGTCTATCGCGGGAACGGCTTTGGATTTGGTGTTTCTTTTCGAAATCACTATCCGAAGTGCTCATGCTTCCACCGAAGCGATCAACCGAACCTTTACAACTTAGTTTTCCCATTGAACCAAATTACCGGGATCTCCAAATTTCGTAAGGTTGGGTTTCCACCGTATTGGTCCGTATATTTTGGGTTTTAAGCCCATTCCCCTAGACAAAGTAAACACTTGATCTCTCGGGTAGTCCCTTAGTTTGTAAACAAGGAAGTGACACCCGTGATGATCAACGCCATACGGTCTTATGTCTCCGACAGATCCCGACAGATATGTCCGTACGCCGTCATCCGTGTCCTTCCTAAAGTCGATTGGCTAGCCACGGTGTAGAACCGTCTGAAGGCACGGGTTTCTCCCAATAAGGGACGTCCTCTAATGAGTCGTGAAGTTACTCAACTTCTTTCATGCTTTGTATTAAGCGATAAACTCCGATACCATCATGAATCGGTCGATGCAAGTTTGCTTAGAGGATTTTCCAAGACCCACCATACACATTTACTTGTGACTTTGGTGTTCTTCGAATCGATGTCCGGTTGCATCACCGTGTTCTCTCAAAACCGCCGGACATCCGAATACTATAATCCGTAGATAAGCGAATAATTCGGATATCGTCATATCCGACTTAACGCCTTCTATTGATCATGTATTAAGATCATCGATGAACCTTAGTTCAACTAATATGTTTGTAGGACGATACCGGTCGGTTGTAGTGTGTACAATACATTGAACTACACGTGACTTTGTGCATATCGCTCCTTGTCTATGGGTGCACCATGATTCCAATCAGTTCTATGATTCATATCCATTGGTGGCTTCAACGAGACTGTCAACTATTGACCAGTCCGTTAGATGTCTTAGAAATCCAATTCCTAAGAAGTCATCTGATACACATATCTTTCATATCGAGACTTTGTTTCAATATGATTTTCACTCTCAGACCGTTGGTTTTTCCAACTGTTGGCTTTCTAACTTCAGAGCCAATGTTTCTGTGGTCAGATTCATTGTTTCTGTTTTATCTGAAACTTTCAGGACTAAAATGTAAACATTTCAGGGACCAAACTGAAAGTTCAGGAAGAAGCCCAACAGTTCAACAAACTAACTCTGATTCTCTTCTTCCAACTCTCCGGTTGGGAAGGCTAGTTCAACATCCATGCCACGCAAGACTACAATGGCCCTGGATGTTAAGCTACTCACAGGGGAGCATATTTTACAACCCAAAGGTTCTTTTCCCGGAAGAAAATTAACCATTACACAAGTATGGTTCTATATATGGAATCTATTTCTCCCTTTAGCTTCTTTCCAAAACAGCATTTTTGGAGATAACAATTATTTGTTAATTGTTCATGGTTCGTTCTCAACCATACAAGCTAGAAGGACTGGAACAAGTCTTTGTCCCCTCTTTGCTCCGTCTTGGTTCAACATCTAGAATCCCCGAGTTCTCGGATCCGGATTATTAAGTTCCGGATAGCCGAACTTTCGAGTCTGAAGATACGGAACGTCTAGTTCCGGACGATCAAAGCCCTCGCGGGTTCTTGTTAACCTTGAGCAATTACTCCTTTTTCCTTTTCCAAGGAAAGTTATCTCCAAAGAATTCAGCATTCTTTGACGCCAAGAGGCGATCAACACTATCGTTATTTGCAGATCCAGTGGATATGCAATCTACAGTCTTAGGTCGAACTTGACCTGTTTCGGTAGTCCATCTTTTACCAAGCTACCCCACATAATTTGGGCGTACGACTTTGCGCTTGGCTAACACCGTTGGACTGAAGTGGGAGATGAACAGTCGTTTAATGAACGATGCTTCACATTCTCCCCCTCTATTGCTTCGAATTTTGCAATCCATAGGCATAGTTGATTTTCAACTTCAGCTTTGTAGCGCTTATCCGCTTCAACAACTTCATCTTTGTTTTTCAATAAACAAAGGATACAATACGTTGTACCATTATCAATAAAGGTCATAACGTACTTGTCTCCCCCCTCTATTTTGTATAAACTTCAAATCACCCAAGTAGGTGTGACTAAGTTCTAGAGGAGCAGTGCGTCTTTCGCTATTCCCTTGACGGAATTTGGAAAGGTGATTTTGCCTCTTCGTCTACCTCACATTCATTTTGAGGGTTTATGTCGACAGTAGGCAACAATCTCAACTTCGTTAGCTTTTGAATGACTTGCTATTTAACGTGTCTTAATCTATGATGTCATAGATGCACGGATTACAATATATCATTCATTTGGCTATAGACATATTGTACCACTCTTAGTTATTACGGACCTGTTGGACTAGTCTCAAATCAGATTTGACCAACAACGTCCTTTAACCAAGTTAGGAACATGCATCACCTCTTTTAGAGTGATCTCATTCCTTGAAGTCCTATTGAGGACAACCTCTACAGCCCCTTTGATTTTAGAGGTGGCGTTGCTTCACATGAACAACCTTTTGCCCGTGGTTAGGGCGTAACCGGATCATATGTGATCTCGATACTCGGGTCCACTCTAGTTGCTTTGGCAGACTGAGTGTCCAATTTCTTTACTGCCTTTATTTAGGCCTTCAGATCATTTAGGACCTGGAAACTCTGGCCCACCTTACTAGGTGTCCATTACTTTTCCTATGAAATGAATTCTGGCACCACTCCGATCGCCCGAGGCTTTATATGACCGAGTGTCCAATATCATCATATCAAAGAAATTTTGGCCCACTCCCGGTCGCCGGAGGCTTTGTATGACTGAGTGTCCAATATCATCCTATCAAAGGAATTTTGGCCCACTCCGGGTCGCCCGAAGGCTTTATGTGACGAGTGTCCAATATCATCCTATGAAGGATCTTCGCAAATAGTATGACAGTTCAACGTCTTTAGCTTTTAGACTCCTTTCGTTAAGATTGGTGCTCGAGATAATTCTTGGCGCTTACTTAAGAGTGGTAACGGTTTTCGCACGATCGGTGGAGATCTTACTCCCTCGTATGTGCGAACATACTTTACACACTTTAGTAATTACACTTAAAAGAACGGATCTTCTTAAGTCGTTTACAAAATCCAATCTTTAAACGGAAAAGAAGATGAGATTAAACTTCTGATTTGTTAAAGCATAAGGAATATAAATTATTTTCATATTCCTCCTTACTTTAATCCATTTTTAATCAGGCATAATTTAATCTTTATTCTTGACAAGTAAGAAAAATACTTATCATTTAATCCTTATTCTTGACAAGTAAGAAAAGTACTTATCCCAATTTTGGATTCTGGCTCACTTCAGTCACTTCATCAGACTGAGTGTCCATTTCCTTCTCACCATTATTCGGATCCTTTGTCTGGAACAGATATAGGCCTTCTGCTACAAGATAGAATAACATCTTCACTCTTCTCCTCTTGTCCGAGTTGACATCCTCAGGCTCTCGAGAGCGTTTGTTTCCACCAGTCTTGGTGGCAGTGACACCATGAACACGTTCATCATCATCACTCTCTTCTACCAAAAAACCATTGCCATATCCAGATTTGGTCACACAACTTTTGACCGACATCTTTTGAAGACTAATAGTAATACTATACAGATATTGTCTTAAGTTGTTGGGAGATTTGCTCTATGGTACTTTATAAAGCAGTACGGGAAGTATATAACTATTACAAGTATTCAAAAGGATAAACAGAGATTCAATAATTCAACATGAAATCTGAAAATTACAATTGTTACACAAGAAAAACTAAAAATTCCAGTTTTGTAGAAAACGGAAAAATGTAAATTGTTTTTGCTGAGTCGAGTGTAGCACTCTATCCTTAAGACAATATTGCCCCGTATGTATCCTTTATACGTCCTGGACAATTTGTCTCCCAAGATAAAACAGCAATGGAACCCTTGAGCAAAGGAAACTCAAGAGCTACCATGAAGAATATTGAGTAACGAAATGATGCTTGGAAGTTGTAGGAAGAAAACTATTTGGTTGTGTATTTTCGTGCACTGTTTTGCTGCCTCTCTTTACTGTTAACTCTTATCCTCAACAATGGTGTAAGGGGGTGTTTATATAGGAGAGGGATGGACTGTTTTACTGCCTGAAAACTGTCTCCATAATAGCCAAATAATGGCCATTATGGAGGTAGTAAAGTCACCAACATAAATGGGAGAAAGACCAACTGTTTTGGCCATTATAGGAGGAGTAATTCAGCCAAAATAAATGGCTGAATTGAGTGCTTGGCATTTCTATTTTTGACCGTCGAAATTCTGATTTTCTGGAAACTTCAGGGACCAAACTGTACATCTTGAAACTTCGGGGACCAAACCGCACATCCGAAAGAATTCTGGTCCAAACTGTATATCTGAAACTTCTGGCAAAGTTTTCTGGCCCAAAATGATAATATCAGAAGACCCACAGCCCACAGCCCACAGCCCACGACCCACGACCCGTGAACCCGAGAACCCGGAACTCGAAATCGGACCGGACGGGACGGGCGGGCGGTGGCGGCACGCGTGTGGTCTTTCCTCGAACCGAAGCACATCTAGGTCCTCCCTCCTTTAAACACATGGGATACCCCTTGGGGTCCCAAACCCCAAACCAATTTCGAATCTTATATACACAACAATTCTTTCTTCCTCTACCGATGAGGGAGAATTACACACAATACCACACTTTCCATGCTTCAAACACCTTACTTCGTGAACCAATATCTCTTTCATTTCTCAATGAAATTTGACGATTCTTGGCCCTACGGTTATCTACGTACTTAGTAGATAATGCATGTGTGAAGAACCGGATTCTCCAACATACGTTACACTAGTGTTTAAGCCGTTAAAGTTGGTCGGTCGCAACTCCCGCCAAAGGCAAATTTCCAACAAAATTTCCCCCATACAACAGTAGAATATGAGCACTTGAAAAACAAATGTTCCACTGATTCATCTTCAATACCACATAGAGGACAACTTGCTTGATCTGTGAAATTCCACTTCACCAGCCTGTCCCTTGTATACAACCTCTTGTTTAGAGCGAAATATAGTATGAATATCCATTTGGGGGAGCCATGATTATTGCAAGTTAACCTTCTCCATGTGACCTTTGGATATGTCCCTCTCAACTTTTGGTATACCTTCTTAATGGAGAAGTCACTATAAGCTCTGAACTGCATCTCATTGATCCCAGCCTTCCCAAATGTCTTTGTTGCCTTGAATACCTTCTGTAACAATCAAGATGTCTGTTTTGGGATGTAATTTCATAATTACACATGTACCCACTTAACTCATAATTTATCTTTCTTGTTGCACAAATTCCACACAAGCTTACTCACAACAGCCTTGCTCTAGGTTTGAGCATGAAGAATATTCAAACCACCTGCTACTTTAGGAAGACAGAGTTGTTCTCAAGCTATCAGTGCTTTCTTTGAGGCTGCTGTATCTCAAGTCCATAGGAATGTTTTACAAATGGTCTCCACTATTTTCAACACCTTCTTTGGTAATATGAAAATTTGGGCGCCCAGAATGTTTGGATAGCAAACAACACAGTTTTGACAAGCCGCAGCCTACAACAACTTTGAAGTCCACTGCATGACTTTCCCCATCATCTTATCTATCAATGGAGTGCATTTGATGGCAGACAATCTCTTTGTACTGAGAGGCACACCCAAGTATCTGAAGGGGAGAACACCTTTTGAGAATCCCAACTTTCCTAGCACTGCTTGTTGAGTACCATCATCAACCCCTCCAAAATATATAGAGCTTTTCCCAGTGTTTGCTATCAGTCTTGAAGCTTTGAAAAAACTTTGGAACCCATCAAATACTTTACAAATGGATACTTCATCACCCCTACAGAAGAGCAAAAGATCATCAGCAAACCCCAACTGTATTATGTTTAGCTTAGCACACTTTGGATGATGATTGAAGTCAGGATCAGTGCCTAGTGATTTTAACACCCTGTTGAGGTATTCCATACAGATCACAAAGAGATATGGGGATAAAGGGTCCTCCTATATGAGTCATTTCTGAGCTGGGAAAGCCTTCACCACAATAGCATAGGATATAGTCTTGACACATACCATAATCCATTTGACAAATTTATCAGGAAAATTCAGACTAATGAGCATTTGTTCTAAGAATGGCCACTCCACAGAATCGTAAGCTTTCTGCATAACAATCTTCAACATATATCTGGGGGAAACAGCTTTCCTACTATATCCTTTAACTAGTTCATGGCTTAATATGATATTATCACTAACCAACCAACCAACCAACATACACAATATTTGTAATATGTGTCATAAATATTATAGTACTATGTATATATATATATATATATATATATATATATATATATATAATAAGATTCTGAAAGAAATAATCCCTTGATTATTTTCATTAATGAATGAGTATATATACAATTTACAATTTTCATAATATGAAAAATCATATTCCTATTCTACTCCCAAAACTCTATTTTATTTGTACAAGAATTCTACAATTATGATAAGTGTACAATGCTAATTAAATACAAATAACATGTTACCAAAAATCAATATACACGGTTGTGTATACACGGTATACACAAGGCATTGGATATGCCGTATATACCGTGTATATGATTGTACACTTTCACACCCCTGCAGTCATAGCGGACGGTCGCCGTACGCTGAGATTGTCCCTAAAATCTTCAAATAGAACCGAGGGAAAACACTTTGTAAAGATGTCTGGGATTTGATACCTAGAAGGGAGATGGCAGACACGTATTTGTCCACGAGCTACCTTTTTACGAACAAAGTGGATATCCATCTCGATGTGTTTAGTGCACTGATGTTGAACCGGATTACCAGAAAGATAGACTGCACTAATACTATCACAATAAATCAAGGTAGCTTTCTGAATGGGACAATGAAGTTCTAAGAGAAGATTACGTAACCAACATGATTCATATACCACATTGGTTACCCCTCGATACTCGGCCTCTGCACTGGAGCGTGATGATGTAGATTGTCGCTTTGCAGACCATGAGATCAAGTTATTACCAAGAAACATACAATAACCAGACGTGAAGCGTCTGGTGTCTGTACAACCACCCCAATCAACATCTGTATACGAGACAAGCGTAGAGGTTGACGATGGATATAGATGCAAGCCATAGTCAAGTGTTCCCTGGATGTATCGTATAATGCATTTGAGCGCATTCATGTGCTCAACCCTAGGATCATGCATAAACAAACACACCTGTTGTACAACATACGTAATATCCGGTCTCGTGAAAGTAAGATACTGAAGAGCCCTTGCAAGACTGCGATAGTGGGTGGGATCCTCGTAAGGTGAGCCAGCCGCAGCACCCAACTTGGGTTTAGTATCAACTGGAGTGGAAGTAGACTTACACGAAGACATACCAGCCCGCTCAATTATCTGGGCGACATACTTTCGTTGTGATAAGAATAACTCACCTGCATGATGAGTGACATCAATCCCCAAGAAATAACTCAAGGGCCCCATGTCTTTCATAGCAAACTCAGAACTGAGTAGTGTCATGATAGACTTGCGTAAATCATAATTAGTCGTCATGTTATTTTTGATGAAACCCAATTTTCGTTTGCTAAAGTGAGTAGTCCCATGCCTAGTTCGTATAATTTTTTAGATGACGAAGTCACACCGTACATTATGCACCACTTAATGGGCCGATCCCGTGACCACGAAACGCCAGCATGCCCACTGCCTGTTGGCCCATTTATATATACTCATTCATTAATGAAAATAATCAAGAGATTGTTTCTTTCTGATTCTTTAAGAGTGTTTGATTTAGAAAATCTCTAATTTTAGTGAACTTTTAATTGACTTGGAAATATAACTTATTTAGTATTAGCATGAAATGCATCTGAATACAATGGAATGGATACAAATGATTTAAACAATTATTTCCACTCGGGGCGAAAATGATATGTGAAATATTCTTTTGTCGCAGTTTAGAAGAGCAGTACTGCACGACTAGTTCTTAGTACAACAATCGAAACTTATGGTAAATGCCTAGTATATTCTGTTGTCAATATTGACAACCTTCAAATGGATTTCAGTTATTCTAATTAGATTTTGCGGTCCAACAAATCAACGACTCCAATGACGAATATATACAATTAAAGCTATAAATTAAAGAATAGGATCGAGAAGGATAATCTAGCATACATCAATAATGTGTAATATGATGCTAATAAATAGCGGAGATACAAAATTGACATACTTAAAGTAAATTAAAGTAAAAAATCACCTATATAGAATAATAACATACTTATAGTCCATAATAATAGAAAAGTCAAAATACATAGATGTCACTCTGAACTATAATCGAAATGTCAAGTTCGCACTTTAACTAATTGAGCGATCTATTACCCATAATTTAAAAAGTGAATTTATTTAACCCTGAAAGTTGACGTGACACAAATATAAAAATAGTTTTAAAAGAGGCGCGTTTTAATTAAAATATTTTATTTTTATTTTTTTAATAGCAAAATTCATATATTTGTTATCTCCTCACCCCCCCCCCCCCTCCCTTTCTTCTTCATCTTTTCCCCATCTCCCTAAAACGACCTACTTCCATGAAAGGATCAAGCTTTCACCCTATGGAGATTTTAACGCATACCCACTGTTAAAAAGGTAATATACCCGTGATATACACTAAATATACAGAAGTATATATCACAGGTATACAGAAGCAGTGGCCCAAATCAACAGAGCTGAGGCTGAGGCCCATCACGGGATTTGGCTGTCAAGCCCATCACGGGCAGTGGCTAGATTTGTATATTAGGAAAGTATATTTTGTGTATATTGTAGTGTATTTGTTACCTAAATTAGGATATACACTTACCATAATTAGGATATACACTTACCATAATTGTATAGTTAGAATTATGGTAGAATAAGGTTTTAGGAATAGAATAGGAATAAGATTCTCCTATTTTGTAACTTGTATATATACCTTACAATTAATGAAAATAATCAAAAGGATTATTTCTTTCATGGTTTCAAGAGACTAGGTCTAACAAAGTTTTCTCTCCCAATACTTTGTACCCTTCGCCGAACCCCCCCCCCCTCTCGGGTTTTTCTCTTCCGAAATTTGTCTTCCGCTCTCTAAATCTCTCTTACTATTCCCAAATTTCCCCTCCTTCTTTGTTATTTCAATATGTCTAAGACCAATTATCATCATGCCCTCATGGTTTCTAACATCAAGAACATTATCCCTATTGTGCTTGAGATGGAAAATGTTCAATATGCGATGTGGGCAGAATTGTTTAAAATTCACGCTATCTCCCATCAAGTTATTCATCACATAATTCCTCCCGCTACACCTCTCCCCGCGAAGGATCCTCAGTTATGGATTACTCTGGATGCTACCGTTCTCCAGTGGATTTATTCCACTATTTTGGTTGACCTTCTACAGACGATTATTGAGCCGGATACCACGACTATGACTATCTGGAATAGATTGCGTGGCATATTCCAAGATAACCAACATTCACGTGCCGTCACACTCGAGCAGGAATTCTCCCTAGTTCGCATGGAAGAATTTCCAAACGTATCTGCATATTGCAAGAAACTCAAGGAGTTGGCGGATCAACTCCGTAAGGTTGGCGCACCTGTAACAAATAATCGTCTGGTTCTACAACTGGTTGCCGGCCTTTCGGAGGCCTATAATGGAGTTGGAACTCTCCTTCGTCAAAGCAACCCTCTTCCCGCCTTTTATCAAGCCCGCTCCATGCTTACTTTGGAAGAAGCCGGGTTGGCTAAAAAGGCGGCTACCGGAGCAAGCCCCGTCGTCATGATGGCATCCTCCACAAATTCTTTAGGTTTTGTTGACAATTCGGGCCAAAACCGTACTCATGGTGGTAGCAAAAATAATCGCAAGAATAATAACAAAAACCGCGGGGGCAAACGCGGCGGTTTCGGTGGTCAGCAAACAGTCAGTGGGCCCCGGCCAGTGAACAGTGGCCCACCACCCTACTGGTCCCAGCAGTGGGGATGGGGCAATGGGCCGCGAGCCAACAACCTCTATTTTCCAGCAGCGTCCAGCAGCTAGTGGGCTGGCCAGTCCTTCAGGCCCAACAACCAACAGTCACGGCCCACTGCCCCAGCAATTCCAGCAGTTTCGGCTATTCCAGCAGTTACGGCCCACAGTCCGGTTCTGGGATTCTTGGGCCCCGGCCTCCGCAAGCTCACCACGCAGCGGGCCCACTCCCACTGACATTGAGGCCGTAATGCACACACTTGGGTTGTCGCAACCGGATCCAAATTGGTACATGGACACCGGCGCAACGACACACATGACCTCCGATCAAGGTACTCTCTCGTCTTATTCCAATTTAAGCAACCCTCGTGGTATAATTGTCGGAAATGATAACTCTATTCCAATTAAGGGTTATGGTCATAAAACACCCACATCACAGAATAGTTTTTTTTTACACCTAACAATGATTTTCAATCTCAAACACACCACACTTACTAAGCAATGGACTAAATCTAGTCATAGAACCTTCCAAAAAGAAACGAAACTGTCACCCAATCGAGATTTTGATGCATACCTAAATTAATTGAATCGTATCATCAATAATTGGTTTCGGTGAAATTTCGGCGACTAATTGGAAGCTTAGTAAAAGAACTCGAGTTTTCTTGCTCCATACAAATATTCTGGCGACTAATCGGAATATTTTGTAGTTCTATTTGAGGAGGTAGAAGTGGTAATGGCGACGACAGTGGAAAAAGTGGTCGGCGATGAGTTTTGAAATTAATTTTTTGGTGGTGATTTTTGGAGAAGAAGGTGGGTAATGGTGGTCCGGTGGTGGCAGGTGTGGCGTTTCCGGTGGGATAAGAGATGGGGTGAGTGGAGTGGATTAGTGATGAAGAAGATATAATTATTGGTGAATTTTAATGGTTAATTGAAAATTAATTAGTGTAAAATATTGTTGTCATGTGACCAGGAGGTCATAGGTTTAAGTCGTGAAAACAGTCTCTTGCAGAAATGCAAGGTAAAACTGCGTATAATAGACCATTGTGATCCGGTCCTTCCCCGGACCTCGCGCATAGCGGGAGCTTAGTGCACATGACTGTCCTTATATAACAGAAGAAAAAACAATGAATAAAGAAAAGAAAATGAAAAGAATATAAAAATTAGAAGATCTTTGACGTGGCACTGACGTGACGCTAACTTGGTGGTGAGTGTGTAATACCTCCCCATGTGCAACTGGTTATGTGTATCACGGGTAAATAAATTCACTATTGTGCAGGGGTTAATAAGTCGTCTGATTAGTTGAAGTGTGAACTCGACTTTTCGAGTATAGTTCAGTGTGCAATCTATGTATTTTACCAATAAAAAACTTTGACCCATGTGCATGGAAAGCAACTCTTCTTTATCATCGAGAAGGTTGTGTTGGTATGGTTAGAATTCTTTCAATCTTAATTAGAGGTCTCATATTCGAGTCTTAAATATAAAAAAAGAATTTTTTGATAGGATGAAGGAAGATAATTTACTCAGAAAAATAATTTTTCTTTATATATAAAAATAACTAGTAATATCCCTATTTATAATACTATAAAACATGTTTTGGCTAGAAATAAGAAATGTATTCTTATATTATTCTTACTACAAGTTCTATTTAAGCATGAATTAAGAAACTAATTAATTAGATATATCAAATTCAAACAATTTAGATTTCTTGCTCCAACTTTGAACTAGTCTCCTAGTATAGGGAGCATTTCTCTTTTAATGAATGTCACTTAACGAATCTAAATTTGTTGAATCTCAATGTGAATATCGAACATCAAATAAATAAAAACTATTTTTTCATAAAATATGATAGTGGTATAATCAACAAGCATATAATAGTAGATAGCTTTCTTTGACCAAATCTTGGGAGACTAGTACAACAAGTAAGCCGTATATTCTATGTTCATCCACAATTTCCAAACACAACTAAACGAATAATACAGCAAATATTTTTCCTATTTTTCTTGTTTACTTTAATAACACTAATACTAATACCGGTAATAATAATAATTATAATACCTAACAACAGTAAGTCGAATTAATTCTTATCACCAATGGTTGTGGTGAGATGAATATGATCTCTCCATCCTTAACAAGAGATCTCGATTTCGAGTTTTGGAATGAAAAAAATCCAGAATAGGGAGTTCTTTTTCTTTGATAGCCTTATGCAACGTGGATTTGGAATAGTCGGGATCCTAAAGCAGATACCGAACATTAGATGGAAAACCAAACAAAAAGTTTTTAATTTTTTTTTATTCCTTTTCTTAACTAGAGTATGGATATAGACCTTCATAAGTATTTTTTTCCTTTAAACAATATATTTATAAAATTGAACAATATTTTCACTCTATGTCCACCTCACTGTTCTGCTACCCCTGTACGCATGTCCAATTAAACTATTAAGTTTGGATTGAGTTATTTCACCAGTTTGTGAGTATAGAAATAACGTTCACTAACTAACTTTTATATTATCTTTAAGATGTAGTTACTATCTTAAAATTATAAAAGTTACATTTGTTGAATGTGATAAAGAAGACTTGGTAAACTCTAGTTAGATGATCGAAAGTGTCCTTAATTCTATATCCATCAATCAAGCATACAATTATATATCTAGATAAGTCTTTGTTCAATCTCTCCATGAAAGGGTGATAAGAGAATTACCTTTTCAACGAATGTGATATGCATATGATATGGCAATTTCAACCCAATTTTTTAATCCGTTCAACCTGTCCAAGTTACTAATTGAGTTAATTAATGATAAAACACAGTATGTCGTTGTTGTTGTACAGATGGTGGATATATGCATATCTGTTAATTTTGATTGTTTTCTATGTTGTTCGCACTTCATAAAAAAACTGCCGCAACCATATTATATTCTCCGAAAATATATTATTTTTGAAGAATCCGACAAGTATTTATCGACATTTTTAAAGAATTCGAGCGACATAGACTTTTCTTACCAAACTTTAACTGGTGCACCGTGCAAGTATACAAAGTAGGTAGTAATCAAAACAAAAATAAAACTAAACAATCACCAAAAACGAACAAAATAAAAGACAAAAAGAGAAGGCAGAGTGAACTTTCCTATATATCAACACATTCACATTTTCTCTATCAAATATATTGGTAGGTACAAAATAAAAATTCTATTCACAAATATTGATATATGTTCTTTCGTGGTAAGTACCACACCTTGCAACAAAATGTCGTAAAAAACAATCAAAATAAATCAAATGATTCTTATCTCTTTTGTACGATTACACGTGCAAATACCAACCTAAATTACAAATCATCACTAAATTACAAAGTTTTCGCCTAATTCATTGCCTAACATTTTCTTGAATTTGTAAAAATATTAAATCCAACTCATCAATGGACAATTACCCTTTTGGTCCTTTTTCCCGTTGACCGGATCAACTTTGACCAAAACCCTTCTTTCTTCTTCTTTCCATTAATTCCAACTCTACCCCCTCTAGCAACAAATGCTATTGATCTACTCTTCTCCAATCCCTCTCCTCCTCCGGTGTCGGCGGCCGCGAGCGTAACAAACGAGTAATGGCCGCCGGCCACGTCGGACGTGATCCGACGGTGTCCAATCCTATCACGTGGCGAGGCACAATTGGACGAAAAAGCGGAGGAGGATAAAGAAGAAGGTATTGAAGAAATTGTAGCAATCGTAGATATACCATTAATCTTGGAGAGTTCTTCTCTCAGACAACACGAACACACTCCTGGTTGTTGTTTGTGTTGTGGGTGCTTCTTGCATATGACTCCTGGCTCGGAAAATGCCATTGATTTAATTATCTTGATGATCAAGAATAAAGAAGAGAAAATTTGAAACTTTCTTCTTAGTACTCCTTTTAAAATTTGGTCACGTAAATGAGTTGTGAACTAATGCAACAAAAATATGAAGAAAAGGGTTATATATAGTGAGAGAGATGTGTGTGGGGGTAGGGGGGTGGGTATTAAGAAGGAAAGTGTGTGGAGGATGGGTTAAATTTTGGCCCGTGTGAAATTGGAAATTGTGTACAATTTTGGTTATAGAGACGAATTAATTAAGGAACGGACCGTGTGACACGAACCGACTTGTTTTTCCCCCTTATCTACGCACACGTTGTGTCATATTTTTTTATGTCGATTATTTTTTTGCTTTTAAAGAAAGTTTAATGTTTTAAACGCATAATAAATAGGTATACCTAATAATTACTCACTTTGTTGAAAAATAATAATTACTCACTTTTACGCAGTATATTTTTCCTTCTGTAGTCTACTATCAGTTACAAATCACACGGAACACGTATTTTAGCCTATAAGTATTAAGCAATTTACATGTTACTATTAAACTACTAATAATTGTTGATGACCAAATTAGGAATCTTATTTTAGAGAAATATACTTGATGTAGGTAAAAAGGAGTCCTTTGAATTTTGTACATTGTAGTCATTTCCATCTTAAAATATAAATATAATATATTTTAATTTACTTACTTGTACATTCAACACGTCCTCACGAGACCAACTTTTTTGTAATATTGTATTAATCTCACTTGAAGAGTCTTTCTCACTAATATCAATACATATAGTGTGTACAATGTGGAATTCTAATATAATAATGATCATATATCTAACATAATTATACAACACTAAATATTACAAAATATATGGAGTATATTTAATAATATATGTTAATACACCCCCTCAGTCGGAGCGGGAGGAGCCCGGACGCTAAGACTGGATCTGAAGTTGAGGAATAACTGTCTAGGAAGGCCTTTCGTGAAGATATCCACATACTGATATGAAGAAGGCACATGCAACACCTTAACAAGACCGATAGCAACATTCTCACGAACAAAATGTATATCCATCTCAATGTGCTTGGTTCGTTGATGCTGAACCGGATTGTGAGATAAATATATGGCGGATATGTTATCACAGTAAATCAAAGACGCCTTACGCAAGGGACAATGAAGCTCCAAAAGAAGGTTTCGGAGCCAACAGATCTCAGTAACAACATTTGCAACGCCTCTATACTCTGCTTCTACACTCGAACGTGATAAGGTGGCTTGCCTCTTGGCAGACCAAGAAATGAGATTATCCCCTAAGAACACACAGTAGCTGGAGGTGGAGTGTCGCGTGTCCGGACAGCCTGCCCAATCAACATCCGTATATAAAAACAATCTGGTCGGTGATGAAGGGTATAAATGCAGTCCATAATCAAGTGTGCCCTTAACGTATCGAATGATACGCTTCAGAGCAGTAAAATGAGGCTCCCCGGGGGCATGCATGAATAAGCACACATGCTGAATAACATAACCAATATCAACAACAACAACAATATCAGGCATAGTGAAAGTAAGATACTGTAGTGCACCTGCAAGACTCCTGTAAAGGGTTGGGTCGATCACTAAATTACCATCAATAGCAATAAGCTTTGATTTAGAGTCAACCAGAGTGGACATTATCTTAAAGTTCGCCATTTTAGCCTTGTAAACTATCTCCTTTGCGTACTTGCGCTGACACAAAAACATAGAATCTGCAGACCTAGTCACTGATATCCCCAAAAAATAACTCAACTTCCCCAAATCAATCATAACAAATTCAGTTTTAAGCAATGCAATGATCTCATTTTTTAACAAATCAGATGAAGTAGTAAGCACAATGTCATCCATATATAACAACAAATAAGCAGTGCTACTACCTTTATGAAGAGCAAAGCCTTATGTGCCTTATCTTCTACACTCAAAGCATCGGCTAAGGCCGCCTCAATATTTATTGAGCCCTATCGAACCTCCTGGAGGACTTGCCAATGAGCCTGGTACATAGCATGGGTCTTTTTGAGGATAAAATCTAGCTTCAATTGCTGAATTTTGGCATCCGTGTCGGATATATCGATTTCTGGTTAGCCGCACGGAGGGAAATGTATTGCTCTTGATCAGATCTTGATTGTGCTTAACCTGTCTATTATAATGAGTCGACATGCCCTTATATCTTCCCTCCAGTACATTCAGAGCTCTTTCAATAGAAGCCTTGTCCCTCTGACAAACCTTGAGTTCGACCCCCATGATCCGAATTCACTCGACCATATTTGTTTCCCTTTAAACTATATTGGCAAAGTTCTCCTGATGCTCGGCCCACTTCTTCTGAAGGTACAAAATCTCCTTGTGAAATTTCACAGCCTCTTCGTTGTAAACCTTTCTAACCTGCTCTGACTGGGCTAACTTGGCTTCCAAATCCTTTACTGAGATCAGTTGGCTCTCCAGAATCGGGAATCCTTCTTGCAACGTCTGGTACTCCAGCATCCTCTCCTTCTTTTCAACAAGTTTATATTAAAAACCCTCTATGGTGAGAAGACTCGCCTAAGGAAATGAGCAATTTGGAAAACTGAGTTTCACGATGCAAAAACAAGGAAATCAGGCCAAGAAGAAAGAAGAAAGCATACTTGTGCGGCCTTATGAGCGCCAGCATTAAGCAAACAATCATCAGAGACCCTTCCTATTTTCTCCTTATCTTTCTCACTCACCAAAGGCCGTAAGTAGCTAGCCACCCTACTGGCCTTGAAAGAAGGTTACATTCCCAAGGAATAATTTACAGACTGGGGCAGGATAAGTATCCACTTGCCACGACCCATGAGAGCTCCGCATGCCCTTGCTACGCGCTCCAGCATTGGGACCCCCAATCTGACCCGTAGGCATGGTACTTTAAAGGGTAGGGACTCGCCTTTGAGAAACCAGAGCATAGGGAGCATGTGATGATGATGAGATACAAGGAATGAGAATGGAGCCCAAAGGCATACCATCAACCTGGGCAGTAGCAAGGGAAAAAAAGCGCATGAGTTTATCTTATCAGATAGATCCATCTTCCTAAAAGGACCAGCGATAGCAACATCAAACCTGTTAGCCCTTTGACAAGCAAGCTCTGGTGCAGGATCTTCTTCTTCACTAACATCAAACGTTAAATTGATGGCCATCGGAGGAGAAATTTGAGTAGCTGGGGTTGGCCCCTGGATGTCTCGCTCCCCAACACCCGATCTGATTCTTTTGGCCGAACGAGGAGAAGAAGGAGACAACGACCTTTTGGATCCAACATAATTCACGACCTCTGGGTCCCGCCCCAACTGAGAAACAACTCTTTAAATTTGCTGAAGGGCCGCATCCGAATCTTCTGGGACCTCCGCATATGCCTGGACTAATGCTGCCTTTGGAATATCGTGATTTTTCCCCTTCGAGTTATATTTCAGTGCGATCTCCTGCCACGTCTGGAGAGAAAAAGACGTGTAATCCAAAATTTTCTGAACCCATCGGGCAAACCTGACATGGGTTTCGGTGTCTAGGCTATAGCTGGCATAAAAAGAAGGAAGAGAGTTAGAGGCATCGTTAAGAATCAAGAAATGCAAAATAATGAAAGTGGGCCTGAACAAAATACTTATGGGCAAAATTACATCTCTCCGGGATGGGCACCTCTGGTGGCTTGACCAAATCCCTGATCACGGTAACAACATATCTCTCCGTCCACCCACAATTGGAGTCGTTATCAATACTAGCAATCAACGAATTTTGGCCATGACGGGATAACTGAATAACCTTCACTCAGAAAATTTTGGGAGAATAAAGGTGAATTAAATGGGTGAGGATGAAGTCTTCTCCCACCAGAGAAGAAACGTATCGGAGACACGCAACTGTCCTCTAAAAGGCTAGACCAATTTGGTCCAGACACACTTTGTATTTCCGGCAGAATTCTAAAATCACAAGGTCGATAAGTTTGCCAGCTGCAAGGAAAATGGGTACGTATATACGAAGGAGTACCCCTGCTGGTAGGAAGTAATATCCTCTCCTTCTCTAGGGAAGAGTACTTTTATGTTGGATCAGCCGCAGTCTACCTGCACCCGGCTTAGATAACGAGCGCTAACATAGGATTTATAAGAACTCGTCTGCCGGGATCGCTCTGAATCCATGAAGACCGGGCGCTTCACGAGGTCCTTTAGAGAAGACCAACTTCTAGAAATATAGGCATTAGTTTATTGAGCGGAAGAAGAAGCTCGACTTCCTGCTAGTAGATGGCAAAGAATCCATGATGGGAACGCAATGGCCCTAAAGGATCTCTACGGCTGTCTTCCACTTCCATCAACTCCTATCAAATCAGCCTCTCTAGATCAGAGTGTCGCGGCGCGCGTGAACATAATGACATCAGTGTGCTCACATCATCATAGCTTTAGGGGGCATGATAGTTTAAGTTTGTCTTATATGTGTAGTCTATAATCCAGTATGCCCTTAACATATCGAATGATACGTTTAAGAGCAGTAAAATGAGGCTCCTTGGGAGCATGCATTAACAAGCATACCTGCTGGACAGCATAAGCAATGTCAGGCCTGGTGAAAGTGAGATACTGAAGTACACCTGCAAGACTCTTTTACAAAGTAGGATCAGTCACTGGATTACCATCCATGGCACTAAGTTTGGATTAAGAATCAATTGGAGTGGATATGATTTTGCTATTGTCCATCTTAGCTCTTGGCACGATCTTTTCTGCATACTTACACTAGAAAAGAAACATATAGTCTGCAGATCTAGTCACTGAGATGCCCAAAAAATAACTCAACTTCCCCAAATCAGTCATAACAAATTCAGATTTGAGCAGTGCAATAATCTCATTTTTCAACACAGCGGTAGAGGCAGTAAGAACAATGTCATCCATATATAACAATAAATAAGCAGTATCACGACCTCTATGGAAATTAAAAAGAGAGTTATCACATCTACTGCATTTAAACCTAATACACATAATGAACTGTGCAAAATAATATACCACGCTCTAGGGGCCTGTTTTAAACCATGAAGTGACTTACGCAGACGCATACTGAGGGGCTGCTGGATGGACAAATCCTGGCGGCTGGTGCATGTAAACAGTTTCTCTTAAATCCCAATGGAGAAAAACATTTTTCATATCAAGCTGATGAATCAGCCAATGCTTTCCCATAGCAATGCTTAGAACTATGCGAATGGTAGTCGGTTTAACAACCGGACTTAATGTCTCACCACAATCAATGCCCTCATGCTGGTTAGTACCATTTACCACAAGCCTTGCCTTATATCTTTTTAAGTCACCACTATCCCTATACTTGTGATGAAAAAGCCACATGCAACATATCATATCCACCCCCTCCGATCGAGGAACCAAGTCTCAAGTATGTTGTTTCATTAAAGCATTAAACTCATCACACATGGCCGCATCCGGGTCCATTTTGGCTAATTTTGGGCTTTTTAAAATAGGGAAAATTGTTTGGGTGGACATGTTAAATTGGACTTTGGCATTGAAAATCCTGTGTTGGGCATGGGTTTCCATACAGTGTGAGGGTACTGGTTGAAGAAGGGTGGGGGTTGACTGGTCGGTTGTATTGGGTGGGGTCAGAATTTTTTTTGGTGCAGTTGTCGGTATCGGGATTGGGTGTTGGCCAAGGGTGGGTCAGAACAGTGATGATTTATGGGGCTGGAGTCGATTGGGGTGGGTCGATGGCGGTGTCTGTATCTGGGTTGGGTTTTGTGGCCATTTTCGGTATGCCGAAACTAGTGAATGATGGTATGGTGAGGTACGATGTCGGTGGTGGAGTGGGTCCGATAATGGGGTTGGCTGGATGGTTGTTGATGAACGGACTGAGGTTGGCTTGGTGGTGAGACTGCAGGTACGACACAATTGATAGGACAGTGACTGGTGGGCTTGTGGAGACTGGTGGCCGATTGCCGGTAGTGGTGGCAATCGGCGGTGATGGTGACAGAGTTGGCACTGGTGGTAGAGACGCCGACGACAGGTTTTGGTAGGTGGCAGAGGGTGGCTGTGACGATGCGGTGGTGCGGGCTGGCACAGTTCTCGAAGGGTGACGGGAGAGAGGGTTGACTCGTCTAAAATGTCGTAATTCGGTTTTCAAAATTTTTGGATTTTCAAAACTGGGAATGTTGTCTCTTCAAAAGTGATGTGAATTTGATGAGTGGACAAGTCATAACACAGATAACCCCTATGATTTGACGGATCCTAAGAAGACATACGAAGTGGTGCGGGGGGCTAATTTGTGAGAGGCGGTGGAAATGAGATTAGGATAACATAGGCAACCGAATATTCGAAGGTGATCATAGGATGAAATTCTATGGTGTAAGATTTCGATTGGAGTCATGTTATGAAGGGTACTTATGGGTAAAATACTAAGGACGTATTCTACCATTTTGACAGCATATACCCAAAAAGAGGGCGGAAGAGAGGCATGAAGCAGAAAAGTGTGAATCATGTTATTTATTGTGCGGATGATACGCTCGGCTTTGCCATTTTGAGAGTACGTGTGAGGACACAAAAACTGAAAGACCACGACATTATTTTTGATAAATTTTTGAAACACGGAATTATTAAATTCACGACCATTGTCACATTGGAAAGATTTTATGGCTCGTTCAAATTGCATTTTAATAAAAGCGTAAAATTCAAGAAATTTGGCAAAGACTTCCGACTTGAATTTTAGTGGGTAAATTCAGATAAAGTGAGAGTAATCATTTAACAATACGAGATAATATTTATGACCCAGGAAACTAGTAATGAGGGAGGTCCACAAGTCAACATGAATAATATCAAAAGGAGCAAACGTAATACTGACAGATGAATTAAACGGAAGGCGAACATGTTTTCCTAATTGACAAGAAACGCAATTTGGGGCAAGTTCCCCATTACAATGAATAAAATTATTGCTTCTAAGAAAATTAAAAACAGGAGCTCCTGTGTGGCCAAGCCTTTTGTGCCAAATTGATGGAGACAGAGCAGCTAGGATGGTGTGTGAGTGGGAACTGACAGCGGACGAGGGTGTGAATGGGTATAGGTCCCCTGTGCTATTGCATCTCGTAAGCGGTGTCCCTGTACATAGATCCTTCACAGTAAAACCAAAAGGATCAAAATAAACTGACACTGAATTGTTACGAGTGAATTTCCTAATAAAGTTTAAATTTTTGATGATGTGTGGGGCATACAAGACATTATTTAGGGAGAAGGGTGGGTGAGGTGGCTGAGTCGGGGCATTACCATAGCCCTGAATTGGAATGCGGTGATCATTGCCAACTGTAATAAATTGAGGAGACTTTAAACGAACCAGTTGAGAGAGATTACCTGCAGACCGAGTGAGGTAAGATGTGGCTCTCGAGTCCATGTACCAATTTTCATCGGGATGTTGCAAATTCAAACTGTTGAACGCTGACCCAGATTAGATGGGGTCAGACTGGTGGGCTGCTGCGGGAATGGGGCCTGTGCGACATGGGCTTGGTGATGAGGGTAGTGGGGTGGGTGGTAATTCGGGACTAGGCCTAGTACGCCATGTTGCTGAAAATGGTGACTGGGCTGGAGAGTAGCCTGGGTAGGCGGCCTAGTGTTGATGCTAGACACTAGTTGTTGGGCCGGCCCATGAGCCTGGTTGGTTGGGCTGCTGCAGCTGCTGATTGTTTTGCTGACCCCCGCATTTACCGCGCCCTTTGCCACCACGACCACTGCCGCGGCCCCTGCCACCCCTGCCGCCGCGGTTCAGTCGTGGCTGACTGTTCTCCGGTAGTGGCGGCTGGCCGGCGGCGATGTGATTTTGCGTAGGCGTTTCAACCGCTAACGCCTTTTGGTTGTACTCGTCTTGCTTTGCACGTCGGGTTTCCTCCAACAGTAATTGCGAGCGAGCTTTGCTAAAACTGGATAGAGGGTCAGCCTGCTATATCATCGTGGCAAAAGTGTCATACTCACCTTTTGGTAGTCCGGTAACCAATTGTAAAATCATAGTTGTTTCGGAAACAAGAGTACCGACGTTGGCCAATTGGTCTGCCACCAGTTTCAACTGCTTGCAATACTCATACATATTAGAGAATTTTTCAAGACGGGTGTTGTTGAACTGCTTTTCCAAGTACACTGCACGAGTGTTCTTGTTGTCTTGAAATATTTCTTCCAAACGTGTCCATAGCTCACGGGTGGAGGCACCCATTTTCATGATCGTGTAGAGTAAATCCTTAGATATTGTGCCATATATCCACTGTTTGACGTCGGCATCGAGGCGACGCCATGTTGTGTCGTCGATTTCGGGAGGGCGAGGGACGGAGTCGTCGATATGGTCAAGCACATGGTATACACATGCGTAAATGCGAAACAGTTCCACCCATGACCAATAGTGGCCATCTTCCCGATCAAGAGTCACAGGAACAAAGTTCTTGATGTTAGTAACGGCAAGGGCCAGATGGAAAGATGGTGAGAAGAGGTTTGTGGGAGTTGTTTGGATGACGATTGGGGTAGAAACGGAATTATCAAAAGACGTGGGAGTAGAATGCATTTGGGTAGTGGAAAGACACAAGAAGAGAAGAAAAATTGAGAGAGGGGGGGGGGGGTAACCGACCGCCGATTTTTTTTTTTAGGGGGGTGGGGGGCGGCGGTAATCCGAAAGTTACTCTAGGTTTTTAGGGTTTTGGCTCTTGATACCATGTAAGATGATATTAATCTCACTTGGGGAGTCTTTCTCATTAATATCAATATATATAGTGTACAATATAGAACCCTAATACAAGAAGGATCCTAGTTTACCATAATTATACATCACTAAATATTTACACAATATATGAGATATATTCTAATTATGGATAGGGATTATTGTACACGTTTACGGTCGTAACCCAATATAAATATTCCAAAATACTTGAAGAAAATAACTTAAAAAACAATTGGATTTTTTTTTTTTAGAAATGAGTTGTTTAATATATAGACGAATTCATAATTGGGGAATTAGATCATATTTCACATCAATCATTGCTGCATTTATAAGGATGAAATGAAGTTTTTTACTTTTTAGAACCGCATGTAAGCATTTAGCTAGAGAACACATTCAAGCAAAATGATAGATTGGTATTACTCTATCCGTTTTATTTGTTAAGGTTTTGCTGAATTTTCTACCTTAGTTGAATTTGATTATAATTGTGTTTTACTTTTAAAATAATTTTTTTGTCGAAAATGACTATACCATATTTATCTTTTTCTTGTAGGAAAAGTTTTAATCTTCTATAAATAGAAAATATTTTTTTTGCATTCAAAACACAATAGCATCCACAATGTAGTCCACAAACGAAATCTTGTTAGGGGGAAATTTTATCTCAATAGTTTTTTATGTCTTATTATTAGTTTTTCAATATGTAGGTCACTTGAATGTCATATAAAATATTATGATTCTTTTAGTATAATTTATGTGTCATCTGATTTATCATCGTTTTCAATTAATAGCTTCCGCATGACGCCATGTTATTTCGACCCCAACAAGTGATAGCCAACGATTCAATGGGTTGAAGACAAACTCAAGGCGGCCGGTTCAAATCAAGAGCAATCAATTTCACGATAATGAAGATTTTATCCAGGAGTACTACATGTGGAGATGAATTTTCAATCATATTTTCAACATCCCTGCTGCTGCATCTTTAAAAATAAAGTAAAAATATTTTTAAAACTATTTTTAACCCCACAATATTTTCAACCTTATTTTTAACCATGGCAAGCATCAGAGATGAAGACTGTGAAGAAGAAGAAGAATCAAGATTAATTTGCCAAAACATTCATGCCAATGGGAGATTTGTTAGGGTTTGCCCTAAATTTTCTACCTTATTTGAATTTTATCATAATTATGTTTTACTTCAAAAATGATTTCTTGGTGTAAAAAGTTTTCTTTGTCGTAAAGGATTCTCCGCCAGGGCCATCCTGGACTTGAACCAGAGACCTTGCCCACATATTTATCCTTTTATCGTAGGAGAAGTTTTGGACTTCTATAAATAGAAGATCTTTTCTTCTCGTTCAAAAACACAATAGCATTCACAATGTAGTCCACAAACGAAATCTTGTTTAGGGGGAGATTTTCTCTCAATAATTTTTATGTCTTATTATTAGTTTTTCAATAGGTAGGTCACTTGACCAAATCATATTAAATATTATGATTCTTTTAGTATAGTTTATGTGTCATCCGAGTTATCGTCATTCAAAGTTTCGCATGACGCCATGTTATTTCGATCCCAACATTATTTACATACAAAACATTTTTATAGTTAATTTTTTAATTCAACTTTTTTCATTTCATCGATAATAAAATAATTTTTTAATCATAAAAATGTCATGTCATGTCATATCTATGATCACAAATTTAAGCCTACTTTTGATATATAGCAAAAGTCTTTAATGAAAAATGTGCAAATTTTCTTTTCATGTTTTTAAGAGTGTGTAAAATTAAATATATACTCATAATAGTTATTCTCTCCGTCCCATTTTATATGAAGGTCTTTGACTTGACATGAAATTTAAGAAATAAAAGAAGACTTTTGAATCTTGTGGTCTAAAACAAGTCAAAGATATTTGTGTGGTTATAAATCATCTCGTTAAGCGTAAAAAATAATGTTTAAAGTTAAATTATTGTCAAATAAGGAAACGTGTCATTCTTTTGGAGACTGACTAAAAAAGAAAGTGTGTCATATAAATTGAGACCGAGAAAATAACATTTAACCTATATACATCACGTATTTTGTGCTTATGCTTTGTCTTGAGCCGAGAGTCTCTCGTAAACAGCCAATCTACCTACCACGATAGAGGTAAGGTCTGCGTACACTATATCCTCCCCAGACCCCACGTTGTGAGATTTCACTGTGTATGTTGTTGTTGTATACATCTCGTATTTTACGGCGAAGGATGTGCACCTGACCACCCTTCACCTAACGTGGCTCCGCCCATGCCCGCTGATATGTCATGTTTATAATCACAATTTATACTTTTGATAAATAGCAAAAGTCTTTCGTTTTTCAATGATTTGCCCAGTAAATTACCACAATATAAAATGACGAGAAGCACTGAAAAAACAAAAACTGTACGATCAATAACTTTTATAGTTAAACAATAAAAAATTATCACTAATCTTATCTAACGATAGATTAATAATGAACAATAAAAAACGATGTCAACTTAGGAATTACTTAGCGCTATAATGACGAATTTAATAATAATTCATATTTTTAGTTAAGGGGTGGTGCATTAGGAAAATAAACACATATCGACACAACCTCAACGATTGAAAATCGCCGTACGAGGCTGTTGTATGGTTGTCAATAGAGTACGTAACATCCTACTCATTACATAGTTTACTATACTGTACATCTTATTATTTTTATTTGTTTTTTTCTCAATTCTATGTATTTCGAACTCGAACTCGAAGATTAAGCAATTATACAATAGAAAAGATTATTCCATAACCGACTCTTGTTGTCGAGTCGAGGGGGCGTTCAACCACTTGATTGGTTGGAGAGGGGGCTTGGCTGGATTTCTCCCTAAAAAAAGCCCTTTTTCTGTTGCTTGACTCGAAGTTTGAGGTTGCAGAATGAATTCATCAATTTTTTTTTATCAACATGTCTTTGGTCTCGGTATCTTTTCATGCACGTGAAATTGTCTGATGAACTAACGACCAAAGATTGATCAGATCTTGATCCCAAATGATTATATATATATATATATATATATATATATATATATATATATATATATATATATATATATCTGAATTTCTATACATTGTAATTAGCCTTTGATACAATTTAATATAGGTTATCTGTAGTATTGCTTAAATTATTTATTTTAATTATTTACTATGATGAGCAGTTACTGATATATACTATAATTGTTATATATTATGGTGTCCGATAAAAAATATTTTCATTGTTAGTGTATATATATGGTAAAACGAATGTTTAAATCATTGCTCGCATGTCAAAAGGAATTACACCTTTCGCGGAAGTTTCTTGCTGGGTAACACCAACATTCTGGCTATAATAAGGCTCAAGCGATGGGCAGAGGATGATCTGAATTGGAGTTGTGGTCGAACATGACACTTGTTTGATGGATTTAGTTAAGGAATAAAATCATGTCCTTACTATCAATTATGACTTTTGCTATAATGATAATTACTTGATTCTAACAAGTGGTATCACAATCAGGGACATATGCTTAATTCCGAAGAATAACATGTTGTGTGTGGCATGTTTTGGAGGGAGTTGGTTGAACACCAACATTCTGTCTATGACGAAGCCCAAGTCATGGGGCTAGGAATGGCTCGACAGGAGCCAGGATCGAACATGGCATCTGCTTAATGGACTTGATTAAAAAATAAAGTTATGCATATTTCTATGAGTTATTTGATCATAACACTTCTATTTAGTATTTTGTTTAAGAAAATATTAATATATGGTTCCCATGCGCATTTGTCCTTTCTTTGTTTCTTGGTTGGTAGACAATCTATAGACCACATCCTTCCCAAGAACTTAAAAATTAGTAGTATCCTTTCTAGAAATTTATTATCCTTCTTGCATAATTTTGAGTGTATCACTTTTCTTGTTTTTGTTTAAATTAATCTTTCTATAAATGTATCAAACATTTACCACGGTCAGGGAGAACATGGTATGATTTTTTAAAATCCATGGTTTAATGAAGGGCTATTTTTGTACGTACATGCATGTTTCCTTGGGAATATCCAACAAGAAATAATAATAATAATAATACATTCATGGTAAGTTAATTAGATCGATTAAATATTAAATTTACTTAATGATATTTCCTCTTTTTTTAAGAAAAAATTGATCGAAGTACAGCTAGGTTCATGATAATATGATTCATACCCCTTCCTTGTAGTTGTATGATTATGTATATGTGATACATGTGTGGAGAATATAATTTTTTAAGTATATCAATTTTTGCCACCATCAACGGCGAAAATGGACAATATTGATTAAATAGTTCAATTAGAGGACAACGTTTAAGAACTTTTAAGAGCCACACGTGTTCAGCGTGGAAGGATATTTCATTTGAATAATTTTTTCTTGTAAAATACGTGCATGTAAGTTGGAAGAATTAATGGAAAATGTTGATATCTTAACGTGTTTTTTCTTTCCTTTTCCTATTTAAAGTTTTAAGTACAGCTAACCTGCAAATATATAGCATATAGCATCTCCCGGCATATAAACAAAAATGTTAATATTCTAAGAATAATTTATGAGATAAAATATTTTTTTCCCTTCAGTTTCGGGCAAATTTTTATTTTTGGTTGTCGTAATATATGGCGCAACATGTATTTCAAATTAATTGCAATCTTTGCTTTTTGTGCCTTTATATAGAAAATATATTATATTTATATTACCTTAAATATGGAGTAACAATACAAGCATAACATAACACAATGAGTAATTATATAGTGGAACGGTTAATACTTCAGGGAATTTGATATTGTAATAAGCAAATGGATAAAAAATGTACATTTCAAAAAAGTGCAGGTTTTATGTCCCTAATCAGACATCATAAGGAGTAAATTAAAAATTTATCAATAACTAAGGTATCAAAAATGCTATTAACAATATAAACAAAAATATTAGGAGTAAAAAAAGTTTAAAATATGTGTAAAATACATGAAGCAGTCAACTCTGTTGCTCCAAATTACTAGTTGCTTTTAAAATAATCAAATATTGTTGAAAGCATGGCTTTGTAAAGTAGGAAACTAAACAATTCTAATAACTAACTATATAATTGGAGGGAACATGTCTCATGCGTTGAATTTGACAAGGAAAAACAAAGAAATTTAAAGAATTTAATTCCATGTCTACTCCCTTCGAAAGAGGTTAGTAATATATTCATCATACAAGAATGATCCTAGATTAGAATTAAGGTGTTTCCGTCCGAAATGTTTGCCGTTTTATCGGCTGACGAAATCAGATGACAAATTGATTCCTTAACTAAGCGATTTGAGCTGAAAGCGGAACTCTAACTTCAAGCAATGGGTTCCCCAACTATTGAGTAAACTAAGTGGTAAGAAACTTAAATACAGCTAGAGTGCAATAAAGATAGAATGAAGATATGAAAAAATCAATTTTTTGATTGATTGGATGTGTCTTTTTAGCTTTTTCTGTACAAATGATCCTATATTTATACTATAAGAAATAAAACGTGATCCCCCTATGTTAGCCACTAAATTATCCACTAAATCCACTAGCCAACTATGAGGAAGTGGTGCCGATTTTTGCTCCTTGATTCCTTCTTGCACAATTAATGACACTTCCTTCTAGCTGCTGCTGGTTGTTACCGTTTCTTTGGGTCTAGGATGCTCTTTGACTTGGTCTTCGAGGCGTCCAAATATGTGTGGGTATTAATCGTTCCTCGAAATTGTGACTCAGCTAGGCTACTGTAATAGCCGATGAAGCTTTTTGAGCCGAAGGCTAGGACTAGTAGATTCGACTACGAGTCAGTTCGGTTATCAACTTAGTATTCAGTCGCCTGCTCATTTTGATGTTTCAACCTTCGGCTGCCACTTGATTCGGCTAAGCACTTAAAGGTATTTTTTTAGTGTTAACAATTGCCCCCTATATTAACTCGAGTGCATCTGTTGAGTTGATGTATTAAAAAATAGTCGTCGTTTCGTGTGGCAGCCGCGGGTGTCATTTCAATCACTTTTGCTCTAAATGTATGCAATGATGATTTTCTCTGAAAAGTTTCCTCCTTTTAACCGAGACATCTTGGCTTCCTACTGAATTCCAGCCGCACATTTGAAAGAAAGGAGTCCCAATGCGTTTCAGCCACATCTTCCAAAAAGAAAAAGGATATTTAAGGAGAGACGTCCCCCCAAATACTTCTCACTTAGTCATCAGTCGTTCCCAAATTCTCCAAAAAACCTATTTTCTTAATCAGAGAACCATGTCTTCATCTTCTTCTCTATCTCAGGGATCAGATAACGCCGATTTGGCTGTTGGTGACCTAACCCCTACCTTTGCCTTCATCGATGAGCAGTTGATTCTTGCTCCTTAAAGTACATCTGAACAGGGCGACCTCCTTCTTTCTCGGTATCATAGCCCGACAAACTATGACCTTCCTATTACATGTGATTGGTTCACCAATGATCGTTGTCCAGCTAGCATGCGTACCTGGCCGACCAAGATTACCAACTATTCTGGTTGGTTGGAATGAGTGAAGTCGGCCAGGGAGGCTGAATGGAGACGTATGGATCTCTATGATGTCATTGCGCTGTCGGAGTTTGACCTCCCCTGTAACATTGGTCTCATATACGCCTTCCTTGGTTATTGGTCGACTACTGCCAACGATTTTGTTTTCCCTTGGGGGATGATGACCCCCACACTGTGATGTGATGGCGATGCTTGGCCTTCCGATACTGGGAGACGAAGCGCATGTCTTAGGCGATTGGAGATAATCACCCAACTGAAACTAACCCAATTGATGACTCAGAAGCGCCAGCCGAGATTATCACTGAAGACGTGCTTCTGCAATATTTTGGCTCAGTCGATATTGCACCTGCACCATCTTCGCTTGTTGGCATTCATCGGGAGCGAGTTGCGGAGTCTCTTTCTAGGGGGATTCCGACCAGCAAAGAAGAGTTTCATGCTTTGAATGCTTCTCTGTTCCGATTGTCAAAAGAAACAAATGGTTCTCAAAGACTTATTTCGGCTATGGCCACTTCATTACCAACAATAGCTGAGTATCGCCTCTCTCAGTCGATGATGCCGAGCATCATGCTTTCCTGCTTTTTTGGTTCAACAGATATTTTGTCTGCACAGGGTCTTGTGCAGTCGTGAAGGAATTGGAAATTTATGCGGCGTTAGCCGTTTCGGGGAAAGATGTCAGGTGGGCATCTCTCTTCCTGACTTATCTTTATATGGCTCTTGGCGATGCCCAGGAAAGGTTAAGGGACTCCAGAAATCTGGATACCTTAGCCGGTCCCCTGTGGTTCCTTCAGTTGTGGATCACCCTGTATTTCTCAGAGTTTATTCCTGATGATTTTGATGACCGTTGTTTTCTATTAAACCCATCGGTGCTAGCCGATACTCTTCGAAAAACACCCTTCGTTCCCCAAGACGCCTTCACTGCAGTCTCCACCCTGCATGGTCTGTCTTGAGACCATTACACAGATTGATAACCGATCCTCGAGAGATGGGCCACCCTCGATTGGGTCCGTCAAGTAGCTGATGACAACCTTACATTCTCTCAGCGGAGAACTATGTCCCTCATATGGGGGCGCATTCTGACGGCAATGGATCTATTGGGTGGCTTGAAGCCCACCTCTAAGAATAATAAGTTGACCATGGAGCCCTATCGGCCAAACTTTATGGCACGACAATTCGGTCTAACTCAGCACGTACCATGGCATCACCGCAGTATTATTTGTTCAACCCAACGCTGTATTCTTAATGGATAACAGGTAAGGAAAATAGCCGATCGCAATCTTGATAGGCTCGCCCTATTTGACTGGCAGCCATTTCCCCCGAGAGCAAATACCACTGTTGCTTTTGATGACTGGTGGAACACGGCCAAGGAGAAATTCTTTCAGTCTCCTCTAGATGTCTACTGTGATCGGCTGGTCCTGTCAAAGAAGAAAAAGACCCAAGAAACCCCTAAACCGCGGATGAAAGAGGCCCCTCTGAAAGCATCTCTCCTTAGATAGGCTAGACCTGCTGACTTAAGATCTTTCGTCAGATTGCGGCAGACGAAGAGAAAAGGTAAACCGTCTTCTACATATGTGTTGGCCAGATTATTCTTGTGAATTTTTAGCTAACATCTTTTATGCGTCTTTCATCAACTCAATCCCCCCAGCGTTTGTCAATTTGGAGACCACTTCCAACAACGAATCCCTGTCACCCAAGAAATCTGTTTCCAAGCAACCCAGACAAAGCGAAGAGGTTGTCATCTGAGATCGTAGTGAAGAAGAACCCCATAGAACCAAAGTTCATGTTTCTTCCGAGGAAAAGGAGAAAATTGAGGTATATCCCTTGTCTAGCTTAAATACTTTCGCATCGGTTATCTTTCAATATTCATGTTTTCTATTTGGCCTTTCAGGGACCACAACTCATAAGACGCAGACAGTCGCAGACATCGTTTGATGCCCCTCTTCATATTAGATCGTCCTCTTCGGCTCATGCTTCCACACATCCGCATGATCCATTATCGGCTGTCCTCGAGGCCAAAAATTCTCCTGTCGGGGCAGCCGAAGATTTTTATGCTGATGTAGCGGTAGAGGTATATCCTTTCTCTTATGCTTGGCCCTTCACTATTTCCAAACCCTTACCTCTATTCTGAACCTACCTTCTTTCTGTATAGGAGTTGATTGGAGATAATCACCCAACTGAAACTAACCCAATTAATGACTCAGAAGCGCCAGCCGAGATTATCACTGAAGACGTGCTTCTGCACTATTTTGGCTCAGTCGATATTGCACCTGCACCATCTTCGCTTGTTGGCATTCATCGGGAGCGAGTTGCGAAGTCTCTTGCTAGGGGGATTCCGACAAGCAAAGAAGAGTTTCATGCTTTGAAGGCTTCTTTGTTCCGATTGTCAAAAGAAACAAAGGGTTTCCAATTTTGGCAACCGCCTATAATGACATGACATTGGCTCTAAATGACTTATTTGCTTTACACAAAACAGTCAAATATAGTCATGATGAGGCGGTCACTGCTCTGCAATACTTGGGGTCTCTTCGGCAAGAGAAGAGCCACATTCAGACTTATTTCAATGAGGTGAATGCAGAAAGGCAGCAAAATGTCAGCCGAATGAATGACTTGCAAAAGCATCTGTCAAAACTGCGAGCCGATCTTGAGAGGATCCAGGGAGAGATAAAGGCCATTACTCCGGCTATAGGTGCCTTAGAGCCGACTATTAAGGCCCAATATACCTCCCGCTCTTCTTTATTTCGGCAGGGCATTCATTTGGATAACAAGATCCGGGAACTTGGTAATCAACATGTGGTTTGGGAATTGGATCAGAAAGCGGGCAGTGAACGGCTGGCCCAACTGGAGAATGAGTGGATTGCGTGGCAAAAAAGACTTGATCAAGCAACGCCAACACTTTGTGCTAATTTTTTAGAAGTATTATCTGAGGGAACTCATTCTTCGGTTATGACTACTCCTTTGCCAATTGATTATGTTGCTCAATTGTCAGTCACATCCTCATGGACTTGCAATCTGAAGCCATTGCTGCTTCTGTTACTCAAGAGGCATTGTCAGAAGCCGAACATCAGCCAGATGACACTCCAGCGGCCGACACTCAAGCTTTTACTGAGATCCCATCAGTGGTGGTAGCTGAGCCTTTGTTGGATGCGATATTGATGGCCCGAAGAGCTTATAACAGGAGATGTCCAAATATCAATATGGATAATATCAAAAGACATAATAGTGCATGAATTAGAAGCAAAGAAATGCAATTTAACATGTTTTCCAAGAGGACATGAGCGACAAATATGAGAATTACGAGTTCTAGTACACTCAATAAATTTATTTAGTTTGAGGGAGGAAAAAACAGGTGCTCCCGGATGACCCAAACGTTCATGCCATAAAGAATGTGTTAAAGCTGCAAAAGAGGATGGTAACATCGCTCGATGTGTGGTAGTGGTGATTGGATATAGCTCGCCCCGACTATCACATCTCATTAGGCGCATCCCCATCTGAAAATCTTTCACAGAAAACCCAAAATGATTAAATTCAATAGAAATCGAATTGTCAGTAGTAAATTTTCTAACTAAAACCAAAATTTTAATCAATTGAGGAGCATGCAGGACATTCTTTAAGGCTAAATGTGGGTTCGAGGGGGGGGGGGCAAGTTTGTATTCCATAACCACGAATTGGAATTGAATGACTATTTTCGATAATTATACCATGATTATTGCTCAAATTAAAATAAGATGAGATATTACCTTGTGAGGACGTCATATGAGACGTTGCTCTGGTGTCTATGTACCAGTTTACGTCGGGCGGATTGAGCCCAAGAGTGTGCATTGCGGCTTCAATGTCGGTTGGTGTGGCTACTGCAGAATGGGCATGCTGCTGATAAAGATGCGACCCAAGTACATTGGGCTGCTGATGGCCGCTATTTCTCGGACTGGGCCTGGCCCAAGGCACCGAAGGTAAAGGGTAGGGGGGACAGCCCATGGCCACTGCTAAGGCCATTGTGGCGGACCACCTCCCCAATGGCCCCGCGACTGCCACTGTTGGTTAGAGCGGTGCTGCTGGCCGCCGCCCCTGCCGTCACCTCCGCTACTCTGTGGTCACCACTCTTGCCACTACTGTGATTTTTATCTCCACTGTTGCCATTTCGTCCCCATTGACCACGGTTTGGCGGCGTATTTTCAAATTGTGAAGAGTTGTCATCGGACTTCTTATACGGAGTGACGACCATGGCAGAATTCGACACGGTGACTGTCTTTTTGGAAAAACCCATTTCTTCTAGTATGAGGATAGAACAGGCTTGGTAAAAAGTGGAAGAGAGTTGCTTTGGCGAATGAGTGTACTAACACCACTATACGCATCAGTGAGACTGACAACCATTTGTAAAATGAGTCGATTGTTAGTCACCGGTGCCCTGATGTTCTTGAGTTGATCCGACAAAACCTTGAGTTGTTGACAATATGCGGATGCATTGGAAAAATCCGCCATGTCAGTGGTAGAGATTGTTTGCTCAAGTGTGACGGCCCGAGAATTTTTATTATCCTGGAATATGTCATGTAATCGATCCTAAGACTCCATTTCCGTGGAGTCGGGTTCAAGAATCGTATGCAATAAGTCACTCAAAATTATGGCATAAATCCATTAGAGAACCGTTGCATCGAGGGTCAACTATAATTCCTTTTCATCATTGATTGTCGGCACCTTCTCCTTGCCTTTTTTCGGTGGAATTATGTAATGGATAGCCCGGTGTGACCTACAATGAATTTTGAAGAGCTCCGCCCATGTCGCATAATGGATATTCTCCATCTCAAAAGTGATGGAGATATGGAACTTGATGTTTGAAACAGCTAGGGCTGGATGAAAATTTGATTTTGAGTCAGACATAGCTAACGGGACAGAGGAGAGGAAAGGAGAGAAGAGGACAACGACGGACGACGACGGACGGCGGAGCACCTAAGGCTTTGCAAAATTTTTTGAATTTGAAACTTTTTCTAGAATCTGATACCATGAAAGAATTTGATTCCCTGTCTATTCCCTTCCAAAGAGGTTAGTAATATACTCATCATACAAGCATGATCTTAGGCTAGAATTAATGTAGTAAATAACTAATTATACACCTACTATATACAAAAGATAATTCAAAGTTATGTAATATTCACAAATATTCTAACAGAAGTTAAATTGTGATTATTTCTATGCATAAGATCTTAAAAGATATATTGTGGATCATATTTCTTATTTTATTATTTACGCGATACCAACGTAAAATTCTAAAATTAAAATTTAAGTTTTGCCTCCATCTCTGTAACTTCTGTCTTGAATTAAAATAAGTTTATACACAAGTAACTAATTTTACGTTGATAAAATTGAGATCCTTAAGAAAAGAAAAAAAAAAAGTAAAATAACATTGTGCTGGTAACCAAACAAGTCTCTAAAGAGTGAAAGTCAGTGGCTTGCAGTAGGTATCACATAACTCATGGGGAACTCACATGATTCATATACTCACTCGGAATCAGGTCCAACCAAACACATCTGGTATACAGTCAATGTAGGCTATAATATCATCAGTCCATCCACAATCAGTAGTAAGTGGATTAAAAATAAATAGTTCTTGTGCCAAGGAGAGTCAACAACTTATATATATGACAAAAGGAATCACGTTTACCCTATAATTTTTCTACGAAGGAGGTCAAATTGATCACCCTTACACCCCTTTGGCTCCGTCCCTGGTGAAAGTCATAGTAGAATTAACATTTACCTACCACTTTTCAGTATTGTCATTGAAATGATATTATTATGGAGTTTCAAATTTCCAGATGAAACTTCATGGAATGCCCTCGATGGAAAATTTGAAACTTCATAATTACTATTTACTAGTAATATCTTTTCAATTACAAAGACTGAAAAATAATGTTTGTGAGTTTTACCTGAAAATCATATTGATGAATATACGTGGGCCAAATATAGCTATAGCCTGTGGGCTTATAAATTTAGTCCAAGTTAAGATGACATCTGATCCAATTGCAATGCCATTTTAGTTCACAACTTACACTGCAAAGTGCAAATAGCACAGTATATTCACTTAAAGGTTGCTTTTAAAAATATAATCAGATTTTAAATTTATTTTGCAATAAAACTACTTCCTAATTGGAGAGGCAGAAGTACATTTTGCAATTCTTCTAGTATTTTATTAATTTTACAAGAGATCGTCTATTTTACACTAAGAAATTTAAAAATAACACACAAAACGTTTTATCAATAAATTTCCCTA
Source organism: Anisodus tanguticus (assembly GCA_034509755.1). Classification (NCBI taxonomy): domain Eukaryota; kingdom Viridiplantae; phylum Streptophyta; class Magnoliopsida; order Solanales; family Solanaceae; genus Anisodus; species Anisodus tanguticus. Next base: position 49,942,115 of record CM067545.1, read on the forward strand.
TTTTAACTTGTAAGTGGCCATAAAAGAGTGATTTCTCCTATTAAGCTCGATAATAAGAAATACTCCTCCGTCCTAATTTATGCGCGGCATACAACAAAAAATTATCTGTCTAAAAAGGATATCATCTTTTTATATTTGGAAATAATTTAACTTTATGAGATGATTTACAACTACACATTTATACTTCCTCCGTTTCAAATTATTTATCGTAGTTATTAAAAATAGTTGTTTTAAATTATTTGTCGTTTTAAATGTTCAAAACATAATTAATTATTTTTTCTTTATTTTTTCCTTTGTCATTATTAAAGATGACATATAAATAAAATAAATATTTAATAAAGAGAGATTATAACTTAAATATAAATAAAAATAAAATAGATCAAATATCCCTTCTAATTAATACTTAGGGGCGCTTAAACTACAAAAACTATAAATAATTTTTGAGGAGGGAGTAATAATACAGAGGTTTAGCGCCTCTTTCTCTTCTGTCCGTTGCATACAAACCCAAGCTATATTGCCATATCCATATAGCATGAAACAGTCTTAAACTTTCATTCCAAAGTAAAAAATGATAATAAATGCCAAAATACCCAAATTCAAATCATTAGTCCCCTTAAAAGAAACAGAAACTAATTACCTTTTATGGCCACCAAAATTTTCTTCACTACCATCATTTTTACAACACTATATCAATTCAGACACACCTATTTACGGCCAAAAGATCCATTCATACATATTAAAAACTGGGTATAAACCCAATACTAATATATGTATTAAACTTCTAATTCTTCATTTAAAATCTTCTTGTCTTTTGTATGCCCGCCAAATGTTCGATGAAATGCCTCAACCAACTCTTTCTGCTTATAATTACATGATTTCTGGCTATGTAAAACATGGGTTGGTATTAGAAGCTTTTGATATTGTTAGAAAGTTGTGTGTTTGTGGTGAAATGCCGGATGGGTTTACGTTATCGATGATCTTGAAGGGCTCGACGAGTGTCAATGCTGAGCTGTATTCGCGATATATTGGAAAACAGGTTCATTCCCGGATATTTAAATGTGTTGTTGAGGGTGATGATGTGCTTTATACTGCGTTGGTTGATTCGTATGTGAAGAGCGGGAGAGTGGATTATGCGAGGAGAGTGTTTGATTTGATGTTGGAAAGGAATGTAGTTTGCTCGACGTCGTTGATAACAGGGTATATGAATCAGGGTTGTATCGAGGAAGCTGAAGACGTGTTTAGTAAAACAATGGAGAAAGATGTAGTGGTGTTCAATGCAATGATTGAAGGTTATAGTAAACAAGTTGAAAATGCTAAGAAGGCGATTGAGGTTTATATTGACATGCAACGTTTGGGTTTTAGGCTGAATATTTCTACTTTTGCAAGCATTATTGGGGCTTGTTCTTCTCTAGCAGCATTTGAGATTGGTCAACAAGTTCATGGACAGCTAATGAAGACTGAGTTAATTGAGCATGTGAAAATTGCAAGTGCTTTAATTGACATGTATTCGAAGTGTGGACGGGTTGAGGATGCAAGAAGAATCTTTAACCACATGCCTGAGAAGAATGTGTTCTCATGGACTTCGATGATTGACGGATACGGGAAAAACGGGTATCCCAATGAGGCACTCGAACTATTTAGTACAATGCGAATAGATCATCTCATTGTTCCAAACTATGTTACATTTCTAAGTGCTCTCTCCGCTTGTGCGCATTCCGGACTAGTTGCTAAAGGAAGAGAGATTTTTGAAAGCATGGAGAGAGATTACTCTATGAAGCCGAGGATGGAGCATTATGCTTGCATGGTTGATCTCTTGGGCCGCTCAGGGAGCTTAAATCAGGCATTAGAGTTTGTAATTAATATGCCTGAAAGTCCAGATTCTGATGTTTGGGCAGCTTTACTCAGTTCTTGTAGACTGCACGGAGATGTGGAATTGACTAATTTAGCTGCCAATGAACTTTTCAAGCTAAGTAGTGGTAGTCGTCCAGGGGCATATGTTGCGCTATCTAATGCTCTTGCTGATGCTGGGAGATGGGACGGTGTGAGTGAACTTAGGGAGATTATGAAGACTAGAGGAGTATCAAAAGGCACAGGCTTCAGTTGGGTTGGCAGTGATGGCATTTTGAAAGCTTTCTTTGCGGGACAACAGACATAACTAAAGGTAATAGTAGCATGTTTTCACTCGTTTCTTTGACGATGTATTTTCACTCAGTTAGTTAATCTGATAACTTGTGCTTTTTTTTATGTACAGTTTAAAATCTCTAGAGACTGGTAGTTCACACTAAAGAAAGGTGTCATTTCCAATCTGTACCCACTTAACCATGCTGAACAGGAAGATAACAAATTGATATGTGACCAGGTGAAGTTACCAAATGGAAAATATAACCATTCAGCTACATGGTTTCGCCTTCTTCATCATTATACGAGGATTCAAGTTTGTTTCAATCTTCTTGAAGGATTCGATCCTTCTATCGTTCGTGTCTTTTAAATTCATGACTTCCCACTATCTGCACTCGTGTCAGGTAGTGAAGAGGAATAATTTGTTCGTAGTCAAATGGCATTATCGATCAGGATCCCCAAGGCTCCCAGGAAAGGGTGTTTCATTGCTTGGTTGGCAGCTAAGGAAGAGATATTAACAACGGGGAATCTAAGGAAGAGGAGGATTACTATATTAATTGGTGCTTCTTGTGCAAACGTTCAGGTGAAAATATAGATCGTCTGATGTTGCATTGCCAGATGGCAGCACATTTGTAGTGGGTGGTCCTCAATTGGTTCGGTGTACAATGTGTGATGCCGTGCACAGTGAAGGAAGTGTTGCATATCTGGGTCTTCAAAACAATGGAAGATAAGAAATAAGGCATGGGATGTTGCTCGGCTAGCTCGTATGTGGGTAACATGGAGGGGGAGTAAGAGGAGAGCGTTTAAAGGGTTGAAGTTGATTTTTGTTTCTAGTTTCCTTTTGGTGCAGCCACAAGGTCCCTGTGTGTATAGATGATTGGTGTCCTTTGTAGAGAATCATATTTTTATGTAGGTTCTCTACTTTTTGATATATGACTTCTATACAGGGTTTGTCCCACCATTAATAAAATTGTTTCTCTTATTGAATAAAGAGGTGCTATTTGAACTAATCCTTGGAAAGGACATCTAGTATTGCCATGTGTGTGAAGCGGTTTTTAGCTGAAACTAGGATATAGTGAGACTATTGGAAACCCAATCATACCAAATCAAAGGCAGATACTTAAACGTTGGACTGCCTAACCAAGTGAAATGTGTTTTCATTTGTCAAAGTTTTTTCCATTCTCTTGAGCTTCACAATCTACTAGCCGGTGAATGTTTGTTTATACAAGCAAAGCTGTCCTTGCGGCTTCATAACAGTCAAAACATGCAGTTCTTAGCATTGCAAGGAGCTCAAGTCCATCTCCTTAGACTGCCTAATTCTGTGTCGACTAAGGCCTTATAAGTAGACACTCTATCTATTGATGTCCAAAGTGAAGCTTCTTAAACGACTTGATTTCTGGGGAAATTGCAAGTTTTACCATCATAGTCTTATGCGGAACCTAGAGCAGAAAGGGGCTTAAGTGCGTTGTCCTCGGCCTGCCTAATCCAGCATCAAGTGAATGTCCAATCTATCAATTGATGTGATAAACTTAATTTTTTTCTGGGAACTTGAGTTCTTGGAGAAAATAACTTTTACCATTATAGAAAAGAATTTGTTTTGGATAACCTGAAGCGAAAGGTAGGTCTTATAATATCTATACATATGTATGGCTATAAGGTATGTTAAAATTTGCATTTGCATATGCCTTTAGTTGGTTTATGACAGTTTCATCATCCTTATTTGTAACCCTCTGAACTTTTAAAAAAAAAGAAAATACAACAACATACCCAGTCAAATCCCACAATGTGGGGTTTGGGGAGGGTAGAGTGTACACAGACCTTACCACCTTGGTAGGTAGAGCGGTTGTTTCCGAGAGACCCTCGGCTCAAGACAAAGCCCAAGCCCAAGCAAAGTGCGTCACACAAAGTGCGTAAGTCATGACAATGAATTCTGAAAAAGAAAGAAGCAAAAGGAAGCAATAGCTAATGCAAGTAAATAAGACAAACAAAATACACATAGCAACATAAATCAAACGACAAGGGACTATAAGGCAATTTAAAAAAAGAAGAAAATATGGTTCTTTACTCTGATCCAGGCATTGATAAGTAAGGACTTAACGTAATGCTTCAGTTCAGGATTGGCTTAATTCGTTTCTATGCTTGGAAGTTGGAATATGCTGTCTCGTGATTGTGAACTTGTCAAGAGGACGAAGCTTGACGGGAGTTGCATGTGTTAGACCTCTTGCTTCATGATCATTGGTACCATCTGAAGAATTCTGCATACCAATACTTGCTGGATAAAATAAATAGTCTATTTTCTCCTGCCTACGATGATCATTTGGAGCTAGTAACAAATATTTATTTTAACTGGATGTTGTTGACTAACCGTTGTTCTTATACATGAATAGGATTCGCAAAGGGTAGTCCGATAGTGCTGTCATTAAAATACTGGTGTTTGTCCTTGAAGGTATTTATTTCCGCTCGTGAATTTCATACAAAATAATTGTCCCTGTAGTTCTTTCTGCAGTTTATTGCTTCATTTGTTGTTATGCCTTCATAGAAGAAGTATTAAAAGATAGTTCATCTTACTTGTTCATTAAAGAAGCTGGAGTCAATATCGACAAGCCTCAAGGCTATGCACTAATGGAAGTGTTGGAGGAAATAACACTGAAGATTTAAAATGGGGACACAGGTTTTAATTTGCTTCCTCAATAAAGAAGAAAAACGATCTTTAGAAATACTAGTGAATTCTATGATTTGTTTGAAAAAGAAAAGCCAAAGGTAAAGAATCAATAAATAATGAGAAAAACTTATTGATTGCACTAAGTTCATTTTATTGAAATTGAGGCTGGCAAGTAATTCTTTTGTCCTTTCTCCGTAACGATCAATGAGACGCTAAAGCTTGTTTTAGGGCTTAAAGAGATTACACCAATTTAAGAGATTTATTCTTGATTCTTTGACCCATTACTCCTTCCTTCCCAGCTCCTGTTATTAAGCTTCGTTGTGGATATTTTGGGTATGCTGTAATCAGCTTAAGCTACTTAAACCTCTTAAATTAGTGTAATCTCCACAACGAAGGAGAGCTTGAGGGTCATGCAGCATACCCAAAATATCCACAACGAAGCTTAATAACAGGTATGCTGCATTAACCTAAAAAGTGCTTGAGGGTCATGCAATTTTTTTTTTTTTTTTTGGATTTTCTTGGTAATGTGCTCTTTTTAATTGCACTTACTATTGAAGTCCTTAGGGAGGGGCTGCAAAGGGGTTGCTAAATTTGTTTGTGTGGACTTTTTCGTTATCCTTTGGCTCCATCTCGGTTTGTTGGGAAAAGATGTGGAGGTCCATGGTATTATTATGATGTGAGGAACTTAAGTGGTAATTCAAGCTTGATTTCTAGTTAACCTTATAATTTGGCCATAAAATTAAAAAACTTGTAAGATTTACACTTCCATGAGTTAAACAAATGCTTTTTCTTTCTCTTAGTACATTCTAAATTACAAATTTATAGTGAAACCCCTCCTAAGTGGTTGTTGAAGGATGGCAATTAGTAATGGTGACACTAAGCTTGTAATTTTTTAAAAGAAATTTTTGGCATTTTTCTTTGGCTAATACTTGGTGAAGTCATTCTTTGAGGTTTTTTAGATCTTTTATAACTACCAAAAGTTGTTAAAAATGGCTCTGACTTCAAGAGCATATTTGATTAAAACAAGAAATACTATTAAATATCAGGAGATGATAACGTTGTAAAGGTGTTAGATGGTGAAGATACAGTCTCGAGTTCTGCTTTATACACAAGTAGATATGTCTGTTGTTAACACATCTAATATCGAATTCTGTTGCTATTATGTGGGTGCAATTACATTTTTCTACTGAATTGTTTGATTGAATTGAAATGTTTTCTAGTGTATTTTATGGGTGAATGTTGTACTAGGAGCAGGTCTGTACTATAATTTTCAGTCTCCCCCAAGCCACCTCAAGTAGGAGAGGACACTGATGCAAAGGTTTAATTTGCAGAATATTTTGTTTGACCATTAAATATCAGGAATATCAAAATTCTTCTTTATAGGTAGAAATGATGAAAGATTGAAGGTGCTCATGCATCAATCGAAGTCCAAGGCTATTGTGTGAGTGAAGCTTTTACAGTTTCATTTAAGCATGAATTGTTTGATCAAGTTGATATTGGTCCCGTTATGTTTTTATGACTGAATGTTATACTAGGAGCAATTCGCCAGTAGGATATAGTCAATATCCCACTAGCCACGGGCACAGACAAAAAGCAATTTTGCAACGTAACCAAAAAGATAAAAAGAAAATAATCAAGAGGGTCGGTGTTATAAAGAATGGATTCTGGGCCTAATTCCAAGTCTATATAAGGAGTACATGTTCCCATTTCATAACTGATGCTTAACATGTGTGCTTTCCTCTGGATAAAGGGCAAAGTTATGTGGTCATCCATGCCTTTTCTTGTTTGTTCTGTTCTTATAATGAAACTTTCTTTCCTTTACCTTAGGTGATGGAGAAAGGTCAGGAACCATTCACCATTACTGCTCCTTGATAAAGACAAGGCTGATTCTCCAACAACTGCAGATGGGAGCCATCTCGGGTGGACGTGTGAATTCTGACCCTGAGCACTTCTTTTGTGAGTGCCACTCGTATTTACTAAAACTGGATTTTGATACTGAGTAAAAGATATGCTGAGTCAAGGTTGCTTTTGTCGATTATACTAATCTGTGTGACTTCGATTTTTCAAGTGTTGCTTTAGCTAAACATTGATTCCTAGAGATTAAAGAGTTTGATTATAGATTCTCTGTTCTATTTATTTAGACTAACCTATATTTAATTTCTCAACGTTGATTTGTATCACTGCTGCTATCAAATTCAACTACAGCATTTTGGCCTTTCAAAGTTGGTGCTGAAAATTTGTGATTGGTGGATGGCACCATTACCAAACTGATTATTTGTTTTGGTTTGCCCTAGTTTGTCTTTGGAGTTCTAGTTTGTTTACAGTGGGAAATGTTTACAAAGAATTGGCAACACTAATCGTAGTTATTAGCACCCAAGAGTGTGCCCTAGCGGACAATGAAGTGGGTCAAGAATCATGAGTTCTCATGTTCAAATCCCAGCAGAGGCAAGTACACTTGATTATTTCTTCCTATGTCCAAGCCTCGGTGGATAGAGTTACCCAATATATATGCTGGTGGGAGGTAGTTAGGTACTCGTGGAACTAATCTGGTGCGAGCAAACTAGCCTAGACACTACAATAATTAAAAAATAACTAATCGTAGTTATTATTGTTGAGAAAAACTGAGAAATTTTGACCGGAACACCCCATCCACAAATAAAAAAAGGGTGTCGAATGCTTGTCGTAACACCATTCTCAGCTGCAAATCTAACAAAGCACATGCAAGTTGCAGCTACATGGTGACACAGATTTTTTTTTCTTTTCATTTTCCGCTTGTGTTTTTGGTAGTAAGAAGTCTGATTTTAAATTCGAGAACTTGATGCGGATAGTCAATATCACTTATCATCCAAGCTACAAGTATCTTGCATGGATTGATCCTCTTCACAAGATTTTATATACATGGAACATTATATAAATGAGGTAGCTGGGAAGGCCTTTCAAGAAAATCCATCAATCTCTATTCTGCTGCCCCACCAGTCACCAGGTCTCTATCAATGGAGCTTTCATCTTCAATCCCAGTTAACCGGTCACGATGCCATCTGTTACATGGGGAAATTTTTTCATTTGCCTCAAGGAAGAGGTAACCATCCCCACACCTATGATGTTAACCTTAGCCTTTGGAAAATATGAATATGTGCTGGTCCCTCTTTTCTTTATTATAGTCCATAACAAGGACTACTATATCCACCCGAGAAAACAGCCGGTATATGTAATGTAGCTCTTAAAATCCCTATTCATTGTTAAGAATTGAGATAGGACCATTATCATTTATGCCTAGGAGAGATGGTTAATCAATAAGCACCTTGTAGTATTTGCAAGTTGTCATTGAATTGAATATAGAGGAATTGTCTCTTCATCTTTTTTCTTTTTTGTGTATAGACCATAAGTCTACATCAATCTGATCTGACGGTCATGAGTGAGTTCTTTTTCGGATACCTTGTGTTTGGAGAGTAAGAATGAGCAAAGTCTTATCCAAAGAGCTCCAGCTTGCTGGTGAAAGGTTCTTGCATGTATCCTAGGGTCGCAGGTTCAAATCTCCTCAATGTATATCGTCCTCCGGGGCATATACCTTGTGGTAAAGCCTGGGTGCTAAAAGCCGCGCGGGCATGTTGCAGTGTGGGTTCGTTCCCCGCCAAGCCAAAAGAGGGGGACAACCTTGTAGCATTGATCCGTTGGACGCAAACAGACACTGACCACGGGGTGCACATTCCGCAATTTACCTGGTGGTGGGGTGCTGAAGGACCGGTCCCATCATCCCCAGGAGTCTAGTACCAGTACTTGTGCAGGTACTTAGCGATAGGGAGGCACAAGTCGCCTCGAGACCTGGGTTAACAAAAAAACGAATGAGCAAAGTCTTTTCTAGTCCCTTTAGAGTAAATTTTATTAAGAGTAATTGGGTCCATCAAAGTTGACAGATTAATTGTTTGTTTTGTTTTGTCAACTTTTAGCCAAATTATGTCAACTTTTAGCCAAATTATGACAAAGATTGATGTCTTTTTGTAAAGATTTCTATACTTGAATATATTTGCATTAACAACCTAATGTCTTTACTATTTTTCATCAAGTCCCTTGAATTGAAGCTCATGAAATCCATAAAACTAGTAGTAGCAATACTAATTTGCAGCTATATAAGCTTTCTCTCTGCTACAAACAACTTAAAAAGAACGACCAGTTAGGACTACAGGTTAGTGATCGTAAACTGTTAGTCTCTTTTAGGAAACTTATACATTTTAGACCTGTGCTTAGTGATCAAGCAGGCATTGCAGGTAAAGAGTTCGCACCTGTTTCCTTTGGCCTGAATCGTATATGTATATATCGTTGAAATTATCTTAAACATACATAAATAGGTAAAAGTTTTGCTCCCATCGCTACAGAAGAAGCTATGGATGTTACTTACATTGACAAAATCTTCGATCTGCTTGTAATTAGGGAAATTGACGATTAGTTTCCTTGAGAAAGCTTGTTGGCTTAGAACCATGCGAGTTGTCACGAAAGAGTACGGATAATTGGTAGCTTTTACAAATCCTATATGTTTTTAGAACATTGGCAGTGTGACCAGTGTCTTTTACACCATTGCAAGTGAAATCTTTGAAAATATACAATACAAGACCTTGTGTATACGGTGTATATCACGGAAACCCATCACAAGTGGGAAATCGTGATATACACGGGATACACACCGTGTATATCCAATTTTTGGTCACAAAATATTTTGTATTATTTGTATATAATTAAGCATTGTACACTTACCATAATTAAGATCACATGTTACCAATAATCGTCTTGTTCTACAAATGGTTGCAGGCCTATAATGGCGTTGGGACTCTCCTTCGTCAAAGTAATCCGCTCCCCCATTTTTATCAAGCCTGTTCGATGCTCACTTTGGAAGAAGCCGGCTTGGCAAAGAAGGCGGCTACCGGCGTAAGTTTCGTGGCGATGATGAAATCCTCCGATAATTCTCATGAGTTTGTTGACAATTCAGGCCAAAACTGCAACAACGGTGGCGGCAAGAGGAGTCAAAACCGTAAAAATAATGGCAAAAATTACGGCGGCAACAATGGTGGTGGCCAGAACAATGGCATTGCCGCCATGAACAGTACCAACAACGGGGGTGGGCCTAGGGGCTCTAGTCCCTAGCCCGCCTAGTCCTAGCCTTGGGCCCATTGTCAGTGGGCAGTGGCCCAGTAACGCCTATTGCCCTCCGCCCAAATTTTTCCAGTCCCATTGGGCTCAGTCCAGCCACAGTACATGCCCAATACCTCGGGTCTAGCTTTAGGCGGTCGATTTCACTCTGGGCTGGGGCAGCATGCAAGTGTGCTTGGGCCTCGGCCTCCACAGGCCCATCATGTTGCGGGCCCCACTCCAACGGACATTGAAGTCGCAATGCACACGCTTGGATTAAATTTCTCAGACCCAAATTGGTACATAGACACCGGTGCCACTTCACATATGATGTCCCAATGAGGTACTCTCTCGTCTTATTCCAATTTGAGCAACAATCGTGGCATAATTGTTGGTAGTGACAACTCAATTCCAATTCGTGGTTACGGTCATAAAACTTTGTCTCCCTCCCATCCACCTCTTGTCTTTAAAAGTGCTCTTCATGCCTCTAACTTAATTAAAAATTTGATGTATGTCCGTAGATTCACCACTGATAATTGGGTTTCTGTTGATTTTGATCCTTTTGGGTTTTCTGTGAAGGATTTCAAGACGGGAATACCTCTCATGAGATGTGATAGTAGGGGAGATCTTTATCCTATCATGCCTGCATCCAGTCTCTCGAGTCAAGCCTTGCCCTCTACTTTTGCAGCTCTAGCTCATTCCTTGTGGCATGCACGTTTGGGTCACCCTGGGTTGTCCATTGTTTCGTCTTTACATAAAAACAATGTTATTGCTTGTAAGGGTACGCGTAGTACTCCAATTTGTCAATCTTTTCCTTTAGGAAAACATGTACGATTACCATTTGTAGCCTCTACTTCTCGTACAAAAGACATTTTAATCTAAATTCTAATGTTCTTAAATCCCCCCTACCCCGTTACCCAGTGTCCGCATTAAATGATCCGAGTTGGAAATTGGCTATGAACAACGAATATGATGCTCTTATTGCAAATAAGACGTGGGAGTTGGTACCCCGTCCTTCTGGTGTTAATAGTATTCGGTCTATGTGGATTTGTACTCGTAAGGATAATTCTGATGGTTCTTTTGCGAGGCATAAGGCTCGTCTTGTATGTGATGATAAGACTCAACAGGTTGGCGTGGATTGTGGTGAGACGTTTAGTCCGGTGGTCAAACCGGCTACCATTCGCACTGTTCTCAATCTGGCTCTTTCGAAAGCTTGACCCATTCATCAGTTAGATGTCAAGAATGCTTTCTTACATGGTGATCTTAAAGAGACCGTTTACATGCATCAGCCCTTGGGTTTTTGAAACCCCAAATATCATCATCATGTCTGTTTATTGAAGAAGTCCTTGTATGGGTTTAAGCAAGCCCCATGGGCTTGGTATAAGAGATTTGTAGACTATGTTTCTTCTATTCGAGACCCAGATATCTTCATCATGTCTGTTTGTTTATGCATGATCCTAGGATGGAGCACATGAATGCGCTCAAATGCATTATCCGATATATCCAGGGGACATTTGACTATGGCTTGCATTTATATCCATCTTCGATCTCTACACTTGTCTCGTATACCGATACTGATTGGGGTAGCTATCTAGATACCAGACGCTCCACGTCAGGTTACTGCATGTTTCTTGGTGATAACTTGGACTCGTGGTCTGCCAAATGACAAGCCACCTTATCACGCTCCAGTGTCGAGGTTGAGTATCGAGGGGTAGCCAATGTGGTTTCTGAATCATGTTGGTTACGTAATCTTCTCTTGTAGCTTCACTTTCCCATTCAAAAAGCTACCTTGGTATATTGTGATAATATTAGTGTCATTTATCTTTCTGGGAATCCGATTCAACACCAGCGCATTAAACATATTGAGATGGATATTCATTTTGTTCGCGATAAGGTAGCTCGTAGACAAGTACCTGTCCTACATGTTCTTTCCAGGTATCAAATTGCAGACATCTTCACTAAGGGTCTTCCCTTGGTCTTATTTGAAGATTTTATGGACGTCTCATCATACTAAGACCGCCCGCTATGACTGCGAGGATGTGAAAGTATACAAGGATATACATGGTACACAATACCTTGTGTATACCGTGTATATCACGGAAACCTATCACAAGTGGGAAACTGTGATATACACGGTATACACACCGTGTATATCCCTCTTTTGGTCACAAAATATTTTGTATTATTTGTATATAATTAAACATTGTACACTTACCATAATTGTAGGATTCTTGTACAATTAGAATAGAGTTTTGGGAGTAGAATTGTTGGATATGTAAAGCACGTACGGAAATTGTAAATAACTATTACAGTGATCGAAAGGATAAACAACAAAGATTACAACAACAAGTTGTCAATCTCTTGATCTTGAATTGGAACTCCAAATCTGGATCTTGTATTCAGAAATACAAGAACATGAACTGCTACACTTGTGACTTGTAGATCCACTGAGAATCCCAACAGTTATGGTCCTTCGAGATTCAAGTTCACACCTGAAACACTTAGCAACCAATTAGATAATCACAACACCATCGGCTGAGTCGAGAGATGAATCTCTGTCTTTAAGACAAGATTGCCCCGTATATATGCTTTTACGTTAGTGGGCAATAGTCTCCCAAGATAAAACAACAACTAATCAACACTACAAAGCAAGTATGTTGATTCTGACGAAGAAAACAAACATGAAATGACTTGCTGAATAATGGAAAATTTAGAGGAAAATGAAGAGTTTCTGTTCTTTTCTTTCTCTCTACTGTTTCTGTATCTTTTTAATCCTTTCCCTCAAATCTGTTTCAGGTCTCAATATATAGTGTTTAGGAGGAGGAGAGGTGTTAAGAGGTCCTTTAAGAGGTGTAGTCATGGCCAGAAACGTTTTGTAGTAAGTGCAAACGTTTCAGATGGTTACTGTTGGCTTTCTGGCTGCTCAGAAGTAGCCCGAGACCCGAGACCGGACCGGACGAGCGGCGATGGCGCGCGTGTGGGGCTAGCCTCGAACCCAAGCACACATAGGTTCTCTCTCCTTCAAACACATGGGTTACTCCTTGGGGTTCCAAACCCTTATCCATTTTTTAAGTTTATAAAAAGAATAATTCTTCTTTTTTCCACCGATGTGGTAGATTTGTTCCACACCATATTTTCATGCCTCAAACACCTTACTTCATGGACCAATATCTCTTTCATTTCTTAACGAAATTTGACGATCCTTGGCCCTACGGTCATCTACTCACTTAGTAGATTATGCACGTGTGAAGAGACAAAGCCTCCAACTTGCGGAACCCTAGTGTTTAAGTCATTAAATATGGGTGGACGCAACCCTCCACCAAAGACAAATTTCAACAAGAATAGGAATAGAATTTTCCATATTATGAAAATTGTAAATTGTATATATAATCTTTCATTAATGATAATAATCAGGGGATTATTTCTTTCAATCTTTATTATTTTTGCTGTCAGAAATTTTCTTTTCTATGGTATTTTCACTAGAGCTTTTACTCTTGTATTTGTCAAACTTGTTTTTGAAAACGCTTTTCTTGAGTCGAGAGTTCATCATAAACAATCTCCCTGAGGTAGGGGTAAGATCTATGTACACCCACCCTCCCCAGACCTCACTTGTGGAATCACGTTGGGTATGTTGGTGCAAGTGATCAGTGGCAGAGCCAAGATTCATCTGGGGTATAGATCCTGGTAAATTCTCGGTCATTGAACGGGTTGTTTGTTGTTCAAGCATATAGATAAGAAAGAGAGTAAAATGAAGGAAGATATTAGATTGGAATGTTTGTGATTCCAACAACAAAACCAAGAATATCTTCTTGGAAGAAACCAGACAAGTTCAGTTTAGAGTGGTGGAGACTAGTTCAAACTTCAAAATGGTCCAAGGAAGTGGGCAATATGGGAAGGGGATTTCAACTTTTAGCCATAAGTGTTGTTGTTGTAGGTGGATAGGTCAATGGTGGTAGCTACTGTCAGTTTACTCATAAAAGCATAGAATGGTCCCCTGGACCCTAATAGTTTCTGAAAACGAAATGTAACCAAAAAATTTACGAAATTACAGGGGCCATTTATAATTTTATACTGGGAAACAGTTGTGCTAGACTTGGGTTTCTGAGACCATAAGTTACTAAGTATTTTTATTAACATGTTATTTATAACTCCATATTTGATAATAAAAAAATAATACGAAGATGAAGATGAAGATGAATGTTGTTGTTATTGCTGTGAATGTTTCATTTAAAAAGGAGGCCTTAGTAGGTCAAGAATAAGCAGGTTGTTATGAATGGCTAAGTAGGACTGGTAGGGTGGAAGGGGTCACCAGAATTCCATTAGTCGGAAAATTATAATGTATATATCGTAGATATTAAATTTCTTTGATTTTTTCATGTGTTTACTTTTTATATTTTAAATTTTCCTTAGTAAATTTTTTTACTCTAACACTAGTAAAATAATGTAACTAAAAAGGGAATAAAAATAATTCTTGACGTTTAACGGCTTTAAGTTATATGCGGGTAGTATTTTAATATGTTATTGCAAGTGATTGAGCTTTATTTTTCAAGTTGTTAATTTCACTTTTTATTGAAGATTATCCGTAATTATTTTCCACGGTTACTTAATTATCTTATGCTCTGTATTGAACTGCTGGTTTCTCGGAAACAGTCGTTCTATCTATCAAGGTAAATGTAAGGTTTACGTACACTCTACCCGACCCCACGTTGTGGGACTTCACCGGGTATGTTGTTGTTGTTGTTACTTAATATAATAGTGTAAAATCTCTGATCATTCCCTTTTTTTTTGGTTCTTTTCAGATCTTAACCGTATGAGTCTAGTTATTATCACAAATCCCGAAAACCTAAAAATATTAAGAAGTGGTTGGCATCATCCACTTGCCAAAGATTTTGATACACAGAAGAAGTTTGCAGTTCCCTTTCCCCCCTGACAATGGAAACTAGAGCAGGGTTCAAAACTCTGCAATCAGTAGAGATAAACAAAACTAGGTGCTATCTTTTTATCCGGTTAAGTCTGACGGGTTAGAGTTGCAGGTGAAAGTAACATATATTTAGTGAAATAGTTAAGTTGCGGGTAAGCTAATTCAAAGACCACAATTAGTTAAAAGAAACCACTATATGTATTAGTACTCGGGGGTGTCGTCTAGTGGTTAATGAAGTGCATAGAAAATTATGAGGTCCTACGTTGAGATTTGGGCGGAAACAAAAAATACACTACTCCCTCTACCACAATATATGTGATACTCTTTCATTTTTAGCTAGTCCCACAAAGAATGACATTTTTCTATAGTTACTCACAATTCAATTTTAAACTTTTTATTTTACCTTAATGAAACGATTTATAGTCACATAAATATCTATGACTTATTTTAGACAACAATTTTCAAAAGTATTTATTTTTCTCTTAAATTCCGCGTCCAGTCAATTACGGGATGGGAGGGAATAGTAGGTGATTTGTTCTCATATGCCTAAACGTAGATGTATAGTGTCTGAAACCTATGTATATATTGATGAGAAGTAGCAAGTACCCCGATGGAATAGTCACAGTATCTAACCTTGGTGGGTGCTAATTAGAATAGCGGTGCCCGATGAAATAGTTAGGTGCGTAAATAAGAAGTAGCAGGTACCAATGGAATAGTCGAGGTGTCTAAACCTTAGTGGATGGTAATGAAAAATAACATATCTAATAGAATAATCAAAATGTGCGTAAACTGATCCGAACATCACGGTCATATGGAAGGAAATTGTATACATTTATATATGTACAAATAGGATATCATATAAGCAAGAGGGGTTATCGCCTCAAAGCGTGGCTTGTGAAGCAGCCAGCTTGAAAATAAGTCAGTTCAGTACCCTCAATTTAATACATTTCTATTTTAACCACAAAAGAAAGGAGAAGAAAACAGAAGTAAAGAGGGTGGAAGTTGCACAGAAAATCAGGGGGCAGATGTATTCATTATTCATCGAGATCTGAGCCCAAGATGTTTGGGACCCACCTCAGAGTGGATGGATGATGACTCTACAGAACTTAGAGTGGGACCACCTCTTGATCACATCCAAAAAGTAGAGAGAGAAATGTTTATTCTCCTACGTGATGTGTGGGTCCCCATTTTTTAAATTTTCTTTTTCCTTTTTTTGATATTCAGCTTTTCGGCTCAGCACTACTATCAGTAAATTGCGGAATGTGTCTGAATGATCAGAGTTTGAGAACAGATCAACTGATATCACATATAAGATTCTATCTCAGAAGAGAGCAAATTGCTCCCACCAAAATTCGAACACACAATGTAGGCCTCTAATTGTATTTTAAGTTCCCCTCCTTTGTCATACAGTTATGCCCGAGGGACAAATTATTTCAGACTAACAAACTTCCTAATTGTTAATCAGTAAACAACACCTTTTTTCTTTTTCTACTTTACTTTCATAATGCGCTAGGAGCTTAGACCTTTGATCTTGTACTGAAAAAATGTCGCAAAGGTTAATGGCAAGATATCTTTTATAGTAACGGTGAAAGGTCTTATTTTGAGTAAATATCAAGTTGGTATGCTTGTATTATTATCATTCCCTTTTTTTATTATTAGTTATCATGTATCTTAGTTTTTTTTTAATATTATAGATTTATCCTTTAGATTATCAATGTGTAGCATTATATAATGATGCAAAATGATACAATCTATTCAAAAGTTATATTTGCTAATACATTACAATATAATTCTCTCTACGTCCAGTTTAAGTGTTATTTTTCTTTTTGATTTGTCCCACAAAGAATGTCTCTTTCTACATCTAATAAGTTAATAATTCAAATATCATACATCATAAATGACAAGTTTAACAAAAATTAAAGAATATTTTAGTATATTACGCATATTTCTAATTTAAAATCACAAGATTAAAAGTCTTTTTATATTTCTTAAATTTCACTTTTAGTTAAATTAAGATACTTAAGTTGAGACGGAGGGAATATATTACAATACATTCTAAACGATATGTAACTATCATCCAAACAAGCTCTAAATGGTAGGTGTTCTCCACTTGCTGAGGAGAAGGGTGAGTACAACTTTTCTTTGGTGACGAAGCCCTATAAGATGTTCGTTTCATAGGGCCCATTTTTGTCGGACGTGATAGGCCTGGCCCTACAGATCCCACAGAAGAAAGTGACCTATGTTAGTAGGCCCAATTAAAAGTTTCTTTACAAGGCCCAACCCAAAGGGTGTCCCTTCTTTCCAAAATAGCTATCACTACATGGAGCAAAAGTTTTCAGCTTTTGCAAAAAAAAAAAATCCACTTCCTTCTCATGTCACACTATTTCAAGGAATTCCTCCTTTCCCCTTCCTTTGGAGCTAACCTTCAACTTTCAACAAAATGGTAGTCACCCCTATTTGCATAATAATAACATCTCAAAGTATGAGTTCTTAGAATATTTTTTTTTATAACGAACATTTTCGGTAGCCACTAATGCTTATATTAGTAAGCTGTTTACATCACACTTCTTGTGGTGCTGCCCTTTCCCGAATCCTACTAATGAGGAAAGTTTTGTACATCGAGCAGCATTTTTTCCCTTTTATAAAGCATTCCTCTTAGATGAGACTTATGCAATGCAAGTTCAAATTATTCAGAGCAATAAAATATGGATGCTGAATGGTTTTTTCCTTTTGGGGTGAAATTTCTCCAAGATAGAACTTTTGTTTGGAGTTTTTGAAAAGAAAAAAAGAAGAAGAAAAAATGAATTTAGGATCATATATAAATATATATATATATATATATATTGTTCCTTTAAGGAATGGTCTATAACTTTTCGTGCCGTTAAGAAAAGTAGTGTAAACATATAGTCCACCTGAATTTGTGCTCCTTCTGCTCCATATTCTAATTTTCTTCGTATGTATTGTAAAAAGATTAAAGACACTTTGCTTATCTGTGGTTAATTAAGTCGAGAAAACTTTAAAGAAATTATCATTGAGAAGACAAAGTCGGTCTACAGATTTTCGAAGGTCTAGATTGAATCTATCCATTGAAAATTATTAAAATTTGTATTAGTGTGTTGAATATCAAATTTGGAGTATATTTGGACCAGCTTTGAAATAATAAACGTGCTGGAAACTTTTTACACATTAAATATGGTGATCTCTAGAATTTTATGGCCAAATTCTAGCGTTACGTTACGATTTGTGATCAAATCCTGATAGATCGGCAGAATTTTCACAAATCCTACGAGCCATCAGGGGTTTGCCCATCTATTTGAAGTCTGCATGATCTGTGACCAAACTATGGGCCAATTCATTTATGAATGGTAAGTTTTTTGCATCAAATTGAGATTCTGGCTATTCGTCACGTTTTGCTACCTATTTCTAGCCGCAAACTTATTTTTGCACAAAGGAAAAAAAAATTAACTTAGTCAAAAATTAAATGATTACACTGAAATATCTTATTTATACAAATCACCCGAAATACTACGTATATCGACAAAATTTTAAAATATAAAGGTACAAGATCGATGTGGCGTGATGTAATTCAGTTGTCTCTTCTTCTCATCATGGTTTATCATTAAAAAAAGAATAACAGAAAGAAAAAAAAAGATCAGGCAAGGAATCTATAACAAACTAATGGATTAGTTAAAATTCATTAGAAACAATTATACTATTTTATTAACTAATGGATTACTTACAAATTGTACTAAAGTTGTATTTCTATATTTGGACTTCACACGGGGTTTGTGTTTGCTAAATTCGAAGTAATAAACCTAGGATCAGCTTGAGTTTTGTGCTGTCTGAGAATACCAAAACAAAAACCTGTGCCTAAAATTTTAATGCAAGTAGGGAGCCGTTATCAACTTGTAGTTTTTTTTTCTTTTTAAATGTAATAAATTTATCATATCGCTTTTCTCTTGAAATAAAATATCTCAATTAGAATTGTTTAATACTACTAGTAATTATCAAAATCAAATATAATTAATGTGCCACAAAAAATAGTGTGATAGATAGGATCTTTTCATTATTAATCAGAGATATTTGATTTGAGTCCTGGTACGAGAAAGATTCTGCTAAGGAATGTTTTCCCCTTTAATGAACTTTATACATCGTGAATCAGGATTAATTGGATCCTCAATCCAGTTTATGTATACCGAATAAAAAATATAACAACAATTACTATTAGAGGCAAGACTAGGATTTCAATTTTATAGGTTATGAATTTTAGAACGACGACTTTAATTGTTACTAATTAATTTGGTTCTAAATTTTAATATGTATACATGTTTAATAATTTTCTTAATACAAATATACTGTTAAATAAAAAATTGAATTAGCCCGAAACGGTAGCTACATCTTTGACTCCGCCCCTAATTATTATGCCTCGAGTCCAAATAAGGGGATGATTCCTCACTATTCTATTTCATTAACATCAGTCTTTAATTGCCAAGAAGCTCAACAATCTCTGCACCATCGATTATAGTATGCCATCCTTAATTATCCGCCTTAACATTATGAGAAAGACGGCAAAAGAACTGATTAAGAATCTTTAGTGGAGTTTTATTAATTGTTATTAGCAAGTTGTTTATTGATTACTACTCCTAGTACATTGCATGATCGAAGACTAGGCCCCTCGAGCCCACTTAAACTTTTTTTGCATCACTTACTAGGATAAGTTGCTCTACATGGATCTACTCATATATACTCAATAGAAAGAGATAAAAATGAAAGAATAAATTGTAATCAATAACGACAATTAATGACTTCATAAAGCAAATTATATTTTATCAAAAATGCTTTCAAAAAATTTTAGACCATCATTTACAACTAAGTTATAAATATGACACGCACATCTTATATGAAAATAATTAGTAAAACATGAAGTTAATCGAACTTTTAAAAGTCTTATAGCATAATCATTAGAAGTAACATTATCTAATGCAATAGTCATAATTTTATCGATTATTCCATAATATTCACAAATTTCATTAATATTTTGTGCAATAAAACTTTCAGTGTGCCTATCATCAATAGTGGTGTGTCATCTAGATTATCAACAGTGGGTGTGCAATAAAACTTTCAGCGTGCCTATCATCAATAGTGAGTGTATCATCAATAATGGGTGTGTCATCTAGATTATCAATAGTGGGTGTGCAATAAAACTTCCAGTGTGCCTATCATCAATATTTTGTGCAATAAAAACTGTCAGCTGATTTTAATTTTCGTTGTGTGCGGCCTCGACTCATATTAGGGGGAATATGAGGCATTCCAGTTTCAGTTTGAGACTGAGACTCAGTCTGAGCATGAGGTGCACTAGTGGGTGTGTCATCTAGATTATCGTCTAAATTAAAGTTTGGTTCATCTACCTCATCATCTAATGGTATATCATTAAAAAAAATAGTTTCATCAATATGAGTGAAATCAATGAAATCATCCGGACTAGGAATAGGATTACTAGAAGAAGTACCCCTACCCTTGTTACCCCTACTAGAAGAAGCACCCTTACCCTTAAACATACCTCTTAATCCTTCCATTTTAATTGGGTAAATAAATAATTAAAGATAATAAAATTAAGTGCAATAATTAAAATTAAGTAACAATAATAATTTAAAGAAGAAACGAAGGTACCAAACGTCGACGTGTAATCGAGGTTGAAAATTAAAACTTTGCTCCATGAATGATCCTCAACTTAGTTGCCAACTTCAATCCCAATTTTTTTAACTTTGATAGAAATGAGCAAAAAATATAATATTTAATAGGTAATGTAGAATTGTAGAGAGATAAATTGAGAGATAAGAGAGATGGTAGGAAGATTTGTGAGAAAAATGAAGAGGAAAATGAGGTATTTATAGTTGAGAAATAGGGTTAAAGTGTAAATTTATTAACTTAGGGGTTAAAAATAAATATTAAGGGGGTAGGGGGGAAAATGGGGTGGGGGGAAAATGGCCCTTATAGCCGTTGCACAACGGCCAAAATCGAAATTTGGCAGTTGTTGCAATGGTTATTTTTGCGAAGGGGGATCGGGTCGGGATGGGGCGGGACAAGGGTCGAGATAGGGCAGGACAAGGGTCGGGATGGGGCAGTTCGGGATGGGCGGGACGATCCCAGGCCCCGTCTCGAGTTCGAACCCCGACACCGACACTGACATTGACAATTTTTTTATGAGGGATTGGGGCTGGGCGGGGCGGGTAGCGGGACAGACCGGGTCGGCCCGATCCCACCCGATCCCGCCCCATTCTGCTACCCGCAAAAAACATTCGGGATGTACAATGTCGGTAGTGGAGTTTGAACGCAGGACGGGACTAGGGCTCATCCCGCCCCCTATCCCAACCTGCCTGGTGTTGTACAATAGGCCAATTTCAATTTTAGCCATTGACAACAACTAATAACGGGCATTCCCCCCCCCCACCCCATAAACTCATACCCCCCCCCCTTAATATTTATTTTTAACCTTAAGTTAGTATATTTACACTTTAACCCTATTTCTCAACTATAAATACTTCATTTTTCTCACAAATCTTCCTACCATCTCTCTAATCTCTCTCTCTCAAGTCTCAACAAGTCTATATTGCACACTAAATATTTATATTTTATTTGCTAATTTCTATCAAAGTTCAAAAATTGGAAGTGAAGTTGATAACTAGCTTGAGGATCGTCGAGCAAAGTTTTAATTTTCAACCTCGATTACACGCCGACGTTTGGTACCTTCGTTCCTTCTTTAAATTATTATTTTTACTTAATTTTAATTATCATACTTAATTCATTAATTTTAATTAATTATTTGCATAATTATAATGGAACGAAATAAACATTTTTCTGGTAGAGCTACTAGGGGTAACAGGGGTAAGAGTGCATCTTCTAGTAATCCTAGTTACGATGATTTCACTCATGTAGATGAAACTGGTCTTTTTAATGTTAATATTAATAAACCATTAGATCATGAGGTATATTTTGTATCTGAACCAGACTTTTATTTAAAAAATGAATTAGAAGATAATTTAGATAACACACCCACTAGTGCACCTCCACTTCAAGCTGAAATTGAAACTGGAATGCCTCATATTCCCCCTAGTATGAGTAGAGGCCAAAAACAACGAAAATTAAAATCACATGCATGAGATTAATTTTATAGAGACATTTCTAATCAACTAGCTATTTGTAAAATTTGTCGTGAAGTTTATAAATTTAAAACTGGAATAGGTCAAAGCGGGACATGAGGTTTAATAAGACACGTGAAAAACTCTCACAAAGCAAGGTATAACCAATACTTGGTTAAAAAAGCGGGTGTGCAAATGCCTTCTAAGTTGGGACAAGGTTCACATGGTGTCCCCGACCAAGTACAAGGTCGAATTAACTCGATGGCGGGGGAGTTATAGGTCCTAAATATGATAAACACAAAGATAGGGAAAATATAGGAAAATTAGTTCATGTGGAGGGTTTACCTTTTTCATTTCCTTTATCTCCTGGTTTTATTCATTACATTTGAGAAATATATAATCCTGCTTTTAACGGTTTTCCTAGATCAACTGTTAGAAGAGAATGTTTTTAAATTTGCACATTAATATCCACAATATTTACGTTATGCATTGTATCATTTTATTGGCAAAGTGGCTATCACTTCTGACATAGGTCGTAGTACTAATGGTAATGATTATTTAATTGTTACATGTCACTGGATAGATCAGAATTGGTCTATGAAAAAACGTATATTAACATATAGATATATTGATGATAGTCACACTGAATCTTTTATTTCAAGGAATATTTATGAAATTAGTGAATATTATGGAATTACTGATAAAATTATGACTATTACTGAAAGCGTTTTTTCAGTTGGAAGGTTTCAACACTCATTGGCGGGAGACAGCTTGAAGATTGCAGTTTTATTCAAAGAGTGGATTAGAGCGGAGCGTAGAAGGTGCGGTCAACCAGAGATCAACGAAGAAAACGACAACAACTACAATGAAATCTTATCCGAGGGAGTAGGAAGCAAGTCGAACAATTTGACCAACAACTTTCAATTCCAATAGAAGATCCTCAAGAGATTGTGAGGAAATTAGAAAAAGTATGGTTGAATATGTAATTTTTTAATGGCAATTTTACTATGTGATTTGAAACTTTTGAACTACGAAACAAAATTTTAATTTTGAAATTGTATTACAAAAAAAATCATATTTTTATTAAATAATATAAGAGGCAAAAAAAGTCTTGGATGTTTTTATTTCACTATCTTGTTCAATTATTTAAGTATTTAAATATATATTTTTTAAAATTATGTGTCTAAAAAAAAGTAAAGTCCCCCCAAATCCCCCGACCCATCCCATCCCGTCCCCCCAAAATCCCATCCCCTCTGCCGGCAGGATGTGGGATGGGACGGGACCTCTTCCCGTCCCCCATATCCCGGCCCACCCTGTCCCGATCCCGACCCCCCACCTCGTCCCCCAAATCCCGTTCCTCCAAATCTCGTTCCGTCTCATCCCGTCCCACTGGTCAGGCTTAGTTGAAAAACTAAGAGTATTTATATTGATTTTGGCCACTCCATTTTTGTTGTAAACTTTTAAAAAAGAAGATTTAAGAACATTAATTACTAACATTATCACTGATTTAAAACTAGGACAAATGGTTAACTTTTAATAAATTTGAGATCATGTGTGTGGGTACGTTCTTTGATCGACTCTTGTAAATAAAAAGACTTTGTGTGCGGTTACGTTCCTAGTCCATGAATACTAGTCACCTTTTTAAGCGAATAGATTGGGCAAATATAGGAAAAAGTTAAAGCGGGTATAATTATCCAAGATTTAATTTTAGTCAAATATTAGTCAGTAAAAGCGACCGTGCTAGAATCACGGGACTCAGGGGTGCCTCATACCTTTTCTCTGGTCAACGAAATTTCTTACCCGGTCTTTTATTTTCGCAGGCCAAACATAAAGAGTCATTTTCTTTTGATTAGAGATTCAATAAGGTGATGTGGAACACCAAAACTCAATTTCAAGTGACGACTCTGTAAAATAAATAATTCCTTTCAAAACTGTCACTTTAAATGAAAAAACTCTTTTAAACTTCATAATCGGAGGGTCTGAAAAAAGGGTGTGACAATCTTAACCTAATTAATCTCATTGTATCTCAAAGAGGTTGTTTCCGTTCTAAATTGGAAGTAAGACAAAATGCCGCCTAGGATTCCAATGTTTTTAGTTATTGTTCTTATTCCTTGACGCCATACTTATTATTATTATTATTATTATTATTATTATTGATATCCAGCTTTCCGGTTTACACGGGATGTGCCTAATGATCAGAGTTTGAGAACACAACAATTGATATCACCAACAAGGTCATATACCAGAAGAGAGCAAATTGCTCCCACCAGGGTTCGAACCCACGCTGCAGGCCTCTAGTTGGATTTTAAATTCTCCTCCTTTCCATCCAGCTATGCCCGGGGGACATACTTATTAATAGTCACAATACTATATTTTGGACAACATAAAAAAAGCAATTTCGTTCTTTAATTATGAGTTTAATCCAAATATTTATTTCATCTTTGGTTAAATGTTTCTCAACATGTAATGAACTATTTATCGAGAAAACAAGTAGAAAAATGAAGGAGAAAAAGAAGATCAACAAATACAAATTTTATCATGTCGTTTTGGAACAAATTAGGGCCTTTAAATTATGATGTTTGAAAAGCTGTGTTTTTTACTTCTCTATATATAATATGGGAAATTTCGATTTAAAATTATAACGGCGAGGATATGACGGAGGGCAAGTTAGATATTTTCTTAAAGTACAAGGACAAATTTAAACATTTTCCCGTAAAAGAATACACACAACATAAGTTAAAGGGAAGTTTCTACAAGAAATGGAAATCAAAAGAAAGGAAAAAAGGAAAAAGTGAAGGAAAAAGTAAAGTACAAATTAACATGCAATTTTTATGTACAAAAAAGGCTAAATATTAAAATAGTAGTAATTAATACTCCTAGTATATATAGTATAAGAAAAGTGGAGCCCGCCCCCTTAGGTGCTATATATCTGCCCACAACTATCTAATAAAGTATGTGAAGTAAGTGAACAATATATGATATTATGAGCCTAAACAATTCAAAAAAGTCATACTAAAAGTGATTTAAGTGGGTGATTTATTAACTAATTACTCCTTTAACTAAGTGGAAGACGTACATTACTAATATTATAATAAGCTTAATCATGATGAAGCACTTGAGCCAAGAAGTTGGAAGAAGCAATTGGTCATGAATCTTTTCCTCCCAATAATTAGCCTTTGAGGTTGGAATATGTATCATCCAATGCATGTCTTTAATTTATTTCCCACTCGGTTTTTATATTTGTTTTGGCCCCAACTATTTTGGATTTTCATATTACAAGACTTACGAAAATTAAAGAAGAAGTGTTGTCTATTAGAATTCTTCTTTTTTACTCCCAGAACTCGATATAACATTCTAATTAAGATGAAATTCTTTTATCCATCTAAATATATGTCGAGAGTATATAACTCTAAAAGCAGTAAATACAAATTATTTCTCTTAGTACTATTGTTGAAGTATTCGGAATCAACTCATTTCTTGTCTGAATTTGGTTTAAAACATTTCATTAACATATGTATCAAAGTTCTTTATATTTAATCTTCTTATTCAAGGTAATATTTGTTTTCACTAAAAACTAATAACATGATCCAACAGTGTGGGATACTAGAATTCAAGACCAATGAATGTTACACATTTCTACCTTTTTGGAAAAGCCATTCCCAATAGTGTAGTGACTATTTTTTTTCTTCTAATAATAGATGCGTCTTGAGAATGAAAAATTTCCTGATAAGAAGTATTATAACCATTGTTTCTTCAGTCTGAGAATCTACATATTATTGCTTGCGACCTAGGCGGTTTGGCTCTGCCGAGCCTGTGGGCGTGATGTTTTAATCTACAGTTATGAACCTTCAAATAACATGAACTTACATTAATCATGTTGAATAAATGAATTTACTAAAAACAAAAAGATATTAATAATAAGGCCCGTCGCCCCCACCATATAGGCCACTTTTTTTTTTTATATCCAGCTTCTCAGCTTACGCCAGACTATTCATTTTTGGTTCCTTAACACTACTATCAGTAAATCGCGGGTTGTGCCTGAATGACCAGGGTTTGAGAACAGATCAATTGATATCACCTACAAGATCCTATCCCAGAAGAGAGCAAATTGCTTCCACCAGGATTCGAACCCACACTGCAGACCTCCAGCTGGATTTTAAGTTCTCCTTCTTTGTCATCCAGCTATACCGACGGGCCACTTATTTTTTATAGTAGGAGTAGAAATTGAGTCCCACTATATTTATTTATTTATTTATTTTTGTTGACGAAGGAACCCGCAGCCGCTACTCTTTCGAGTGCGCACAGGGTAAATCCCGGATTGACGCAATAGCCTGCAAACCACGTCAGCCGATTAACCACACTTGGCAAGCCATGTGTGACAGGCTCAACCAAGAAGGTTTATGCATGGGATCGAACTCGTGATCTTGCGGTCCCGCGCTCTACTACTATACCAATTTGGCTACCTTGCGGGTGAGTCCCACTATATATATATATATAAACAGAGGACCATTATATTTCTGAAACCTAGCCCCTAGATATAGGGGAAGAAAGCAAATACAATTGTGGGAATCTCCGAAAGTAATGCAAATCCACCGGCACAAAACTAATGTATTCTCATAAAATAAGGCCACATTAGGACTATAGGTCTGTCATCCTAGACCTAGTCCAATAAAAGAATAAATATAGGGTTTTGGGTTTGTTGTCTTGATCAGTGGCATAGAACTTTTAGTAAGCGATGTCGGAAATATACAAATCGTAAAAAAAGTACTCTTTCTTTCAAAGTTAAAATTTCAAAATCCGTTATTATATGATTTTGGTATTACTTACAAGTCATGGAAGAAATCTTGTCCCACATATTTAATAAAATCTCTTTTAAGATGAGGTTGAGGGTTCAACTGTCTATGAACTCCAATTTTTCGAAAAGAATAAGTATGCTATTTTTTAGGTATATATAGAGCTTGAGCTGGATTATTCTGACGCTCATGATGGAGAAACGAGCCCATAACGACAGGATAAAGAGAAGGGCCGACACATTAATAAGGCTTCTAAACAAGGGTACATATGATATCGAAATGAGAGGAAAATTGAAAGAAAATAATTCACTTGATTATTTTCATTAATTAAAAGGTATTTATACAAGTTACAAAATAGGAGAATCTTATTCTTAAAATCTTATTCTTAAAATCTTATTCTACCATAATTTTAACTATACAATTATGGTAAGTGTATAATCCTAATTTAGGTAACAAATACACTACAATATATACTAAATATATTTACCATATATACAAGATTACAAGATTGTAATCTGCCCGTGATGGGCCGGTCCACGGCTACCGTGATCGCTTTGTATTCCCGTGATATACACCTCTGTATATCAAGTGTATATCACAGGTATATATACCTTGTTTAACACTCCCCCGCAGTCATAGCGGGCGGTCTTCGAACACTGAGACTGTCCCTAAAATCTTCAAAAAGGACCGCGGGTAGACCCTTTGTAAAGATGTCTGCAACTTGATATCGAGACGGGACATGTCATACGCGAACGTGACCCCGAGCAACCTTTTCACGGACAAAGTGAATGTCCATTTCGATATGCTTAGTGCGTTGGTGCTGAACCGGGTTACCTGAAAGGTAGATGGCACTAAATTATCGCAATATACCAAGGTTGCCTTCTGAATGGGACAATGAAGCTCCAAAAGCAAATTACGTTACCAACATGATTCTGAGACCACATTAGCTACCCCTCGATATTCGGCCTCGGCACTTGAGCTGGATAGTGTTGCTTGACGCTTCGCAGACCAGGAGACTATGTTGTTGCCAAGGAACATACAGTAGCGAGACGTCGACCGTCTGGTGTCTGGACAACCACCCCAACCAACATTTGTGTAGGAAACAAGTGTGGATGGTGAGGAAGGATATAGATGCAAACCATAGTCCAGTGTACCCTGAATATACCTAATGATGCGTTTAATCGCATTCATGTGCTCAATTCGGGGATCATGCATGAATAAACACACCTGCTGGACATCATACATAGTATACGGTCTTGTAAAATTAAGATACTGAAGGGCCTCTGCAAGACTGCGATAGCGGGTCGGGTCTTCGTATGGTGCGCCGATCGCGTCACTAAGCTTGGGCTTTGTATCAACAAGAGTGGAAGTGGACTTACATGATGACATCCCAGCCCTCTCGATGATCTCAGCCGTATACTTTCTTTGAGACAAAAACAAGCCATCTGAATTACGCTTGACTGCAATCCCCAAAAAGTAACTCAAGGGCCCTAAGTCTTTCATAGCAAACTTAGAGCTGAGTCTGGCCATGATAGACTGACGTAAGGCATCGGAAGAGGCAGTCAAAATGATATCATCCACATACAACAGAATGTAGGCCAAGGACGAACCACGACGGTAGATGAATAAGGAATTATCGGACCTGCTGTGAGTGTACCCAATAGTCAAAACATAGTCAGCAAACCTCGTATACCATGCCCGTGGAGACTGCTTAAGCCCATATAAGGACTTCTTCAATAAGCATACATGATGAGGACGGTGAGGATCCTTGAATCCCAACGGCTGATGCATATAGACTGTTTCCTTGAGATCACCATGTAGGAAAACATTCTTTACATCCAACTGATGAATAGGCCATGCCTTTGAGAGAGCCAAGCTAAGCACATTGTGAATGGTAGCCGGCTTGACCACCGGACTAAACGTCTCACCACAATCTATCCCAATCTGCTGAGTCTTACCATTACCCACAAGCTGTGCCTTATGTCTAGCGAATGAACCATCCGAATTTTCCTTATGAGCAAAAATTCACATAGACCTGATAACATTAATACTAGAGGGACGGGGCATCAACTCCCACATCTTATTATCAATAAGAGCATTATATTCATCAGTCATAACAATTTTTCAATTCGGGTCGTTTAAGGCAGACACAGGATTACGGGGCAAGGAGGATTTAGAGACATTCGAATGTAAATTAAAATATCTTTTTGGTGTAAAAATATCCCGTTGACTACGAGTGACTGGCCTAAGACTCGAGGAAGAGGTGGGCGGATTTTGGGAATTTTCTGGGCTCGGAAAGGACTGGTCAGCAGGCAGTGGGCCTGCTGGCCCAATTCTGGAAACAAACCCAGCGGCGGAAACAATGACTGGAACTGGACCAGTTCCAATGTTGGGTTGGACTGGCCCAATCAATGAATCTGGCCCAGTGAGAAGACGGGGCAGCGCTGATCGAGACTGGCCAGTTTGACCAGCGGGCAGTGGGCCCGCTGGAGAATTTTGGGTGCGGGAGATGTCCGAAAAATGTCGAATAATATACGGGGATATATGGTCATCCAAAAAATTATACGAGCTAGGTTCGGGAGTATGAACTTTTGTAAATTGAAATTGGATTTCATAAAAAATGACATAGCGATTAATTATGATTTTCTTGGAGGATAATTCAAAGCATTTGTAACCACGATGATTAGATGGATAACCCAAAAACACACACGGAGTAGACCGAGCCTGAAGTTTATTAATTGTAGTGGATGGAAATAACGGATAACACAAGCACCCAAAAACCCGAAGATGAGAATAAGAAGGGTTCTTATTATATAGGATTTGGAGGGGCGAAGAATATGTCAGACCTTTGGAAGGAATTATGTTAAGGAGATACGTTGCCATTTGAAGAGCATGATGCCAAAAATATGGGGGTACGGAAGCATGAAGTAAGAGAGTGCGGACAATGTTATTTATGGAACGAATTTTGCGTTCGACTTTCCCATTTTGTGAAGATGTATGAGGGCACGAAAAACAAAAATTAATCCCATTATTTGCACAGAACTCCCGAAACACCCTATTGTCATATTCTTTCCCATTATCGCACTGAATATTTTTTATTTCTCTTTTGAATTGTGTTCTAATGAATGCTCTAAATTTTATGAAGGCGGAAAACACTTGGGATTTATTGGCAATTGCAAATGTCCACAAAAATTTAGAATAATCATCCAAAAAAAGAACATAATATCGATGACCCAACGAACTTAGAACCGGAGACGTCCATAGGTCGCTATGAATAATATCAAATGGCATTGAAGTATGAGAATTTGAGTCTATAAATGGCAACTTAACAACTTTTCCTAACGAACAAGATTGACAAAGTGGAGTACGACTCATACCCTTACAAGAAATAAAACTATTTTTATCTAAAACTGATAAAATAGAGGATCCCGGATGACCAATGCGAGCATGCCATAAGTAAGGAGAAATGGCTGGAAAGGATGATGGCAAGGCTTGACTCGATGGACCGACACCGGGCGTGATATGATAAATATCTCCCCTACTATCACACCTCATGAGAGGACTCCCCGTCTTGAAATCCTTCACAGAGAAACCAAAAGGATCAAATTCAACAGAAACAAAACTGTCAGTGGTGAACTTTCGGACAGACACTAAGTTTACAAATAAATTTGGGAGCATGTAAAATATTTTTCAAGATAAGGGGTGGATTGGGGGGAGACAACGTTTTCTGACCATAACCCTGAATTGGAATAGAGTTGTCATTACCAACAATTATACCGCGAGGGTTGTTCAAATTGGAATAAGATGAGAGAGTACCTAAATCGGATGTCATGTGGGTGGTGGCACCGGTATCCATATACCAATTTGGGTCCGGTTGTGTCAACCCTAGTGTGTGCATCGCGACCTCAATATCGGTCTGAGTGGGGCCTGCTGCGTGGTGAGCTTGCGGAGGCCGGGTCCCAAGTATTGCGGGCGGGGCTGCTGCCGCCGCGGGCCGAAAAACCGCCGGAATTGCCGCCGCCATCGGGGCCGAGTGGCGGGGGCCGTCTGGGCTGCTGGAAAGCCCACTGGCCAGTGGTTGCAAACTGTGGTGGAGCTGGGCCGTAGGGCCACTGTCCACTGGTCCAAGCCCACGACCCAGAGGCCCAAGGGTGAGACCAGGGGTTCGATGGCCCACTGGAAACTGGAGGGGGCCCACTGCCACTGCTTTGGCCACCGTGACTGCCGCCTGAACCGCCGCATTTGCCCCTGCGATTTTTATTTTTTTGGCCATTCCTGTTGCCCCCGTGGGATTGGTTTTGGTTCGAATTGTTGCCATAATTTTGATGACTTGGGAAGGAAGTCATCATGACCACGGGACTAGCATTAGTAGCCGCATTTTTAGCCAAACCGGCTTCTTCCAAGGTAAGCATGGATCGGGCTTGATAGAACCTTGGAAGAGGATTACTTTGACGAAGGAGAGTCCCAACGCCACTATAGGCCTCGGATAGGCCAGCGACCATCTGTAAAACAAGACGATCTTCACTAACAGGCGCCTCAACGTTGCGGAGTTGGTCCGCCAATTCCTTCAACCTTTTGCAATATGCTGAAACGTTCGGAAAATTTTCCATGTTGACGTGGGAAAAATCCTGTTCAAGGGTAACAGCTCTGGAATTTTATTATCCTGGAATATGTCACGCAGTCTATCCCATGCGGCCATCGCCGTAGTGTCTGGCTCGATAATCGTCTGGCAATAGGTCGGTGGAGATAGTAGAATATATCCTGGCATCAAGCGTTGTCCATAATTTAGGATCATCCTCGCGTTTAGGCACCTCTGGATCATCAAGAGCCGCGGGGATGATGTGATGGATGACTTGATGCGAACGAGCGTGAATTTTGAACAACTCGGCCCACGTCGCGTATTGGACGTTTTCTATTTAAGAATTAACGGGATATGATTCTTGATGTTAGAAACAACAAGGGCAGGGTGAAACGAGTTCTTTGATGTAGACATACCGAAAGAACAAGAGGTGAAAGAGGGATTAGTAAGAGAGATTTTGAGAGCGGAAGACAAAATTTGGTAAAACCCGAGAGGGGGGGGGGGGGGTCTCGGCCGAGAGGGAGGAACAAAATTTGAGAGAAATTTTTTTATGTGACCTAGACTTTTGATATCATGAAAGAAATAATCCCCTTGATTATTTTCATTAATTGAAATGTATTTATACAAGTTACAAAATAGGAGAATCATATTCCTATTCTATTTCTAAAACCTTATTCTACCATAATTCTAACTATACAATTATGGTAAGTGTATAATCCTAATTTAGATAATAAATACACTACAATATACACCAAATATATTTACCATATATACAAGATTGTAATCTGCTCGTGATGGGCCAGCCCACTGGCTACTGTGACTGCATGTATTCCCGTGATATACACCTCTGTATATCAAGTGTTTATCACAGATATATATATCTTGTTTAACAAAAATAAAGAGCTTTAATTTGTAAGGTATACCACAACTTCATAGATACACGCTAGTTTTGGGTTTGATAATGACGTATCCCAAAAAATAAATCTTTAAAACTTATTGGATCAAAATGGACAATACTTGTCAGCTTAGATTGTCACTAAGTACCTTTATACCCAACTTATGACAGTGAGTCAGTGAAGTCACAAGCTTAGATAAATTTGGTTTACCTAACATGAGCTTGGTTCAATGAGTTAGCAAAGTCACACATGTTTACAGAAACACACACACTAAAGTATATGTATGCAGGTGTCACAGTCTATGGCATGTGCGTTTGTGCAGAAAACGATAAAGAGAGAAAAGGGTGGGCGATATTCCCGCTTGTAGCAAAAACAAAACGTACCAAAAAGGAGGTTAAGAAAAGACCGTTTGCTTTTCTGGATAGTGGTACTGGTATTAGTACATATTTTGAACTATATCCGACTAAGGCTGTCCGTGGGCCGATCCGGCCCGATCCCAATCCCAATCCCAATCCGGCATGTCCCGATATTCGCCCCTCCCCGATCCCCCCAAAAAATTTGGTGTTGAGGTTCGAACTCAGGACGGGATCTGGGCTCGTCCCGTCCGTCCTGATCCCGATCCGACCCTCCCCAACCCGACACCGTCCCGTCCCCTCTCCCTCTGCAAAAATAATCGTTGCAACAACGGCTATAACGGTCATTTTTGGCACCCCAGCCCATAGATCTCCCTATCCCCTTAATATTTATTTTTAACCCTTAAGTTAATATATTTACACTTTAACCCTATTTCTCAATTATAAATACCTCATTTTCCTATTTATTTTTCTCACAAATCTTTTTACCATCTCTCAATTTATCTCTCTACAATTCCACAGTGCCTACTAAATAATATATTTTTTTGCTCATTTATATCAAAGTTCAAAAATTGGGAGTGAAGTTGGCAACTAGCTTGAGGATCATCCATCAAGCAAATTTTCAATTTTAAACCTCGATTACACGTCGACGTTACGTCGGCATTTGATACCTTCATTCCTTCTTTAAATTATTATTGTTATCTAATTTTAATTATCGTACTTAATTTTATTTACTTTAATTATTTATTTACATAATTATAATTGAGCGCCTTGGACGTATGATTAAGAGTAAATGTAACGGTGTTTCTTCTAGTAAGGGTACTTATTCTAGTAATCCTATTCATAGTTCCGATGAGTTGATTGATTTCACTCATATAGATAAAACTGTTTTTTTAATGATATACCATTAGATGATGAGTTATATTTTGCATCTGAACCAGACTTTAATTTTGACGATAATGTAGATGACACACCCACTAGTGCACCTCAACCTCAACCTCAACCTCAACCTCAGACTGAGTCTCAACCTCAAATTGAAACTGGAATGCCTCTTATTCCACCCTAGTATGAGTCGATGCCCCACACAACGAAAATTAAAATAAGCTGCATGAGATTTTTTTGATAGGGACCAAGAGAATCAAGCAGTTAGAAGTAAAATTTGTAAAAATATTTAAAAATTTAAAACCGAAAAAGGTCAAGGTGGGACGGGGGGTTTATTGAGACATGAGACATGTACAACGCGAGCACACAACTATGTGGAATCAATATCAGGCTAAAAAAATTTGTTACTTAATGAATATATGCAAAAACAAACTTATAAGGCCTCTATTAAAAATGTTTAAAAAATTTAAAAAATACTTTTTTCTATTTCTATTATTTATATTATTGGTGTTGTACTAAATCCGACTATTAAAGTAGACGGTTGCAAAACACTTGTTGAAACGATTTATGATTGTATAGAAGGTGCGGTCAACCGGAGATCAACGAAGAAGAAGATTACAACTACAACGAAATCTTGTCTGAGGGAACATGAAACGACGTCGAACAATTTGACCAACAACTTCCAATTACAACCGAAGATCCTCAAGACATTGTGAGGAAATTAGAAAAAGTATGGTTAACTATGTAATTTTTTTTAATTGCAATTTTACTATGTGATTTGCAACTTTTGAACAACACCACAAAGTTGCAATTTTGAAATTGTATTACAAAAAAATTATATTTCTATTAAATAATATAAGAGGCACAAAAACAACCTTGATATATATATATATATATATATATTAAGTGCCAAAAAAAATCAAAATCCCGACCCCGCTCCGTCCCGTCCCCCCAACAAGTCGGGACGGGACATCTGCCTGTTCCACTAATCTCGGCCCGCCTATCCCTCTGGAGACCCGATCCCGACCTTCCATCTGTCCCGCCGGATCTAGTCCCGCCGGGACCCACCCCAGCCCGCTCCACCCCACTGGCCACCCCTATATCCAACTAAAGAAGTTAGAAAGGGATTGTACATTCTAACTTTTTCCCTGCTCAATGTTATATTGAAGTGTGATAAAATTTAAATTCGAGCTGAAAAATTCGCCAAGAGGTAAAATGCTCCCTAACCCTAACAAAGAAGATTCTTTAGCCGACACGACTCGAATCCAAAATTTATGATTAAAAATGAAGTAATATTTATCGCTCTATCACAACTCTTATTGATAAAAGATTGTAGGTTTATTTCAAATTAGAAGAGGCATTAAAGTATACCAAGAGGGGGATTTGCATAAACTTGATATAGACATTGTCCTTTTGTTTAACCATAAATGTCTGAAATTCATTGACCCCGTTTAATTCAGATTTGCGTTACCTAAGATGGGGAACACTCCCTACTAAGAATTTCTATATTTCAAAACTTGAACTCGAGACCTGTAATTGAAGGCGGGAGGAGGTCTCATACGTCTCTCATAAATAGTTAATATCACCCGCATCCAATCTCAAAGTATTAATTTTCTTGAATGAAATTGATCAATCTTGTTGAAAAGATCTTTTACAACATAGTTTATATATACAAATATAATATTATGTGGTAGCTATAAAGTCCTGTCAAGATAATCCATCAAAATTAATCCATTTAATTATATCAGATCTCTTGCAATTGAGCTTTCATATTCAGTGCTAGTTTCGTGGAGAACTTCGATAGCCTAAGGGAGCAGGTATATACATTAAAAAAAAGAAGGTATATATAACCATCCCCACAGCTACGACGATGATAAACTTAGACTTTAAAAATATGATGAATATGTGCTAGTCCTTTTTTCTAAATATATTCTAGAACAAGGGCTACTAGATTCAATCGAAGAAAATATCAAATATGATATCTTATGTTTGAGGGTAGGTTTAAAGTACTCCCTTAGATATAATCATGAGCAGTTTAATTTTGTTTTTTAAGAATATATCTTGTATCCATTAAATATTTAGCAAAATCGATGTGTAAGATTTGATAGGAACCGCGAAAAATATGATTTACACTTCTTACAATTTCTGCTAAATTATCACTTTTAACAAACTTAAAAGACTAAAATTATTTAAGAGTATATTTAAAGGCCTACTCTGACCCTAATCCAAACATAAAGAACTATTCTTAACATTTTTCATATTTAACCCCATGAAATAGCCATCAAGTATACATTACCTTACCCGCAAGGGTAGCCAAGTTGGTGTAGCAGTAGAGCGCGGGACCGCAAGGTCACGAGTTCGATCCCCTGCATAAACCTTCTTGGTTGAGCCTGTCACACATGGCTTGCCAAGTGTGGTTAATCGGCATACGTGGTTTGCAGGCTATTGCGTCAGTCCAGGGTTTACCCTGTGCGCACTCGAAAGAGTAACGGCTGCGGATTCCTTCGTAAAAAAAAAAGTATACATTACCTTTAAAAGTTCCCATTTATTCTTTGGTAGGACCATACATAACCATTTATGCTTAATTAGGAGACAAGGTTAATCAATAATCACACTGAAAGATTTGCAACTTGTCTTGCGGTAATACTCCTATTGAGTATATTGGAGTTGGCTTTTCATTTATTTTGTAATATTCAGAGTACAAGTCTGTTGGGATACAATTGTTGCAGGAAACGGAAAGTAAGTAACTATTACAATGGTAAGAAAGGATAAACTAAATATTACAATAAAATGGAAATCAAGAACTTAACAAATTGCTTGTGTGATTTGTTGAGTCGAGTGATGACACTCTTTCTTTAAAACAAGATTGCCCCGTATATCTCCTTTTACGTTGTCAGGCAATAGTCTCCCAAGATACAACATCAACTTAACAATTGAGCAAAGGAAACTCAAGTGTTACTCTTGAAGAACTTTGAGTATAGTAACTTTGTTAGAGAGGAAGAAGATGAATTCATAAAATTCTGGAGTATTTTCTAAGTGTTGTAAAGTGTTCTTCAATTGAGCCAAAGGCCTCAATTTGTAGTGTAAGGAGAAGACCCCTCAACTAGCCAACTAATGACCTTCAATAGCCATGTAATGACACTTAATAGAGGGGTTACATTCAACCAAATAATGGCTGAATTCATGTGCCAAGTAATGGCGAATCAATGTTCCAAAATCATCCCAAAGGTCAGAACTTTCCAACTTCCCGTCGCGGCATTCTGCCTCTGAAGCGTCGCGGCTCTGTGAATTAGCGCCGCGGCTCCAGTGACTGGCCAACCAATTAGCGTCGCGACTCCGACTCGTTTCATCTTACACTTCATACACTTCTTCCTTCGTTTACCAACGTGGAATACTTTGTTATTTGGCCAATAACCGTCCATCATTCTATGTCTCAAACGTATTACATACGTACCAATATCTCTTTCACTAATGAAATTTGCGATACTTGGCACTACGTGTGCACGTGTGTGGAAACGACGTTTCCGGCGTGCGGGGTCCCAATTGTTTGTGTCATAAATAATGGAATATACTTAATTCCACATTTAGTAAATTTCCAAGAAAGTCTAAATCAATGTGATATGATGGTCATGAGTGTGTAAGAGTAAGAAAAATTAAAGTCTTTCTTCGAGTCCCTTTAGAGTAAGTTTTATTAAGATCAGAGTTGCCAATTTAATCATTTGTTTTGTTTAATTGCCAACTTTTAGCCTAATTATCGCTAGGATTTGACATCTTTGAATTTATATGTCTACACTTTATCTTTTTTTTTTTTTTATATCCAGCTTCCCGGCTTACACCAGACTATTCCTGGAGATAGTAGTCCCGGTCCCTCAGCACTATTATCAGTAAATCACGGGATGTGCTTGAATGGCCAGGGTTTGAGAACAGAGCAACTGCTATCACCTACAAGGTCCTACCCCAGAGCAAATTGCTTCCATCAGGATTCAACCCACGTTGCAGGGCTCCAGCTGGATTTTAAGTTCCCCTCCTTTGTCATCCAACTATGCCCCGGAGGACTGATCTACACTTTATTTAATTGCATGACAAACACTTTTTTCCTATCAAAGCCTTTAAAACTCATCATCATGAAATTTTTTAAAGGCGTGTCAAATGGCTGAATTGAGCTACATTTAAGTAAGTCAAAATGAATCGAGTCAATAAACAGATTGGATCATAACTTGTTCACTGTTTGACTACAACGGGTACTTAAGATTCGGGAGATTCAGAATTTTAACTTGATAAGTTTGATCTTCAAAATTCTTAGCACTGACTTCGTTGCACTTTTAGAAATTATGGGCTAAAATTAATTATTTTCAACTTTTAGTCGTAACTGTTGTTAATGGTGGTAGCTACTGAACTTATATATATGTCACGTTATGGCATGGTAACATTTCACAGTTTAATGAATCTTTCACTTATAAATTGATCAGAATTTTGAATTGATTCATAGGATCTTAACAAGAGAATTTCTATCAAAAAAGGGCAGCCCGATGTACTAAGCTCCCGCTATGCACGGGGCTCGGAGAAGGGCCGGACCACAAGGGTCTATTGTACGCAGTCTTACTTCACATTTTTGCAAGAGGCTGTTTCCACGGCTTGAACCCATGACCTCCTGGTCACATGACAAAATTTCTATCAATAATAAAAAAACTAATAATAAAAGTCATATGATCTTATTAATAAAATTTCTATTTATCCGTGATCTAGGCATAGATAGCAATTCGTTCTAGAATTCTTTTCATTACCTCTCGTGGGATATATGTATACAACCTCCCTACCTCTCAAGGTAGGGGTAAGGTCTGCGTACAACTTACCTTCTCAGACCTCACTTATGGGATTACACTGAGTATATATATTGTTGCTGTTGAGTGGGATATATGTATGTATTGTCAGTTTGCTCATAAAAGCTCCAATGCCGATTTTTTATCTCTAGAATGGTCCCCTAGATTATGAAAAAGAAATGTAACAAAAACATACATAGATATTATACGACATATACATGGTCATGAAGTAAGACATTGCATGTAGATAAGACAACAAGATTAAAAATTATAACTCGTGTCCATTGTCTTTTTCAATCTAGGTTTTTAGTTCTTACAAACGAATTTAGGAATTTGGTCAATGTAGGAATTGGTACATAGTGATTAGTGAATAATAAGATGAGGATAGTTACATATAAAGTTTAATATAGTAGTTCTTGTTGGAAATTTGTCTTTGGCGAGAGTTGCGACTGACCAACTTTAACGGCTTAAACACTAGTGTTACGTATGTTGGAGAATCCAGTTCTTCACACATGCATGATCTACTAAGTATGTAGATAACCGTAGGGCCAAGAATCGTCAAATTTCATTGAGAAATGAAAGAGATATTGGTCCACGAAGTGAGGTGTTTGAAGCATGGAAAGTGTGGTGTTGTGTTCAATTCTCCCTCATCGGTAGAGAAAGAAAGAATTGTTGTATATATAAGACTCAAAATTGGTTTGGGGTTTGGGACCCCAAGGGGTATCCCATGTGTTTAAAGGAGGGAGGACCTAGATGTGCTTCGGTTCGAGGAAAGCCCACACACGCGCCGCCGCCGCCCGTCCGGGTTCTCGCCCGTCCGGTTCCGAGTTCCGGGTCCACGGGTCCTGGGCTGTGGGTCTTCTGATATTATCTTTTTGGGCCAGAGAACTTTGTCGGAAGTACGGTTTGATCCCGAGTTTCATATGTACGCTTTGAACCGAGAATTCTTTCATATGTACGAGTTTGGTCCCCGAAGTTTCCGAAAAGTCGAATTTGGACAGTCAAAGCAGAAACGCTAAACACTCAATTCAGCCATTTATTTTGGCTGAATTACTCCACCCATAATGGCCAATCCGTTGGTGTCTTCCACCATTTATTTTGGTGGCTTTACTACCTCCATAATGGCTGTTATGGAGGCAGTTAAACAGCTCCTCCCTCACCTATATAAACACCCCTTGCACCATTGTTGAGACACACTTACAATACACGAAAATACACAAGCAAAACAATTTCTTCCTACAACTTCCTTGCATCATTTCATTGCTCAATATTCTTCACGGTAGCTCTTGAGTTTCCTTTGCTCAAGTGTTCTATTGTTGTTTTATCTTGGGAGATAAATTGTTCATGACGTATAAATGATACATACGGGGCAATATTGTCTTAAAGACAGAGTGTCACACTCGACTCAGCAAAAACAGTTTTCAGTTTTCTCTTCGTCAACAATTGTAATTTCATTTTTCGTTGTTGAATTATATTTTTAATTCTTGTACGTTTGAGCAGTTATTTATAATTTTCGTTTCCTGCCCCTTGTAACCAACAGTTCTAGCTATACAATGTGTTAATAGAAACTTCATTAAAAAAGTTTAAATGATAAATTTTTTAATTCAGTTTATAGATCGATGTGATAGAATTGTGAATCCAATTCATAAATTCAATCCTTTAAAAAGCCATCGTATCACTGTTTGTTTAGCGTGTGTGGTTCCTCCTGTCTTTAGAGATGTGAAATTTTGGACGTGACGTATTGGTGTTGTGTGCTCCTTTTCCCGCCAACCATGTCACTCACCTTTACATTTCGTATTAGTAATTTATTTGATCAAATTATTGAAAAGTTAAAAAGTTTTTGAATTTTTTTTCTCCAGAAGCATTCTTAAAACCTTATTTAAGTATAAATTATTACTCTAATATTGATATAAGTGTTTCTAAGATTAATAGCCAAACACAAACTACAAATCCACGAAAGTATTTTTTCAAAAAATACTTTTAATTAACAAGAAAAATTACATTGACAACCTCTTAATTTGCTAGGGAATTTCATTTAGATATTGGAACTACATGTTTCAATTAGTCACCAACTGAGCATTTGAACACATGATAAAATACTCATATTAGACGCTTTCGACTCAGGTTTTTAGATTTTTTTGCGCATATTCTCAAGCACCTATTACGTAAATAGGTTAACTACATAAATGTTCGTCATCTTTTTATTATACTCATCAGCCTCAATTGGAATGTTAAATTCGAGGTTTACGGCTTATTGAGGCTAACACCAATAATGAAATGAGGTGACATATTCTGAGTGGTTAAATTATCTACGTAATGATGTTTGTGAACACGAGTAGAAACTTCTCTAAAATTTAAGTAAAAATATTTAATAACAATACTTTATCATGTATTCAAGTGATCAACTGAAACATATCGTAATTAAATATCTAAATGAAATTTACCGATAATTTTAACGGGTTAATGATGTTTTCAATACTCAAATTTGAACTCCTAAAAGGAAGGTGGAGTAGACTCGCTGAGGAGGCAAGTGAGTACAGCTTTTCCTTAGCTACAAATAGGCACTAATACTTGTTATTTCATAGGGCCCATTTTTTCTGGGCTTACCCGTTTGAGAGTGTGATTTGGCCCACATGGAGCCCACAGAAGAAAGAGTCTTTAGTTAGTGGGACCATTTAACGTTTCTTTTCGTGTAGGCCCATCCCATGGAATCCTGCGAGGGTCTTTGCCTTTCAAATAGCAATCACCAATGGAGCCAAAATAGTCAGCTTTTAACTCTCTTTCTTTCATATCTCACTCTTGATTTCCCCTCTTTTGAAGCTAACTTTCAAAAAAAAAAAAAAAACTTGAGCGACTTTATTTTTTTTGTTAACGAAGGACCCGCAGTCGCTATTTTCTCGAGTGCGCACAGGGTAAATTCCGGACTGACGCAATAGCCTACAAACCACGTCAGCCGATTAACCACACTTGGCAAGCCATGTGTGATGTGACTCAACCAAGAAGATTTATGCAGGGGATCGAACTCGTGACATTGCGGCCCCGCGCTCTACTGCTACAC
The DNA here is from genome assembly GCA_034509755.1 of Anisodus tanguticus. Classification (NCBI taxonomy): domain Eukaryota; kingdom Viridiplantae; phylum Streptophyta; class Magnoliopsida; order Solanales; family Solanaceae; genus Anisodus; species Anisodus tanguticus. The sequence goes on from CM067545.1 coordinate 49,983,457, forward strand.
CAACTTGGCTACCCTTGCGGGTTAGAGACTTTATTTTTGTTGAGTCGAGTGACATGGAATTTCAAATTTAAGAAAAGAAATAATACGAGTTGAGAAAAAATTGCACTCAATCAACATAGTTTTCACGTATTCCATTGTAATCGCCTCTTTTCTCGTCTATTTTGATCAAACCTTTCTTGCCCTTTCTTTTCTCTTATGCAATGATTTGTTTTGCTTAAGCCGTCTTTGCTTAATGTATGTAGGTGGATGGGGCTTTTCCTCCACGGCCATTAGCCTATCCAATATTCGATTTAGAAAGAATTCTTTTGCTGATTTACACTCGTTGTATAAAGCTTTTGTTGTCATGGGTGGGGAGTTGAACTGAAATCTCTCGCTAAGAATGGAGACCTACTTATCATTCTATCATAATTTTAAGTGATAAAATACTTTTTATTTTAAAAAGTTATAATTACATGGATTGACTAAATTGAGAGGGGGGATGCAAAACTTAAATGGTGGTGATATAATCTAATGGTCTCTGAAAGAAATAACCATCTTGATTATTTTTATTAATAATGATAGGTACATATACAAATATATAATTTCTAAATATAGAAAATAATTCTACCTTTTCGTACTCTAATTCTAATACATTTTTCTAATACAAGAATAATACCATAATTACAATTATACATGAATTACAATTTGTGGAGTTCAAATTGGACCATGATATACACGTGTATATCGGTCTTTTACACCCCCGTAATCATAGCGGGCGGTTGACATACGCTGAGGTTGACATACGCTGAGACTGTCCCTAAAATCTTCAAATAGAACAAGGAAATACCCTTAGTAAATATGTCTGCAATCGGGTATCACGAAGGAACACGGAGAACGCGTACTTGTCCACGAGCTACCTTTTGTCGAACAAAGTGTATGTCCATCTTGATATGTTTAGTGCGCTGATATTGGACCGGATTTTCAGATAGATAGACTGCACTCACATTATCACAATAAACCAATGTAGCTTTCTGAATAGGAAAATGTAGCTCTAATAGAGGATTACGTAGCCAACATGACTCAGACACCACATTGGCTACCCATCGATACTCGGCCTTCGCACTGGATCGTGATAAAGTAGTCTGGTGTATAACCGACCAAGAGACCAAGTTATCCCTAAGGAACATACAATAACCATATGTCGAACGTCTGGTATCCGGACAGTCACCCCAATCAGCATCTGTATATGACACAAGAGTAGAGACAGAGTACGAATATAAATGAAATTCAAAATCAAGTGTGCCCTGTATGTATCGTATAATGCGTTTGAGCGCATAAATGTGCTCAATCCGCGGATCATGCATAAATAAACACTCCTGCTGTACTACATAAGTAATATTTGGTCTCGTGAAAGTCAGATCCTGAAGAGCCCATGCAAAACTACGATAATGGGTGGAATCCTCGTATGGTGTGCTAGACGTAGCACACAACTTCGGTTTTGTATCAACCGGAGTAGAAGTAGGCTTACAAGATGACATGCCAGCTCTCTCAATAATCTCTGCCGCATACTTTTTCTGTGATAAAAATAGACCACATGTATGACGAGTGAGAACTATGTCAAAAAAAATAGCTCAAGGGCCCTAAGTCTTTCATAGCAAATTCAGAACTGAGAAGGGACATGATAGATTTGCGTAGAATATCTTATGAGACAGTCAATATAATATCATCAACATATAACAGAATGTATGCCAGAGAAGTACCACGCCGATAGATGAACAAAGAATTATCAGACCTGCAGTGAGAAAATCCAATTGTGGACACATAATCTGCAAACCTTTTATACCAAATCCGTGGGGCCTGTTTAAGTCCATACAAGGACTTCTTCAACAAACAAACATGATGAGGATAATTGGGGTCCCTAAAACCCAAGGGCTAATGCATATATATTATCTCATTAAGATCACCGTGTAAAAAAGCATTTTTCACATCCAGCTGGTGAATGGGCTATGCTTTCGAGAGAGCTAGACTAAGCACAATGCGAATGGTAGCCGGTTTGACCACCGGACTAAATGTCTCTCCACAATCCACGCCAACCTGTTGTGTTTTACCATCGCCTACAAGACGGGTCTTATGCCTCTCAAAAGAACCGTCAAAATTTTCTTTATGAGTAAAAATCCACATAGACCGAATAATATTAACACCAGGTGGACGGGGCACCAACTCCCACGTCTTATTTTTAATAAGAGCATTATATTTGTCATCCATGGCCAATTTCCAATCCAGGTCATGAAGGGCAGACACTGGTTACGTGGTAGGGGTGATTTAGTGACATTAGAATTTAGATTAAAATGTCGTTTAGGTTTAAAAATACCACGTTGGCTATGAGTGACGGACCCTTGACTCGAGATGGTTGGGGATGGGTTTTGGGGTGGTGGCTGAATTATTTCGGACTGGCCAGTAGGCAGTGGGACTGTTGGTGGATCCGGATAACTGGGGGGTTGGTCCCACTGATGGAGAATATACGGTGAAATCCCATCATCCAAAAAATTATACGAACTAGACACGGAACTACACAATTTAGCAAACGGAAATTGAGACTCATCAAAAATAACATGACGACTAATTATAATTTTGGTAGAGGATAATTCATAACATTTGTAACCACAATGATTAGATGAATAACCCAAAAACACACAAGCGGTAGAGCGGGCTTGAAGTTTGTTAATTGTAGTAGATGGAAAAAGTGGATAGCATAAACATCCAAACACCCTAAGATGAGAATACGAAGGATCTTTATTGTAAATAATTTTAAGTGGGGATTGATATGCTAAGCCTTTATGAGAGAGGATGTTAAGAAGATAAGTAGTCATTTGTAATGCATGATCCCAAAAAGAAGGTGGTAAGGACACATGGGCTAGCAAAGTACAAACAATATTATTTATAGAATGAATTTTTCTCCCGGCCTTCCCATTTTGTGAGGACGTATGTGGACATGAAAACCGAAAAGATATGCCATTAGTGTCACAAAACTCTCGAAACGGCCCATTATCATATTCCTTGCCATTATCACATTGAATATTTTTAATTTTCCGTTCGAATTGGGTATGGAAGAATGCTCTAAATTTTAAGAATGTGGAAAAGACTTGAGACTTTTTAGATAAAGGAAAGGTCCAAAAAAATTAGAATAATCATCCAATAATAAGACATAACAACGATGACCCAAAGAACTTAAAACGGGAGATGTCCATAAATCACTATGAGTAATGTCAAAAGGCATCAAAGTACGAGAAGTGGAGGCTACAAACGGTAATCTAACACGTTTCCCTAATAGACAAGAAGGACAAAGTGGAGTACTACGCGCACCCTTACAAACAATAAAATTATTTTTATGCAGAGAAAAAATAATAGATGATCCCGGATGACCCAAACGTGCATGCCACAATGAAGGAGCAAGAACGGCAAAGGTAGACGGTGTGGCTTGACTCGTGAAAATGGTGGTGATTGGATAAAGCTCCCCCTACTATTGCATCTCATTAGAGGTATCCCCGTCTTGAAATCATTCACAGAAAATCCAAACGGATCAAAATTAACAGAGACTCAATTATAAGTGGTGAATTTTCGGACAGACACCAAATTTTTAGTTTAGGGGCATGGAGAACATTTTTCAAGACTAGAGGTGGATGTGGGGGAGACAAATTCGTATGACCATAACCGCGAATTGGAATTGAGTTGTCATTACCAACGATAATGGCACAATTTTTGCTCAAATTGAAATAAGACGAGAGATTACCTTGTGCGGACGTCATATAATAAGTGGCTCCGGTGTCCATGTACCAATTTGCGTCCAGGAGATTTAATCCAAGTGTATGCATTGCGGCCTCAATATCCGTAGGTGTCGGGACCGGAGTTGGGCCCGCAGTATTGAACGCCTGCTGAGACCGAGACCCAAGCAGGCTTGCCTGCTGCCTCGGCCCAGCACTAGATCGTGATGCATTATTCTGGACCGGGAAACTGGGCCTGGATGCTGACTGGAATTGGGCCCAGTTTCCAAGATATGGCATCGGTGGAAAGTAAGGGTTGGGCCACTGGCCCAGTCCCATGGCCAAGAGGCCTAAGGCTGCGGTCTGTTGGCCTGCGATCCACTATTCCGAGCACCACTGCTGCCGCCGCCACTGTTTCGTCCACCACCACCGTCGTCGTTACCACCGCGACTGCCACTGGGGTTCTTGCTATTATTTTTCTGATTTTGACCCTTTTTGCCGCCACCGTTGGTATGTAATAACCCCCCGTAGAGACTGGTACGATGAAATTCAACATTTTATTCCTTCGGGTTTGATTGTGCCGTAGCTCTATAATTCGGATGTTGTTTATCGTTGGATGAACTGCTGATATTGATCCAAAAAAAATACGGTAGGTACAGCTAGGTTTTTTAGCATCTTTTATTTTAGTAAATAAAGTAAATAAAATGAATCGAAACTTTTTAGTATTCGGAATGCTCTTATGTGTAGGATTCAGTGCTAGTTTGATGTCAACCTTCAGGAGTAATTCATCTTTTGGCCCGAAATTTTGGAGAATGAGTGAGGCCGTCAGACGTGGCCATCATCATGACGGAATTTGTGCATCTTGACTTGCATGTATTTCGAGCTTCCTCTAGAGAACCCAATGCTTTGACATCAAAGTATGTGCACGAACTCTTACAACAAAACAATAACGGTGATTCCTATTTGAGGAAAACGATTGCTAACAATAACAGTCAGATTTCTCCATTTAAATAGTGTCATTAGATCTTTACAAATTAAATTCATTCTAACTACTATGTCATATACCTAGCAGCAGCATGTACAACGTCAAATCCTCCTGTAAGATTCAAATTCTCATTAACAATGGCCAGTTGAAGCTTGCAGTTCAGTTAATTAGAAACAATTCATGACCAAAGTAGGACAGAATATTAAATCAACCGAGCCGTAGTATATAACAAAGACATTTGCTTACCCAAGTAAACTTGTTTTCCGCAATTCCTGCATAATATTATATCATAGAAACTACAGTTAGTTCCTAGCTATAACGTCGTACATTTATCCGCATTTGATCGGCACGATGCAATTGAAATTTTTTAATTTGGAATTATATGCAGCCCATTAAGTTCAATTTTGTTCTAACTACTGAATAGGTGAAGCCTGGTTCCACGATAGAGATAAATGTTGTTGATAGAGTGTTAAAAAGAAGGGCACTCGATTTCCTAAAAATCACTATGAATGTTTAGAATTTCACCTGACATTTAATTCGATGGAAGTACATAAACTTGTAAAGATTGTAATTGCTCAAAACTTGAGGGAACAGAGTCAACCAGATTGAGCTAGAACCAAAGTTTACATTCAATAATTACATCCATATATTGCCTGATCAATGGAAAGTTTCCACAAAATTGAAAAAAACATGAGTTACCAATCAAATATTCAAAGAAAGTTGAAGCAAATTTTGTGGGAATTTTAACAAACCTTAGACACGCTCTTATTAATCCATATACTTACATTGTAAAGTCGCCATATATTCAATTTAGAATTTAATTCACAAACCTTAATTATACATGGTGATGTTATGTCACAATTATCCTGTTCTTTGCGCTAACGATCGAAAACTGATTAACCGTTAAGAAAATTGTTGTGTATGATATTATATAATTTTTTATTCATCGTAGTGATCTTGTATGGTAAAAGATAAGTTGTATTATGGAAATATACTAATCATATGTGAATCTATATTAATAAGTTGAAATTTAAGTTTCTCGGTACGAAATGATGACTATATAAGCTACATTTATGCTTTGTTTCAGCGGCAACATCCGGAAAGGTAGATACACATCATAGTGCATTAAATTAAACTGAAAGGTAGAAACCCGGGAATTTGAAAAGATAAGAGGATGACTTTTAGTTAAAGAAAGAAGTCTGAGAAGTGTTCCCGGGCATAGCTGGATGGCAAAGGAGGGGAACTTAAAATTCAGCTTGATGCTTGCAGCGTGGGTTTGAATCCTGGTGGGAGCAATTTGCTCTCTTCTGGGGTAGGATCTTGTAGGTGATATCAGTTGCTCTGTTCTAAAACGCTGGTCATTCAGGCACATCCCGCGATTTACTGATAGTAGTGCTGAGGGACCGGGACTACTTTCTCCATGAATAGTCTGGCGTAAGCCAGGAACCTGGATATAAAAAAAAAAGTCTGAGAAGTTGCATACCTGTGCCGGAGTTATTTTCTGCGCCTCCCAGGATAATTCTCGCAAAACTTCAAATCTATTGGGGAGAACAAATTTTCCAATAGTGAAAATAATTATTCTCGTGAAACTTCAGGCATATTGGAAGGAACATGTTTTCCAACAACGTACATTCTTAAATATTATCACTCGGAATTAGAAGAGAATTCCTGGAAAATGTTAATGTGATACGGAGAGTTAATTTTAATTTATCCGTGATATGAGAATTAAAGAGTCGGGGTTTAGTACAACATAGTATTGTGAGAAAATCTCCGAGGGAATAGTAGTTAAGTGGCCGAGACACCGATACAACAAAAGTAAAATAACGTCCCTGCAAACCAAAAGCTTTCTAGCAACAAAGCTTTGGTGGCATGGGAACAACTCTGTTTACCAAGCTGTGGTATGAATCTTCCACATGTTCAGAGTCAGACTTGGAACAAATCAGCTATTTGTAAGCTCATGTGGAGTTTATGTTGAGTTTATGTTGTAAGAAGGACAAACTTTGGGTCCAATGGGTACACACTTACTATGGGACTGTGATGCCAAAACAGGCATCTTGGATGCTTAGAAAGATTTTCAAATCTACAACTACTCCTGAAAGAAATAATCCCCTTAATTATTTTTATTAATTGAATGACTATATATACAAGTTACATATTTTCATAATAGGAGAATCCTATTCCTATTCTATTTCTAAAACCTTATTCTACCATAATTATAACTATACAATTATGGTAAGTGTATAACACTAATTAAGGTAACATTTACACTACAATATACTACAAATATATATACCATATATACAAGATTGTATTGTCCTCAATCTGTCCGAGAATGGGCCACTGCCGAGAGCCCATTGCTGGGCCACTGCCGAGAGCGCACTGCTGGGCCATCCAGTCCACTGCTTTGCCTGTGATATACACTGCTATATATTGGGTGTATATCACAGGTATATTGCTCTGTTTAACACACCCCCGCAGTCATAGCGGACGGTTTTCGAACGCTGAGACTGTCCCTAAAATCTTCAAAGAGAACCGCTGGTAGACCCTTTGTAAAGATGTCTGCAATTTGATAACGAGACGGGACATGGCATACGCGAACGTGACCCTTTGCAACCTTTTCACGGACAAAGTGAATGTCCATTTCGATATGCTTGGTGCGTTGGTGTTGAACTGGGTTACCTAAAAGGTAGATGGCACTAATGTTATCGCAATATACCAAGGTTGCCTTCTGAATGGGACAATGAAGCTCCAAAAGAAAATTACGTAGCCAACATGATTCGGAGACCACATTCGCTACCCCTCTATATTCTGCCTCTGCACTTGAGCGTGATAGAGTTGCCTGACGCTTTGCCGACCAGGAGACCAAGTTGTTTCCAAGGAACATACAGTAGCCAGAAGTCGACCGTCTGGTGTCGGGACAACCACCCCAATCAGCATCCGTGTAAGAGACAAGTGTGGATGTAGATGAAGGATACAAGTGCAACCCATAGTCCAGTGTCCCCTGAATATACCGAATAATTCGTTTGATTGTATTCATGTGCTAAACTCTAGGATCATGCATGAATAAACACACCTGCTGAACCGCATACGTAATATCCGATCTGGTAAAGGTAAGATACTTGAGGGCCCCTGCAAGATTGCGATAGCGGGTCGGGTCCTCGTATGGTGCACCTGCTGCGGCACTCAACTTGGGGTTTGCATCAACTGGCGTGGAAGTGGACTTACAGGATGACATCTCAACCCTCTCTATGATCTCAGCAGCATACTTCTGTTGAGACAAAAACTAGCCACCTGAATGACGCTTGACGGCAATCCCCAAAAAATAACTCAAAGGCCCTAAGTCTTTCATAGCAAACTCAAAACTGAGCATGGTCATGATAGACTGGCGCAAGGCATCGGAAGAGGCAGTCAAGATGATATCATCCACATACAACAGAATGTAGGCCAAGGACGAACCAATGCGGTAGATGAACAAGGAATTATCTGACCTGCTGTGAGTGAACCCAATAGTTGAAACGAAGTCAGCAAATCTCGTATACGCAGGCCCGTGGTGACTGCTTAAGCCCATATAAGGACTTTTTCAATAAACAGACATGATGCGGACAGTTAGGATCCCTGAAACCCAACGGCTGATGCATATAGACTGTTTCTTTGAGGTCACCATGTAGGAAGGCATTCTTGACATCCAACTGATGAATAGGCCAAGTCTTTGAAAGAGCCAAGCTAAGCACCGTGCAAATAGTAGCCGGCTTGACCACCGGACTAAACGTCTCACCACAATCTATCCCAACCTGCTTAGTCTTACCATCACCCACAAGTCACGCCTTATGTTTAGCAAATGACCCATCTGAATTCTCCTTATGAGCAAAACTCCACATAGGCCTAATAACATTAATACCATATGGACGGGGCACCAACTCCCACGTCTTATTATCAATAAGAGCATTATATTCATCAGTCATAGCAATTTTTCAATTAGGGTCATTTAATGCGGACACAGGATTGCGGGGCAAGGGGGATTTAGAGACATCAGAATGTAAATTAAAATGTATTTTAGGTGTAAAAATACCCCGCTGACTACGAGTGACCGGTCTATGACTCGTGGAAGAATTGAGAAAATTTTGGGAATTTTCTAGGCTCGGGATGGGCTGGCCAGCAGGCAGTGGGCCTGCTGGCCCAAATCGGAAAAACGACTTATCAACTGGACCAGTTCCAAAATTGGGCTGGACTGGCCCAATTGCTGGGACTGATCCAGTCATTGGAACTGCTGGCGGTATTGTGGGTCCACCGGGCAGTGGGCCCGCTGGAGGATTTTGGGTGCGGGATATGTCCGAAAAATTCTGAATAATATACGGGGATATTTGGTCATCCAAAAAATTATACGACTTAGGCTCGGGAGTATGAACTTTTGTAAAAGGGAATTGGGTTTCATCAAAAATGACATGGCGATTAATTATGATTTTCTTGGAGGATAAATCAAAACACTTATAACCACGATGATTCGACGGATAACCCAAAAATACACATGGGGTAGACCGAGCCTGAAGTTTGTTAATTGTGGTGGATGGGAATAATGGATAACACAAGCACCCAAAAATCCGAAGATGAGAATAAGAAGGGCTCTTATTATATAGGATTTTGAGGGGGGAAGAATATGTCAGACCTTTAGAAGGAATTATGTTAAGGAGATATGTGGCCATTTGTAGAGCATGATGCCAAAAATATGGAGGTAGGGAGGTATGGAGGCATGAATTAAGAGAGTTCGGACAATGTTATTTATGGAACGAATTTTGCGTTCGGCTTTCCCATTTTGTGAAGATGTATGAGGACACGAAAAATGAAAATTGATCCCATTATTAGCACAGAATTCCCGAAACTCCCTATTGTCATACTCTTTCCCATTATCACATTGAATATTTTTTATTTCTCTTTCGAATTGAGTACGAATGAACGCTCTAAATTTGATGAAGACGAAAAACACTTGTGATTTATTCGCAATTGGAAACGTCCACAAAAATCTCGAATAATCATCTATAAAGAGAACATAGTATCGATGACCCAATGAACTAAGAACAAGAGACGTCCATAAGTCGCTATGAATAATATCAAATGGCATTGAAGTATGAGAATTGGAGTCTACAAATGGCAACTTAACAATTTTCCCTAATGAACAAGACTGACAAAGTGGAGTACGACTCGTACCCTTACAAGATATAAAGTTATTTTTATCTAAAACTGATAAAATAGAAGATCCCAGATGATCCAGACGAGCATGCCGCATGGAAGGAGAGATGGCTGCAAAAGCTGATGGCAAGGCTTGACTCGATGGACTGAAACCAGGCATGATAGGATACAGATCCCCCCTACTATCACACCTCATGAGATGACTCCCCGTCTTGAAATCCTTTACAGAGAAACCAAAGGCATCAAATTCAACGGAAACAAAATTGTTAGTAGTGAACTTTCGGACAGACACTAAATTTTTAATTAATTTAGGAGCATGTAAAGTATTTTTCAAGAGAAGGGGTGGATTGGGAGGAGACAACGTTTTCTGACCATACCCTAGAATTGGAATAGAACTGCCATTACCAACAATTATCCCCCGAGGGGTGCTCAAATTGGAATAAGATGAGAGAGTACCTGATTTGGAAGTCTTGTGAGTAGTGGCACCGGTGTCCATATACCAATATGGGTCCGGTTGAGTTAACCCCAATGTGTGCATCGCGGCCTTGATATCGGTTTGAGTGAGGCCTGCTGCATGATGGGCTTGCGGAGGTCGGGGCCCAAGAATTCCTGTCCGCGCTGCTGCTGGGCCGCCCCTGCTGCTGGGCCACTGGCCAGTGGGCCTCCACTGCTGGGTATTGGGCCTGAACCGTTGGCCAGCCCACTGGCCACTGGAATTGGCTGCTGGATTGTAAGGGCTGCTGGCCCACGTTCCACTGCCCCAGCCCCACTGTCATGGGACCCACTGCTGGTACCAGGGGGTGGTGGGCCACTACTCCCTGGATGGGGCCCACCGCCTGCTTGCTGACCACCGGAACCGCCACCAGAACCGCCGCGTTTGCCCCCGCGGTTTTTGTTATTATTCTTGCGATTATTCTTACCGCCACCATGATTATGGTTTTGGCTCGAATTATTTACAAAACCCGAAATACTAGGATAGGACGCCACCATGACGATGGGGGTTGCTCCGGTAGCCAACCTACATTCACGTGTCGTCACACTCGAGCAGGAATTCTCCCTAGTTCGAATGGACGAATTTCCGAACGTTTCTGCATATTGCAAGAAATAAAGGAGTTGGAGGATCAACTCCGGAATGTTGGCGCACCGATAACTAATAATCGTCTATAATTCTACAGTTGGTTGCCGGTCTTTCGGAGGCCTATAATGGTGTTGGAACTCTCCTTCACCAAAGCAACCCTCTTCCTGACTTCTATCAAGCCCGTTCCATGCTTACTTTGGAAGAAACCGGAGCAAGCCCCATCGTCATGGTGGTGTCCTCTCCGAGTTCTTCGGGTTTTGTTAATAATTCGGGCCAAAACCATAATCATGGTGGCGGCAAGCATAATCGCAAGAATAATAACAAAAACCGCGAGGGCAAACGCGGCGGTTCCGGTGGCGGTTCTGGTGGTCAGCAAGCAGGCGGTGGGCCCCATCCAAGGAGTAGTGGCCCACCACCCCCTGGTCCCAGCAGTGGGTCCCATGGCAGTGGGCCGTGGGCCGCCACTGTCTACTCGGCGACCAATTCCGGCGGCCGGTGGGGCGTCCAACACGCTTCGAGCTCCCCAACACCCGGCGGTGGCGGCCCACGGCCAATGGCCCAACAACAAGCGGCCTCCGGCGGCTACGGCGGCCCGGCTCCATCACGGACACAGGGAGTTCTTGGGCCCCGACCTCCGCAAGCCCATCACGCAGCAGGCCCCACTCAGACCGATATCGAGGCCGCGATGCACACGTTGGGGTTGACTCAACCGGACCCAAATTGGTATATGGACACCGGGGCCACTACTCACATGACTTCCGAATCATGTACTCTCTCCTCTTATTCCAATTTGAGCACCCCTCGGGGTATAATTGTTCGTAATGGCAACTCTATTCCAATTCAGAGTTATGGTCAGAAAACGTTGTCTCCCCCCAATCCACCCCTTCTCTTGAAAAATACTTTACATGCTCCTAAATTGATTAAAAATTTAGTGTCTGTCCGAAAATTCACTACTGACAATTCTGTTTCCGTTGAATTTGATCCTTTTGGTTTCTCTGTAAAGGATTTCAAGACGGGGAGTCATTTCATGAGGTGTGATAGTAGGGGGGATCTGTATCCTATCATGTCTGGTTTCAGTCCATCTAGTCAAGCCTTGCCATCAGCTTTTGCAGCCATCTCTCCCTCCATGTGGCATGCTCGTATGGGTCATCCGGGATCTTCTATTTTATCAGTTTTAGATAAAAATAGCTTTATTTCCTGTAAGGGTACGAGTCGTACTCCACTTTGTAAATCTTGTTTATTAGGGAAAATTGTTAAGTTGTCATTTGTAGACTCCAATTCTCATACTTCAAAGCCATTTGATATTATTCATAGCGACTTATGAACGTCTCCTGTTCTTAGTTCATTGGGTCATCGATATTATGTTTTCTTTTTAGATGATTATTCTAGATTTTTGTGGACGTTTCTAATTGCGAATAAATCACAAGTGTTTTCCGTCTTCATCAAATTTAGAGCGTTCATTCGTACTCAATTAGAAAGAGAAATAAAAAATATTCAATGTGATAATAGGAAAGAGTATGACAATAGGGAGTTTCGGAAATTCTGTGCTAATAATGGGATAAATTTTCATTTTTCGTGTCCTCATACATCTTCACAAAATGGAAAAGCCGAACGCAAAATTCGTTCCATTAATAACATTGTCCGAACTCTCTTAATTCATGCCTCCATACCTCCATATTTTTGGCATCATGCTCTATAAATGGCCACATATCTTCTTAACATAATTCCTTCTAAAGGTCTGACATATTCTTCCCCCCTCAAAATCCTATATAATAAGAACCGTTCTTATTCTCATCTTCGGATTTTTGGGTGCTTGTGTTATCCATTATTCCCATCCACCAAATTAACAAACTTCAGGCTCGGTCTACCCCGTGTGTATTTTTGGGTTATCCGTTGAATCATCGTGGTTATAAGTGTTTTGATTTATCCTCCAAGAAAATCATAATTAATCGCCATGTCATTTTTGATGAAACCCAATTCCCTTTTACAAAATTTCATACTCCCGAGCCTAAGTCGTATAATTTTTTGGATGACCAAATATCCCCGTATATTATTCAGAATTTTTCGGACATATCCCGCATCCTCCAACGGCCCACCGCCCGCCGGGACCCACAAGCCGCCAAGCGGCCTCCGAAAGGATCGGATCGGGCCCCAAGAATTGGGCCGGGCCCACCCCACCTCGGAACTGGTCCAGTTGATGAGTCGTTTTTCCGATTTGGGTCAACAGGCCCACTGCCTGCTGGCCAGTCCCGTCCCGAGCCCAGAAAATTCCCAAAATTCCCAAAATTCTTCCTTGAGTCATAGACCGGTCACTCGTAGTCAGCGGGGTATTTTTACACCTAAAAGACATTTTAATTTATATTTTGATGTCTCTAAATCCCCCTTACCCCGCAATCCTGTGTCCGCATTAAATGATCCTAATTGGAAAATTGCTATGACTGATGAATATAATGCTCATATTGATAATAAGACGTGGGAGTTGGTGCCCCGTCCATATGGTATTAATGTTATCAGGTCTATGTGGATTTTTGCTCATAAGGAGAATTCAGATGGGTCATTTGCTAAACATAAGGCGCGACTTTTGGGTGATGGTAAGACTAAGCAGATTGGGATAGATTGTGGTGCCGGTGGTCAAACCGGCTACCATTCGCACTGTGCTTAGCTTGGCTCTTTCCAAGACTTGGACAATTCATCAGTTGGATGTCAAGAATGCCTTCCTACATGGTGACCTCAAAGAAACAGTCTATATGCATCAGCCGTTGGGTTTCAGGGATCCTAACCGTCCGCATCATGTCTGTTTATTGAAAAAGTCCTTATATGGGCTTAAGCAGTCACCACGGGCCTGCGTATACGAGATTTGCTGACTTCGTTTCAACTATTGGGTTAACTCACAGCAGGTCCGATAATTCCTTGTTCATCTACCGCATTGGTTCGTCCTTGGCCTACATTCTGTTGTACGTGGATGATATCATCTTGACTGCCTCTTCCGATGCCTTGCGCCGGTCTATCATGACCACGCTCAGTTTTGAGTTTCTATGAAAGACTTAGGGCCTTTGAGTTATTTTTTGGGGATTGCCGTCAAGCGTCATTCAGGTGGCTTGTTTTTGTCTCAACGAAAGTATGCTGCTGAGATCATAGAGAGGGCTGGGATGTCATCTTGTAAGTCCACTTCCACGCCAGTTGATGCAAACCCCAAGTGAGTGCCGCAGCAGGTGCACCATACGAGGACCCAACCCGCTATCGCCAGTCTTGCAGGGAGCCTCTAGTATCTTACCTTTACCAGACCGGATATTACGTATGCGGTTCAGCCAGGTGTGTTTATTCATGCATGATCCCAGAGTTGAGCACATAAATGCAATCAAACGCATCATTCGGTATATTCAGGGGACACTGGACTATGGGTTGCACTTGTATCCTTCATCTACATCCAGACTTGTCTCTTACACGGATGCTGATTGGGGTGGTTGTCCCGACACCAGACGGTCGACTTCTGGCTACTGTATGTTCCTTGGCAATAACTTGGTCTCCTGGTTGGCAAAGCGTCAGGCAACTCTATCACGCTCCAGTGCAGAGGCAGAATATCGAGGGGTAGCGAATGTGGTTTTCGAATCATGTTGGCTACGTAATTTGATTTTGAAGCTTCATTGTTCCATTCAGAAGGCAACCTTGGTATATTGCGATAACATTATTGCCATCTATCTTTCAGGTAACCCAGTTCAACACCAACGCACTAAGCATATCGAAATGGACATTCTCTTTGTTCGCGTATGCCATGTCCCGTCTCGTTATCAAATTGCAGACATCTTTACAAAGGGTCTACCAGCGGTTCTCTTTGAAGATTTTAGGGACAGTCTCAGCGTTCGAAGACCGCCCGCTATGACTGCAGGGGTGTGTTAAACAAAGGTAATATACCTGTGATATACACTTAATATACAAAGCAAATATATATCACGGTATACAAAGCAAAGGCCCAAGAAGAAAGCGTGGGCGACCCGAAGAAAGCGATGCGAGGCCCAAATCACTGAGGCCCATCACGACTTTGGGCAGCAAAGCAGTGGGAAAATTTTGTATATTAAGGAAAGTATATTTTGTGTATATTGTAGTGTATTTGTTACCTAGATTAGGATATACACTTACCATAATTAGGATATACACTTACCATAATTGTATAGTTAGAATTATGGTAGAGTAAGGTTTTAGAAATAGAATAGGAATATGATTCTCCTATTATGAAAATATGTAACTTGTATATATAACCTTTCAATTAATAAAAATAATCAAGGGGATTATTTCTTTCAGGATAGAGCGCAACCAGAGAATTTTTCACTATATAAACTTGTCATAACAAAAGTAATCGATAAAAGGGAAACTGATCTAGAGCATAATGTCTGGAATATTAAAGATCGCTTATTCAATCCACTTAAGTATAACTTCAAGATTTCAGGTAAAAATGGAACTACTTAAATCTTTTGTTTATATTGATAGAATTCATGAAAGTCTTTTATTCATAACATGAATTCTTACAAAGCAATAACAAGATAATAAAATAATATTATTCTTGAGAGCTAAAAGTACAAGTAAAAGAAAAGCAAGTAAAGCCCTTTATATAAGGTCTATTAAATGAGATACAAATGTGTTTTTCCAATGTGGGACAAAAGCAAATGCTAATATCTCCTCTCAAACTCATGATGGTGTAGACAGAAGCATCGAGAGTTTGCCAAGAAAGAACCGGTGACGCTTTAAGGTATGCGCCTTTGTGAAGAAATCTGCAAGTTGCATCGAAGATGAGACAAATGGCAAGGATAGAGTGCGCTGCTGAAGTTGATATCGAATAATATGACAATCAATCTCAATATGCTTGGTATGTTCATGAAAGACTGTGTTGTGCGCAATCTGAATAGAACTCTTATTATCACAATACATCGGTGTTGGTGAAGAAAGACAGACACCCATATCAACCAATAACCGACGTAACCATACAATCTCACACGTAGTAGAAGCCATAGCACGATACTCTGCCTCAGTTGAAAAGCGAGAAACCATATCTTGTTTCTTACTTTTCCCTGAGATGAGTGAATCTCCTAAAAATACACAATAACCAGTAGTTGATTTCCGATCAGTTAGGTTACTAGCCCAATCTGCATCAGAAAATGCACGAAGCTCCAAGGATGAGGTTGATGGAAACAAGAGACTCTGATAAATCGTTCCTCGAAAATAGCGAAGAATACGCATAACTGTAGCCCAATGTACAGATGTAGGAGAGCAAACAAACTGACTAACAATGTGAACATCATATGCAATGTCAGGGCGAGTAATGGTGAGGTACACCAGACTCCCTACAACTGAACGATATAAATTGGGATCAGGAAGAGGATCCCCGTCAGTAGGTGTATATCGAACATTAACCTCATGAGGAGAGTCAACTATACGAGTATCTGTGAGACGGGCCCGCTCAAGAATATATGCAGTGTACTTAGACTGAGAGAGAAGATATCCCTTCTCAGAATAAGCTACCTCAATGCCTAAAAAGTAACGTAGATGACCTAAATCTTTCATCTCAAAACTGTGAGATAAAGTAGATTTTAGGTTTGCAATACCATCAATATCATCACCTGTAATGATCATGTCATCAACATACAACAAAAGCAAAATACAACCTGCAGGGGATGATTTAACAAATAACGTCGAATCATGAAAGCTGGAAATAAATCCAAGAGATGATACTATAGTGGAGAACTTGTCGAACCAAGCTCTTGGAGCTTGTTTGAGACCATACAGAGCTTTCTTAAGCCTGCACACTTGTCCTGGACTATGTGAAACACCAGGTGGAGGGACCATGTAGATTTCTTCTTGAAGATCCCCATTTAAAAAAACATTTTTAACATCCATTTGTGAAATATGCCAATGACGAACAGAGGCCACTGCAATAAGAACCCGGACAGATGTCACCTTTGCAACAGGTGCAAAAGTCTCTTCATAATCCATACCATATTCTTGAGCAAAACCCTTTGCAACCAAACGACCTTTATATCGCTCAATAGAACCATCAGACTTTGTCTTAATCTTGTACACCCATCGAGAACCAATAGTTTTCTTACTAGTCGATAGAGAAACCAAATCTCAAGTACCAGTTTTGTTCAAAGTAGCCAGTTCCTCATTCATAGCCTCTTGCCAAAGAGGATCACGAGCTTCCTCAGAGTAGGATGTAGGCTCACAGAGAGAATTAATAGAAACTAGAAAGGAAGCGAATGATGGAGCATAGCAAGAAGAATCAAAATCGGATACCTGAGTAGATCGCAGAGTGCGTTTAGGATAGCGAGGTGGATCTGGATCTGCAACCACAAGAGGTTTTGAAATAGGCGTAGGAGGGGGCTGAGTATCAATATCATGGGACCTGCCAGAAGACTGAGAAGGAACAGATGATATAGATGTAGAATCAGATGGACAATCAGCATCAAAGGGATCAATATCAATAAGGTCAGATGTTGTCATGCCATGTGAGGTAGGTGGGATGGAAAAGAAAGGAACATGCTCAATAAAGGAAACATTACGAGACACATACAATTTTCCAGAAACTGGATCATGACAACGATAACCTTTTTGCCCAATCTCATATCCAAGAAAAACACAAATGACGACACGAGAAGATAACTTAGTACGCTCTGCATGTGGACATAGAACAAAACATGTAGAACCAAAAACTCTCAAATGAGAATATAGTGGGGTGTGACCAAATAGTCTAGCATACGGAGAAATCTCAGAATTATGAGAGGTAGGGATCCTATTAATAAGATAAACAGATGTAAGGACAGCTTCTCTCCAAAATTCACTAGGTACACTAGCGGACAAAAGTATGGATCCAGCTGTCTAAACAATATGCCTATGTTTTCTCTCAGCTACCCCATTTTGTTGTGGTGTATCAGTACAAGAAGACTGATGTATTGTACCATCAGCTTTGAAAATACCAGAAAGATCCCCACTAGTATATTTTCCTCCTAAATCAGCCCGAAAACATTTAATAATGACAGAATGTTGAGTTTTCACATTGGCTTGAAACTCAGCATAAGTATGAACAAAATCAGAGCGTCTTTTCAACAAATAAACCCAACAATGACGAGTATAATCATCAATAAAGGAAACATAATATCTGGAGCCACCTTTAGTAGGGATAGGTGCTGGTCCCCAAACATCTGAATGAACTAGATCAAATGTTGCAGAAGAAGTAGAAGTACTAAGATTAAAAGGCAAAGCAGAAAATTTTCCAAGTTTACATCCACTATAATCAGAAATATCATCGGATTGTAAATCACCAAGAACACCAGTATTACACATAAAACGCAGGCAAGAACCTGATACATGACCAAGTCTAGAGTGCCACAAATAAAACTTCGAAGAGGAATGTGTTAAATGAAAAGAAAACAGATTAACAGGCATAGTTGTTGCATGAGTAGGAAGATGCAGCTCATCCAAAACATATAGACCTCTCCCCTTTCTACGCCCTATCCTAATCACTCTCTTGGATTTTAGATCCTGCACATAACAAGAATTAGTGAAGAGTCTAATAAAACATCCAGAGTCACATATTTGACCAGCAGAAGCAAGATTTATATGTAATTTTAGAATGCAATAAACATCAGGTAATGATATAGTGGATGTATGAATGGTGTCAATGCCTGTCAATGGCATAGGTGTGCCATCAGCAGTCACAACAGAAGTGGAAGGGGGGGTCAGAAGACATAGATACAAAGACGGAAGAATCATGAGACATATGATTTCCAGCTCCAGAGTCCAAGATCCAAGAAGGCGAAATGATACCTGAACCAATAGATGGTGATGAGCCGGAAGGAACAGAAAGAGCATAAGACTGAGAATTCTGTTGAAACTGTTGAAAGGCGAGGAACTTCTGAAATTGGTCAGCTACAGAATCAGTACTGTGACTCACAGAGGCTCCTGAAGCTGGGTGATCAAGAGAGGGAACAAAGGCAGCCTGAGTCGGTGGATACAAGTTCTGGAATTGACCCCCAGAATATGGCTTCTGTTGAGAAGGCTTTTGTCTTTGTCCCGAATGTGGAGGCTTAGAACCTGACGTCTTCCGTAGCTCAGGACATTGATTCTTCCAGTGTCCTAGTTTCTTGCAATAATTACAATTACCCATGATAGATGTTCTATACTAGTGTGTCCCCTGCAAGGACCGTTGCAGACGAAGGAGCTGCCAGTACAAAAGTAGAAGCCTTATGTAGCCCTTTTAGAGTCCTCAAACATGTTTTTTCAGCCATAAGTTCATTTACCACATCTTCAATAGATGGTAAGGGTTTGCGGTGCAACAAGCCTGAACGACAATTCTCAAATTCTGACCGAAGACCCATCAATAGCTGAACAAGACGATCTTCATCTCTGCATTTAATATAAGCATCGCATGCTTGCAATTCAGTAGATTCTGTCATAGCTAACTGATCCCACAAAGTGGTCATTGCACAGAAATAATCTTGAATGCCCAAGTCATTTTGTACTAGTGCACAAATTTCATATTGTAATTGATATTTAACAACAAAATTATTCTGCACAAACAATCTTTACAAATAATCTCAAATCTCTTTAGCAATTTTGAACTTAGCCAATTGAACACCAATTCTTTGTTCAACAAAGTTATTAATCCAAGTAATAATCTTTGAATTATTGGTCTCCCAAGTCCTAAATAATTCATCAAAATTTTCATCTCTAATTTTGGGGCATTTGGTTTTTCCAGACATATAATCCCAAAGCCCCTTTCCCTTCAGAAAATTTACCATGACATAGCTCCAATAGGAATAATTTTTTCCATCTAACCGAACACTAATAGTTTCCAAAGAATCATCACCTCCAGCCATTATGAATTTTAAACAGAAAAATTCCAAATAACAAGCAGCAATCCCAAATAACAAGCAGCAATCCCAAATAACAAGCAATAAAATAAAAAATGACAGATCTCACCAATCAGATGCGGAAGCCAAAAAGACGAAACCCAGATGTGGAAGCCAAGATCAGAACGAGCACGTGCTTCCAAAACAAGCCAAAAAATTTTTTAACTGATACCAGGGGCGTGCTGCATGCGAACCCCCAACTAACTCACCGCGAAGTTGGATCCGCGATCGAGCTAAAAATATTAACTTGTGCTCTTGGCTTTGATACCATGATAGAATTCATGAAAGTCTTTTACTCATAACATGAATTCTTACAAAGCAATAACAAGATAATAAAATAATACTATTCTTGAGAGGTAAAACTGCAAGTAAAAGAAAAGCAAGTAAAGCCCTTTATATATGGTCTATTACATGAGATACAAATGTGTTTTTCCAATGTGGGACAAAAACAAATGGTAATATATATCAATTGCTTCTTTCAAAGTCATCAAAGACAGTGTTCAAATAAGAAACTCCTCCCAAAAAATGCATAGCCTCCTTTATGGAGCCATAAGAGAACTGGACAAAAGTGTTCTTCCTTGACAACTTCAACTCTTGGAGAAATTTCAACAATTGTTGGATGCACAAAGTTCAACCAGAGAATTTCCTCCCTGCACATCATTCATTTCATGAAATAAATTCACACATTTTTTAAGCAAACAACGGAAGCCCCTATGAAATCCACCGTATTAAGACTGCTAAGTTAATCAAAATTGGACTCTCTTTCTTTTCTTTTTTTTTGGACAATTACGACCTGATAGTGAGGTAGAGCTATGCTTCACAAAGATACCATTTTGCCAATTTTCTTATATACTGACGACTTTCACTTTTGTTCTTTCTCTTCCTCTACTTTCAATGAGATCAATTATCAATTACAAAACATTCTCAAGCGTATCTAGGAACAATAAACAACTTAATTTATTACTTCTGCAGTAACAGAAGGTGTCAAACGTTAAATTATAGACTTACCAGAAAATACAATTACCGCAAACTAATGAAATACATGCAATAGTCACATTATACACAGGTTAGAACAATCTAAGATGGCATATTGTCCATTTTGAAAATTGGTTCAAAACATCTAATATAATGTAGGACTGTGTGGTAAGCACAATTGTTAGCCAGTCCCTGACCACCCGTTTCCTTTGCTTTGTGGCGAGGAATAAACATAAACTGTGCTCTGTTTCTTCTTATTCTTGCGTAAATGTGAACTGATTTGTTTGACAACTTTTGAGCGTGCGTCTCACAGAGCGTAATGTGAACTTGTCTCTTGGGATCATTTTGATTAATTTGGAAGAACATATGCCATAATTTGCTTATTATATAATTAATTACTTAAATACATGATATTATTTATTGTTGTTATTTATATGGTAAGAACTTTATGCATTTACACTTTTTCTATAGGTAATTTCATTACATATAACTACTTCATTAATCTTTTATGTTGTATTTAAATTTTAGTAATGGTCAAGTAATGAGACCTAGTACAAGTGAAACAAGTTTGAGACTCCTCCTCAAGAAGAACAAAAAAACTTATCTATATTCCATGTTTATATTAAATTAATGTATATCGCCGGGTGCGTATCCCTTCTAAATGTGTGACTTATCTTTTTTTCGGATTATTTCTTCATTTTTATTATACATATTTTCTTAAAAAAACATGAATCGTTTAAGTACTACAATGTGATAGACTGATAGATATGTTGAGAGTATTAAATAAAAGAATAACAAATTACCACCTTAAGTTGCACTATGCTAAGGAGAATAAAATACTTCCAAAATTTTGGGATCTCAAGAGTTAACTTTGAATATTGGCGTGTGGGCAGTTTTTTAAGATAAAATTAGTGGAAATATTGTTTGGAAAATTTTGTGGAAAAGTTTTCTGAAACAAAAAATGAATAAAAGAAAAAAGAGGAGTATTGGATAGTTTTCGTTTTCATGATTTGATTAAAAAAAAATTGGGAAAAGTATAACCTGGAAATTATTTTTAACCAATTGTTACAAATGATTATTGGCATTACCTAATCTCATGGCCTAAAGAAAGATATTGAAAATGACAATGACGGAAAGAGAAATCTTTTTTCTGTCCCTGAAGATCCAACCAGAGCGTTCAGAAGAAAGTTAAATTAAATGTAAAAATGGGAAAAAGAATTGCCGTCTAGGATTTCAATGTTTTTAGTTTCTGTTTTTATTCGTTGATGGCATATTAGTCATAAAATATAATCTGGATATACACGAAAAGTAAATTCGTTCTTAAATTATAATTTGTCATAATTCCAAATATTTCTTTTAATCGTTATGGTTAAACAATTGGCAGTTTCAATAGGCATAATACATAAATAGACCCTTAAACTTGGTCTTAATTTTTAAGTATGCTCTCCAACTTTGTGTGTTTAAGAATGCACCTTAATTTGTCTCTATTTTATCAGTTGATCACTTTAACATACAAAATGATCATCTAGACACATCTAAAATTTATGTGTCACAACAATGTCATGTCAATATTTGTGTTTACGTGTTTAACGTTTTACAAGTTGAGATGTCTACTTGTGCACACAAAAAAATGGACATACAAGACCAAGTTTAAGGACCTATTTATATATTATGCCTTTCTAATATGTGTTGCGAATATATTATAGGAAGAAAAAGGACTAGTAACGCAATTACCAATTACTAAAGTTTTTAACCTTGAAATTTTGGAACTAATTAGGATCCTTACACTGTTGTTTCAAAATTTATCTTTCTTACCTTCTTCTTAGTTAGTGCACGGTTAATTGTAGGTGATAGATGTGAGTGTTTTCTCATTAGAGCAAACGCTACGCATATTATTTAGGTGATACATGTATGTTTTTTCTCATTAGAGCAAACCCCACTCATATTATTTTATGTGACTCCAATTAATGAAATTTTCACTTATCTTGCGCGTGACTCGAACCTTCAACGTAACTTATTAGTAGCCGATAGAGCCGTGCTGTATCACTAGAGCTAGCAAATCTCACTCATATCGTTATATATGACTGCGAATGATAAAGTTCCCACTTATTATTTTTTATGCTACTCGTAACTTATTAGTATAAGAAATTTATATGAACATGTTCAAAACTCAAATTAAAAGATAAATATGCAACATGTCTAGAATTCAATACTTTCTCTATCTCAATTTATGTACCACACTTTTCTTTTAGTTTATCTAAAAAGGAATATCAATTTTCTATAGTTAGAAATAATTTTAACTTTAATTTTTTTTCTTTTTACCCTTTAATAAAATGATTTATATCCAAAACAATGTTAAAGGTTACATTTATTTTAGATAATAAATTTTAATAATCTTTTTTCTTTTTAAAATTTGTGTGTAGTCAAACATTACAATATAAATTCGGATGAAGGAAGTATTAACTTTATGCCCAAGTGTTGCGTACACATATAAATCTTTATATTCCTGACATGCACATCAACGTACAGATTAGACCTATTCAAAGCTTGGATCGGGCCGGGTCAGATGACTTTTTTTTTCTGCTTGCCTGATCTTGACCCTATTTTTTTTAAAAAATTTCGATCCTGGCCCTGACCCTTCGGGGACCCTACGGATCACGGATTGGCCCTGACCCGCTCTACAAAATAATATATATATATTTTATTATTATTAAAATAACAGTCCAAATAACCGTCCAAAAACATAACATATATTCTTAAAACATGTAAAAAACTTCAAATTAAAGGATTTTAAAAAAAAAAATTGAATTCCCAACACTGAAATTGACATTCACACCTACATTACCACGAAATTTCGACGTTGAAATGTATTGTATATCGTGAGATCTTTACTAAAAAAAGAGAAATTAGAAACCGATTTGGGGGAAAACATAAATTGATTGGGAAATGGACGTTTTCCTAAAAATTGGCGGAGCCAAACCGGCCGCGTCTCGAAAAAATACGTAAAATAAAAAAAATCATGTAAAACGGACATCCGAGCGCAGAGTTATAACTATTTAAAGTTGCACCAATTTACAACTACTTTCTCTCCCTACATTTTATGTCAATGCTTCTGTTAATTAAGTTAATGCCGCATTCGACTCCCATAAAAGCTTCATATTCATAGATTGCTTCAATGGCTATGATTCAAGAGATAGCAGTAGCCTAAAATAAAAAATAAGATTAATTACATAGGTAGGTTCGGTTCATCCCCAATACTAAAGAACTGAACCGAATTACCTTAAATAAACATTAATAAAATATACCTTAAATAAATATTAATACAATAATAATAAAATGATCTGGTCGGGTCGGGTCGGGTCACTGGTCGGGCCGGGTCAGACGGGTAAAAAATTATGATCCTGGCCCGACCCTAACCCTGATCGGATCCCCACTTTTTCGGGTCAGATGGCTCACGGATCAGATATATGCTTATCCTGGCCCTGTTTTTTTGGATCGGGTCGGACGGGGTCAGTACAGATTAAAAGATCAGTACATGCAATATACTCCTAGTAACATAATTAAAGGGATGTTCTTACACAAATTTGAAAAGACATGAAGTAAAAAGTGAAGACAAAAGCAAAAGACTATAACATGCAATTTTCCTATGTATAATAATGATTAAAAAAACATAGTATAAGCAAATTGAGTGAAGAAAGTGGAGCATGCCAACTTGGGTGCTATATATCTGCCTGGAACTATCCAATGAACTGTGAAAAAGTGAGCATATATATATATATATGGTAATGAACCTAAACAATTCAAGATATGCATCGTACAAAAAAGTGATTAAAGTAGGGTGATTCATTAACTAATTATATCTCCTTTTAATTAAGGGGAGGTAGAGACCACCATTAATTAATTAAGAGAAGCACCTGAGCTAATTAAGAAGTCGGATGAGCAATACACAGAGATTCAAGATTTGAATTTTATGAGTTCTGAATATATTTTAGTGCAACGATCTCAATTACAAGTAATTAAGTTCTGAATTTAATGTTCCTTACAAATTTAGTGGGTTTCTTAATACGTATATATACATACAACGTTTGGGTCCCGTCGAACTAACATCTTAAAGCCCGCATATGCTCCTTGCAATACAAGTGATTAATGATGTGTGGGATACTTCTGATCAATCTTTAATAAGTGATTTCGGATTCGAGCTCTCTGAAAATAAAAAGATTTTGTGTAAAAAGCGTTTCAACTTTCACCCTTACGGGGTCATACATAAAGTGAATTTGAATTAGTCGGGCCAGTTAATTTCTGATACCCTATTGTTAAAAATAGAGATTATTTTCCTTCCATTTCATGATACACTTTAGGCTTATAGGAATCACACAGTTGTCCACATCAATGTCAGTCCATTGAATATGAAAATCAAGAAAGAAAGTTCATGTGCTTAAAATTAGTCCAAAACTTGAAATGGGATAAGATGCAAAATTGAGTTATACTAATCATTTTCTTTAATTGGGTATTAAGCTAGTCAGAAAAGAAAAAGGAAATTAAAGCACTAGCTGGAATTCTAGGGTCTGTTGAAGATCTATAACTTCTGTATTTCACATATGACTATCACACTGTTACTACTTTGCAATTTGATAATTTACAGTAGATAACCTGTTTTTCACCAAAGTTTTAACTCTCTGAAAAGTTTTACTAATTAACATTTTTACTTGTTGCAGCAGGTAATTACCTTTATTTTCAAAATTACAAATTTTACTTCTTATGGAAGATTGCCGGTAGATTTCTTTGGATTACCTGATAATGTAAAAACCCATTTACATTGTTGGCAGAGGCGGAGTTAGAGAGCGAACTGAACTCTTTTATTGAAAAATTATGTTGTATATGTAAAGTTAAACCCTTTAATGTATGAAAATTCTATATTGGACATGGATTGTTGTCGGTATATATAAATTAAACTCACTTTTTACCTTCCGAGTAGATTTGCTCTCCAAAAATTAGGATTAATCAAATAAATAATTTATTCAAATAGCTTAAGTAGGAATGCGGGTCCCTTTAGATGGATGGGACCATCTCTATAACGTTAACAAGTATGCCCTTGATTACAGGGGAAGAAAGCAAATGGAGGAATCTTCTCTAATTTTTATTACAATATTGCCTTCCACCAAATACCTTTTAAGTTTTGTTACAATACTGCCTTCCACCAAACACCTTATATACTACTATAACTTTTCAACACACCAACGGCTAATATTTTCATCATGCATGTATTGGGTGAGAATGCCTCCGGGTCATAAAATGTATCGGAAAATTTCAACGGCTCTGAGTCTCCACACAACTGTCTCCCACTTTCAACAACTTTCATCACATAAGCTTTTCTAGACCAGAGCGCCGGGTGTGATGACATCAGCACACTCACATCGTCTTAATTTTAGGAGGCATAATAGTCTAGTTTTGTTTTATAAATGCGAGCCTTAGAAGAGAAGAAAACATACATTGTATCCTCTAAGCTCACACTTGTAACCAAGATATCTTTCTCTCAGAATAATATACTAAACGAGGCACTTGTTCATTATTTTCCGTTGTTCATTCCGAATCTAGCTCATTTATTCATTTTATTTGTTTATTCCTATACTACTTAATCTTTTGTTCTACGTAACTTAGCTCGTAATACCGGATTCATTGAGGGATTCTTCAAATCGAATACAACCTACTTATTTTTAAACCCTATAATATAAATTTATAACTGTATTTTTTGTTAGAATTAATTTCACCGAAAAACAATGTATTATAGTTAAGGAAATGGTGTTTTCTCCTTTAATTTTTCATTACCTATATATTTTTGCAATCTCCCCTAAAACATTAGTATTGTCGGGGCAAATTTATGTAGAAAAAGTGGGTCACGTAAATTCATAGTCACTCGATTAAACTCGGTATATTATGTGTGTAATTCTTAAAATATATCTAATATTAATTGAAGAAACTCAAGATCAAATGAGACTACATTGTTCATTGGTTTAAGCATTGTGTTTAATTTCTTAAGATCAAGGAATCAAATCCAACTTATTTTAAGTTATAAATTTTAATGAGATAGATTCATAATCACTCAAATATCTACATCTTATTTTAAGTTATAAATTTTAAAATATTTATTTATTTGTTAAATTTCGTAGTCGAAATATTTTTACATATATTACTATGGAAGGAGTACTGCATGTCGATCATTCAGAAATCCAATTGATCACAAACAAATATGCATGGAACATGGAATATATATATATATATATATATATATATATATATATATATATATATATATATATATATATATATATATATATATAGATACAGCTAGCTAGTTACCTATTATCACCTAGCTAGCCTGTTAAATTTCAGTGTCTCAGCAAAAGTCACAAGTCTAGATTTGGTTTTACCTAACTCCTAGGCACATTGTTTCAATTGAGTTATCAAAAAAGTCACAGATACTTGCAAGAAAAACACACACACACACACACACACAAAAGTCACAAGTGTGTATTGTGCAGGTGTTCAGAGTTGATGGGCATGTGCATTTCTGCAGAATAAATGGGAAGATAAAGAGAAAAGTGTGGGCGCTAATCTCTACTTACAGCCAAAAAAAACCGTACTAACCAAAAAGAAAAAGACTATTTGCTTTTATGGTGTATGTAGTACATTTTGGACTATATGTCTACTTATAAACACACACTCACGTCAATTGAGCCTTTTCTTGATTTTTCATTTGACGATTCGATTTAATTTTAGGATTTAATTAATTTGAAGTTGTATCGAGAAGTTTTACTTTTGAAGGCAAACATTATTTACTCAGGACAATTTCATTCTTAAAGTTTGATCTTGAGATCTCGCTTATCACAAGTTGATGAACATTACATCATTAACAAAATATTTATATTAAATAATATGGAAAAAATAAAAATTGATAGAATAAATATAAATGACATGACATTGCTTGTAAGACCCAAACTACCGAGTAAATCAAGGATTCATTTTTATAATAAAAAAGACAATTCTTAAAGTTAAATTCCTTTTGTAAAGAGATATTAAGAAAAATTAAAATCATAATTTTGATACCCTTTTAAAAAATCATTCGCTACTGCAATCTTAGATGATCACGGAAGAGTTTTCTTTGTTATAGATTTGTAAATAAATTCTTGATGTTTGAAGTTTCTCTATAACAATAAAAGTACTATTTTAAAATACAAAAAATACTTTTCAAAATAAATTAATATAAAAAATTTGACCAAATAGACTATAAGTAGTTTAATATATCTTCCCTACTAACGTGTTTCAGCCTTAATTAAAAAGACTATTTTTACCTAAACTATTTTAAATAGATGAATTTATCCTATCTTATCCTCCCTATCGAGAAAAATTGAGAGGCCGATTAACAATTAAGTATAAATTTGGAGGGGATAAATACAAAAAGTGTGTTAATGCAAGTTACTTATATTTAGGTGCTAACTTTAATTAAATACATAAAAGTTAACAATGTAATGATGTGACAAAAGCTACGGCTGTCAAAAAGGAACACATATTTAGGAATCCAATCATGTGGCACTTCTTTTCATATTGCTCTTTTTTTTACAATATACACTTATTTGTCTTTCCCTTTTGTTCTTCTTTAAAAAATTTAAAATGTGTCGGAGAGAAGTTTTCCCTGGCCAATTTTTACATAACAATCAATAAGTTTTTGGAGACAAAAAGTGTTTAGCAATAGCATTTGAAAAAAGTATAATGTTGGAAGAAATTAATGGGATTCTTAAAAGAAAGTGTTTCTTATTAATTATAAAGATTTTTTTGTAAAACTATCCTTATAGAAAGATAGTAAAGAGTAAGAAAAACAATCGGGCTCATAAGGACGTTTGGTTGGAGGGATTAAGGAGATTATTCTGGTATAAAATTTGAGATAAGATTTACTTGTGTTTGGTTCAAAGTATAAGCGACAATCAGAAATAATATTTATACTACAATTATGATATTATATGTCTTATTTAGATGATTACTTAAACGGTTGGCCAAACTTTTAAAATTAACTTATTTGAAAAGTGTTTTCTTAAAAGTACTTTTCAAAAAAATATTTTTTGCAAAAATAATTTGTGTTTTACCAATTAATTTTAAAAATACTTTTGAGCAGCAATTAGTGTTTGACCAAACTTTTAAAAAGTGTTTCTAAAAATATTTTTCTCAAAAGTGCTTTTTAAAAAAAATGTTTTTGGGCAAAAAAAAAATTAGCTTATGAAAAACTGTTTCTGTTACTCTCCAGAAACAATTATTTTCTCCCAAAAATTTGACCAAACACCTCACTCTTTTAAAATAAGCACTTATTGAAAAAAATAAATATTTAAAAAAAAAAAAAAAAACTTGGCCATACCGGCTATAAAGTGATTGTATTTATAATCATAATCATAATTATAATTTTAGGATAATTTGATTTTGAATCAAACGATCTCGTAAAGATTGTCTTGCCATAACGAGCTCCAACTCATTTCTCAGAATTCAGTCATATAAGTAAAGCTTAACATTTTGTTGTTTTTTTTAACAACTTATCACTTTTGTCGTACATAATACTAGTATATTTTTATTCCAATATATTATTCTTTCAAAATTTATCAAATGTGGATATATTAAAGAAGTACACCTAAAACAAAGCGAGTGCATTAATAAAAAATGTCTTTCAATGAAAGACACAAAACAGAAGGTTATATAAATGTTCACACACAAGCATAGTGGCTAGGGATGGCAACCGATCGGATCTGGATTGGATCCTACTAGATTCAGATCCAGATTCATTTTTCATACCTGGATCCAGATTTATCGGGTCCATAAAAATCATATTCAAATCCGGATCCACGGATCGGATCTGAATAATATTCTCACATTGTTGAAACTTTTATGACAAAATGAAACGCAATGTGATTGAAAAAAAATGATTGAGTTCATTCAATCAACCTACACAAACATGACACCATTCTTCCAAAATACCGAACAAAGTTTTAGCATCACAAGAAAATAAAGACGATTGACTTCATTAGTGACGCTGAACAGGTTGCAACTTTGAGCTAATTTTTGGAGGCTTTAGTGATGCTCCACTTGTAGTTCTACTGATTGACTTCATTAAACAGCATAAAACAATGTCAGTCATATATCAAAAGTCTCATTTTTTTTTGCTGATCAAACAAACGAGAGAAAGATACTTAAAATTTACGGTTAGCAGATTCAAGAAAGAAAAATTTAAAGAAGAGTGATAATTTTTTCTTTTTATAAAAATGAAAATATGGGAAACTGCAGAGAGCATATAGGTAAAAGAAATGAAACTTCAAAGACAAATTACATGGCTGTGTGACTTGTGCCTTATTCCGGTTCAACCCTTTACCCAATACATAAATTATAAAAAAATTTAAAGAAAATACTTATAAAACTACATTCTAGGTTATGGATATATTTAATAAAAAACGGATCCACGGATCGGATCTGGACCGGATACGGATCTCAACTACAAGATCCAGATCCGATCCGTCAGAAACGGATCCGGGTCCGATCCGGATCCGTCAGAAACGGATCCGGGTCCGATCCGGATCCGTCAGAAACGGATCCGGGTCCGATCCGGATCCGTCGGATCCAAATTTTGAAGATTCATATCCTATAAAATTGATCTGGATCCACTGGATCCGAACCGGGTCCAAGATCCATTGCCATCTCTAATAATGGCATGGCCAAAGACCACGAATGTCACCCTGCTGGCCAGATCTGAAAAAAGGCTTTCATCTACCCAGGTTTTATTCGGCCAACCAAAAAAAATTGTTTTATTAGTAACATTTAATAAAAGGTCAAGAATATAGCCTTTTTTCATATTCTAGTCCTGAAAATGAATTTTCTTTATGGTTGGAAGTGCTTTTATTTAGTGAACATTACGTGATGTGAACTTAAATTAGTAGGGTCAATTGATATTAGTTCCAGAAGGTTAAACAAAATCATTTTTATTTCTCAACACGGTATTATTTTAGGGCTCCGACTCCAGATTCGAGTCTTGTAAAACCTATTAAAGAGGAAAGTGTTCTCTACTTGAATCTTTTTCATTCACAGGGTTAAATAGGTTAATCTTGTCTATCCATCTTATCACAATCTTTGGTGGTAAAAGAAAACTAGTGAAACGATTCTCTATAATGTATTGTTGAAGCATTGAAAATCAAATACGCTCACCTAATCTTATAAGGTGGCGTGTCATTTTGATTTTGGTTCAATTTTTTAAAATTATTTATTGCAGTTCTAATCCTTAACCCATGAAATGTTAGAATTAGGATGTTTCTTTTAACTTTATTTTTTCAATTGTAAACCTCAAATATTATCACAAATGTTAAACAAATCTTGGCGATCTGTTAGGCTCTGTAGCTAAGGTGTGATCATTATAAGGGCAAATAGGGTTCAATCGGTGGAAGGAGAGATACTTTTAACCTAATGTTTAATGTTACATGCAATTAAGATTCAATAGGTCGGAGGATGACCAATTTAATCATTTTCATATGTTCAGAAGGTATTTTTGATTCTTTTCCATTAGAATATATGGACTTGCAAAGTTTACAAAGAGAACTTAGCAGCAGTGGCATCATATACCAAATTAGATGAAGGGACATACTCGACCTTCCCCAATTTGTTATAACTTTTCTGTTTATCAATGAAAAGAAATAATTAATTTAATTAATTTTTAAAGCTAATAAAATAAATTATTTATCTATTGTGAATATAATTTAAAGACTTGCACAAAAGTATACTACAACTTATATTTTTTTCATATAAAGCAAAAATGTAACTTTTTTTAATATAGGAAAGAGTATAAAAGTGTGAAAGTGTATTTATTAAGAATTTAAGTATATCATCTTCAATGTAAATAATTTGTGCATCATCAAGTCATCTTTTATCTACTATAGTAGATTATATTTGTGATCCGACCTCTTCCCCGAACCCCACGCATAACGGGAACTTAGTACATCAGATTGTCCTTTTTTAGTAGATAATATTTATAAAATTACACTGAATATGTTATGATTATATTTGAAACCTGAACATTTAAAAAGATTTATATGTAAATGTTTTGTGATAACATTATGATCACTAGTATATAAAACAAACTCAATAATGAATTTTCATTTTCCCTTCATGCATGCAAAAAGATATAAAATCATTCAAATATAGAATGCATGGTTATACTTTTAGCCACTTTTATTTTCCATTACATGAAAAAACTTTTTCTCACCATCATCATCATGGATTTTCTTGAACCCTTCTTTTTTACTAAGTTTTTTTTTTGTCTCTTCTCTTAAACAGTAAAAAATACCAGATCTTTTTTCTCCTTCAATGCAAAAGCCACAGCATTTTTACCTCAACCCACAAATTTCCTTCTTCCTCACCCCTACCACCCCACTTGAACACCCCCCCCCCCCTAACTTGGAAAAAAATCCAAAAACTTCAGCTTTTTCCT
This sequence comes from Anisodus tanguticus, assembly GCA_034509755.1. Classification (NCBI taxonomy): domain Eukaryota; kingdom Viridiplantae; phylum Streptophyta; class Magnoliopsida; order Solanales; family Solanaceae; genus Anisodus; species Anisodus tanguticus. Next base: position 50,015,828 of record CM067545.1, read on the forward strand.
GATATTACCCATTAGGCCATTTTTTAACCACTATACAAAATTTGGTTTTCCCAGCAGAGACAATTTCCTTCCTTTATTCTTCTGAAGTACTTGGTGAAAAAAAGATAGAATTTAGGAGTCTTTAAAATTCCAATCCTCAGGGCAGTACCATTGAAGTGTAGGAGGTTGTTCATCTGAGAAAAGAGTACTGCAAGATTCTTCATCACAATTATAGAAATTGTGCTCCTGCATCTTCACATTATACTGTGTTGTTGGCTGATAATAACAACAATTATTAGCTTTCTGGGCATCTCCAAGAATTGATTTTGAACTTGATTCTGTGAATTTGAAGCACAAATTCAATGAACTTGATCCTCCATTTCCACTTCCAACACCATTATTTGAAATCAAGAATGCACCAGATGAAGATATTGCAGCATTTGGACTACTATCTTCGTTCAAGATTGCACTTGAGTCACTATCTGATGATCCATCCTTGCTAAAGTCACCAAACATTGCATTATTATTCACCATATCAAAGTTGATTTCATCATCATCATCATCATCATCTTCACACTTTTCAAGAAGATTGTTCTTGATGTCATTGTTTGGCTTTTTGCTTTGCTCAATCAGTTTGTTGTCATCATTTTCAGACTCCATAGCTTCCTCTTTCACTACTGCAACAGCAGCTCTGCTTTCACCATTTGATTTCAGCTCACGAATCTAAAAAAAACACACCAAAATCAGCAAAAAAAAACCTTAAAGATTCAATCTTTAAACATTATGTACATGTCTAATAACTTTCTAGGGTCTATCGAAAAAGCCTCTCTACCCCGCAAAGGTAGAGATAAGGTCTCCATAAATACTACCCTTTCCAGACCAACTTGTGAAATTACACTGAATATGTTGTTGTGTTGTCTAATAACTTTATGTTATGAATTTAAGTTAAATCTAAAAACACCCCATATAAAAGAGAAACAGTATCAGCACAAAAACCCTTAAAGTTTCAATCTTTAAACATTATGTAAATGTCTAATCACTTTATGCTATGAATTTAAGTTAAATCTAAAAATACCCCATGTAAAAAAGACACAAAATCAGCACAAGAATCTTTAAACATTATACAAATATCTAGTACTTTTATGCTATGTAATTAAGCTATATACAAAGTGTAAACACTAATCATAGTTTAATCTCTGACTGTAGATTAGCTTATAGCTCAACAGAGAGATTTATCTGACCACTTGTGGGATTATATGTTGTTGGTGGTGGTGTATAGAGATTTATCTGTACCAAGGACAGATATAGAGGGTAAAGTATGAGTTCAGACGAACCTAGTAACTTTGACTCGAATCTCGTGTATGCATTAGAAAATTTACTAAACTAAGAATTGACTCCGAACCCAATAAATGTGATAGAATATCAAACTAGAATCCAAAAAGTTTAAACCTTGAATCCGCCTCATAAGTGACTTGATTGTGTAAATATTTACCAGTTAGAACTTAAACTTACTCTACTGTAACTAATAACATGCCTTAATTTAAATTCTTGTATATTACCTCTTTGATGAGAGCTTCATTGTCATGTTTGAGAGATTCATAGTTGTGTTTGAGGGAATCAAAATTGGCTTTAAGAACATTGTAATCTCTCTCCAATTGCTTTGTTTTCCAACGAGCACGTCTGTTTTGGAACCAAACAGCAACTTGTCTAGGCTGAAGGCCAAGTTCTTGAGCCAACATAACTTTCCTCTCAGGTTCAAGTTTGTTCTCAACTTCAAAATTTTTCTCTAAGGCTTTCACTTGTTCAACACTTAGTCTCCTTTTCTTCTGTCCTGTAAGTCCTTCCACACACCCTTCTTCATCTAATCCTTCTAACATTGACTGAAAGTCCCTTGTTGAGTACACATGGTTTTGCTCATCTAAAGAAATAAGATCACATTAGCGACGGACAAATTCTGTAGTTAAATAACAAAACCCGGTAGCTAATTCAATTTAACAACAGATTAGCAATGAATTATTAAAAAGATTTGTTAGCTACGAGCAACTTAGCAATGGAAAAATTCTGTAGCTAAATAGCAAAATCTGTTGCTAATTCTATTTAGAGGATTGGCAACGGATTATCAAAAAATTCTATTAGAGACGAGCAATTTAGCTACGGATATAACTATATAAGTTCGTAGCTAATTATAGTGTTTGTTTTAGTGAAGAGAGCACATAATTGCCTTCAGGAAAGCTAAAAATGGAAAGAAAAGAACAAACAATGGTATAATGAGTGAAGCATAAAAACTTACTAAAACAGGAACCAAAAAAACCATGTTCTTGATTTAATAAAAAGATTCAATTTTTATATTCCCCCATTAGTTTCTTTATAGCTAAAACTGGGGATTTGAGCATGAAAAAGGTTAAAACAAGAAAACATGAAATGGGGATTTTCTTTTTAATTTTTTGGTTGGATCTATGGGAAGCAAAATTGAAAAAACACCATTAAAAGGATAAGAGAAAAAGTTCAAAAATTTAAAGCATGTTGTACTACTACTACAACAATAACATAATACCAGTGAAATCCCAGAAAATAAGGTATGGTATGAAAGAATAAAATGTGCACACAACTTAACCTTGTCGTAAAGAGACAGAGAATGTTTTCGATATACCATCAATACAATAACAAATAATTTAAGCATATAGTAGTAACTTAGACGGTTTAATTAACAAGTACCTGTAGTACTTGGACACATGGACATCAAAGCACCCAAAGATTCTGAGCTACCAAGTCTTTTCATAATTGATTTAATGATCCAAATTTGTTTCTGTTTTTTTTTTGGAGCAAAGTTCACTTTTCTTCAAATATTTCTTGAATTTTTAACCTTATTTACACAGAAACTGAGAAACAGAGCTGCAAAAAGGATGAGAATGAAGAAGTTTAATTTTTGATCTTTTTAGTTCTTGTTTTGATCTTTCACTTATAAGAAGAAGACATACGAACAGATACTTTCACTACTAGAACCAACCAAAATGGAAGAATTTTGAGTGAAAGTAATGATTTTGTACAGACCCTTTTATTCTCTAGTGACCAAACCTTCATTTTTCTCCTTTTTATATACTTCCTCAACCTCAAACCCCATCAAGATTGGCAAAAAAATCAAGAATCCCAAAAGTGGTTAGAATTGAAAGACCAAAAAGTGGTTAAGTTTTAAACTATTTTCCTATTTACATCATTAACCATTAAAGGTTCATCTACAAAGGAAAATTGTTTTTGGGAAGAGAAAGAAGAAGAAATTTTTGGAAAAGTTGCAAAAAATTGAGATCAGAAAAAATAGGTGGCCCTTTGCTTAACACTTTCTCTCACTTTAAATAAAACCAAAGTTGAGTCAGATGTAGGGTTAAAATTTGACTGGGGTTAGGTGCACTTGCAATTTTTTTTGGGGGGGCCAAATGAAATGAACTCTAAATTAAATCCAAATGCAATTTGCTATTTGGTTTACTGGTCACTGGTTATACCTGTAAACTCGAATGCTTAACGCGATATTCTTTTGGATTTTTAAAACTATGTGATATGATATAAAGCTTCGTATTACAAGAAAGTTTTAAGTTTTAAGCACCTGATTGTGTAAACACATATTTATATAATCATTTTACTTATAGTAATCTGTAAAATAAGATATATATATATATATTGCTAGTGTAATAATTTTTTACATTATTTGTAAATATGTGTCAGTAGGAATTAATTACAATAACAACTTATCAACACTCTGTGTTTACATAAGATAATACTATTTTATCATGATTAAGTCACAAAATAAGGTTAGGAATTGCATTCATTAACTATTTTACAAATCAATTAGTTACGTGTTTAATTTTTAGGTGATTCGATATTTTCATATATATTCAGCATATATATGTTAAACATTTCAAAATTACGTTTCATTCTTATCAAGTTCTCCCTTTCCCCCCTTTCAACTTATTCATTAATGTTAAGCAAGGTATATACCCGTGATATATACTTATTATACATGGTATATATCACGGGTCCTTTGAGTTGAAGCCCAGCACGATACAAGGCAGACCATCCCATCTCGGGTTGGCCCATCACGGATAAGGGGCAGTATATTACTTTGTATATTGATGTAATATTGTAGTGTAAATGTTACCTTAGTTAGTCTTGTACACTTACCATAGTTATAAGAATCTTGTACTACTAGAATAGGATTTTGGAGTTAGAATAGGAATAGGATTCTCCTATTATGGAAATATGTAAATTATATATATTCTCTTTCAATTAATGAAAATAATCAAGGGATTATTTCTTTCATGGTATCAAGAGACTAGGTCTAAATTGCTTCCGCCTTTGTTCTCCAAATACTGCTCTCGCGTTTTGTGCAATTTCTCGGCCAAAACCTGCCTCGATTTCTGTACCCCTTCACCGGATTTCGTGTTAAATTTTACCTCCACTCTTCCCAAATTTTCCCTCCAATCCCTTTGTTTTTTCGTTATGTCTAGGAATACGTTTCATCCTGCGCTCACTGTTTATAACATCAAGAACAACATCCTTATTGTTTTTGAGATGGAAAACGTCCAATATGCAACGTGGGTAGAATTGTTTAAAATTCACGCTATGTCCCATCAAGTCCTCCATCACATAAATCCTCCCGCTGCCCCTATTCCCGCGGAGGATCCTCAGTTATGGATTACTCTTGATGCTACCGTTCTCCACTGGATTTATTCCACTATTTCAGTCGACCTCTTACATACGATCATTGAGCCAGATACTACGGCTATGGCTACCTGGAATAGATTGCGTGATATATTCCAAGATAACCAACATTCACGTGTTGTCACCCTCGAGCAAGAATTCTCCCAAGTCAGCATGGAAGAATTTTCTAACGTTTCTTCATATTGCAAGAGACTCAAGGAGTTGGCAGACCAACTCCGTAATGTTGGCGCACCTGTGACAAATAATCATCTGGTTCTACAATTTGAGCGGTACTCGTGGTATAATTGATGGGAATGATAATTCAATTCCAATTCGTGGTTATGGTTATACAACTTTGTCTCCCCCCCCCCCCCCCCATCCACCCCTCGTCTTGAAAAATACCCTTCATGCCCCTAAATTGATTAAAAAATTGGTGTATGTCCGTAAATTCACCACTGATAACCCCGTTTCTATTGAATTTGATCCATTTGGGTTTTCTGTGAAGACGGGGAGCCCTCTAATGAGGTGTGATAGTCGGGGAGATCTTCATCCTATCACACCACATTCCGGTTTCTCAAGTCAAGCCGTACCTTCCAACTTTTGCAGTCTTTGCTCCTTCCTTGTGGCATGCTCGTCTAGGTCATCAGGGGTCGTCATTTTTTCTTTCTTGGATACAAATAATTTTGTTTCATGTAAGGGTACGAGTAGTACTCCGAATTGTCAATCGTGTTCGTTAGGAAAAATTATTAAGTTACCATTTGTAGACTCTAATTCTCATACTTTAATGTCATTTGATATTATTCATAGTGATCCATGGACTTCTCATGTTCTTAGTTCTTTGGGTCATCGGTATTATGTTCTCTTTTTAGATGATTATTCTAAATTTTTATGGACTTTTCCAATAACAAAGAAATCTCAAGTTTTTTCCATCTTCTTAAAATTTAGAGCATTCATTAGAACTCAATTCGAACGAGAAATAAAAAATATCCATTGTGATAATGGCAAAGAATATGACAATGGGGTGTTTCGGAAATTTTGTGCAAATAATGAGATCAATTTTTGTTTTTCTTGCCCTCATACGTCTTCACAAAATGTGAAAGCCGAACGCAAAATTCGTACCATTAATAACATTATCCACACGTTATTGATTCATGCTTCCGTACCCTCGTCTTTTTGGCATCATGCTTTGCAAATGGCTACATATCTCCTTAACATTCTTCCTTCCAAAGGTTTGACATATTCGTCCCCCCCCTTCAAAGTTTATGTAATAAGACTCATTCGTATTCACATCTTAAGGTCTTTGGGTGCTTGTGTTATCCACTCTTTCCGTCCACCACCATTAACAAACTTCAGGCCTGTTCTACCCCGTGTGTGTTCTTGGGTTATCTGTCAAATCACCGTGGTTACAAATGTTTTGATTTATCTTCTAATAAAATCACCATTAGTCTCTATGTAATTTTTGATGAATCCCAATTTCCGTTTTCTAAGGTTAGTACTCCCGTGCCTAGTTCGTATAATTTTTTGGATGATGATATATCCCCGTATATTATTCACCAGTTTTCGGACGTGTCCCGCACCCCAAATCTTCCAGCAGGCCCACTGCCCGCTGGTCAACGTCCTCGTCTACAATTCTGGATCTAGAAACTGGGCCATCTATCCTGCCCAATTCTGGTCCAGTTCCGGTTCCTCATTCTGGGTCCAGTCTTGGCCTAGTTCATGTGTCCAGTTCCGGCCCCAGTTATCGATGTGGGCCAGCAGGCCCACTGCCTGCTGGCGAGTCCGTCCCGTGTCCCAAAATATCCCAAAATCCGCCCAATTCTCCCCCGTGTCAAAGACCAGTCACTCGTAGTCAACGGGGTATTTTTAAACCAAAAAGACATTTTAATTTAAATTCTAATGTTCTTAAATCTCCTCTGCCCCGTAACCTAGTGTCTGCTTTAAATGATCCGAATTGGAAAATTGTTATGACCGACGAATATAATGCACTTATTGACAATAAGACGTGGGAGTTGGTGCCCGTCCATCTGGTGTTAATATTATTCGGTCTATGTGGATTTTTGCTCATAAGGATAATCCTGACGGTTCGTTTGCGAGGTATAAGGCTCGTCTTGTAGGTGATTGTAAGACTCAGCAGGTTGGTGTGAATTGTGGTGAGACATTTAGTCCGATGGTTAAGCCGGCTACCATTCGCACTGTGCTCAGCTTGGCTCTATCAAAAGCATGGCCCATTCATCAGTTAGATGTGAAGAATGTTTTCTTACATGGTGATCTCAAGGAAACAGTTTATATGCATCAGTCCTTGGGGTTTAGGGATCCCAAATATCCTCATCATGTCTGTTTGTTGAAGAAGTCCTTGTATGGGCTTAAGCAGTCTCCACGGGCTTGGTATAAGAGGTTTGCAGACTATGTTTCGACTATTGGATTCTCTCACAGCAGGTCTGATAATTCATTGTTCATATATCGTCGTGGTTCTTCATTGACTTATATACTATTATATGTGGATGATATTATCTTGATTGCCTCTTCTGATGCATTACGCCAATCTATCATGACATTGCTAAGTTCTGAGTTTGCTATGAAAGACTTGGGGCCTTTGAGTTACTTTTTGGGGATTGTTGTTACCCGTCATGCAGGAGGGTTGTTCTTATCACAGAGAAAGTATGCAACTGAGATCATTGAGAAGGCTGTGATGTCATCCTGTAAGTCCACTTCCACTCCTGTTGATACTAAACCCAAGTTGGGTGTTGCGGTTGGCTCACCTTATGAGGATTTGACCCGCTATCGCAGTCTTGCAGGGTCCCTTCAGTATCTTACATTCACGAGACCAGATATTACGTATGTCGTACAGCAGGTGTGTTTGTTTATGCATGATCCCAGGGTTGAGCACATGAATGCACTCAAACGCATTATTAGGTACATCCAGGGGACACTTGAATATGGCTTACATTTATATCCGTCGTCGACATCTACTTTTGTCTCGTACACAGATGCTGATTGGGGCGGTTGTTCGGACACCAGACGGTCTACGTCTGGCTATTGTATGTTTCTTGGTAATAACTTGGTCTCATGGTCTGCGAAGCGTCAATCGACTTTATCACGCTCAAGTGCAGAGGCCGAGTATCGAGGGGTAGCCAATGTGGTCTCTGAATCCTGTTGGTTACGTAATCTTCTTTTAGAGCTCCATTGTCCTATTCAAAAGGCTATCTTAGTTTATTGTGATAATGTTAGTGCCATTTATCTTTCGGGTAATCCGGTTCAGTACCAACGCACTAAACATATCGAGATGGACATTCACTTTGTTCGCGAAAAGGTAGCTCGTGGACAAGTTCGCGTTTGTCATGTCCATTCCAGGTATCAAATTGCAGACATCTTTACAAAGGGGCTTCCATCGGTTCTTTTTGAGGATTTTAGGGACAATCTCAGCGTACGAAAACCACCCGCTATGATTGCGGGGGTGTGTTAAGCAAGGTATATACCCGTGATATACACTTGTTATACATGGTATATATCACGGGTCCTTTGAGTTGAAGCCCAGCACAATACAAGGCAGACCATCCCATCTCGGGTTGGCCCATCACGGATAAGGGCCAGTATATTACTTTGTATATTGATGTAATATTGTAGTGTAAATGTTACCTTAGTTAGTCTTGCACACTTACCATAGTTATAGGAGTCTTGTACTACTAGAATAGGGTTTTGGAGTTAGAATAGGAATATGATTCTTCTATTATGGAAATATGTAAATTGTATATATTCTCTTTCAATTAATGAAAATAATCAAAGAATTATTTCTTTTAATTACAATACTATAGATACTCGGTTTGAGGTCGGCATCCATTTGATTTGCTTTCGAGTTATGTCATAGTAAATGTTTATTCGTATCATGTGTTTATATTAAATTAATTTAATTGATCATAATTAAAAGATTTAAATTATGATTAGATGATAATATTATAAGTTCAAACATAAATCATACATGCATTACCATCAACGAATATGGTGGGATACGTGAAATTTCTCTACGCCTCTATACTAAATCAAAAGTTTTGAATTCGTGTTCTTAAACTGGAGAAATTTCTAGTAGAAAGCGCTTCCCCTTTTATATGTTTTACATGGTATGAATTTTAATTAATCAAACTAATGAATTTCGAATATTATATAATTATGCAAAAAATAGTCATTTTCAAAACAAAACAAAATAAGGATGATTTATCTTTTAAATAAAATCATGGATAAAAGTAAAGTTAATCTTGACATAGCAGTGTGATAAGCAATTTATAGTCTGTGATAAGCAGAGTCTTGGGCTCTTGGCTCGGCTGGAGCTAAAGCTGAGCTGGCTAAAGATATTTGAAGCGTCAGCGTATACCCGCTTTTATCTCCTCGGCGTCGTCGGTGCGTGTATCGCCGATTAATTGAAAGGTGAATAATGGCCTTACGAGTCTTTTGGTTATTGAGATAAAGAATAATAATTTTATTATGATAAATACTTATTTGTATCGAGTGTTTATATCAAATAAGTTATTTTGTATAATTAAGTGATTAAGTGTATATATATTAATAAATATCATGCATCTATTAATTTAGTATAAGTATTAAATATAAAATAAGTTTTTACGTTTCTGTTACCGAGTTTGGTTAAGCATTTTATTTTGGCATAAGTAATCTCAAACTATTTATACAAAAATCGCAGTATCATTTTAACACCATGCTCAATTGAGTAAATTAACAATATCGGAATTAGTAGTTTCGAGATAAACAGTAAAATGACAAAGACGTCATTCTCCAAAGTTCTTGTCCTAAAGAGCTCTTTAAGAAACTTAAGATTACAATTTAAAATAAAAATTTATATAAGTTTATCTAGTGTAAAATCTATGCAATACGGAACTAGAATTTTTAGTTTATGACTTTTAAATCATCACTACAAGAAAAAAACTAGAATTAGCTATAAATTTTGTGTTGATCCGTCGCTAAATTACTAATAAATTTTTTTGATAATCTATTACTAAATAGAATTAGCGAAGAGTTTAGTTATAAAATTTGTCCATTGCTAACATACTTTTTAGTAGTGCATAATTCTTTTTGCTTAATGAACTAATTAAATAAATTATTTGCATATATTAAATAATGTTTTTAATATAAATCTTATTTTTGAGTCAAAATTATTAAATTTCTATTGAACCGTAGCATAGCTCCTTTCTGCCATGGCCACCAAGATTTTTTTATACTCAAATTCTAATCAGAGCTCTGAAAAAATGAAAAATCATACTCATACCACTGTAATCTTCACTATCATTTTTTCATATTAAAAGGTGAGTATTATATACTAGTAGCATATAGGGTAATGATAAATTCTTATCTTCTTCGGTCATTTGTAATCCAATCCACTGACAGTTTCAAGAGCTTATGATCAATTTCTTGTTGCCCTTATATGTGAAAAAAGGGAGCAGAATTTGTAGCTGATATCAGTTGCTCTGTTATTAGATTTTGTTCATTTAGGCACATCCTGTGATTTACTGATAGTAATAGTGTTGAGAAATCGAGATTACTATCTCCAGGAATAGTCTGACGTAAGCCGGGAATCTGGATATAAAAAAAAGGGAGAGAAGAATATAATTTGTCTTATCATATGTGAATTTAACCTACTTGTAATTATAGCATGATTGAAAAATCTGAAGAAAACAAACCAATCTAATTTGGTTGCACTGACAACTATAAAGTGTGAAAGATGATTACTATTATCCAATTAAATTAATTGCTTGCCAAACATGTTGACACTAGAAACTAAGTTACATTTTGGGTCCATATCCTACATTTTCATGAAAACAAATTTTTGTCTTGTTTGACTCTTGTCCTTTTATATGCTTATCTTTCTTTTATTAATAGTAAAATTTCAGATCGGTTTTCAATCAATAAATTAAACGTTTCTATTAGTGAATATTAAAATATATTCACCATATAATTTGTAATTAATAATAGTGTATTTATGGTAATATAAGATCCTTATTCTATTAGGATTCAACATTGTACACACTATATATATTTGTATTAATGAAAAAAACTCCGCAAGAGAGATTAATACAATCTTACATGGTATCAAGAGCCAACAATCCCTAACCCTAAATTGGCCGTCGTATACCTCCCTCATTTTTTTCAGCGATCCCCTCTCCTTTTTTTTTCCGGCGACATACAACCATATACTACTCGTATACCCGTGATATACTGCCATATAAACCACATATATCCCTGATATACTCCCCTTCCTCTCCAACAATCTCCGTATACTGTTCATATACAACAGTATACACATACAACCAACCCCTATATTCCTTGCCTGGTAGCCCGTATACATAAGAAACCCGGTATACCGCTGTTATACAGCCGATATACGGCAGCCTCTCAACCGATATTCTTCCACAAAATTATCGGTAACCCTCATGGATTTTCCCGCTTCCGCTTCCTCAACTCCCGACGTCTTAAATCCTTCTCATGGAAATTGGGCCACCAGTACATACAGTCCGCAACAGGCCCACCATCAGTCCGGTATCATTCCAGAAACAGTGGGCCGACTCGAACTGGGCCATAACATACGGCAACCCTCGAGTGGCCCACATACAACATCCCAATCGTTTTTCATCAGTGCCTCAACAACAGTGGGCCAAGTCGGACTGGGCCAGCCCTTCCCGCGACACTCTAGTGGCCCAGAAGCAACACTTTCAATGGGCTAGACCGAGGCCTAGTATGCTGCCAGCCTATTTGGAGCTCCATCAGGCAGGCCCAAGGCGTCAGGCCCATTACACAACGACCCAACAACAGTCGTCCAACGTTAATCCAACGGATTTGGGCCTTACTTTCGGTTCTCTCATATTGCAGCGTCCTGACAATGCATGGTATATGGATACAGGCGCCACGTCTCACCTCACCAATAATTCTGGTAATCTTCCAGAACTGTGCAATTTAAATACTCCTCAATCTATTATGATCGGCAATGATCATCACATTCCAATATAAGGGTTTGGCCATACACTAACCCCACTACCGCATCTCCAATTCTCTCTTAAAAATGTCCTATATGCCCCTAATATTATCAAGAACCTAGTCTCCATTAGAAAATTTGCCACCGATAATTCTGTATCCATTAATTTTGACCAATTTGGGTTTTCTATAACGGACCTACGTACATAAAAACTTCTTACCAGATACAATAGTGAGGGGACCTCTATCCCTTTCTATCCACGCCCACTGCCCATGTCACTCCTCCCACCGCTTTAGCTACAATATTTCCATCAACGTGGCATAGTAGACTTGGTCATCCTGATGCTCATGTTTTTATTCCCTTAGCAACCGAAATCTAATCCAATGTCATAATGGAAACTTTCTCATAGTTGCTCCTCTTGTCATCTAGGAAAATATGTTACTCCATTTACGTCTTCTCTAAGTATTACTTTCTCTCCCTTTGATATTATTCATGCGAATTTATGGACTTCTCCTATAACTAGCAACCTAGGCCATAAAAATTATTTGGTGTTTTTGGATAATTTCTCTCACTTCCTTTGGGTCTATCCACTTGAACTCAAATCTCAAGTGTTCTCCAAATTCCTTGAATTTCGTACAATGGTTAAAACGCAGTTTGAAAAAGACATCAAAACATTTCAATGTGATAATGGTCGTGAGTTCAATAATTCCTTTTTTTCATAACTTTTGTGCGGCTAATGGCATGATCTTTTGTTTCTCATGCCCCCATACCTCCCCTCAAAATGGTAAAGCCAAAAAAATTCTTGCACCATTAATAATATGATTCGTACCTTTTTTTTCATGTGTCTCTCCCCTACCTTTTGGGTATATGCATTAAAAATGGCAGAACACATTATTAACATCTTACCTACCCGTCCTATTCAAAATAGGACACCTACCAAAATTCTCTACCGACGGATCCCTACTTATGATCACCTTAGAATTTTTGGTTGTCTTTGTTACCCAAATCTGACATCCACGGCCTCCCGCAAATTAACACCTCGCTCCACTTCGTGCGCCTTCCTAGGTTTTCCGTCAAACCATAGGGGGCACTTGTGCTATGAGTTATCCACAGATAAAATCATAATCTCACGCCACATCACGTTTGTTGAGTACGTTTTCCCGTTTGACAACATCCAAAAATTTCGAGTCACTGATTACAGATTCCTTGATGATTCAGACAACTCACCTCTAGTTGAAAATGCACTACAAAACACATTGCATGTCGTCCCCCTGGCACACCCACACATCCCGCAAACTACCGCAACCCAACCACTGGTCCCGCACTGCCCTAAAATGACTTGTTGCCTAATAAGTGCCAACGACTCCACAAACCACAACTTGCCACCGCCTGCCTCCACCTTGCCCCTATCTGCCTCCACCCCACCACTTTCTGCCCAACCCCGCCACTTCCTGCCCCACCCCTGGCACACTCAACCAACCGGCAGTACACCGCCACCCAACCCCTTACCCCGCATACCTTCGCATCCTCCCGCCACCAAGTGCCTAGCCCCACACCACACTGCCCCATCCCGAACCCCTCCACACCCACTGCTATAGACCCCGAGGCCCACTTCCCTGCCCCCGTACCCACACACCACATGGAAACTCGTGCCAAACACGGGATTTTCAAACCCAAAAGTCCACTTTAACCTACCCAACCCAAAACTTGCCAAAATTGACCCAAATTAGAATGCGGCCATGTGTGAGGAGGTTGATGCGTTTACCTCTCAGCGCACGTGGGATCTTATTCCGAGGCTAGAGGGGGTGAATATGACTCATTGTATGTGGCTCGTTCGTCATAAGTTCAGAGATAGTGGTGATCTTGAACATCACAAGGCTAGACTTATGGCAAATGGCACAGGGAATTAGTAGGGTGTTGATTGTGGTGAGACTTTCAGTCCGGTGGTCAAACTGGCTACTATTCGCATTGTTCTGAGCATAACTATGGGTAAGAACTGACCGATTCATCAGCTTGATGTAAAAAATGCATTCTTACATGGAGATTTGAAAGATACAGTTTACATGTACCAACCGCCAAGCTTTGTACATCCATAGGCTCCTTATTATGTCCGTCGTCTTCGTAAGTCCCTGTATGGTTTGAAACAGGCCCTCGGGCTTGGTATGAGTGCTTCGCTACTTACATTATACGGATTGGATTCGTGTGCAACAAATGTGACCATTCCTTATTCATTTTCATCGGGGTAGTGACATTGCGTACTTGTTATTATATGTGGATGATCTTATTCTGACTGCCTCGTCTGATGTATTAAAAATGAGATCATTCGGCTGCTCAAATCCAAATTCGCTATGACTGACTTAGGAAAGTCGAGTTACTTCTTGGGGATTTTTGTGACTAGAACTGTAAATAGCATGTTCCTATGCCAGAGTAAGTATGCGGAAGAAATTGTGTACCGAGCTAAAATGGAGAATTGCAAAATTATGCCTACTCAGGTCGACTCGAAGTCGAAACTCAGTGCTGTTGACGGTGATCCAGTGTCCAATCCCACTATCTATAGGAGTCTTGCAGGTGCACTTCAGTATCTTACATTCACCAGGCCTGATATTGCATATGTTGTTCAGCAGGTTTTTTTATTCATGCATGCCCCCAAAGAGCCTCACTTTACATCTCTTAAACGTATCATTTGATACGTTAATGGCACTCTTGATTATGGATTACATCTCTACCCATTTACACCGACCACGCTGATATCTTACACGGACGCCGATTGGGAAGGCTGTCCAGACACGCGACGTTCCATGTCTGGCTACTGTGTGTTCTTAGAGGACAATCTTATCTCGTGGTCTACCAAGAGGCAAGCCACACTCTCCCGATCCAGTGCAGAAGCAGAGTATAGAGGTGTTGCAAACGTTGTAGTTGAGATCTGCTGGCTCCGAAACCTCCTCTTAGATCTCCAGTGTCCCTTACGTAAGGCTTCTATGGTCTACTGTGATAACATCTGCGGTCTACCTATCTCATAACCCGATTCAGCATTAGAGAACCAATCACATTGAGATGGATATACATTTTGTTCGTGAGAAGGTTGCTATAGGTCAAGTTAAGGTGTTGCATGTGCCTTCTTCGTACCAATACGCAAATATTTTCACAAAGGGTCTTCCTCGACAACTGTTCTTCAGATCCAGTCTCAGCATCCGGCCTCCTTCCGCTCCGACTGAGGGGGTGTTTAGTGAATATTACTATATATTCACCATATAATTTGTAAGTAATAGTAGTGTATAATTATGATAAATATAGGACCCTTATTCTATTAGGATTCAACATTGTACACACTATATATATTTGTATTAATTAGAAAGACTCCACAAGAAAGATTAATATAATCTTACCGTTTATATGCAGTGTACATATAGTTTTTACTGTTAGGGTTATAATTAGGTGGGCTCTCCACAATATTTGTGATTCATATCTTTAGTCAGTTTAACTCGTAATACAGGATTATTCAATTCAAGTTAATTCTTTTATTATTAGGATATATACATATATAGAAGTGAATTCTTATAAATTCATCTCCAGGAGGAATTGGACATAATTATTTTTCATCATCTAATAGCTCGAGCAAGAACTAGAAAGAACTAAATGAATCTAAATATTGATACACGCTGACATATATTTTTGTAAATACGTTGAGTAGTATATATATATATATATGATATAAGAATGGTTCAACGTAAAAAGAATTTGACGGAGTTTCTTTTTCTTTTTGAGTTGTGTTCTATTATAGGCAAAGAGACAAGGGTTTTGCATCTCGTGTCATGACAATGTAAAAAAATTGTAAAAATATATTAATTTACTGACTTTAATTGAACTCGTAAGTTAAAATTTTAAATTTTCCTCCATCACCATGAGATCTAGAAAACTTTAGATCGATGGCAGTATTGAGATCTCATTTTCAAAACCCTCGTTCAAAGAAGTCTTATAGATTAGTAGATGGGAGAAAAATTGGCATTTCTTTCGAGTTGTGACATCTAGGGGACATGCAAGTGGGAATTTAGCTGTAATATACTACTAGCTTCTCATCTTATTATATAAAAATAAAACTAGCTAGGAGCCCACCACAGGCAACAAAAAGCAAGTCCAAGATGTTTGAAAAAATGAAATTAATTGTAAAGGAAGGAGGTAAAGAATGAATCTTGGACCTAACTTAATCCTAAAAATTAGCTTGTAGGGTGAGAATTATTCATGTTCATATAACGAGTCTATGTTCCTATTCCATATCCGATGTAAGACTCTTAACACTTTCCGCACGCCCAGACCTTGTTAACTGGAGCGTGATTAATATAATTTCGGGGTCCAATATCGGTGAACAAAGAATTGGAATGAGTCTGGCTCTGATACCACGTAAAGAATGAATCTTGGGCCTAACTCAACCCAAAAGCTAGCTTGTAGGGTGATGATTGTTCATGTCCATATAAGGAGTCCATGTTCCCATTCCATATCCGATGTGAGACTCTTAACATTAATCAATTGCATCTAGATATATATTTTTATTTGTGGTCTAATGTTCGATACTCGTATTGAAGTCCGATTAAATCTGAATTTACATCGAGAAGTCTTATATTGGAGGTAAAACATTCCATAATGAAGGCGACTTATCCGGAACTCGAACTCAAGATTTCTAATTTATAATTATAAGAATGAAAGAATACTTATCACTCCACAATCCTGATTATATTGATAATTGCTGCTATATATAGCTACGGCTATAATATGGCCATGGGGGATTGAAAAAAAGGAATTTTTCACTTTGATAATGTGGACAACACGTGTTAGTGTGAGTTCAGTTTTCTCCCATGGTCTCAAAGAGAAACCCCACAAGAAAAAAGGGGAATTGATGAGTTGTGTGCATGTGAGTTTACTTAGCATTTTTTCAAAAAAACATGAGTATAAATTTCAAGAATAAAATAAAACATTTTAATTGAAGCATTTGCTTGGTTTCAAGGAGGACATAAATTGCAAAGCACAAGCTGTCCATATGGCCACATCATTGAAAAAAATATATAAAAAATTCCTTAGGGATACAATCATTGTCATTTGATGTCGGATCATTTATTCATTAATTTCTACATTGGTAATTATGTTCTTACCTTGTATTTCATTGAAAACTACAGTTAATGTTATCCCACTTTAGGCATAACTCTTCCAGGATTGGTACGTAGTTGCGCGTCACCACCTCCGATCTTACATATCTTATACATTTGATTAAGATTGTAACTGCGAAATAATTAAGGTACATGGAATGTTACTATCTAGCCATTAATGGTATTCTACATTTTCATGGAAAATTCAATTTCACTGGGTTCATATCGGAGATACAAAGATAATCTTTACACTATTCGTACAGGTTGCTACTTATGCAATAAGAAATTTAGCTAATTAAGACCGTTAGAGTTACTGCTACCTTTATATATATTACTAAGTATATTATATAGACCGCTTGTAAAAATTCTCAATCTGTATCCATATTTGCTCTCGGTCAAAGGTCGAAAGAACAAAGAAGATCATTTTACTGTCATCATAGATCACATTAATATAGTTCATTTTGGAAATGTGTCTCTATTCTATAGGTTATACTTAGTTCATATGAATCGTGTGTTGTACTTTTCTTGGTCTTTTTGTCAAGTTGTTTTTGAAAGGTTCAGTAGGCACATATATAGCCGATAAAATAACATGTTCAATTATGTCATGAACTTAGTTAAAGTGTCAAAATGAAAGATTGTTTATGTATTCCACCAAAAGAATGAAAACCCAAGGAAGAAAAGGAAATTCATTATTAATTAGTATGCTTTTATTGACTCATGATATTCAAAATCAATGCTCATTAAATCCACCAAAAAAAACTTTCTTTTCAGTTCACTGAAAAAGGGTATGGGAAGAGGAGTATCTTCTCGTAGTTGATAAGGGATCAAAATGTATGGGACATATTAATTAGTGTCTCTGACCCTGCACAAAAGTATATGTATAAATCCCCCATGACATTTTCTTCTTAGATATTATTATTATTATTATTATTATTATTATTATTATTATTATTATTATTATTATTATTATAATGTACATCTTCCTATGATTTAATCATTATGTGCCATCAACAAGAACTTTGAAAAAGCACCTTAGCTTCTTGGTTTTGGAGATAACATCTCCACTATAACAAATTTCATGCATAGATAACTACAAGAAAATGATTGGTTCTCAAAGTATAAAACAATAGTAATTTAATACTAGATGCTATATCTTTGTAGTAAAAAGAGTCGCCCTAGATTCTTTATATATTTAGAATCATAGAATGAGTTTCAATTAGTATTCCAATTACAAACTCGATTTCTCTAGCTATAAATTATAATGACTTGACTTTAACGTTAATGTAACGCTTATTTAAAAAAAATATATATAATTACACATTGAAATATTAGAAAATAAATAGTAGATGGTGGCGTCTTTGATGTTAAATTTTTTTCCTAATCTAATTAATCTGTACTCAAGATATTAATTAAGCAAGAAACACCTTTTAATCACTCTATTTTCAAAAGTGGAACAGTTCTAGAAGGCCTCCAAGAGAATAGCAGTCAATTTACACAATCAGCCAAAAATTTAAACTTGTTGATAATACTTTTCAACATGTATGAAAAGTGACAAATTTAAAACATTTTTTTAATTAAAAGTTACTTTATCCTTTTTCACACCCATCATAACAGAGAAATGAATGTCATCTAATGGTCCAATATTCTTGCCCCCCCCCCCCCATGTGAATTTACCAATCTTGAAATTAAGACCACAATCTAATTAATACTCCCTCAGTAATTAGTTATCAAATTTCACTTTTCGAGAGTCAATGTGACTAATTTTTAAAATTAATTTGAATTAAATTAATTTAATATTTTATATAAAAATTTTGATAGTAAAAAACTATACAAAAAATACTACAAGTTGCAACTTTTCGTATGTCAATTTGATGACAAAATACATTATAGAATGTTGGTCAAAATTTACATAGTCGGACTCTCGAAAGTTAAAACAGAATAACTGATTTGGGACGTAGAGACACCGGGGTAGCTTCATATACCTAAGGATGTTCAATTGAACATCCCTTTTCAAAAAATTATACCGTATATATATATTTCTTGACTTCGCCGCGGCATAGAGTAACCTCTACTTAGTAAATAATAAAATAAAAAGGTGCTATCTTTAGCTATTTACTAGGAAGATATAAATAATTAAATGTGGACTTTAATGCTTAAAAATCAAATGTTTTACCCCAAATGCTGGCATAAATCTTGTGGTTTTTTTTTCTTGATAAGCAACTGTGAGTATCCTATAATCATCATATTAAGATATGAGAGTACTAGATTAATTGATTAAAATGAAACAATAATTATTTATTGGTTTGAGACAGTCTAGATTAATTATATTCTAACATAATTAATATCAAGACAAACCTCATGATTAATTTTGCTTCCACACACCTCATGTTGTATTTCTTGCCTTGTTACATTGACTAAAATTGGTCCCCATTAATTTGGGATTAGTACCATACATCTTGCGATTTATGTAATTGTCACCGAAAGAAATAATCCCTTGTTATTTTCATTAATTGAAAGACTATATATACAATTTACATATTTCCATAATAGGAGAATCCTATTCCTATTCTACTCCTAAAACCTTATTCTATTTGGAGATTAACTATACAATTATGGTAAGAGTACAAGACTAATTAAGGTACACTACAACTATACAAAACCGTGTACAATAAGGTCAAAAACCGAGACTAGCCGAGACCAAATATACATAGAATATACACGTGCATAACGTGTATATCTTATGTATATTTGGTATATATAACACACACCCGCAGTCATAGCGGGCGGTCTTCGGACGCTGAGACTCTCTAAAATCTTCAAAAAGGACCGAAGGAAGACCCTTTGTAAAGATGTCTGCAATTTGATACCTGGAAGGGACATGGAAGACATGTACTTGACCACGAGCAACCTTTTTGCGAACAAAGTGAATGTCCATCTCGATATGTTTAGTGCGCTGGTGCTAAATCGGATTACCCGAAAGATAGATGGCACTAACATTATCACAATAAACCAATGTCGCTTTCTGAATAGGACAATGAAGCTCCAACAACAAATTACGTAACCAATATGATTCAGAGACCACATTAGCTACCCCTCGATACTCAGCCTCGGCACTAGAGTGGGACAAAGTCGACTGACGTTTCGCAGACTAGGAGACCAAGTTATTACCAAGAAACATACAATAGCCAGACGTAGGCCGTCTGGTGTCCGGACAGCCACCCTAATCATCATCAGTGTACGAGACAAGAGTCGACGTCGATGACGGATATAAATGCAAGCCATAGTCAAGTGTCCCCTGGATGTATCGAATAATGCGTTTGAGCGCATTCATGTGCTCAACCATGGAATCATGCATAAACAAACACACCTGTTGTACGACATATGTAATATCCGGTCTCGTGAATGTAAGATACTGAAGGGCCCCTGCAAGACTGCGATATCGGGTCAGATCCTCGTATGGTGCGCCTGTCGCAGCACCAAGCTTGGGTTTAGTATCAACTAGAGTGGAAGTGGACTTACATAATGACATCCAGCCCTTTCAATGATCTCAGAGGCATACTTTCTTTGGGATAAGAACAACCCACATGCATGACGAGTGACAACAATCCCCAAAAAATAACTCAATGGCCCCAAGTCTTTCATAGCAAACTCAGAACTAAGTATTGTCATGATAGACTGGCGTAATGCATCGGAAGAGGTAGTAAAAATAATATCATCCACATATAAGAGTATATTAGCCAAGGAAGAACCACGACGATTTATAAACAAGGAATTATTCGACCTGCTGTGAGTGAACCCAAGGGCTAATGCATATAGACTGTTTCCTTGAGATCACCATGTAAGAAAGCATTCTTTACATCTAACTGATGAATGGACCATGCTTTCGAAAGAGCCAAACTGAGCACAGTGCGAATGGTAGCAGGCTTGACCACCGGGCTAAATGTCTCACCACAATCTACACCAACCTGCTGAGTCTTACCGTCACCCACAAGCCGAACCTTATGCCTTGCAAATGAACCGTCTGAATTGTCCTTATGCGCAAAAATCCACATAGACCTAATAATATTAATAACAGATGGATATGGCACCAACTCCCACGTCTTATTATCAATAAGAGCATTATATTCATTGATCATAGCAATTTTCCAATTCGGGTCATTTAACGCAGACACATGATTACGGGGTAAGGGTGATTTAAGAACATTAGAATTTAAATTAAAATGTCTTTTCGGTTTAAAAATACCCCGTTGACTACGAGTGACAGGTCTTTGACTCGGGGGAGAATTGGGTGAATTTTGGGGAATAACGGGACCAGTGACGGACGGGCCAGTAGGCAGTGGGCCTGCTGGCCCAACACGGTAACTAGCTACTGTTTCCGTTGAAGAAGTGGGAATAAGAACTGGGCCAGAACTGGGCTGGGGAGGCGACCCAGTTTCTGGACCCACGACGGGAGACAACGAGTGGACTGTAGAACCAGCGGGCAGGGGGCTCGCTGGCGGATTTGGGGTGCGGGATACGTCCGAAAAATGGTGAATAATATACAGGGATATGCCACCATCCAAAAAATTATACGAACTAGGAACAAGATTACTAACCTTAGCAAACAGAAATTGAGATTCATCAAAAATTACACGGAGACCAATGATGATTTTATTCGATGACAAATCAAAACATTTGTAACCACGATGATTAGACGGATAACCCAAAAACACACAAGGGTAGACCGAGCCTGATGTTTGTTAATTGTGGTGGACGAAAAAAGTGGATAACACAAGCACCCAAAGACCTTAAGATGTGAATACGAAGGAGTCTTATGATATAAAATTTAAAGAGGGGACAAATATGTCAAACCTTTGGAAGGGAGAATGTTAAGAAGATATGTAGCCATTTGTAGAGCATGAGGCCAAAAAGAAGGGGTACGGAAGCATGAATAAATAAAGTTCTGATAATGTTATTAATGATACGAATTTTGCGTTCGACTTTCCCATTTTTTAAAGACGTATAAGGGCAAGAAAAGTGAAAATTGATCCCATTATTAGCACAAAATCACCTAAATACCCCATTATCATATTCTTTGCAATTATCACATTGAATAGTTTTTGATTTTCCGTTTGAATTGGGTTCTAATGAATGCTCTAAATTTTAAGAAGGCGGAAAAAACTTGAGTTTTTTTCGCTATCGGAAAAGTCCATAAAAACTTAGAATAATCATTAAAAAATAGAACATAGTACCGATGACCCAAAGAACTGAAAACATGAGATGTCCATAAATCGCTATGAATAATATCAAATGGCATTGAAGTATGAGAATGAGAGTCTACAAATGGTAACCTAACAATTTTTCCTGAAGAACAAGATTGACAATTCGTAGTACTACGCGTACCCTTACATGAAATAAATTTATTTTTATCTAAGGAAGATAAAATAGACGACCCCGGATGACCTAGATGAGCATGCCACAAGGAAGGATCAAGAGCTGCAAAGGTTGATGGCAAGGCTTGACGCGAGAAACCAAAACTTGGCGTGATAGGATACAGATCGCCCCTACTATCACACCTCATGAGAGGACTCCCCGTCTTGAAATTCTTCACAGAAAACCCAAACGGATCAAATTCAATTGAAACAGAATTATTAGTGGTGAATTTACGGACATACACCAATTTTTTAATCAATTTAGGGGCATGAAGGGTATTTTCAAGACAAGGGGTGGATGGGGGGAGGGGAGATAAAGTTTTATGACCATAACCACGAATCGGAATAGTATTATCATTACCAACTATTATGCCACGAGGGTTGCTCAAATTGGAATAAGACAAGAGAGTACCTGAATCGGATGTCATGTGGGTTGTGGCGCCTGTGTCCATGTACCAATTTGGGTCCGGACGAGTTAATCCCAGTGTGTGCATTGCGGCTTCAATATCTGTCTGAGAAGGGATGATAGTGGGACCATCAGCAGTAAAAGCATGCTGTGGCCGAGGCCCAAACAATCCTGGGGCTGGCCAAGGCCCAACTGGGTGAGACTGTTGCTGCTTAAACTGGGCTGGACTGCGTGACTGCTGCTAGAAATTGGGCCTGGACTGGGCAGTGGCCCAATTACCGTAACTAGTGCTTGATTATAAAGAGGAGACCGCGGGCCACAAGCAGTTGGCCCATGGCCAGTTTGCTGGTGGTCCAGCAGGCCGTGACCCCCCAATGTTTCGTCCGCTGCTGCTGCCGCCATTACCACTACAACCACCACCTTTATTTTTATTCTTGTGATTCTGACCTTTATTGCCGCCACCGTTGTTACGATTTTGGCCTGAATTGTCATAAAATGCCGGAGAACCATTGGACGTGGCCATCAAGACGGAGTTAGCGCCAGTAGCCGCCTTTTGGCCAAATCAACCTCCTCTAATGTAAGCATAGACCTGACTTGATAAAATTGCGGTAGAAGGTTACTTTGACGAAGTATTGAAGCAACACCGTTATATGCCTCAGACAGGCCTGCAACCATCTCTAGAACGAGACGATAATTGCTAACAGGAGCACTAACGTTGCGAAGTTGGTCCGCCAATTCCTTGAGTCGTTTGCAATATGAGGAAACGTTCGAAAAATCCTCCGTAGTGACTTGGGAAAATTTCTGTTCAAGGGTGACAATACGGGAATGCCTGTTATCCTGGAATATGTCACGCAATCTATCCCAAGCAGCCATAGCCGTAGAGTTGGGTTCAATTATCGTTTGTAAGAGGTTGACGGAGATAGTGGCATAAATCCACTGGAGAACCGTAGCATTAAGCGTAATCCATAATTTAGGATTGTCCTCCGTGGTGGGTACATCTTGCATGCCAGGAGCCGGAGGAGTTATGTGGTGGAGGACTTGATGTGCAAGTGCATGAATTTTGAACAACTCTGCCCACGTCCCATATTGGACGTTTCCTATGTCAAGAACAATAGAAAGAACGCTCTTGATGTTAGAAACGGTTAGGGCAGGATGAAACATGTTCCTATCAGTCATAGTGAATAGAACAAGAAATTTGGACAAGAAAATTTGGAAGGGAGGGCTCGGGTTTGAGGAAGAAACCGAGAGGAATTTCTTGTGGGAGAGGAGCGGAAGTATTTGAGTCCTAGACTTCTGATACCATGAAAGAAATAATCCCTTGATTATTTTCATTAATTGAAAGACTATTTACAATTTACATATTTCCATAATAGGAGTGATGGAATTTTGGGAATTTTCTGGGCTCGGGACGGACTGGCCAGCAGGCAGTGGGCCTGCTGGCCCAAAACGGTAAACAGTGGACTCAGATTCTGGAGCAGCCCAGACCGGGGCCGGGCAGCCCGATTCTTTGGAACTGTTCCAGTGGCTGGAACAGCAGGGTGCGACGGTACTGTGGGGACAGCGGGCAGTGGGCCCGCTGGAGGATTTTGGGCACGGGAGTTGTTCGAAAAACTCCGAATAATATACGGGGATATTTGGTCATCCAAAAAATTATACGACTTAGGCTCGGGAGTATGAACTTTTGTAAAAGGGAATTGAGTTTCATCAAAAATGACATGACGATTTATAATGATTTTCTTGGAGGATAAATCAAAACACTTATAACCCCGATGATTTGACGGATAACCCAAAAATACACACGGAGTAGACCGAGCCTGAAGTTTGTTAATTGTGGTGGATGGGAATAACGGATAACACAAGCACCCAAAAATCCGAAGATGAGAATAAGATGGGTTCTTATTATATAAGATTTTGAGAGGGGAAGAATATGTCAGACCTTTAGACGGAATTATGTTAAGAAGGTAAGTGGCCATTTGTAGGGCATGATGCCAAAAATACGGAGGTATGGAGGCATGAATTAGGAGAGTTCGGACAATGTTATTTATGGAACGAATTTTGCGTTCGGCTTTCCCATTTTGTGAAGATGTATGAGGACATGAAAACCGAAAATTTATCCCATGAGTAGCACAAAATTCTCGAAACTCCCTATTGTCATACTCCTTCCCATTATCACATTGAATATTTTTTATTTCTCTTTCGAATTGAGTACGAACGAATGCTCTAAATTTTATGAAGACGGAAAACACTTGTGATTTATTCGCAATTGGAAACGTCCACAAAAATCTAGAATAATCGTCTAAGAAGAGAACATAATATCGATGACCCATTGAACTAAGAACAGGGGATGTCCATAAGTCACTATGAATAATGTCAAATGGCATAGAAGTATGAGAATTGGAGTCTACAAATGGCAACTTAACAATTTTTCCTAATGAACAAGATCGACAAATTGGAGTACGACTCGTACCCTTACAAGAAATAAAGCTATTTTTATCTAAAACTCGATAAAATAGAAGATCCCGGATGACCCAAACGAGCATGCCACATGGAAGGAGAGATGGTGCAAAAGCGATGGCAAGGTCGGACTTGAAGGATCGACACCGGCATGATAGGATATAGATCCCCCCTACTATCACACCTCATGAGATGACTCCCCGTCTTGAAATCCTTCACGAGAAACCGAAAGGATCAAATTCAACGAAACGAGAATTGTCATTTGTGAACTTTCGGACGGACACTAAATTTTTAATCAATTTAGGAGCATGTAAAGTATTTTTCAAGAGAAGTGGTGGATTGGGAGGAGACAACGTTTTCGACCATACCCTAGAATTGGAATTGAACTCGCCATTACCAACAATTATTCCCCGAGGGGTGCTCAAATTGTAATAAGATGAGAGAGTACCGATTCGGAAGTCATGTGAGTAGTGGCCCCGTGTCCATGTACCAATTTGGGTCCGGTTGAGTTAATCCCAATGTGTGCATCGCGGCCTCGATATCGGTCCGAGTGGGGCCTGTGCATGATGGGCTTGCGGAGGACGGGGCCCAAGGACTCCCGGCCGTGCTTTGAACCGGGGTCGTTACCGCCGCGGGGGCCGTTCTTCGGGCCACCGGCCGCCGGGGGCGCCACCGCCGGGTATTGGGCTCTTGCCGGACCGGCCACCCCACCGGCCGGCGCAACCGCCGAAGGGTGCCACCGCCACCGGCCCCACCGCCGGGCCCACGGTGGTGGTGGCCCACCGTACCCCGAATGGGACCCACCGCCTCGCTTGTTGCTCACCGGAACCGCCACCGTAACCACCTCGTTTGCCCCCGCGGTTTTTGTTATTTTTGCGATTATTCTTGCCGCCACCATTATTATGGTTTTGGCCCGAATTATTAACAAAAACCGAAGGACTAGGAGAGGATGCCACCATGACAATCGGGCTTGCTCCGTAGCCGCCTTTTTAGCCAAACCGCTTCTTCCAACGTCGCATGGAGCGGGCTTGATGAAAGTCGGGAAGAGGGTTGCTTTGGCGAAGGAGAGTTCCAACACCATTATAGGCCTCCGAAAGCCCGCAACCAACGTAGAACTAGACGATTATTTGTCACCGGTGCGCCAACATTACGGAGTTGATCCGCCAATTCCTTTAGTTTCTTGCAATATGCGAAACGTTCGGAAATACGTCCATTCGAACGAGAGAGAATTCTGCTCGAGTGTGACGATACGGGAATGTTGGTTGTCTTGGAATATGTCACGCAATCTATTCCATGCAGCCATAGCCGTCGTATCGGGCTCCATAATCGTTTGTAGAAGGTCCACCGAAATAGTGGCGTATATCCACCGAAGAACGGTAGCATCAAGTGTAATCCACACCTCGGGGTCCTCCGCGGGAAGGGGTCTAGCGGGAGGAATTATGTGATGAAGAACTTGATAAGAGATAGCGTGAATTTTAAACAACTCCGCCCATGTTGCATATTGAACGTTTTCCATCTCAAGGACAATAGGGACACCGAGCTTGATATTGGAAACCGTGAGGGCGGGGTGAAAATTGTTCTTAGACATATTTGAAAGAACAAAGAAGGAGGTTAAATTTAAGAGAGGTTTTTGAGAGCGGAAGACGAGATAT
This sequence comes from Anisodus tanguticus, assembly GCA_034509755.1. Classification (NCBI taxonomy): domain Eukaryota; kingdom Viridiplantae; phylum Streptophyta; class Magnoliopsida; order Solanales; family Solanaceae; genus Anisodus; species Anisodus tanguticus. The sequence continues at coordinate 50,042,533 of CM067545.1, forward strand.
TTGGAGAGAAAAACCCGAGGGAAGGGGGGGGGGGGTTCTCGGCCAAGTATACAAAAGTTTGAGAGAAGAAAACTTTTGTTTAGACCTAGTCTCTTGATACCATGAAAGAAATAATCCCCTTGATTATTTTCATTGATTGAATAGATATATATACAAGTTACAAACCTTCTCCTACCATAATTCTAACTATACAATATGGTAAGTGTATATCCTAATTATGGTAAGTGTATAACCTAATCTAGGTAACAAATATACTACAATATACACACAATATACTTTCCTTAATACTAAAGATTTTGGCAAATGGTACGTGCTGGGCTTCTGTTTAACACACAGTCGCTCCTTTACAACAAAATTCCAAACGAAGTTAGAGAATTATATAAGTAGGAGTACGAAACGAACTACCCACTTATCCTGAACGAAACGATTGAAGAAAGAAAAAGAATGATGGTCTCTTGTCCAGGGCCTAAATAACTTAATTTTCATAGAAAAAGCAATTACTCGTCACTTTTTTTTCCTATCTTAAAAAAATAGCTATTGCTATGGAATTTCAAATGGCACAAGTGAAACTCTAGGACATGTGAATTTTGAAACTCACATGTGAAATTTGAAGCTCCATGACAGTCACTATTTTTTAACTACGAGATTGAAAAGTGATTATTTATGAATTTTAACATTAATTTTCTCCCATGAACTTTTTTTTGTTAATGAATTAGTTCGATTCAAAATTTAGAAGCATTTTAATACATGAAAATTGATCAAATTAACCTTGATATCTTATACAAGTTGCATGAATCACATGTATAGTATTGGAATGTTTATACATACAGTAGTTTTCCATAAGACAGTTATAGATAGCTAAGCTTCGAGTTTAATTTTCAAAAGTGAAAGTGACTGTCACACAAAAGAAAATAAAAGTAGCAATAAAATAAAGAACATTTTTTCCCATCTACTTTAGAAAGTAGGAAAAGAGAGTGATCTTTTTGTTTCTGGGGTAGCTGATATGGCCTATGAGTAATTGTATAAAGAATCAAAAACTACGAAAAAAGGAAATGAGAAATAAAGATAAATGGAAAAGTAACAAATGGGGAAAAAAAGATTTTGATGAAAAAAGTGAGCTTTTTAGAGTGTTGACCCCTTAATGGTAGGCAACTTTGCTTTCAATGCTTTATTTTTTTTATATATATTTTGTGAGTGCTGTCTAAAGGGAAAAAGACCTGGAAAAGTAAAAGGAAAAGTAGGAAACTGTTGAGGGCTTTGGATTTCACTCCTTTCACTTTGCAAATTAAAAAAAAAATAAAGAATTAGAAGTTTTGAGTGTTGTATGTTGTACATTAAAAGTAGTACCACACTTTCAGTGTTGTAAAATCAAGTTCGCCACAAAGATACTTGTTAAGTTAGCATTTGAATAAAAGAATTCAATTAAAGCTTCATCAGTAATTAAAAGACTCGAAAGACCGAATACTTGATGAGTTTCCTTACGAGTGTATTTGTAAGTGTCTTTAAGTCGAGTGTAGCAAAAGGAACATTGAGACTGGGCTTGAAAACAAATGTAGCCCCCCATCAATTCAGCCCAAGTAATGTTTGAGCGGTCTAATAATCTATTTATTTATTAACTTGGCTCATTTTGACCCGTTTAAATACAGTTACACATGTCCATTTTGACATTCATATGTACGTGCAAAAAAAGTTACTAGCCATGCATAGTTAAAGCTATAAGAGTATCAATCTTACTGTGGTTGCATCTGTCTTAATTTCCTAAAAACGGCTCTCTTATACTCTATGAGATCAAATATTTTTCTGATTGGATTAATGGATCATCCGATTGGATTTGTTAGAAAGTTTAATTCTTCACTAATGATATGATCGGACTAATCAATCTCAAGTAATATATACATCTTCACTAAGGAAGGTTTATAAAAGACGCTTTTCTGTTTATATGAATTTTATGTACAGATAAATCACCTACTAATCAGATGTTTCACTTCTCTGAAGCTTTAATCTATATTGCTCGGACTCTCCAAAAATGTTGTCGGACCTGTGTCAAATCCTCCAAAAATGCACTACTTTTGGAGGATCCGACACACACCAACGATATTTTTGAAGAGTCCAAGAGCAACATAGGTTTTAATAGAGAATACGCCAATTGAAGGAACACGATCGATCTTCTATTAAATCCGTTATCGGTGTCCAGAAGCAAAGGCATCAGTTTCCCTACCTGTCATGGATCAAAGAGAGCAGGTTCCTAAGATTTTGATGAGCAACAACAAAGGAAGTACATGAAAGTACTGTAAATGAGTTGTGTCATAATTAAATCCTTATTGTATTACTTGAGCTAAAATGATAGATTTTTTTTCCGGTCAGGATGGATTTTATTATATATATATATATATATATATATATAGACACACACATACAACTAGCAAAATATTTTTCATGCTAATGCTACCCCATTGTTTGGAATAATCCAGAGTTCATAATAATTTTACAGTCCAAAATTGTTCTACTAAACGTAGTTCCTAGAATATCTGCCCAAACTGCATCTGTGGCAGACACTGGAGGAACTATCAAAAAACTTAGGCTTCCAAAAAGTTGTTGCTTTGCGCCTTCCTTGGTCAGCAGAGCAGCTACTTTGTTATGTTCTCTGAAGTTTTCTTCCACGACTGGATTCCCCAGCTTTCTTAGCAGCAACCTGCATTCAGAGATAATGGGATTAAATTTTTGGTGTCCCTCATTGATCATGTGTAACAGTAGAGTCAGTTGCCACTTGTAGTGGAATCAAATTGTTTATCCAGGGTAGCCCTGCATAAATGCCATTAGTTCAGCCATTGACTTTTATGTTGAAGTCTTTTCCGTTGGAAGGCTGGGGGCGCCTGGCATAACAACATATCTAGTATAATCCCACCAGGTGGGGTCTGGTAAGGGTAGAGCGCCCCTAATGTTCCCACTAAAAAATGTTCAATGACTATTTCTCCCGAATGTTCGGTGGGAAAAACCTAAATAGTAGTGTTTTCACACGGAAAAATGAGGAAGTTTCCCAGCGTTTCAATGGGAACTTGTTTCCCACCATGCGTTTTCCCCGTGGCTGGTTCAGTGGATATGGGATGGAAAAATCATGTTTTGTAGCACAAATTTTACACTGAATCGCAGTGGGAAAACCCTCTATTTCTAATAGTGCAAGAAGAGATGATGGGGAGGGGGCTTGCACGTCTTGAAAAATTCATGCTTTGTATCTGAAGTATTGGCTCATGGTCCTCAGCGAGGAAAGGACCTAGAGAGTCCATTAGTTCATGAATCATGACAAAAGTTTTATCTTTCTAAATCGAAAGTAAAATTGAATTATAGGAAGAAAAAGGAAAAACAAAAAAATAAATTAGAGAAAAAAAAAGACATCCCTCCTTTGTGTTAGTAGAGTGTTGCATAGCCCCCATGGTTGTCACAGAGATGTTATCCTTCTAGTTGTTAAAAAGGTTACTATTCCTAGTAATCCAAATGTTCCAAAAACAAAAATGTAGGAGGCTCTCCCAGGAGATATAACTATTGAACTTATTCTTTTTAAGCACTTCCCAGGTACTGAACCACTTAGCATAATCAAAATGCATGTTAGTGACATAGTCATTGTTGGTGCACTGCTGTTTAAGATTATGCCAGAAAAGCTTGGCATTCCTACAGTTAAAGAAAATGTGGGGAACTGTTTCAATATTGTCCCTGCAAAGAGGATTCACATTTAATCCAACAGTGTGTAAATAATGGCTAGTTGGGAGTCTATTGTGGCAAGCCAAAGAAAGAATTCTTTTTTTATTAGGCATTTTTAGCTTCCAAATCCAGTTAAAGGTTTTGTTACCACAGTTCAAACCAGTAGCATTCACGTTGTCAATGAGGACATAAGCAGAGTTGGTGTGAAGACACCATCACCAATTGTACCCCAAATGAGTTTGTCATCCTCCGAGGAGTGATTAGGAATAAACATGCTAGTGATCAAGTTCCTCAGGGATTCAGGAAAGGTTCAGAGATAGACTATTCAGGTCCGAGGCACCAACAACAACCTAGTGTAACCCAACAAGTGAGGAAAAAGGCAGCCCGGTGCACAAAGCATCCCGCGTTAGCAGGGTCCGAGCAAAGGCCGCACCCCAAAGGGTATAAAGTAGACAGCGTAACCTAACGCAAGCATTAGTGGATGCTTCCACGGCTCGAACCCGAGACCTATAGGTCACACAGAGACAACTTTACCGTTGCTCCTAGGCTCCCCTTCTCAGGTCCCAGGCACCATTAGTAATGAAAGAGGAAATCTTCCTAAACTCCTGGCCCTCCTCAAAGGGCCACAAAAGTTGCTTCTTATGGTACCAAAGTCAGGGATCCATCTATCCATGAGAAGACTAACCGTAGTACCTCTACGGACAATTCATCTTGAGGCTTTAGAATAGATATCGCAACCATTAAGTATGTATTGCCATGTCCAAGAAAGGGGTGTTCTGGTGGTGGTAGTTTTTTCTGCAGTGCTTATGGTAGAACACTTTGACCCAAAATGCCTCATGGTTGTGATACATTCTACAAGCTTAGGTCTAGTGATGGTATTTCAACCAATTAGGTGCATTTTCCTTTTAACAGCAGTTGTTGTGCAACATATGGTTCATTCTTTGGCTCTTTATTGAGTTTAATGCAGAAACAGATGTTAAGGTTTTATCGTTTTACTACTCATATTTCCTTTTAATAGAACATAAGAGTAACAAGATGTAAATGCAAGTTTAGTTCAATCATCTTCTTCACTCATATTGAGCTAGTCATAGATTTCGTCTGAAAATAGACTAATCTCTATTCTAAAAGATTTATACTTAGAAACTCAACAACGTACTCTATTTAGCAAGTAAAGAGAATATTGAAGCTAACAACCTACAATTCTAGTAACATTGATTACCAGTCCACCACTGATCGAGCTCGAATAAGGGATGCAGAAATTAAAGCTAATTTTTCCATAGAGTTAGTCATTAAGCATGTCCAAGTGATGGGATTTCAGAAATTTGTCAAAACAAGAACCTTCAAGAAACAGTTAGAGGCCAGATACAACACTGACGGTAAACTGCATCAAAAGATCCTAATATAATGGTGCAACAAAGCTCAGGGGAGGAGCCACAATGGTCGGCAGAACCAAGTAACTTTGGCTCAAACTCTGTATAGGTAAAAATAATCTATTCAGATCCCAGTAAGCAAAAAGAACAGTGGTCTAGAACTCGTAAACTAAAAATCCTTGCTCTGCCAATGACAAAGTTTAGCATGATATAGTTAATGACAAATCAGCTGATATAGAAAAGCTCAGACACTAGAGTACCTTTAAATTGAAAAATTAGAGCTTCTTGTGTCAAATGCAGCCCGTCCTGAAGTTCTTACACCAGAAAATTCCTGTTACATATTGCAAGCTGAATAATAGATTCTTACAACAACAACATACCCAGTGTAATCCCACAAGTGGGGTATGGGGAGGGTAGACATATGCAGACCTTACCCCGACCTTGGGAGGTAGAGAGACTGTTTGCGATAGACCCTCGGCTCAGAATAAAACAATAATAGATTCTTATGTAATGATTAAAGAATCAAAATCGACAGCAATCTTTCACAAAAGTTTATGTGACTGAAGATTTTGATAAAAGTTTCAGTTATGTAATGCTATAACAGTCCAGGCTTATATGTGGCAGGGAACTTTTTAGCTGCATTCTTTTGATGTTTAGAAGAATATTAGCTAAGAGGTGAACAACATTATTCACTTACCTATTTCAGTCTTAATAAAGGCCAAGAATCTTCCACCAACCAGCTCCAACTACTCCCCATATGACAATATTAATAAGAGCTATGATGATGCCCAATTTGAAGACATCCCGTAGTTCCACAAAACCAGCTGCCAAATAAGAGTGCCGAAATCAATTTGACTTCATCAAAATAAATGAAAAGGGAATAGTTATTAAAATAAATTGGTTGGGCTAAAAAGCGGGTCATAACTCAACCCGTCCAATTACTACTAAGTTGTAATTCGTCTGTTTGTTCTTTTATTTTTAAATACCTAATAAAACAATTTTCTTCTTATTATGGATAGATATAACATATCAAATAAAAAAAATTCTTTTAGAGAATGTTTTGACAAGGTTTCTATGGGTCCAAAATCACTTTATATTGGCTGAAATGGGTTGGACTGAGCTAATAAATGGGCGGGTCATTGAGCAGCTGAAACTTGAACTGAGTGGACGGGTCATGTTTTCATAGGCTAACTTTGTCACCCCTATCCGCACCGCAAAAACAGAGATAAAGATGATGACATGGGGAGATATTTTGTCAAAAAAGAGATGCTTCAACAGAATTACCTCCATAATATACTGCAGCTTGACCGCTGCTGTAATGTGTCAATGCGCCAAAAAGATTCGTGTTGTATCCCAAAGCCAATGCAGCACAAAGACCAGGAACTTTTGATGCTAAGCATATTCCGAGAAATGCTGAGTACAATGCTGCAACATGAGCAGTTTGACTAGCAAACAAGTAGTGAATGAAGAAATATGCTGCTTGAAGGATACAAAACGCCCCAAACCAATGTAGTGAAAGAGATTTGAGGAAATTAGCTACAGCATTCGACATCCAGGCAACAACTCCCAGAGTAGTTAATTGTGTTGCCATGCCTATTAAAACCCCGAACCAAGCTAAGGTATCCCATGCAGATTTTTCATTCAAGCAATCATCCCATTCAAGTATTCCGAAAGCCAAAAGTAGCGACAATCCCAACATTGCTGTGACAACACTTGCTAGCCCGAGAGCCTCTCTGTACAAAAATAGAATTTGTGGCCATTATCAAGCACCAGCTATATAACGAAATAGATAAATAGAAAGAGAACAGAAAATTACGCCTCAATCCAAGCAAGTTAGATTCTACCAGATCACGTGTCAATAGAAGATGTTCAACATGTGACAACTATAACCAAGAAAATGTTATTTGATCAAAAGGTAGATCAACAATAACAATTACACCTCAATCCCAAGCAAGTTGGGATTGGCTAAATAAATTTTCACTAATCATGTCGCTCCATTTAGGCTCATTTAAACCAATATTATACAAAATAAAACAAAAAGTACGAGTTCTTATATTTTCTATAAAAAGGTAGACGGTATCAGATTGTAGAAATCACAAATCCACAGGAAAACAAGCTTATGAACAGATAGGCATACAAGAGAAATATTCCAAGGATATATATATAGAGAGAGAGGGAGAGAGATAAATATTATTCACTTTTTGAGTTGATGGTAAGTGTTAGGACCAAAGTTTTGTGGTATATTCATAATCCAGAGAGGATTCCTTCTTTCATCTGAATCAAAAGTTATTCATCAGTCATAGATGAATTCAATCTAGTGCATAAACATGGCAATACATAAATTGTTGCAAGACTTTGTTTCTGTGAATCCTGCCAGAAATGCAATGCTATAAGACCTTATATCAAAATCAGTGCCTATATCAGAAAATTCAGTCAGGTCATGAGCAGACGGATATGATAAAGAGTTATTTAATATAAACAAAGCAAAAGCTCTTAAATAATTTGGACCAAGAAGGGTTATTCCATACACCAATCTAACTCCCTGATTATTGACTTGCAGTAGAACACTACAGCACTAGAAAATCTAGAGAAGTAAAGTTTATACTAAGAAGGGAAAAAGGGTCAAACATACCACTCTAATATCCAAAATATCTTAAGTTTACCGTCTGATGTACTTGGGGTCATTCATATTATATCCTTACTGTTAACAAATCAACTCGTATTTGCCCTGATCCTGGCAGAGGCCAGAGCTCTAACTTGAAGTATAACGGATAGTAATTTAAAACCATAAGTAGAGGGTATATAATTTAATTTTTTCCTCGAATTTACGACACATGGAATCCACCATCCTACGCTGGAGGTCCATTAACGTCAAGGGCAAATACAAGACGATTTGCTCACGGCAAGGGGTACAAGTAGCCCAAAAGAATAACCGATGGTAAAATTAAGATATTTCATATAGCAGAGGGGTACATTTTAACCTTTCCCTAGTAAGAACCTGAATCTAGAAAATCTACGTTTGAGTGTTAAAAGTGGTTTATGCACCTTCTAATTTAGGCATAGCACATTCAGCAGTTTGTTTAACTTGATTCTGAACCTCTATGCTACATTAGGGATCGAAACTACATTTCTTTTTTCTGATAAACGTGGTGTCTGAGCCTACTTATCTTTGTGATCTGATCTTATACCGTTGCTCAAGACTTTAGTGGATCGACTCTACTACATGAGTTAATTCCTAATGTTTGTCTCACAATGCACACCTCGACTAATTTCACAGAGTATCTGCTACCAGCTCCCAACTTGATCCACCAAAGCTTGGACAGATGAGAAGAAATCGCGTAGTATTTTTGTTTTTGTTGGAATTTGAACCCGAGACCTCATAATTCTCAACCGACTTATTGACCACTAGGCCACAGCCTTAGCACTTAGGTTCTTAGAGATTACTAGGTGTATCTGTCCTAGTCTTGATGGACAGAGTTACCTGATAGTTGTTGCTGGTGAGAGGTAGCAGGTATCCTGTGGAATTAGTCGAGATGTGCGCAAGCTGACCGGGACACCACGGTTATCAAAATAATCACAACTAAAAGAAAAGTCAACACATTCATAGAAAAAAAGAACATAACATACCCAGAGATCCATAATGCTACAGTTACAAGCATTACTATCATCATCACCCACTGATCACTTTTGATAGGACCCATCTGTTCCAGCCTCCTTCTAGCCATTAATGGAGCATCTGGTGTATCCTTCATTTCTGGAGGGAAAATCTTGTACAGTATAACTGGAGTTACTAAAAGAGATACCAGTGCTGGTATACATGAAACCTTGAACCAAGTGAGCCATTTACTTGATATCTTTACACCTAATCCCTCAGCTAATTTCACACACAACAAGTTTTGTGCAGCAGCTGTTAGAAACAGGGCACTTGAGCTACTTGAAGACTGTAAATGCATCACAAAATAGATTGCATTAATGAGAAGAATGATCACAAATTGAAGTTTGACAAAATATCAAACATCTGATATGCACTCAGAAATAAGACACATTCGGATTTCAAGAGTCAAACTTTTTTATTTTGATCGTATTTACGTGATACAATTCAGATTTCGAGCGTTAAACTTTTTTATTTTAATTGTGAATTTGAGCATACAATCTTTAAGTTTTTTGAAAAATAATTTACATATTTATCTACTACATAAAAAGTTATATAAGTCACAATAATTAACAATTTAAAATATTTAAAGAGCATACGGATAAATTGCGGTCAAAGTTTTCCTTGTTTGACTTAAGTATCACGTAATTGGGACAAAGGGAGTAAGTCCTTTGTAAAATACTGATGAGTTAACATTTTGCTTTCCTTGAATCATACCAAATTCATGTTATCATTAACAATTTGTATCCTGAGGTTTTAAGTTACACTTACGCAAAATAAAAATAATTACACAATTAAATCACTTATAAAGTAATTAAAGATAATTTTTTTATAATAAGCTTTGATTGATAACCAAATAAAAGTGGTAATTAACCTACTATAATAAGTTAGAATATGTTAATAGGGTTAGAAATTTTGTTTTAGTACATATAACTTATATTTTATTCTAATATTTGGAAAATTGATGTTTTTCTTGTTTTTAGACCATTACTGTATTTTGACTTGTTATAGTAAGTTACATGCACTATTCCAAGTTGATAATCTAGCTTATGTATATGGTCATTCTTTTACTCTATGAGTGAATAGAAGTTAAACTCATTATTTAAAGATTACTTACTTCAATACGTGAATAAATAAAGAATTTAAGTAATATATATTGTTATTGTAAATAATTTTTATACTATCAGATCATATTTCTATATTATAATAGATAACATATTTTACTTTCATAATTCCAAACACCACATTTTAAGGAAGCTTAGCTGGATATATCTTTTGGATGATAGTGTAAAAATTTGTTTACAATAACGGTATATAAAACTTAAACTCATGGACTAATAAACGTTTAACTAATTACAGATAGTATAAAAAATAATTGCATTATCGGGTCACCTTTGTTTATAGTCCTCCATCTATCTCAATTTATGTGATACTTTTTTTATTTTTCGAGAGTTAAAAACAAATCTTTAACCGTGATTTATTCGTATGCCCTTTAAATATTTTAAATTATTAATTATTGTGACTTAAAGTACTTTTTATGTAGTTTCTAAATATAAATTATTTTTTAAAGAACTTAAAGATTGTATGTCTGAATTCTAAAGAAGTTTGACTCACAAAATACGATATGTATCACATGTTGGGTTTAAATGATAGATTGAATGGGAAATGGAGCATTTGTCCCACATTGGTAGTGGAAAGAAAAGTGGAAGTTCCCTCTTGCTTTATAAAATAAGTATTTGTCCCACATCGGAAAAAGAAAGGAAAAGAGAGGTGTATATATTACATTACACCTTCTCCAGTCACTAAAAGGGTTGAGGGGGCAAGGACCCCTCGCGCCGTCGTCGTCGTCGCTCAGCTCCGGCTTCGGCTTTGGTCAAATGATTTGATTGATAATCTTTTTGGACCAAATTTTCTTTAATTTTAATTATTTAATTAAATTAATTAGCTTATCCAATCCTACCCGTTAGTGACCCGGATCCGCGTGTCTGACCGGGTTTCTTTCCCATAATTAAAATTCCCACCAGTTTTTAGTGGCTATTCAGAAGGGTTGCAAACCTTCAGAAGCAGTACTTCCATGGCTATAAATTCGTTTGATTCCTTAGAATTTTACTTACGAATTTTCTGAACAACACAAACTTCTTCTTCTTCTGGCACAAATAAATTTTGTGTGAATTATACTGCCGTTGAGTGGTTCGCCGCTACCTGAATTTGGAGTACTACTATTCGGTAAGATAATCATTCTATCCCGGGAGGGGATATTTCATCAACCTCGAGTACTTGTGAGGGGAATAATTTCCTTAAGGACACACTTTGAACTAAGTGGGCTCGATTATATTCTGAAAAATTATTCTTATTTTTCAACACTGATTCTGTTTATTTTCAGTTAGTATTATTTACTGGTTTTTTGGAATACAGATTGATAACATCACATAAATTGGGACTGAAGTAATAGCAAGTAAAATATCTTATTTTTAAGATTGAAATCCTACTTTTTAAGTATGGATACACTACAAATATCATAGTATAAAAATTCTTTACACATTATATAAGTTAAGTAAATTAAACAATAATGCTAACCTGCAACTGAGATTGAACAAGATAAGCCCCAAGCTTCTTAGCAGAACCATCTTTTGGGTGACTATCAGCAGTAACAGCCAATGACTTAATTATTGGCAAAAAAATCCCACCAGCCCTTGCAGTTGTACTTGGAATAGCTGGTGAAATTGCAGCCTCACTCAAAGCAAGCCCATAAGATAGGCCCAAAGTATTTTTCCCAAGCCAACTCACAAAACACAAAGCAATTCTATCACCAAGCCTAGTCTTAATAAACCCTCTTGAGAAAAAAAATGATGTAACAATTAACCAAATGACTTCATTAGTGAAAGCAGAGAATGCCACGGCAAATGTTAAAGTTTTCGTTACAACGGTAAGCGTGAGGCAGAGGAAAGCCCACGCGCCTACTGGTAACGGGCCTAGAATGAGGCCCGAGATAGTTGTAAGGAAAATGGCTAGGAGTTGCCATGCGTTTGTGGAGAGTTGGTGGGGTTTTGGAATGGCGAATCGGAAGATTAGGCCTATTGATATGGATATGGTTAGTGGGATTGGTTTTGCACCTTTCCACGGTGGAAGTGAGAAACGAGGAGGAGGAGGAGGGTGGTTAGTGGTGGAGGTTGGAGAAGTATGGGTCGGAAGGGGAGAACTTGGAGTTGACATTTAACTACTTCTTGTCAGTTACAGAACGGTATTCAGAATTTTAACTTGTTGAATATAAAGTATCAGGATTGCAAGACATTGATACCTTACGTGTGATTTAAGAATATCCAACCAAGCTGTATATATTTCGACATGAAAATAATGAAGACTTGCTTATTATTGTGTGATTTGCCTGTCACACCAAAATTAGAAGAAAATTAAAATGAATCAATTACTATCATAGGTGTAAACGTGTAAATATAGAAAACAATATATTTCCTACCCATAATTAGAATATTTTTATATATTGTGTAAATATAATTATGGTAAGATTAGGATTCCTCTTTTGTATAGGTTTAGGATTCCTATTGTATAAGGGATGAATATTATACTCTATATATACCTTGATATTAATGAAAGACTCCCCAAGGGAGATTAATATCATCTTACATGGTATCAAGAACCAAATAAACAAAACCCTAAAAACCTTTCTCTTCCACACCCCGCCGCCGCCTCTCTCTACGCGCGCCCTCCCGGATTTTCTTCTTATTTTTCGGGTTTTGTTCTTCCTTTCTTCGCTTCTCTAAATGGCTATCCCTGATTCTTCCACACTTTCTGACGTCTCTACCTCCACAAATCCCACCACAAAGTCATCACCCCCGTTTCATCCCGCCCTTACTGTTTCCAACATCAAGAACCATATTCCCATTATTCTTGATCAAGAAAACAACCAGTATTCTCCCTGGGTTGAACTTTTTCGCAATCATGCATGTCTCTATAACGTGCTTGACCATATTGATGACACTATTCCGCGCCCTACGGAGGTTGATGATTATATTTGGCATCGTCTCGACGCCGGCGTCAAACAATAGATATATGGTAGTATCTCTCAGGATTTGCTCCTTACTATCATGAAATCTGACTCCACAACCCTTGAGTTATGGAATCGTTTGGAGGAAATTTTTCAGGACAACAAGCACACTCGTGCCGTGTATTTGGAAGAACCAGTTCAACAAAACACGTCTTGAAAACTTCTCCAATGTCTCTGAGCACTGCAAGCAGCTTAAACTTCTAGCGGATCAACTATCCAACATCGGCACGCCTGTCACTGACGATAAAATGGTGCTACAAATGATTTCTGGCCTTACTAAGGGCGAATATGATACTTTGGCCACCATTATTCAACAGGCAAATCCGCTACCGAGTTTTAACAAAGCTCGCTCACAATTGTTGCTCGAAGAAACCCGTCGTGCTAAGCAGGATGAGCACGCCCAGCAGGTGTTAGCTGTCGACACACAACCCCAAGATCAGACGCCACCAGACAACTCCCAAAAGCGGCAGGGCCGCGGCGGCAAGGGTGGAAAAGGCCGTGGCGGTAGAGGAGGCCGTGGTCGTGGCAAGGGTCGCGGTCAACAAAACCAACAACAGCAATATCAACAGAGATCGCAGAACAACTGGGCCGCGGATCCTCAGCAGTTCGTCTACAGCGCCGCGGCACCCCAGTTTAGAGTCGCGGCGCCCCAGTTCAGAGCCACGGCCCCAAGTCCATTCCAGTACCAGCAGCCATACAATCCGTATTCTTACCCCGGTTTGTTAGGCCCTGCTCCAGCCCCACGCGAGCCCAGCTTCTTCATGCAAGGTCGAGTCCCGCACCCTCCTCCGGCATGACACCCACCGAGTTGGGTCGGGCGTTCGATACCTCTCTATGCAACGACGACAATACTTGGTACATGGACTCAGGCGCCACATCTCACGTCACCCAGTCTACAGGTACTATTCCTAAACTGTTTCGATTAAAGCATCCTCAATTTATTACAGTTGGTAGTGGACAACGCATTCCAGTTAAGGGTTATAGTACCTCATACACACAACCTCCTCATCCACCCTTCTTCCTCAAAAACACCCTATATGCCCCACACATGATTAAGAACCTCATATCTCGTCCGCCAATTTACTCGTAATAATTAATCTCCGTGGATTTTGACCCTTTTGGTTTTACTGTGAAGGATCTTCATACGGGGACACCTCTTACGAGATGCAATAGCACGGAGGATCTCTATCCATTCACTTCCACCTCCGCTGCCAGATCTTGCTCTTCCGTCACTCTAGCGTGCATTTTTCTTCTTCAACTTGGCATAATAGGCTTGGTCATCCAGGAGCCCCAGTTTTTAATTTTCTTAGAGGCAACAATTTCAATGCTTGTAATGGGAAACTTGCCCAAAATTGTGTTTCTTGCTCTTTAGGCAAACATATTCGTCTTCCGTTTAAATCATCTACTAGTGTTACATTTGCTCCTTTTGATATCATATATGCCGATTTATGGACATCTCCTATCTCTAGTTCTCTCGGTCATAAATACTATCTTTGTGGTGCTTGATGATTTTTCACACTACGTTTGGTTATACCCTCTTAAATTTAAATCGGAAGTATTTGTCAAATTTCTTGAGTTTCGCAAGTTCATTCAAACACAATTTGGAAAAGGCATAAAATCATTTCAGTGCGATAATGGTCGTGAATTCAATAACTCTATGTTTCACCGCTTTTGTACCAATAATGGCATGGTCTTTCGCTTCTCCTGCCCTCACACCTCACCACAAAACGGTAAAGCTGAAAGAATCATCCGCACCATTAACAATATGATTCGCACCCTATTGATTCATGCCTCCCTCCCTCCACCCTTCTGGGTCTATGCTGCTAAAATGTCAGAATACACTCTAAATATTCTCCCTACTAGCACTCTTCACAATATGACCCCTACCGAAATCCTCTACCATAGAATCCCCTCTTATGATCATCTACGGATTTTTGGTTGTCTGTGCTATCCCAACCTTAGCTCCACCGCCCCTCACAAGCTCGCTCCTAGGTTCACTACATGTGTCTTTCTAGGATTCCCGCCGAACCATAGGGGCTATCTATGCTATGACTTGTCGACTCGTCAGGTCCACATATCTCGTCACGTCACATTCGACGAGACCACATTCCCGTTTTCGAATCTTCCAAAATTCCAAAAACAAGACTACTTATTTCTTGACGAGTCTGCCATCTCTCCCCTCATAATCGAACAACTCACATCCTCTGTTCCGTCATCAGAGCCGCGGCCTCGAAGGGAGGCGTCGCGGTGCCTGATTTTCAGAGAGCAATCTTTTGAAACATCGTCGACAGCGCCGCGGCCCTGTGCTGAGGCGCCGCGGCGCCCAAACTTCAGAGAAGCATGTCAACCTTCTAGCGCCGCGACTCTCAATCCAGGAGCCGCGACGCCTCTGACGTCTTCGCCCCCACCTTCTCCTTATCCTACTTTACCCCCCGTCTCAGACACCACTCCGCCACCCACTGTCCCTACCCATCTAATGAAAACTCGTTCAAAGCATGGAATCTTCAAACCCAAAGTCCATTTCAACTTGTCTGCCCAAACCATCTCTCCACTTCCAAAGAACCCAAAATTGGCCAAACAAGACCCTAATTGGAATGCGGCTATGTATGAGGAATTCAATGCTTTAACTAAAACAACACACGTGGGATCTATACCTAGACCTGAGGGGGTGAATGTCATTCGTTGTATGTGGCTATTTCATCACAAGTTCAGAGACAATGGGGATCTTGAGAGGTATAAGGCCCGTCTTGTGGCTAATGGCACAAATCGGCGGAGGGCATTGATTGTGGTGAGACCTTCACCGGTTGTCAAACCGGCTACCATCCGCACAGTTTTGAGCATAGCCATGGGCAAACACTGGCCGATCCATCAGTTTGACGTGAAGAATGCATTCTTACATGGGGATCTACGAGAGACAGTCTACATGCATCAACCACCAGGGTTCACCCATCCAGCAGTTCCTCACTATGTGTGCCGTCTCCGTAAGTCACTATATGGCCTAAAGCAGGCCCTCCGTACGTGGTATGATCGCTTTGCCGGTATATCTTGCGATTGGGTTTGTATGCGGCAAAGAGTGATACATCACTTTTTATTTTTCATCGAGGTAGTAGCACTGCTTACTTATTACTTTACGTGGATGATATTGTTCTTACTGCCTCCTCCGACGGATTGAAAAATGAGATTATTGTCTTGCTCAAGTTCGAATTTGCAATGACTGATTTGGGGAAGCTGAGTTACTTTTTGGGGATATCAGTGACCAGGTCTGCCAATCATATGTTCTTGTGTCAGTGTAAGTATGCAGAAGAGATTGTATACAGGGCTAAGATGGCGAACTGCAAAGAGGTGCCTACTCCAGTTGATTCCAAATCTAAGCTCAGTGCTATGGATGGTGCTCCAGTCTCTGATCCTACTCTATATAGGAGCCTTGCAGTGCACTTCGGTATCTCACATTCACCAGGCCAGACATAGCTTATGCTGTTCAGCAGGTGTGCTTATTCATGCATGCCCCCAAAGAGTCTCATTTCACTACTCTTAAGCGTATCATTCGATACATTAAGGGCACTCTTGATTATGGTTTGCACCTATACCCCTCTGCACCAGACAGGTTGCTTTCATATACGGATGCAGATTGGGCAGGGTGTCCGGACACACGACGCTCCACCTCCGCTTTTGTGTTTTCTTAGGGGATAATCTGATTTCTTGGTCTGCCAAGCGACATGCTACCCTATCTCGCTCCAGTGCCGAGGCTGAATACAGAGGCGTTGCAAATGTAGTAGCTGAGATTTGTTGGCTCATAAAGTTACTGTTAGAACTTCAGTGTCCTTTGCGTCAGGCATCTATTGTGTATTGTGATAACATCTCTGCCATCTATCTTTCTCATAATCCGGTTCAACATCAGCGAACTAAGCATATTGAGATAGACCTACACTTCATTCGTGAGAAAGTTGCGTTAGGCCATGTCAGAGTGTTACATGTTCCATCATCCTATCAGTATGCAGACATAATTACCAAAGGACTTCCCAGACAGTTATTTCTTGACTTCGAGATCCGGTCTCGGCGTCCGCCTCCTCCCGCTCCGACGAGGGGTGTGTAAACGTGTAAATATAGGAAACAATATATTCCCTACCCATAATTAGAATATTTTCATATATTGTGTAAATATAATTATGGTAAGACTAGGATTCCTCTTTTGTATAGGCTTAGGATTCCTATTGTATAAGGGATGAATATTGTACTCTATATATACCTTGATATTAATGAAAGACTCCCCAAGGGAGATTAATATCATCTTACAATAGGAAATAGGAAAATAATGAATGCTTATGATTTTATAATCAGCATGTGAGACCAAAATTAAGAATGAACTTGATTATGATTTTATAATCTCCCCGTGACACCAAAATTAGAAGAAAAAAAGAGAGTAAAGAATTAATTAACATGTATAAGAGCAAAGAAGTTCAATTCATGCAACAATTCCAACACAAAGCTTGTTACCTTAACTGGACTTATGGAAGCAAACAAGTTCAATACTTGCATTAACACTAAAACACGACATAAAGCTTCTTACCTTAAACTGAATTTATTGAAGTCGCGCAATAAAAGTCTTTTATTTTGTGAAAAATTTTCTATTGAATATTTACTTTCAAGTTCTCGTCTTAGACCAGGGAGAAATGGTTTAAGTCACTTTTATCTAGCAAAAAAGGAAATTGGATTGTTGGTTGATTGAAAAGGACAATAGAAGGCTGAAATATGGATATTTGGACATATGTGATATGTTGGTATTACATACCCGTGACGGACATTTTATTCTCTACCTTTTTAGCTGTTCGTCTTTTTTTGAGTCGTTATTTTCTCTTACTATAATTTTGTAGTAGTTCTCTTTTTAAGTGACGTAGTTTAATTGGTTATAAAATTTAAGAAAAAAATAACTAGAAATTATGATTTAAAAGAAATTATAAATATTTATATGATTATAAATTAATTTATTAAAGGGTCATTTTATTATTGGGATTAAGATACTAATTTCGATACTAAATTAGGGATTACATTTATCCACTGTTTGATATTGATATATGTTAACTAATGTTGGCACAAAATTTATGACAAAATCTTGGTGTTATCAATATAGGAGGTGAGGTATTATAATTCTGGAATAACATTGTTTGAACCAAATAACCTCTAACGGTAAAACAAAATGTTTAAAATTAAAATATTTTAATATTTTTGAATATATTGAAAAGGAAAATGCATCACATCATTTGAAATAGGGAATATTTTATTTTAGGATATTTTTAGTTTTGAAAATTTGATCTTCAAACATGCCATGTGCTTATATAGCAACATATAGTTGGATTTCAATGCTAAATTAGGAAAGAAATGATCACATGACAATGCGAGATATATGTCTAATTAAGAACTTTATTTAACTTTAATGTTTGTCTAACCAGAAAAAATATACACTTAATTAATATACACGGACCTAATTAGTATTTATTGCCAATATGCTCACTTATTAAAAGAAAGGGAGAGGGCCACCCTGTGCAAGCCATGTTTTAATTACTCCTTCAGTATCATATTAATTGCCATGTTTTACTTTTTGAGAATCAATTTAATTAATTATTAAAGTTAAATTAAATTAATTAAATTTTTTAAAATTTTAATTTTAATTTTCAAAAATTGAATTAAAATATTATAAATTGCAACTTTTTTCATCTCAATATAATGAAAAATATATCTTAAAATATTAATCAAAATTTAACTTTCAAAAAATGAAACATGTTAAGTATTTTGAGATGGAGGAAGTAGTTTAATAATTCGAATTATAATACTATATTATCTTTCGGCTTTAGAATTGTTTATCCAAACAAAACAAGAACCCGATATAAAATGAAAAACTTACAACCTTATAGCTTTCAATAATCTAGTTTATAAAATAGTCTGCAAAAATATAAATTTTATATATTTATATTTAGATATACATACTATACATATAATATACATATATTATTTCCAACACACTAGTGAAGCTCTATGTGAATGTTTATCACAAAAACATCCTAATCCAACGGTCCATATTCAAAGTCATCATGATCCCCAAAGAGTTGGTGGTGGCCTTTTACAGGGCCATGAGCACCTTCTCCTAACTGCATTTTATCCATAACTGTTCAAGCCTTCATCAATTCAATGAAAAATTAAAGCTTTATACTCAATTGGGTCAGCACAAATAATGGCTTCAATTCAAAATTCAATGGTTTTCTCCCATTTAAGGTGAGTTTTCTTGAACACCCTTTTCTTTTTATTGCTTGAAAAATGCAAGATCACTGGAAATTTTGTTAATTTTGGCTATTTTATTTGACCCCTTTTTGTTTTTACTATACATAGTTTCAAGAATCTTTTAAAGTTTGTTCCTTTTTAGGCTGTGTGTGGTGGATTATAGGAACATCTTAGACCTGGTTATTGTAACGGGTCGTTTGGTAGGGTGTATAAGAATAATGCTGAATAAAGTGTATTAGTAATGCTGGTATTAATTATGCCGACGTTAGTTATGCTAAGATTATTATTTATCCACGGTTTGGTTTGGTGTATTAGAAATAAGATGCATTGCATATTTTTTTTTAAAAATTGGTTGTTTATTTAACCATGCTTATCCATGTATTAAAAATGTTTGCATTGCTAATAACATGATTTGCTATGTATTACTAATACATAGGATAATTAGGGTGTATACATAGGCTAAAAAAGTGTATCAACCAAGAATCTAATAATACACTAAGCTAATTATCTAATGCATCCTACCAAACGACTGCTAAGTTTGTTTGTGAGTGAATTTACTTGCCTTGGATAATGTGCTCATGTAGAAAATTATGATTTAAAAAGCTGGAATCTTTTTGGGGTGTTGTTATAGCTCTTTTTACGTCAGTTAAGAAATATATTAAATTAAAGGTATAGTATCATAACTCTTCAAGCTTCTTCAATTCTATAAAAAATTAAAGCTTTATACTCATTTGGGTCAGCACAAATAATTGCTGTAATTCAAAATTCAGTGGTTTTCTCACATTTAATGTGAGTTTTCTTGAACACCCTTTTCTTTTTATTGCTTGAAAAATGCAAGATCACTTGAAATTTGGTTAATTTTGACCATTTTGTTTTAACCCTTTAGTTTTTACTGTATTTAGTTTCAAGAATGCTCTAAAGTTTGTTACTTTTTAGGGTGTGTGGTGGATTCTAGGAAAATCTAAACCTAGTTGTAAGTTTGTTTGTGAGTGAATTTGCTTGCTTTGGATAATGTGCTTATGTGGAAAAGTATGATTAAAAACGTTGGAATCTTCTTGGGATGTGATTACAAGATTAGCGAAATAAGTTTAAATGGTACTACTATATTGAGCTATGGAACCAAGATAGACAAGTTCTGTATGCTATTGAATAAAATAAGAGGCTGGGTGTTAATTTGCTTATTGAAGGAGACAGGGTTTTGAATAATAAAGCAGCAACACCACATTACAGAGAATTTACAGCTATAATGCTGTACTTATTCTCTGAGCTGTCATTGATGCACATTATAAAATAAAAGGACAAAATTTTATATTGTCTTTGTCAATGTTATCAAAGTCGAGATGCGTATAAAAGCTTTGAAGGTCTCTTGGAAGCGCCTTCTTTAACGTAGAAAGGCACATATAGAGAGAGCGAGAGAGAGTGTGTGTGTGTGTATAGACACTTATAAGGTGCACTGAGCTTCAGGGCCCATCCTATGCTTCAATTATCGCTTGAAGCCTACACTAAAGCACTGATTAGGCTAAACGAATTTCCAATCCCAATTCACACACTTGCACTGAGCTTCAGGGATTAAGCTCACTTCAAACGCGCCTTTGTTAACACTAGTTTTTGTATGTTTCTGTAATTCAGCTTTTTTATTTTTTTCTTGGGGGTTGGGAGGGGATGTTGCGTTTGATATATTTGTTCTACTGACTTTTCACAGACTAAAATGGCTTAGATTATGTTCTTTGTCTACAAATAGTTTTTCTTTCCTGTTAGGTACTGAATACTTAAATTTCATGAATTTTATTTACTGCAACAACATACCCAGTGAAATTCCACCAACGTGGAGTCTGGGGAGGGTAGAGTGTACGAAGACCTTACCTCTACCTTGAAAGGTAGAGCAGCTGTTTCCGAAAGACCCTCGGCTCAAGACATAGCATAGGCACAAGCAAAGCAAAAGACACGGTCAGATCTGGACAAGAAATTTAAAGCAGTATGGAAAAAAATATTGCTACCAAAGCAGTGACGTTTGTCCTTGAAAGTCGATGCCATGATTAGACACTTTTTGGTGTTTGGAAAAAAGTACTATGGTGCCTAGTAGTGTTTTTACACTATAAATGCTATACTGAAGAATGGCTTCTTTTTTCGGATATGGAAACAAGTTGACAGTTCCTACATTTTTTTTCTCTTTTGGGTTATGAAACCTAATCTCCAAGGTTTCACCCACTTCATTGACCGCTAGGCTACACCCTTGGTACTGAAGAATGGACTTACGTATTGCTCCGTCAGTGATCAGCATCCGAGATATGACTACAAATGCCCAAAAGGAGGCTATGAGTGTATATTTTCATTTAGTATCCTTTGTTGGATTTACCCGTCAGTTGTCATATGCAAATTGAGTTTTTGAGATCTTGAAGACTTCTGAATAATTGGGCATAAGCTTTGTCACTTCCTCCCAAAAGTTCTATATTCAAGAGGCTTCTGAAGCAATCTGAGTGAACTTTTTCTTCCTATTGAAAAGGAATTCCCAAAGATTTGAAGATAGGTGGAACTGTACAACTAGCTGCAAATGAAGTCGAGGATGCATTAGAATAATCTACTTGAGTTGTATGAATATGACAGCACAACATTGCAGTCAGGATTGGACTTTGTTAGAAGGAGATTCATTTACTTGCATTTTGTTATTCCAAAGGTCAAGGTCTTGATGAATCCATTGGACTTTCTTGTTTTATAAACTTACATTGTCACCCCCCCAATTTAAGTTGCTTATGTCCCTTTTACGAGATACAGAAGCCAGAAATACTCAATGATGGAGCTTCATTTCATTTCATAGTGATTAGAGTTGTAAACAGCCTAGAGTAGAAAATCACACATCTATAGTAGTTTGAGATCATTTTTATGCTCACTTCACTTGTTAGGTCCATGTAATGCATATCACTTTGTGGGTTACCATACAATTTACTCAGTTAGACTTGCCATGTAATAAAATCTCGACACTTTTTTTTGCCGTGTAAAAAAAGTCTCAACATTTTTTCCAAGAATTAGGATGTTAAGGATGGACCAGTCATAGAAGATTAGATAGAATTGGAAATGATCACAATGGATAGAAGGTGCACATAGCACTCACATGGAGAAAAAAATGAGAGAAATCACTTGATATGGTTTGGTCATGTTCTTTCTAGAGCTTCAAATATGCCGGTTCATAGATGTGACACCATGATGGTTGAAAGTGTTGAGATGAGGTAGACCTAAAGTTCCACAGACGAAAGTTGTCTCAGAAAGACCTACAATCTCTTGAAGTCTATGATGACTTAAAAAGAAAAGAACACAATGGAAACAAAGTATGTCAACCGGCTAGTTGATTGTGGCTTAGACTTTTTTGGTATACTTAGGTTTACTGTTTGACAAGTTTTTTTTAGGTTTGTTAGAGATTGTATGCTGTGTTGGGATAAGTTTGAGGCTTAGGGAAGCTCTAATTTTAGAGAACGGCTAATTTATCCTAAAAGACAAATTATTGAATATCAAAATGGAACAAGTCCAAATGTAGTGGAATGGATATGAGGATTCATATAGCCAAGAGAAACTAGCTAGAGGTTGAGATAATTTTGTCTTTAGTGATATAAATATGTTCATTTAGGGGTTTCTAGAAGTTTTAGCTCCAATAGTTTGTTCCATTACATTGTTTTGTGCGGTTCTTATGTAGAAATTATCGTTTTCACTTGACAAATGGAGAAAAGTTATAGTTTCATAAGATGCTCTGGAATGTATGGACCTGACTAGTTGATATTATGAGCATATCGGTATGGAATGAAGTTGCACGAAAGGGTGTTACTTTCTAGAAGTTGAATATTTTAGCTCATATAACAAGTCCAGCATTTTACTTCTCTTGCTTGCCATCTCGTCTCCTAATATAAGGCTCCATGAATAATTGCTGCTCATGTTGTCTTTCTTATTAGATCCGACCATGGTCTGTATTTTCCCAATCCAACAACAGCAAACTACAAATCATATTTGTCCTCGCTAAGTTTTGCTAGAAAGTTGCTCTTCAGCTTCAAAAGTGGTAGCAAAATACTACGGGCTACATTAATATCAGGAGAAGACAATGTTTGGTCTTGTTTTTAACAACCAAGGTGCAGAAAATGGTTCTTTTTTTAATCACGAAGCAGAACAAACTGGAATTCAGAATCAACTGTTTCTCGCTGGTGAAAATGAATTTGACTTGGATCATACCGTTGAAGGATTCTCTTATATTCCGGAAGCTATTGAAGACATTCGTCAGGGCAAGGTTTGTTTGCTCCTTATTGAGAAAATGACAAAAATGGTCCCTTATCTTTGAGGGTAGTTTCAAAATAGTCCCTTAAGTATGCACTTAACAGTTTTGGTCCTTTAAGTTTCCATAAGTTAACACTCTTAGTCTCCGTCAAATATTTACCGAACTCTGTCGGATAGATTTGACGAAACAACGGAATGTTTTTTAAACTATAAACATTAAGAAAGTCTTAAAAGTCTCATCAAATCCTAAAATATGCAACACAAAAAACTACACTAGACACTAAAAAGATATAAATAAAATTAGCAAAAAATACACCTCAATGAGTTGTCCCATACTCTAGAAATAAAAAAAAAAAACTTTATTTTAAATGTGAGTTCCCACTAATTTCTTTTTTTCTTCATAGTTCCTCTCAAATCTAACGGAAAGAGTTTGATAAATATTTGACAGAGATTAAAAGTGTTAACTTTTGACAAATTAAAAGGAACAAAACTGTCAAGTGCATACTTAAGGGACTATTTTGAACCTACCCTCAAACATAAGGGACCATTTTTGTCATTTTCTCGCTCCTAAGATGTGAACTACTTTTGTTTTGTACATTTTCTAAATTCTGCCAATGAGGTATAAAACTCTCTAATCCCCCCCACCCCCTCCTATTTCTGGAAGACACTTCGGAACTTATACTTTCATCTCTTAGTGATTTGGAAAAAGACTTGCAGATGGTGATTGTTGTAGATGATGAAGACAAGAGAAAATGAGGGTGATCTAATAATGGCAGCACAACAATTGGTGACACCTGAAGCAATGACCTTCATGGTAAAATATGGAACTGGAATTGTGTGCGTAAGTATGAAAGGTGAAGATCTAGACAGGCTTCAACTTCCACTAATGGTGCCGCCGAAGGAAAATGAGGAGAAACTCAGTACTGCTTTCACTGTTTCTGTGGTATGTTTACTACTTTTTTCTTTATAGTTCTAGAAGCTACTATTCAGCCCGAGAAAAAAAGATTAATTAATTTTTGTCTCAGCCATTGACACCGTTAGTTGGATCTGATAGGATGGAAAATATGGTACCACAACAGGTATATCCGCTCGTGATAGGGCGAAAACAGTTTTGGCTCTAGCATCTGGTGATTCAAAACCTGAGGATTTCAACCGACCTGGACACGTATTCCCCGCTCAAGTATAGAGAAGGAGGGGTGCTAAAAAGAGCTGGTCATACTGAAGCTTCTGTTGATCTTGCTGCATTGGCTAGGCTCGACCCTTTTGCAGTTCTTTGTGAAATTGTAGATGATGATGGTTCCATGGCCAGGTTGCCGAGGCTTCGTCAATTTGTTCAGGCTGAGAACTTAAAGATTGTATCCATTGCCTATTTGATCAGATAAAGACTTGATAAATGCAAAACAACATTAACAGCTTTCATAAGATTGCAAGAGTAAACACTACAACAACAACATAACCAGTGTAATCCCACACAGTGGGGTCTGGGGAGGGTAAGATGTACGCAGATCTTACCTCTACCTTTGTGGGGTAGAGGGGCTGTTTCCGATGCAAGAGTAAACATTAGTTCATGAATATCTAGTTTCATCGAGTACTTTGTAAACCCAACTGTTGTTTATTTCTTTCCCGATTAGTCTTGCGTCAAGTGAGAAGAAGTGACTTCGATATCGTATGGCAGGTATAGAAGGAAAAGAGAGAAATTGGTGGAGCTAGCTGCTGCTGCACCAATACCAACAATGTGGGGACCTTTTAAAGCCTACTGTTTTAAGTCTGTCTTGGATGGAATCGAGCATATTGCCATGGTCAAAGTAAGCAAAGTTGTGATTAGAGGGCTGAGTAAACTGCTCCTTTCATATTCTACATGGCTTTGTAGCCTGTTTGGCCAGGCCAAGCTTCTGGGAAGCCAAAAATGCTTATCTTTTTTAAAATGCGCTTATTTTAGAAAGTTGAGGTGTTTGGCCAAACTTTTAGGAAAAATAAGTGCTTTTGAGTAGTAACAGAAGGAGAATAAAAAAAGTAACTTTTCTCAAGAAGCACTTTTTTGGAATATCGGCCAAAGCACAAAGGTATTGCTATAATATTGGCAAAGGTGTTTTTCAAACTAATTAGCCTAATACAAACTGCTACTCTCCCAAAGTACTTAGTCGAAAAAACACTTTTCAAAATAAGCAAGTTTTGTAGTTTGGCCAAACAAGCTATTATATCTCTCTTTAGTTAATTAGATGATCTTGTAATCCTACAAGGCCCCTTGCTTCTATAATATTAAGAAGAACCACAAGGGGGGGAAGGGATCAAATTCAGAGGCAGGGAGATCAAATGTGAATACATGATTTATTTGAATAGGGAGTATCCTTCTGGTTATTCTTGACAATTATGACAAGGTTCAATTTCAATAGGGTGATATCGGGGATGGAAAAGATGTACTCGTCAGAGTACACTCGGAATGTCTCACCGGTGACATATTCGGGTCAGCCCGATGCGACTGTGGTAAGCAGTTGTCGCTTGCAATGAAGCAAATTGAGCAAGCTGGAATAGGTGTGTTAGTATATCTCCGTGGACATGAAGGAAGGGGAATAGGTTTGGGACATAAACTTCGTGCGTACATCCTCCAAGATGATGGGCACAACACAGTTGAAGCTAATGAAGAGCTGGGATTACCTGTTGATTCACGGGAGTATGGCATCGGTGCACAGGTATCGAGTGCAAAGAACGTTATCATTTTCTTGGTTATAAAACTAAAATTTTAACATCCTTGATCTTACGGTTTCTTTAACAAGGTTGATCATATAGTTACCGAGTGTGAGAGGGAGATATGCAATTGCCAGTCCTTTATATTTCTATAGTAAATTGTCGATTTTAGCCAAAACTATCCCTTATGTACGGAAGCTATTTTGGTCCTTCAAATATAATCTTGAACATCTTAGTCCCTTATGTTTGCTAAGGTGGGAGCACCTTTGGTCCAACTAACAGAATGAACTTAAAAATTAATGGTGACTACCAAAAGCACGGCAAAAACCGATCGATTTTCAGACCGACCAAAAAACTGACCGACTCAATTGGTTTGATCCCAAGAACTCATTAAGCCCGGTCTAGTTATATTGCGCCAAAAATTCGGGAAAATAAAAAACCGACTGAGCTGGGTCATTTAAATATTCCCCAATTTTTTTTGGTATAACTGATAGGGCTCGGTAGGTTATTATTTAAAAATAAAAAAACTATTTCGAGAAACTGACTGAGCTCGGTCGGGTAAACTCCGGTCAAACTTAGATCATTCTTATTTCATTCCCAAATCTGTAAAAATTTGTCAGCTAGTAGTCAAACAATTGCAATTTTCTTGGGGTGCCTGTTAATAGCAATTTCACTTAACCATCACACGGGCTTTTCTTCCCGTTTCCTGTTAACATTAACATTTTGATTTTTCAGAATACTACGGGATTTGGTTGTTCGTACAATGAAATTGATGACAAACAACCCTGCGAAATATGTCAGGCTCAAAGGATATGGTCTGGCAATTCGGGTAGAATTCCGTTGCTGGCTCCTGTGAAGTTGGGGCACGTATATGGCTCCAACGATGCCAATGGCCACGTTAATGGTTCTGAAATTGACAGAACGAGCCATGATGAATTATCCAACAATGCTGACTGATTTGGGGTTCAATTTTGTGACTTGCATTTCTGGTAGT
Organism: Anisodus tanguticus; assembly: GCA_034509755.1. NCBI lineage: Eukaryota > Viridiplantae > Streptophyta > Magnoliopsida > Solanales > Solanaceae > Anisodus > Anisodus tanguticus. Next base: position 50,069,520 of record CM067545.1, read on the forward strand.
TGTTCCAAACATTTTTAGTCTGGTAATGCCATAAGATGAAGAGACGATTTTTTGGAAGAAATTAAATGTGATAACAAGACATTTATTAGGCAAGGGTTTTCGCTATTTGGAATTGATAAAAAAAACCTCATGTTCTTGGGCGTCATAACAATTATAAAGGAGGAGGTTATGAAGAGTGGCTGTATGGGGGTGACGTATTCGACTCGACACCGAAAATTGGAGAAATGTCTTGTTTGATTTAGCAGTGCCTTTAGGCTTTAATGTCTCCCTCTTTCATTGTAAGTTCTTGTGTTTATCAAATTAATATGGTAGGGGTCCAAGCCAAACCCCACACCTTAGAGCCAAACCCCACACCTTAGACCCACAACCTAATGGCGATGACTTATTTTATATAAAAAAAAAAGATTCAACTGAACCCATCGAATGTATATTAGGATCCATCCACTCTTATATGTCATGTGTTAGCAACCTAGTACCATTACCTTTTGTGGCTGATTATTGTCGAGGAATTCGTCAGCTATAGTGAGCCAACTACTTTCCTACCATGATAGCTATCTGTTAGTTTCATTACTTTATCGTATTAGCGGTTGCCATAAAAATTGTAGTAGATGCTCTTTTGACTTGGTTTGGGACGTATGTTGAATTTATGTTTCAGACTTACTATGTTTATAAGTTCATTGTACGACTGCTTTGACATTATCTGCTTTATAGGTAGTGAGATAATTTATTCTCTTATTCGTGTTTATGGATTAATTAGTTATAAGATCTGGTTCGCCAACAGGTTGAGGTCGGGTGCCGGTCATGAGTCATGACTCTGGAGATTGAGTCATGAGTCGTGACAGTATGTTTTATCCACCATACAAAGACACCCTCTCTAAGAGCCACAAGTTTATTAAACACGAAATCACTTTTAGCAAGAGTAGTAGGTGCTGGAACAACAGAGAATTCCTTGTCACTTAAATAAAAAGCATCAATTACAGATCACCCATTGCTTCAAACAGGCCAATCAGGTTATTAGCTCATGTACATTGTATTATATTTAACTATATTTAGTCTCGTGTAATTATGGTAGATATATGATCCCTATTGTATAAGGATTTCACATTGTACACCCTATATATATTTTGTATTAATGAGAAACACTCTCCAAGAAAGATTAATACAATTCTACATGGTATCAGAGCCAAACTCATTCCAATTTTTTGTTCACCGATGCTGACCCTCCAAATTATATTGTCCACGCTGCAGTTAACGATGTCTAAGCGTGCGGGAGAGTGTTAAGAGTCCCACATCGGAAATGGAATGGAAACATGGACCCATTATATGGACTTGGACAATCCTCACCCTACAAGCTAGCTTTTGGGATTGAGTTAGACCCATTATCCATTTCTTTACATGGTATCAAAATCCAAAACATAAACCCTACTCTCTCTTTTCCTCTCTTTCTCGGCTAACTGCCCGAGGAACAGTCGCAACTTTTAGTTGTCCCTCTACGCAACACACTGCCCGAGACCCCTCTGCGCTGTCTCTTTTCCCTGCAGCAAAATTATTTGTCTCCTGTTTTTGGTCTTCCTTTGCCCGAGAACAGAAAACAAAATTGTTTGTCCTTTGTTTTTCTTCCTTTCCAAAAACAGAACTTTTCTATTTTTTTTTCTCCGAACAAATTGTCAAACTCTTTGTCTGTTTCTTTCTTCCTTTACATAGAACAAAAGTTTTTTTCTCTCTCTCTGCTTTTCTCTTCCTTATCCGAGAACCAAAGCATATTGTTTTGTTTTCGAACAAATTTAAATCCTTTTCCATATCCACTATAATGACTCTTCCCATATCTCAGACAGCCTACCAGTTTGCCACAGGCCAGTCATTGGGCCACACCAATCCGACCTTATTTCCTGGAGCACAACAGTCCGCTCCAAGCCTCTCCCAATTTAATTTGGGCTAGGCTTTCGTCACATTAACTTCTCGGCAGCCCGATAATGCGTGGTATATGGATACAGGCGCCACATCTCACCTCATCAACAATTCTGGTAATCTTCCTCAACTGCGAAGTTTAAATACTCCACAATCTATTATGGTTGGAAGCGGTCATCGCATTCCAATTCAAGGGTTTGGCCACACACTAACCCCACTACCGCATCCCCACTTCTCCCTAAATAACGTCCTATATGCTCCTAACATTATCAAAAACCTAATCTCCGTTAGAAAATTTGCGACCGATAATTCTGTATCAATTCATTTTGACCCGTTTGAGTTTTCCTTAACGGACCTACGTACCGGGAAACTCCTTACGAGATGCAATAGTGAGGGGGACCTCTATCCTTTCCTATCCACGCCCGCTGCCAGTATCACCCCTCCCACATCTCTAAATGCCCAAGTCTCTCCTCCTACCGCTTTAGCAACAATCTCTCCGTCAACCTGGCACAATAGACTTGGACATCCAGGGGCTCCTATTTTTAATTTTCTTCGGAACAATAATTTAATTCGTTGTCCTAGTGGAAAATCAGTCCAACATTGTTTTTCTTGCCCTTTAGGCAAACACGTTCGCCTCCCTTTTCAGTCTTCCTTAAGTGTTACGTTTTCTCCGTTTGATATTGGTCATGCATATTTATGGACATATCATGTTATTAGTTCACTGGGTCATAAATTCTATCTTATGTTATTAGTTGACTTCTCTCACTTTCTCTGGATTTACCCTATAAAATTCAAATCTGAAATTTTTATCAAGTTTATTGAGTTTCGTAACTTTATTAAACACAATTTAAAAAATCCATTAAATCATTCCAATGTGACAGCGGTCGTGAGTTTACTAATTCCGCATTTCATAATTTTTGCACTATGAATGGCATGGTCTTTCATTTCTCGTGTCCCCATACCTCACCCCAAAACGAAAAAGCCGAATGGATCATCCGTATTATCAACAACATGGTTCGTAGCCTTCTTTTTCATGCATCTCTCCCCATGTTATTCCGGGTCTATGCAGTCAAAATGCTAGCATATATCCTTAATATTTTACCTACCAGTACTCTTCACAACAAAAACCCCATCGAAATTCTCTACCGTGGGATCCCGTCCTATGACCACCTTATAATTTTCAGTTGCATGTGCTACCCAAATCTTGCCTCCACTGCTCCCCATAAATTAGCACTTTGCACTGCTCCCTGTGTCTTCATCGGTTTTCTGCCAAATCCTTGGGGTTATTTGTGCTATGACTTATTTACTCGTAAAATCCACATCTCTCGTCACGTCACTTTCGACGAGGCGATCTTCCCATTTTCAAATATCCGAAAATTCCAAAACACAAATTACACATTTCTCGATGAGTCAGACCTCTACCCCATCGTTAGCTCTCTCCTCCACCGTGACACCACTGTTCCATCACGGCCGAACCCACTGCTCTGGCACTGCCAGTTTCCTCAGCCGCCGCCCCCGCCCCGTTGAGTCGTCCATTCCCGGCATCAATCCAACCCACCGCTGCCTCCCAAATTCTGGCAGCCACTACCACTACCAGCAGTCGACCTATCCAATCTCTGTCACCGCCGACTGCCACTATCTTACCGGCAATTCGCCTGCGGCATCACCGATATATCCAGTCAACACATCCAGCAACCTTCGCCGACGTCCCAGTGTCACTACCACCAACGTTCATCATTCCAGCCCACCAGCCGACTTCCATTACTGTTTCAGTCCCCGCAACCCAACACCGTACCATACACCCAACATTGATTGCCCCATCGTTGCCCAGTCACAACTTCTTCTTATCACCGGACCCCACCAAATTGATCGTACCCAACCCACCCTATATCGGTCACCCAATTCCACCAGTACCCTAATATCCTCCGTTGACCACCCATACCACCTACCCGACACCTTCACTGTCTTCCCAATACCACCAGTCACTGCCTCCCAAACATCTGACCCACTATCTAACCCACACCTAATGCCCCACCAAAATACCCAATTTGCCCCTGCCCCCACATACTATATGGAGACCCATGCTCAACACGAGATTTTCAAACCCAAATTCCAATTTAACCTATCCACACAAATCGTATCTCTAATTCCCAAAAACCTAAAATTAGCCAAACTAGATTCAAATTAGAGTGCGGCCATGTGTGAGGAATTTAATGCTTTAAAGAAATATCACACCTGGGATTTGGTTCCTAGACTGGAGAGGGTGAATGTGATTCGATGCATGTGGCTTTTTCGTCACAAATATAGAGATAGTGGTGATCTAGAGAAATATAAGGTGAGACTTATGGCTAATAGAACTAATCAACAGTAGGGTATTGATTGTGGTGAGACGTTTAGTCCGGTTGTTAAACCGGCTACCATTTACACAGTTCTGAGTATTTCTATGGGTAAGCATTGGCCGATTCATCAGCTTGATGTGAAGAATGTGTTTCTACATAGGGATTTGAAAGAAACTATTTGTATGCACCAGCCGCTTGGGTTTGTACATCCAGCAGCTCCTAAGTATGTATGTCGTCTTCGTAAGTCATTTATGGTTTTAAACAGGCCCTTAGAGAATGGTGTGATCGCTTTGCACAATACATTATGCAGATTGGGTTTGTTTGCAGCAAGTGTGATAATTCTCTGTTTATTTTTCATAGAGGTAGTAGCGTTGCCTATTTGTTGTTATATGTGGATGACATTTTGCTTACTGCCTCCTCAGATTTGTTAAAAAATGAGATCATTGCACTGCTTAAAAATGAATTTGCTATGACTGACTTGGAAAAGTTGAGTTATTTTTTGGGATATCAGTGACTAGATCTGTAGACTCTATGTTTTTGTATCAGCGCAAATATATAGAGAAAATAGTATACATGGCTAAAATGGTGAACTGCAAGATAATGTCCACTCCGGTTTACTCTAAATCAAAGCTTAATACAGTTGATGGTAATCCAGTGACAGATCCCACCCTTTACAGGAGTCTTGCAGGTGCACTACAATATATTACTTTCACTAGGCATGATATTGCTTATGCTGTTCAGCAGATGTGCTTATTCATGCATGCCCTCAAGGAGCCTCATTTTGCTGCCCTTAAATGTATTATTCGATATGTTAAGGGCACACTTGATTATGGATTGCATCTATACCCCTCAGCACCGACTAGGTTGTTATCATATACAGATGCTGATTGGGAAGGCTGTCCGGACATGCGACGCTCCACCTCCTGCTATTGTGTGTTCTTATGGGATAATCTTATTTCTTGGTCTACCAAGAGACAAGCTACGTTATCATGTTCGAGTGCAGAAGCATAATACAGAGGCGTCGCTAATGTTGTTGCTGAGATCTGTTGGCTCCGAAACTCTATTTTGGAGCTCCAGTGTCCATAATACAATCTCATAATCCGGTTCAGCATCAGCGAACCAAGCACATTGAGATGGACATCCACTTTGTTCGAGAGAAGGTTGCTCTCGGTCATGTCAAGGTGTTGCATGTGCCTTCTTCATATCAGTATGCAAATATATTCATAAAGTGCCTTCCTAGATAGCTCTTTCTCGACTTCAGATCCAGTCTTAGCGTCCGGCCTCCTCCCGCCCCGACTGAGGGGGTGTATTAACACGTGTACATTGTATTATATTTAACCATATTTAGTCTTTTGTAATTATGGTAGATATTGGATCCCTATTAAATGAGGATTCCACATTGTACACCATATATATATATATATATATATATATTTTGTATTAATGAGAAAGGCTCCCCGAGGGAGATTAATACAATTCTACAGCACGTGTACCAATGAACATATTTACCATATTTTGTATTATATAATTATGGTAGAATTGGGTTCTTTATTATAGAAGGATTCAATATTGTACACATAAATATATTTTGTATTAATGAAAAAGGCTTTCCAAGGGAGATTAATACACTCTGACATGGTATCATAGCCAAAACCTAATCCCTACTATTCTCTTCAGCAGCACAACTACGTCTGCTTTTCCTCCTTGGCCCGTGTGCCATCACCCACACAAAGCACAATCCTCTGTGCACTATTGTTTCTTTCCCCAAGAAACTGTCACCTATCCCTTTCCCAAGCACAATCCTCTGCTTCTCTGATATTGTCTCTGTTCCCAAGAGACAATTCTTATTTGCTTCTAAAAGTCTGCTTTCTTGCTTTGGCTACAGCCCCTCATCGGTTTCAAAACCGACAGCTTCTTTCTTGTCTTTGTTCCTTTTGTTTTCTTCCATTACCCAAAAATAATTAAAAGTTTTTCCTTTACCCGAGAACAAATAAATGGCTTCCTTGACTCGCCAACAACCTGATAATGCATGGTATATGGATACGGGCGCCGCGTCTCATCTTACCAATAATTCATGTAATCTTCCTCAACTACGGCAGTTACCAACTGCACAATCTATTATGGTCGGTAGTGGTCATCGCATTCCAATTCAAGGATTTGGCCACACCCTTACCCCACCACCGCATCCACACTTTTCTCTTAAAAACATCCTTTATGCCCCGAACATCATAAAAATCTAATTTCTGTCAGAAAATTTGCCACCGATAATTCTGTCTTAATTAATTTTGACCCGTTTGGATTTTTTCCATAACAGACCTCCGTACCAGAAAACTCCTTACGAGATGCACTAGTGATGGGGACCTATATTCGTTCCTATCCACATCCGCTGCTAGTGTCACTCCTCCCACTGTTTTAACAACTATATCTCCCTCTACGTGGCATAGTAGACTTGGTCATTCGGGTTCTCACGTTTTTTATTCTCTTAGAAATCGAAATTTAATCCAATGCAACAGAGATAATCTTTCTCATAGTTGCTCCTCGTGTCAGTTAGAAAAACACGTTAGACTACCATTTACGACTTCTATGAGTACCACTTTCTCTCATTTTGATATTATTTACGCTGATGTATAGACATCTCCCATAACCAGCAACTTAGGCCACAAATACTATTTGGTATTTTTGGATGATTTCTCTCACTTTCTTTGGGTCTATCCACTCAAACTCAAATCTCAAGTGTTCTCCAAATTTGTTGGGTTTCGTACACTAGTTAAAATAAAATTTGAAAAAGACAAAATTGTTTCAATGTGATAATGGTCGTGAGTTTAATAATTCCTCCTTTCATAAATTGTGTGGCTAACGACATGATTTTTCGTTTCTCATACCCCCATACGTCCTCTCAAAATGGAAAAGCCAAAAGAATTCTCCGAACCATTAATAATATGATTCGTACACTCTTTTTTTCATGCGTCTCTCCCCCAAATTTTTTGGTATATACATTAAAAATGGCAGAAAACATTCTCAACATTTTACCTACCCGTGCGATTCAAAATAGGACACCCACCGAAATTCTCTACCGTCAGATCCCCACCTATGACCACCTTAGAATTTTCGGTTGTCTGTGTTACCCAACTATGACATCCACGACACCTCACAAATTAGCACCCCGGTCTACTTCGTGCGCCTTCCTAGGTTTCCCGTCAAATCATAAGGGGTACTTGTGCTATGAGCTCTCCATCGATAAAATTATAATTTCTCGCCACACCACCTTTGTCGAATATGTCTTCCCGTTTGACAACATAAAAAAAAATTGAGTTACTGATTACCAATTCCTCGAAGATTTGAACCCATCACCACTTGTCCAACAGGCATTCCGTCATTCTGCCTCCATTCCGGTAGCAGCCACCGCACCAACTGCAACCGTCGGACGTCCAATTGACATCTCCGGCGGCCGCAACCTTCACCTTCTCCTACTGTCCTTGTCATCACCATGTGACACTGCCACTACCGGCAATACCTCTGTCATGCAACGACTACCGCCGATAGTCCATCCCATCGATGCTAATCGATCGGCCTCCTCTCTGCCTCACCCATATTTCACCACTGCTGACGTCGACGGTTTAACAAGTCAACCCATGTCACCGCCGATTGCCCTCACTATCATCGGCAATCACTATTTCAGTTCCCAGTCAACCCCAAAACACTTGGTCACCATCACACCATCACTCAACAAACCAACTCATCCCAATCTCCGGTTGACTACAACCCATCCAGTCACCGTCACAGCGCCACCCTGCAACCCCAACCCCAGTTCCCAGAACCCATACCGCCACAACACCACCATAAATGTAACCCATCCCTACCCCACCGTCGACATCGTACCCCACAACTTCTCACCCAACCCCCGTCGACCTACCCAAATCGACGTCGACAACCTAACCATTGTTAGGCCCCGATTCAATCATCCAAACCCCCCGACCCGTCGTCACACCCAGTCCCGACACATCCTCGATCTTGTCGACCAACACCTAGAACCAGACTCTGCCACCAAATACCAAGAATGCCCCTGCCCCAACCCATCGTATGGAAACCCGTGCCCAACACGATATTTTCAAACTCAAAGTCCAATTCAATTTGTCCACTCAAATCGTGTCACCAATTCCCAAAAACCCAAAATTAGCCAAACTAAACCCCAATTGGAATGCGGCCATATGTGAGGAATTTAATATTTTAACGTAACAACACACTTGGGATTTGGTTCCTAGACCGGAGGGGGTGAATGTGATCTGATGCATATGGCTTTTTCGTCACAAATACAGAGACAGTGGTGATCTAGAAAGGTACAAGGCATGACTTGTGGCTAATGGCACTAATCAATAGGAGGGTATAAATTGTAGTGAGACATTTAGTCCGATTGTTAAACCGGACACCATTCGCACGGTTCTGAGTATTGCTATGGGTAAACACTGGCCTATTCATCAACTTGATGTGAAAAACGTGTTTCTACATGGGGATTTGAAAGAAATGGTTTATATGCATCAACCGATTAGTTTTGTCCATCCAGTTGCCCCTCAGTATGTATGTCGTCTCTGTAAGTCACTTTATAGTTTGGAACAGGCCCCTAGAGTGTGGTATGATCGCTTTGCTTAGTATATCATGCAGATTGGGTTTGTATGCAGCAAGTGTGATAATTCTCTATTTATTTTTTATAGAAGTAGTAGCATTGCGTATTTATTATTGTATGTTGATGATATTGTGCTTACTGCCTCATCTAAGTTGTTGAAAAATGAGATCATTGCATTGCTCAAAACAGAATTTTCTATGACTGACTTAGGGAAGTTGAGCTATTTTTTGGAGATTTCAGTGACTAGATCTGCAGACACTATGTTTCTTTGTCAACGTAAGTATGCAGAGGAGATTGTGTACAAGGCTAAAATGGCAAATTGCAAGATCATGTCTATTCCAGTTGACTCTAAATTAAAGCTCAGTGCTTTGGATGGTGATCCAGTGTCAGATCCCACTCTCTACCAGAGTCTTGCAGGTGCCCTACAATACCTTACTTTCACCAGACCTGATATTGCTTATGCTGTTCAGCAGATATGCTTATTCATACATGCCCTAGGGAGCCTCATTTTACTGCCCTTAAATATATCATTCGATACGTTAAGGGCACACTTGATTATGGATTACATCTCTACCTCTTAGCACCGACCAGGTTGTTGTCATATACGAATGTTGATTGGGCAGGCTGTCCGGACACGTGACGATCCACCTCAGGCTATTGTGTGTTCTTGGGGTATAATCTCATTTCTTGGTCTGCCAAGAGACAAGACATATTATCCCGTTCGAGTGCAGAAGCAGAGTACAGAGGTGTTTCTAATGTTGTTGCTGAGATCTATTGGCTCTGAAACCTTCTTTTGGAGCTTCGGTATCCGTTGCGTAATGCTTATTTGGTTTATTGTGATAACATATCCGTCATCTATCTATCTCATAATCCGGTTCAGCATCAGCGAGCCAAGCATATTGACATGGACATCCACTTTGTTCGTGAGAAGGTTGCTCTAGGGCATGTCAAAGTATTACATGTGCTTTCGTCTTATCAATATGCAGATATATTCACAAAAGGCCTTCCCAGACAGCTCTTCCTTGATTTCAGATCCAGTCTTAGCGTCCGACCTCCTCCCGCTCCGACTGAGGGGGTGTATTATCATGTGTACCAATGCACATATTTACCATATTTTGTATTGTATAATTATGGTAGAATTTGGATCCTTATTATAGAAGGATTCAACATTGTACACCTATATATATTTTTTATTAATGAAAAAGGTTTCACAAGGGAGATTAATACACTCCTATATCGACCATAATTATACAAGACTAAATATAGTTAAATATAATACAATGTACACGTGCTAATACACGTGATTGATTTTTTGTTAAAACATATCACTTTCTCCAAGATCTGCCAAGAGAGGCAAAGGGACTATTTCAACTAGATGATCAATGGCAAGTGCCTATTTTCAAGAGGAGATATGAGAAGTGTAATTTATTTGTTAGTTAATGTACTTTTTTATTGCTGCGGAAACAAATCTGTATAGGCTACTTCCTTTCCTTTAGATTGCTTTGACAATCTCTTTTAGGTTAGAGGAAAGATTTCATGTCCCTCTCTAATCATAATAAGTTTTTTTGACTTAAATATAACATGATAAGGGCTACGCCAAACCCCACACCTTAGGCTCACAATATAATTGTGTTGGCTTAATATAAAAAAATCAGAAGTTTACTCGCTAACAAATGCAAAATCCCATTTACCAAAACCCCAGAAGCATAAGAAGAACTCTCAAAAAAAGTATCAACAATATCAGGTTCAATCATACATATCATATAAGAAAGAGTAAACCACCTTGTGATCATCATTGACAGTATCATATATTCTAAACCATACATGGTAAAGCTACCTTGCACGGGAAGAGCCAAATGGAATTTGGAATTTTCTGGTACTTTAAAGTAGTTGGATTGATGAAATACTTCATTTTCCCATTAACCACCAAGGCTAAGCCATCACATGATGAGCCACCACCAACACTAACCCAATTGTCTAAAAGTTGCTTAAAATTAAGCTTTCTTGATATGACTTTATTGCCATTTTGGTTAAAGGTGACAGTCTGAAGAGATTGAATATCATGGACGATAATGAGTTTTTCTTCGTGTTTGTGGGCATTGATCATGGTAAGGTGAGCTTTGATAAAATGTGGATCTGACAAAATAGAGTACCACTCCTTTGATACACACATGAATTGACCTATGGATTTTGTAGGTAGCCGGGAAAGTATGTCAAATATGATTTCTTGAGGTATTTTTTCAGCATTGCTCGTAGCCATTGTAGGATTTGAGTAGAGTATTTTAAGATTCGGACGGTTGTTTTCTAAAGATCATCGTCGTCTCGAAAGAAAAGAAAAGAAGGAAAGGAAAAGAAAATCAAAGAAACGGAATCCAAGGCAGATACAAGAAAACATAACGTAGAAAATGAAACAAAGCTAATTTAGGGTTTTGGCCGAAAAGAGGCAACCTTCGAGAGAGAGACTATTTCAGAAGATGAGAAATCATATCATATAGAACTTGAAAAATTTCTTGTTTTAACATATTAAAACACCGGTGAATTATAGTCAATTCTAAATGCTGAATTTATCGATTAAAACAAATTCATTCAACTACTTTAAGATATAGTAACATCTTATTGGATTCCTTATTTTGAGTAACAGGACCAATAATGTTTGTTTTTTAAGTGTGAAGACACGTTTATCACAGCATTCAAGTATTTCATATAGTACAAAATACAAAATAATCAGGAAAGTAATAATAATATAAGGATTTTGTATCTTTCTTGAAAAATTATTGAGAATGTTTCTACCCAGCACCCACTACCAAATACTTACCAACTGCCAAATTTACAGCTAGTCAATTGAATAATAGCAATGCTTTTATTCAAGACGGAATTAACTTCTTCTTTTTTTCGTAGAAATACGAAATAATTCTTTTAATTTTCCTACGTGTCATCCGACGCACCCCTGCTCCACACACCCCTCAAATTTACTCTTTAAGTAATTGATTAAATCACCTCCAATTTTCTTGTCATATTCAAGGAGTCCAAATATAAATATTTAGGAATTATATTCAATTAATTTCCAATTCTTCTATCCACTTAATCTTACATAAGATTTCATAAGTATTTTATTACTTAATATTTAGACTTTTAACAAATATAATTATTGTGTGTGTATGTATATCTATTTATATGACAATAGATTTTTAAGTTAACTATAAGAAAATCTCGAATTACGGACGCATAAGAGCGAGAAACACTTTCAAATAACACAAACTTGACCTCTAAGCAATTCTTTAAAATGTTTCATATTTCTTTTTGTTTCTTAATTTTCTACAAAGATATCTTCATCAAATAAATCGTTAAGATTTTTAGTTCGATTTGACTATTACTTACCTACTTACTTTATCCGCAGACGTGTAATGTAACTAACACTTGTTCCATTCATCATAACTACTATAAGATGATTGTTTCATGCATATGGACGGATCTCAAAATGCTAATTCTAATAACTACTTTTAAATAACTTATCTTTTGTTTTACGCCCCGTAACTCTTTCTTAATCAGACTTGGGCAGAATAGTAAAGCACTTCATCGATTCATCAACTTTCTATCTGAGACAAAGTATTAATTCATTAAATTTTCTTAATTTAATTTCGACCGTCAATTACCAAGTTGCCTTATTTATAGACATATAAATTAGTTCAGACGTGTTTTGTTCTACAATGACTACAAAAACAATCATTTCATGTCTGTCGACGCATCTCGAAATGCTAATCCATAATAACGACTTTCAAATATTGTCATCGGTTTATCGAAATTTCTTTATGAGACAAAATATAGTTCGTTAAATCTTTTCTGTACAAAATTCGACCGTTAATTGTGTACTTGCTTTATCTGCACATATGTGACAAAGCTAACACATGTTCTGTTCTTCTTATAATGACTAAACTCAAAAAACAAAAATTAAAAGTGCAAAATAATCTTTTAATTACCCTATATTTCACCCCTGCTCTACACATTATCCCCCTCAAATTTACTCAAGTAATTCATTAAATCACATCAATATTCCTTGCCATTTTCATGTGAATTCAAAAAAGAAAAATGACTACTTAGGAATTATATTAAATGAATATCCAATCTATCCAATTAGTCTTACATAAATTTCATAAATCCTTTATTCTTAATTTTTGGACTTCTAAAAAAATATAATTATCGAAGATAAATACGATAGTAAATATATTAATATTCTTCATATATTCTGTAATTATTATTCTAGTCTAATTATGTAAAGTAGAGATCCTTTTTTCAATTAAGTTTTGTAATTATAAACACTTATATATATTGCATTAATGAGAAACATCCGACCAAGAAAAATTATACTATTCCACATGATATTCGCATACATGTAACGTGGCTAACACTTATTGTATTCTTTTCATATCGCCGATAAACCGATTATTTCAGACATGTAGACGGATCTCGATATGCTAATTCATAATAACAACTTTCAAATATCTTCATCGGTCCCAAGTACATTCTATTTGAGGCAACATTAATTCGTTAAAGTATTTAAAGCTTGTTCTGTTCTACAATGACCATAAAACTATTGTTTCACGTCTGTTTACGAATCTCGAGATACTAATCCACAATAACGACTTTCAAATATCTTCTTAGATTTATTGAAATATCTATATGAGAAATTTCATTAAATCTTTTCCGTTCAAAATTGACCGTACATCTTCAGATATTTGACAAAGCTAACACGTGTTTTATTCTTTTTAAAAAGACTAAACTCAAATTATTTTCTTCTAAAAATGCGATAAAATTCGTTTAATTTCCCTATGTATAACTCACCCTGCTCCATACATAATCCCCCTCAAATTTGCTCTTTAAGTAATTGATTAAATTACCTCTATATTCCTTGTCATTTTATGTGAATACTACAGAAAATGACTATTTTAGGAATTATATTCAATTAATTGCCAATTCTTCAATGCAATTAATCTTACATAAATTTCACAAATATTTTTTTTTACTTTTGGACTTTGAAAAAAATATAATAATTGAAGATAAATACGAAAATACGATTTTTAAGTTACCAATAAAAAATCTCAAAATACGAACGTACAAGATACACTTCCAAATAATATCAAACTTGACCTCCATGCAATTCTTTTAGAAGATTTCATAAGTTTTATTTCTTAATTTTCTACATCTAAAAAAATTGTCATCGATGAATCGTTAAGTCTTTGCAGGTCTTATTCAGACCGTTAATTACCTATTTGCCTCATCCGCAGACATGTAACATGGCTAACACTTGTTCAGTTGTTCTATTCATTTCATAAAGAATATAAAACGATTATCTCATGCATGTTGATAGATCTCGAGATGCTAATTCATAATAACGACTTTCAAACATCTTTATCGGTTCATCGACGTTCTATCAGAGACAAAACGCTAATTCGTTAAATCTTCTCATTTACCCGTTAAATACCTACTTGCCTTATCCGCAGACGTATCACTTAGCTAATACTTGTTTTGTTCTACAACAACTATAAAAATGACCATTTCATATCTGTTGGTGAATCTCGTGATGCTATAATCCATAATAACAGCTTTAAATATCCTAACCGATTTATTGACGTATCCATATGAGACAAAACAGTAGTTCGTTAAATCTTCTCAGTCCAAAATTCGACCGTTAATTACCTACTTGCCTTGTGGAGTTTGTAACTTGCGCAGTTGAGGAAGATTACCAGAATTGTTGGTGAGATGAGATGTGGCGCCCGTGTCCATATACCACGCATTATCGGGCTGTTGACGGGTAAAAGTGTCAAAAGCTTGGCCTAAATCGGCTTGGGCTGGGCCCGGGGATGTTGGGCCTGTCGGCTGTGGCCTGGTGGTGTCGGTCCCAAACCGTTGGGCCGCTGCAGGGCTTTAGGGACATGGGCCAGATGAAATTGACCCTGCCTATGGCCCGTCGGTTGTGCCTATGGGTGGGCCGATGATAGGCTATTGACTGCTGATGGTGCCACTGGGCCGCTGGGTCTGGGACTCGGCTGGCAGCCCAGGTCCCCTTAGCGCTTCTGCCGCTGCCCGTAAAACCGCCTTGATTAATCTCCGCCATGAATGTTTGCCGGAAAACATACG
The DNA here is from genome assembly GCA_034509755.1 of Anisodus tanguticus. Taxonomy (NCBI): domain Eukaryota; kingdom Viridiplantae; phylum Streptophyta; class Magnoliopsida; order Solanales; family Solanaceae; genus Anisodus; species Anisodus tanguticus. The sequence goes on from CM067545.1 coordinate 50,084,523, forward strand.
CTGGGTTCGGGGCGTATATTTGTGGTGTATGTGAGGTAGTAGCGTCCGTATACGAGGTGTATATCGGTTTGTTATAGAAAGAATGAAGCTGGGGAGGCTGTATATTAACTGTATATCAGTGTATACTGGTAGTATACATCCGGATTCGAGTGATAGAAAAAGAAAAGGGCCGGCCGAATTGAGGGGATTAGGGTAGGGAGGAAGTTTTGTCTTCTAATACCATATAGAATTGTATTAATTTTCCTTGGGGAGCCTTCCTCATTAATACAATATATATATATATATAGTGTGTGTACAATGTGAAATCCTAATACAAGAGGGATCCTATAATTACCATAATTATACAACACTAATAAATACAAATATATGGTGAATATTCTACTAATATTCACTATTAGAAAGTTTGACAACCAGAGAAGTAATCCGCGAGCTGGTCTGCATCAACTGTCGCAGACATAAAATAAGTTTCAAATCAAGCCTTTGATCAAGTAGTTTCTTTATCAACGCTAAAAGAAGATCGGTGTTTAGGCTTATTTCATGTGCCTCATCGACTATGATACATGAAATCTTGTACAAAGTCTTGTCATCCATATAGTGTTGTAATAGGCAGTGATCTGTCATAAAAATTATCTTTGAATCAAACTGTTTTTGACCAGATGAATATGTGATCGAATTATCATCGTAGCACCCCTAGCATTCCTCTTTAACTCGACTTGCTAAAGAGTTGGCTGCGAGTTTCCGAGGCTGAGTACAAATTACAGAACCATTTCCAGATATTCCTGAATCAGCAAGGAATTGCACTAATTGTGTACTCTTTCCTGATCCTGTCTCTCCAACCAAAACCGTCATCTAAAACATAAACATTGAAACAACACATCACGCCCCAAAAAGAAGAGGGAATAATTATATTTTTGGACCGCTCAAAAGAATAACAGCCAACAAATAGTTTTGTATATCAAATATAAATATACATATTGTATACAGAAATATACATATAATTTACTTAATCAATGTATAAGTTTTGTATATTTTGGCTAGCGCTCATAATTCATTTCAACAGACGGCCAAAAATGAGAAAAGCCCAGAAAAGAGACCAATTCACCATATAAAAACGAAAAATCATCCCATTCAATTCACTAAGGATGCATACACACAGACACAATAGCTCAAAAACATATTTTGAGCTTTTCAACATCAACTGTTGAAAAGTCAATTATGAATAACATGTTTGTATAATAAAATGTCTAAATTAAGAGCAATAATACAAGGGAAAAATATTTTTAGCACCTGGAAACAACAACACACTATCAGCTAAGCACAAGTTATAGCTCCTCTGAATCAGTAAAAGCAATTTATAACTCCTCCACCAAAATGTTCAAGTAAATTTTAACAAAACTCAATAGAAGCTGCAAACATACTTTTCGGATAAGTGAAAACAAATATTACTTCAATTGGTATACCGTATATATCTATACAGAAGGGGAAGAAAATAGCATAGTTGTTACAGTACTACTCTCTCCATCCCATATTACTTGTCCACATTACTAAAAATATTTATTCTAAATTATTTGTCTATTTACAAAACCAAGATAAAATTAATTAAATATTTTCCATCTACAAAGGTAGTAAAAATGCAATTTCTTAATGAGCATGTAAAGGAAAAGTGTACAAGTAATATGAGACGGATGGAGTACTTATAATGTATAAGGAATTATTTGCAAAATGTAGGGAGTGGCAAAAATGGCCTTGAAATATGACATGTCCAACCCGTTCAAGTTTGGGCGGTTCAATTTTAGGCCAACTCATTTCAGCCCATCTTAAAATCGGGTTGATATGTAGCCTAGATTATGTAACCTAAATTGACATACAGAAAACAAAATATTATCAAATAGATATTTCTTTTTATATGTTATATATAGTCATAATAAAGAAAAAAATAATTTTATTAGGTACTTAAAAATTATAAAAGAACAAACAGATAAATTTAAAACTTAATAAGAATTAGGCGGATTGGGTTATGACCCGCTTTTTAACCCAACCCATTTCAACTCAGGTAACTTAATGACCCACTCATTTATTAATTGGGACATTTGCATTTCCTCCCTATTTTGTGAGTCTTTAATTGTTGCCTTTCAAATGGGCTGGTCTTTAATTTTTGCATTACTTATGCCCAAATAGGCATAAGTTCAATTTTGAATGATAAAAACTAAAGACCAGCTAGGGCTGATAATTTCACCATGACCCGATGGATATCCGATCCACCCGACCCGAATATATGGACGAAAATCCGACAAAACATGGATTTTAATCAGGTGACGGATCGGGTCGGATTCGGGTGGACATACCTCCAACCCACCATCCGACCCATCACCCGATCCATCCATCCACTCGTTTATAAAATAGTTAGATAATACTTTTTATCATTAAATTGTATATATTTTATTAAATAAAAATTATAATGAAACTTGGCAAATCAAGAATAACAGAATTTTGGCCCAGAGTTTACTTCCATAACACTAAAGTTTTATAATGTTCTTAGCTAGTGATCATTTATGAAAATATAAAAAATTATTCACTGTTATGTCTGATTAATTTTATTATTTATTTTGCAACGTAAAATATGATTTGTTTGAGCTAACATAAAAATGGAATATGAATAAAAATATTTAAGGTGCTAATTAGATGAGACACTGCTACGTTGGAACTAAGATTATTTATATTGGTTTTGGTCACTCCATTTTTGTTGTGAATTTTTAAAAAAAATTAAGAACACTAATTACTAACATTATCACTGATTTTAAACTAGAACAAATGGTTAAACTTAAAACAAATTCCATCCGCGAAGCACCCGATCCACCCGATTCACCCGTGGATGATGGGTGGATCAGATGTGGATGAATAAAAAATAGGGTGATGGATGGGTCGGGTGGTGGATGGATGGTTGGCGGGTGGAGGCGGATTGAGCTCCACCCGATCCACCTCCGAACCATTGCCTGCCCTAAGATCAGCCTATTTGAAGGACAAAAACTAAAGACCACTCCATTTGAAAGGATATCGTGCAATTACTTGTTATTAATTTAGCTCATTTTGACCAGCCCATTTAACAGCCCTAGCAAAATATATTGCAACGACTTGCAGAAAAAAATATTTATGCTCATCAATCCATCACAAAACTTTCTGATAATATTTATGCTCTTTATCCTTTAACATGAAGAGGGTAAAAGACTTGACTCTAGGATAAAAAAAGACAACTTTTTTATCAGTAAAAGATTAAAAAAACAACGTAACTGATGAGTAGTTACCTGTTGGAATTGAATGTGTCTAAGAATCATTTGTCTGAAACCATAAATTGGCAATCCATCGTCAATTCTTTTACATTCTCTCATAATCAGACAATGAATTCGACTCCAATCTATAATCTCTTCACCAAGGTTACAAACTCTAATAAAACCCTCATTCTCTAACCCCTCCAAATAATTAATTACACATTCAATACCATTCTTTGTTCGTGAGAAGGTTGCTCTCGATCATGTTAAGGTGTTGCATGTGCCTTCTTCGTATCAGTTTGCTCTCGATCATTTTATTCCTTTTTGTTTATCTTTTTCACATCCTAGCCTCTTCAGACCCCACTTGTGGGATTACACTAGGTATATTGTTATTTTTTTAATTATTTTTTATTTTTTTAAGCAGGTTTGAACCTGGCACTGGCATGAATATTCTCAAGATATGCAGTGTGAGCCAAAGTTCTGCTAACCAAAGAGCGGGACGTGGAGGGAGAACTGAACCTGGAAAATGTTACAGGCTGTACTCTCAAAGCGATTTCGAGGCTATGCCACGTCATCAGGAACCCGAGATTCGCAAAATTCATCTTGGTGTTGCAGTGCTGAGGATTCTTGTTTTAGGTATCAAGAATGTGCGAGATTTTGATTTTGTCGATGCACCTAGCCCCAAAGCTATTGAGATGGCAACCCGAAATCTGGTTAAACTAGGAGCTGTTACACAAAGAGATGATGATGATACATATGAATTAACTGCAGTTGGACTAAAACTGGTTAAGTTAGGTATCGGTTGGGAAAAATGATCCTTAGTTGCTTCGATCAACGTTTGAGTAAAGAAGGTGTTGTGCTTGCTGCCGTTATGGCGAATTTCAGCAGCATTTTCTGTAGGGTCGATTCTGAAGAAAACAAGCTAAAATCGATCGTCATAAGGTGAAATTTTGCCATCCATACGGTGACCTCTTTACTTTACTATCTGTTTACATGGAATGGGAGATGGTGCCTAGGGAAAAGAAGAATAACTGTTGTTGGGATAACAATATCAATGCCAAATCCATCAAGAGATGCCACGAGACTGTACTGGAAATCAAAGCGTCTTTGGAACGAACTAAATATGATTGTTGCCAGTTATTGGTGCTGGCATCCTCGAGTGGGTACCGAGCATGAAGAAGTATTACAAAGTATAATTCTTTCTTCACTTGCAGAAAATGTTGCTATGTACTCAGGTAAGGGTGTCAAATGTGTTGGTTGGGCTGAATTTTACGTGAGTTGAGTTACTAAATGGCCGGGTTAAAAGTCACTTGAACTGAAATGGACTAAAAAGTGGGTTATAACCCAATCATTCCATTTCTTACCAAGTTTTAGTTTCTTTGTTTGTTCTTTAATATATAACATATTAAATAAAAAAATTATTTTTTGAAAATATTTTGACAAAATTTCTTATGGGTCAATATGAGCTACATAGCAACCCAACTTTTTTGATAGGCTGAGCTAATAAATGGACGGATTGGACGGATCATATTTTCATTGAATAATTTTGCCACCCTTGTACTCAGGTTATGATCAGGTTGGTTATGAGGTTGCGCTAACTGGGAAGTGTGTCCAAGTCAGTCCAACTACATCATTCCTATTCGCTTTTGAATTTTGGCCAATGACCGCGTTGGGTAGTCTTCGGGGATGTCCTTGCAGCAGCTAGTGAGTATCTGGTCTGTGTTAATGCATTTGAGTTTACTTCTCTTGTTAGCCTCAATCCCGCTCCTTTGTTTGATTTTGTGAAGATGGATGCTGTGGAAAATCTAATATTAACATTAATAATCTTGTCTCGCGCATTATAACCGATAGAATGTTGATAGAATATATGTAAATATATTTAGTGATGTAGTAAAGATTGTTAGTGATATGTATTAGTTAGGTGTATATTTAGTTTCCATAATTATAGTCTAGAATCACTATTATATATCTTATATATAAGCTAATTAGCTAATGAAAATAATCAATGGATTATTCTCTTTCATGGTATTACCATGACGGTACATGAAAAAGAATAATCTCTTGATTATTTTCATTAGCTAATTAGCTTATATACAAGATATACAATAGTGATTCTAGGCTACAATTATAGAAACTAATTATACACCTAACTAATACAAATCACTAAAATCTTTACCACATCACTAAATATATTTACATATATTCTATCACACCCCCGAAGTCATAGCGGGCGGTTGTCGTACGCTGAGACTATCCCGAAAATCCTCAAATAGAACCAAGGGAAGACCCTTAGTAAAGATATTTGCAATCTGATAACGTGACGGGACATGAAAGACACATACTTGTCCACGAGCAACCTTTTCACGAACAAAGTGGATATTCATCTTGATATGTTTAGTGCGCTGATATTGTACAGGATTCTCCGAGAGATAATATTGCACTAACATTATCACAGTAGACCAATGTAGCTTTCCCAATAGGACATGAAACTCTAATAGGAGGTTTCACAACCAACAGGACTCAGACACCACATTGGCGACCATTCGATATTCGGCCTCCGCGCTAGAGCGCGACAAAGTAGCTTGGCGTTTAGCCGACCAAGAAACCAAGTTATCACCAAGAAATACACAATAACCAGATGTTGAATGTCTGGTATCTAAACATCCACTCCAATCAGCATCCGTATAAGTAATGAGAGTAGATATCGATGATAGATATAGGTGTAAGTCATGATCAATAATACCCTGAATGTAGCGCACAATGTGCTTGAGAGTGTGCATGTGTTCTTCCCTCAAATTATGCATGAATAAACAAACTTGTTGCACTGCATAAGTAATGTCGGGCCTCGTAAATGTGAGATATTGAAGAGCCCCCACAAGACTACGATAGTGTGAGGGACCTCATATAGTGTGCTTGAATTAGCACTCAGCTTCGATTTAGTATCAACCGGAGTAGGAGATGTCTTACAGGCGGACATGCCAGCCCGTTCAATGATTTCTGTTGCATACTTCCTCTGAGATAGAAATAGACCACCTGCATGACGAGTGATAGCTATACCCAGAAAATAACTCAATGGTCCTAAGTCTTTCATAGCAAATTCTTAGCTGAGAAAAGAAATGATAGACTTGCGAAGTGCATCAGAGGAAGCAGTCAATATAATATCATCCACATATAATAGAATGTAGGCCATAGAAGTACCGTGACGGTATATGAATAGAGAATGATCAAACTTGCTGTGAGAAAACCCAAGAGTAGACACATAATCTGCAAATCTCTTGTACCAAGCCCGAAGAGCCTATTTTAGCCCATACAAAGATTTCTTCAGCAAGTACACATGATTAGGATGAGCGGAGTCCCTGAAATCGAAGGGCTGATGCATGTATATTATTTCCTTGAGTTCTCCATGTAAGAAAGCATTTTTCACGTCCTGTTGATGAATGAGCCATGCTTTTGAGAGAGCTAGACTGAGAACAGTGCGAATAGTTGCCGATTTGACCAACGAACTAAACGTCTCTCCACAATCTATGCCAACCTGTTGAGTTTTGTCATCACCTACAAGACGGGCCTTATACCACTCAAAACAACCATCAGATTTTTCTTTATGAGTAAAAATCCACATAGAACGAATCACATTAACACCAGGTGGACGGGGCACCAACTCCCACGTCTTATTTTCAACAAGAGCATTATATTCATCATCCATAGCCATTTTCAAATTCAGGTCACGATGGGCAGACACAGAATTACGTGGTAGATGGGATTTAGTACCATTAGAGTGAGATTAAATTATCGTTTAGGTTGAAAAATACCCCGTTGGCTGCGAGTAATGGGCCTTGCTCCCGGAATTGAAGTGGGCTGGATTTGGGTGGGAACCGTGGGCTGACCCAGTTCCTATGGAATGGAAACCGGTTGGTAGGGCAGTAGGCTGCCACCCGCTGGGCATGAAGAGGTGGCCTGAGGTTCTGCGTTGGCTGGAAAAAGTTGGGCCAGCAAGGAGTGGGTTGGCTGGCAGAAGCTGTTGGCTAGAAGAAGTTGGGCCAGCAGGCCGTGGCCCGGCTTTTAGAAGTTGCTGATTGGAAGGATTTAGGCCAGCCATCAGTGGGTCGGACTGTGCCAACTGGTCCATGTGTCGTTGTGTGGTCTGGGCCAAATGGCGGAACACATACGGTGAGAGCCCATCATCCAAAATATCATATGAAAGGGATGTTGAACTATGCAACTTAGCAAACAGAAATTGAATTTCATCGAAAATGACATGACGACTAATGATGATTTTATTAGAGGATAAATCATAACATTTGTAACCACGATGATTAGATGGGTAACCCAAAAAGACATAAGCGGTAGAGCGGGCTTGAAGTTTGGTTAAGGTAGTGGAGGGGAATAGAGGATAACATTAACACCCTAAGATGAGAATAAGAAGGGTCTTTTTGATAAAGATTTTTGAGTGGAGATTGATATGCTAATCTTTTGCTAGGAAGTATGTTAGAAGGTAAGTTGTCATTTGTAATGCATAATGCCAAAATGAAGGTGGTAATGATGCATGGGCTAGTAATGTACGAATAATATTATTAATGGTGTAGATTTTTCTCTTGGATTTCCCATTTTGTGATGACGTATGAGGAAATGAGATTCGAAAAGATACACCATTAACCTTACAAAATTCCCTAAATGGCCCATTATCAAATTTTCTTCCATTATCACATTGAATGTTCTTAACCTCCCATTCAAATTCAGTACGGATGAATGCTCTAAATGATAGAAATGTGGAATAAACTTGAGACTTTTTAGATAACGGAAATATCTACAAAAAATTAGAGTAATCATCCAACAACAAAACATAATAACGGTGGCCCGAAGAGCTCAAAATGGGAGATGTCCAAAGATCACTATAATAATATCAAAAGTGAACATAGTAATAGAATTAGATGCAACAAAGCACAATTTAATATATTTCCCATTCCCCACGGGAAATTGGACCAGGCCCAACCCCAGGCTAGTAGCCCAAGCACAACGGACCAGCAACCAGCAGGCCCAACAACCAGGGGTTGGAATTCTTGGGCCACTTCCGAGCCAGCGGTAATAGGCCCACTCGAAAGTGGTGACCCCGACAGATATCAAGGCCGCGATGCACACTCTTGGGCTTACTCCACCCGTTGCAAATTGGTACATGGACACCGGTGCAACGTCTCATATGACGTCCTCACAAGGTAATCTCTCGTCGTATTTTAATTTGAGCAATAATCATGGTATAATTGTCAGAAATGGTCATTCAGTTCCAATTCGTGGTTATGGTACTACAAACTTGTCTTCCCCGAACCCACCATTAATTTTGAAAAATGTCCTTCACGTACCTAAATTAATTAAAAACTTGATTTCAATTAGAAAATTTACCACTGATGATTGGGTTTCTGTTGAATTTGATCCTTTTGGATTTTCTGTGAAGGATTATCAGACGGGGATGCATCTAATAAGGTGTGATATTTGGGGCGAGCTTTATCCAATCACACATCAAGCCAAATTACCATCCACTTTTGCAGCTTTAGCTCCTTCTTTATGGCATGAACATATGGGTCATGCAGGAGCACTTATTGTTTCTTCCCTTAAATAAAATAAATTTATTGAGTGTACTAGACCTCGTACTTCTCATGTTTGTCGCTCTTGTTCTCTTGGAAAACATGTTAAGTTGCCTTTTGTTGCTTCTAATTCTCGTACTGTTATGCCATTTGATATTATTCATAGTGATATTTTGACATCTCCTATTTTGAGCTCTTCGGGCCACTGATATTATCTTCTGTTGTTGGATGATTACTCTATTTTTTTGTAGACGTTTCTTTTGTCTAAAAAGTCACAAGTTTTTTCTATATTTCTATCCTTTAGAGCATACATTCGCACTCACTTTGAACGGGACATTAAAAATATTCAGTGTGATAATGATAGAAAATTTGATAATGGGCCTTTTTGGATTTTTGCAAAACTAATGATTTGTCGTTTTGTCTCTCGTGTCCACATACATCATCTCAAAATGGAAAAGCATAAAGAAAAATTTGAACCATTAACAATATTGTTAGAACCTTACTTGTCCATGCCTCTCTACCACCATCCTTTTGGCATTATACGTTACAAATGACAAACTATCTGTTGAACATACTTCTGAACAAACAAGCAGCCTACCAATCCCCACTCAAAATTTTATACCTACGGACCCATCATATTCTCATTTACGAGTTTTTGGGTGCTTATGATATCATCTCTTTCCTTCTACTACCATTAATAAACTTCAACCCCGGTCAACTCCGTATTTTTTTGGGATATCCATCAAATTATCATGGTTACAAATGTTTTAACTTATCCTCTAATAAAATCATCATAAGTCGTTATGTAATTTTTGATGAAATAAATTTCCCTTTTGCCAAATTACATTGTTCCGGGCCTCTTACCTATGGATTTCTTGACGATAGCATACCCCCATATTTGATCCATAAATTAGCCTCCCAAATAGGCCCCATGTTTCCCCGTGTCTCGGCCCAATCACCGAGCCCATCGGCTGCTAGCCCAGCTGAGTCTCTCACTGGAAACCCACTATCGCGAGGCCTAGTGGCTGGCAATCCGTTGGGTCCCAGCTTGAGCGCTCAAGCAGCGCACTACCCGCAAGCCCACTACCCGGTAGTCCAGTCACTACCAGCCCACTACCGAGCAGTCCGTCCTTCCCGCCTGGGCCAACGACCTGTCACTCGTAGTCAACACGAGATTTTTAAGCCAAACAAAAAATACGATCTTCACACCCATGTTTCCAAGTCATCGTTACCTCGTAATCATGTATCTACCCTTAATGACCTGAATTGGAAAATGGCAATGGATGATGAATTTAATTCTCTTATTAATAATAGGACATGGGATTTAGTGCCCCGTCCCCTTGATGTTAATGTGATTCGGTCTATGTACATTTTTAGTCATAAAGAAAAAACTGATGGTACATTTGAGAGGCACAAAGCCCGTCTTGTAGGTGATGGAAAGATTCAACAAGTTGATGTGGATTGTGGTGAGACTTTTAGTCCGGTGGTCAAACTGACAACTATCAAAATGATCCTCAGTCTGGCTCTTTCAAAGGCATGTCCGCTTCATCAACTTGATGTCAAAAATGTCTTCCTGCATGGAGACCTCAATGAAACAGTGTACATGTATCAGCCCATGGGGTATAGAGACCATACTTATCCTCATCATGTGTGCCTGCTGAAGAAAACATTATATGGGCTGAAACAAGCTCCTAGGGCCTGATACAAGAGGTTTGCAGATTATGTTTCACATATTAGGTAATGATATCGCTTATATTCTTTTGTATGTGGATGATATTATATTATCTGCCTCATCTGATGCTCTTCGCAAGTCTATCATGTCATTGCTTGGCTCTGAGTTTGTAATGAAGGATCTAGGGCTGCTGAGTTACTTTTTGGGGATAGTTATGACACATCATGTAGGTAGTTTATTTTTATCCCGAAAGAAGTATGCAAGAGAGATTGTTGAATGAGCTGACATGTCATCGTATAGACCGTCCGCCACTCCGGTTGATACTAAACCGAAGTTGAGTGCTTCGTCCAGCAAGCCATATGCCGATCCATCACATTACCATAGCCTTGCAGGGGCCTTGCAGTATCTCACATTCACGAGGCCCGACATCTCTTATGTTGTGCAACAAGTTTCTCTATTCATGCATAACCCGATGGAGGATCACATGCCTGCTCTCAAACGCATTGCGCGTTATATTCAGGGTACTCTCGATCATGGCTTGCATTTATATCCGTCTTCGACAACCACTCTTATTTCATACACAGATTTCGATTGGGGTGGTTGTCCGGATACTAGATGCTCCACGTCTAGTTATTGTGTATTTCTTGGTGATAATTTGGTCTCTTGGTCCTCAAAACGGCAAGCAACCTTGTCCAGATCCAATGCTGAAGCAGAATACCGAGGAGTTGTAAATGTGGTGTCTGAATCTTGTTGGCTACAGAACCTTCTTTTAGAGCTCCATTGTCCGGTTCCGAAGGAGACATTGGTTTATGGTGATAATGTTAGTACAATTTATCTCTCAGGGAATCTAGTTCACCACCAACGCACTAAACATATTGAGCTGAATATTCACTTTGTTCGTGAAAAGGTTGGTCGTGGATAAGTACGTGTCTTACATGTCCTGTCACGTTATCAGATTGCCGACATCTTTACAAAAGGTCTTCCGCTGGTTTTATTTGAAGACTTACGGGACAGTCTCAGCATACGCCGACCTCCCGCTTCGATTGCGGGGATGTAATAGAATTAGATTGCATTTATAATTGTACATCTCCTATATTAGGTAGAATTAGATTTCTCTTGAAATTAGGTTTGATTAGTTACCTTGTTTGTAGCAAAGTAAAAAATATTTTTGTAACACTATATATACTGTACATCATTAATGAATAAAGGCAAAGAATAATATTTCTACCATCAGGAACCAGTTGGGTTCTTTACTTGCTAGCTTCAGACAAAGAGAGGGTATCTTGTGCTACTGATTTTTTTCATTTTTGTCCCATTGGCCAATATTAATTAGGGGCGCTAGCCGACATATGCAAAATCTATACAATATTTATGTATAATTATACTTAATGTACAAAACCTATACATTTATTGGCTATTATTCTTTTGAGAGGTCCAAAAATATAATTATCCCACTTATTTGTATTTTTCTTCCTTACAAATAAGATGCTTATTTATTCATCATTTACTGGATTCTGTTGGTTATGGCTGTGTCAAACTAGATTGCTTATGTGAAGTGCCGGATTTGGTTTTAAACTGAACCTGAAATATTCCGTTTCATATATAGTTGTTCACATTCCTGTAGCACTATTGTAAATCTTATTTGTGGTGCTCGGATTGTTGGTTGATGTGAAACTCTTTTAGCTCGAAAATGCTCAGATTGTGATTGTTTCTGAAGGTGCGGAGTGCAAGCTAGAGAGAAATAATAACGGTTCCTATATAGTTAAGATATCTGCCACTGCTACCAAAGTTGTGGCGGAGATGAGAAGGCCATTGGAGCAACTTATGAAAGGCAAGATTGTAGATCACGTGGACATTACTCCGCGGTTGGTGGATCCTTATAGACTTGAAGATTGTAAACATGTGTTCTGTAGGTCATGCTTGTTAAAGCAATGTGAGTCCGCAATCAAAAGCCAGGAAGGTTTCCCCTTATGCTGTATGCATCAAGGTTGTGGGGTACCGATTCTGCTTGCTGATTTGAAGTTGACGCAGTTCGCGAAGTATGACGAGGAGGTGTCGGACTCATCTAGAAAGGTATAGTCCGTGTTGTGGAATTTTTGAATATTCGCAAACGGAAAAATCGTCTCGTCAAACGTAACGTGACGAGAAACGTGAATTTGACGAGTGGACAAGTCATAGCACAAATAGCCCATCTGGTTAGACGGGAAACCTACGAAGACACATGGAGTGGTTCGGAGTGCTAATTTATGAGGGGCGGTGGACGCAAGGTTTGGATAACAAAGACAACCGAAAATCCAAAGGTGATCATAGGAGGGGATCTGACGGTATAATATTTCGGTTGGGGTCATGTTATGAAGAGTACTAGTGGTAAAATATTCAAGACGTATTCTACCATTTTGACTGCATAAACCTAAAACGAGAGGGGAAGAAAGGCATGAAACAGGAAACTACGAACCATGTTATTTATGGTGCGAATGATTCGTTCTGCTTTGCCATTTTGATGGGAGGTGTAGGGACACGAAAATCGAAAAATCATGTCATTATATTTGTAAAATTTGTGAAACATGGAATTATTAAATTCACGACCATTATCACACTGAAAAGATTTGATGGCTTTCTCAAATTATGTTTTAACAAAAATACGAAATTCAAGAAACTTGGCAAAAACTTCCAACTTAAATTTTAGTGGATAAATCCAAATAAAATGAGAGAAATCATCTAAGAAGACTAGATAATATTTATGATCTATTGAGCTAGGGATGGGAGATGTCCACAAGTCAGCATGAATAATGTCAAAGGGAGAAAAAGTAACACTTAAAGACGACTTAAAAGGAAGACGAACATGTTTGCCTAAAGAGCAAGAAACACAATGTTGGGCAAGTTTCCTATTATTACATCTAATAAAGTTATTGCCTCTAAAAAATTAAAAACTGGGGCTCCTAGGTATCCAAGACTATTATGCCAAGTTGACGGAGAGATAGCAACAAGAGATATGGATGAGCTGGCAGCGGAGATGGATGGGAACAAATAGAGATCCCCCGTACTATTGCATCTCGTAAGAGGTGTCCCCGTACGAAAATTATTCACAGTGAAACCAAAAGGGTCAAAGTCAATAGAGACGGAATTATTACGAGTATATTTTCGGATAGATATTAAATTTTTAATAATGTTGGGAGCATACATGACGTTATTTAGGGAGAAGGGTGGGTGAGGTGGTTAGGTGTAGGTTGTACCATAGACCTGAATTGGAATGCAGTGGCCATTACCAACAATAATAAATTGAGGATACTTTAACTGAAACAGTTTGAGAAGATTACCTGCAGAGCGGGTGAGGTTAGAGGTGACTCCTGTATCCATGTACCAATTTTCGTCGGGCTGCTGCAAATTCAGGGAGCTGAAAGCCTGGCCCAAAGCGGTGGGGTCCTGAACGTTGACTGAACTTGGGTGTTGGGCCTATAGTACGTGGGCCTGATGGTTCGAGACTGGTCCGGTTCGCTGTCCTGGAAATTGGCCCAATATACTTGGCCAATTGTACTGGGGGCCCAACCGTCTCGGTTGGGCTAGGGAAAAACTGTTGGACTGGCTCAAGGGTGAGGTTGGGCAGTGGCTTGGGTAGAGGCCTGGGATTGCCGGCGACTAATTACAGAACCATCTTTGTTTCGGAAACAGGTGCTCCCACGTTTGATAATTGGTCCACCACTAGTTTCAACTGCTTGCAATATTCGCACATGTTAGAGAAATTTTGCAAGATGTGTATTATTAAATTGTTCTTCCAAATATACGGCACGAGTGTGCTTGTTGTCCTAAAAAAATTCCTCTAACCGAATCTATAGTTGACGAGTCGAAGCGTCGGTTTTCATTATAGTGAGGAGCAATTCCTGAGAAATAGTGTCATAAATCCACTGTTTGACAATGGCGTCAAAACGGCGCCATGTTGGGTCATCACCCTCAATGGGGCGAGGGAAGGAGTCGTTAATGTGATCCAGCACGTTATAGACACATGCATGGATACAGAAAAGTTCAACCCACGGAGAGTATTGATCGTTTTCTTGATCAAGAACCACATGAATGAAGTTCTTAATATTGGTTATGGTGAGTGCTGGATGAACAGAGGGTGAGAAGGATGATGTGGGTATGGTAGGGGTGACAACAGAGGAGGTTGAGATTGTTGTGGGAGAAGTCATTATAGTGAATTGTTTTTGGTGAAGGAAGAAAAAGAAGAAAAAAAATTTCTCCGGCAAAAGCAAGAAAGAGAAAAAAAACAGAAAGCAGTTTTGTTTTTCTGACAAGGTTGTCGAAACAGAAGACAACACTTTTGTTCTTCTCGGGTAAAGGAAGAAAGAACATAAAGAGATTGATGTTCTTCTGACAAGATTGGTCGGAAAAAAAAGGCACTTTTGTTCTCGGGTAAAGGACCGGTTGTTGAAGAAACCGAGGGGAGGAAAGAAAAAAAGAGGGTTTAGGTTTTAGCTCCTGATACCATGTAAGAATGTATTAATTTCGCTTGGGAGTCTTTCTCATTAATACAAATATGTATAGTGTGTACAATGTGGAACCTAATACAATAAGGATCTTATATCTATCATAATTATACAACATTAAATATTATAAAATATATGGAGAATATATTTTAGAATATACGTTAATAGAAGTCGCTATTGTCGAGTGAGAAGTTGGAAGAACTTTTCAGGGCTTCATTGGGGGCTTTTGTGGCAGCCAACGGGGGTACCTACTGCTTTATCCCCTCACCAGACTGCCCTTCAGTTTATCGCATTGCAGATTCCGATAGGGTTGGTGCACCACCTTTTGTCTGTGGTGCATGTAATGTGGAGACATGTACGAGATGCCACCTGGAGTCTCATCAGTACTTTTTATGTGAGACGTACAAGCTGTTAAAATACGACCCTGATTCCTCTCTAGAGGAACGGTCCAAGGGGAAAGAGAACGTAAAGAAATGTCTGATTTTCAGCTTTACAATGGAGAAGGTGGATGGATGCAATCCTATCGAGTGTAGGTGCGGGAAACATGTTTGCTGGGCTTGTTTGCAGTTCTTTGACAGCCGTAATTATTGCTATGACCATTTGAGGTCTGTTCACCGGTCCATTACATGAGAAAATAGGGAACCATAGTTTATCTAAGCGCGTTCATGTAAATATTTGCGCGTTTTATGTATATACAAATCTATGTTTATGCAGTAGACCCCCTCTTGTCTGTCAGTACCATTTATTACTGTATGTATATGTTGAAAATTTATTAATGTGGAATTAATTTTATCTCATTATTTATGACTCGAACAATTGGGCGCCCACACGTCGGAAACGTCGTTTTCACACACGTGTGCACATAGTGCCAAGTATTGTAAATTTCATTAGTGAAAGAGATATTGGTACATACGTAATACGTTTGAGACATAGAATGATGGACGATTATTGGCCAAATGACAAGTATTCCACGTTGGTAAACGAAGGAAGAAGTGTAAGATGAAACGAGTCGGAAATCGCCGTGGAGCCGTGAAGGGCCGCGACGCTAAATGGTGGCTTGGGCTACTGGAGCCGAGGCGCCGCGGCGCTAATTCGCAGAGCCGCGGCGTTGCGAAGGCAGAATGCTGCGACGGAAAGATGAAAAATTCTGAGTTTTGGGCTGAGTTTGGAGCATTGAATCTCCATTATTTGGCACATGAATTCAACCATTATTTGGCTAAATGTAACCCCTCAATAAGTGTCATTACATGGCTATTGAAGGTCATTATTTGGCTAGTTGAGGGATTATCTCTTTACACTATAAATTGAGGCATTTGGCTCAATTGTTTAAGACACTTAGAAATTTTCTGAAATCTTCTTCTTCCTCTCTAGCAAGTTTTCTATATTCAAAGTTCTTCAAGAGTAACACTTGAGTTTCCTTTGCTCATTTGTTAAGTTGTTGTTGTATCTTGGGAGACTATTGCCCGACAACGTAAAATGATATTTACGGGGCAATCTTGTCTTAAAGACAGAGTGTCATCACTTGACTCAGCAAATCACAAGGAGATTGTATCGTTCTTGATTCCAGTTTGTTGTAATCTTTAGTTTATCATTTCTAGCAATCTGTAATATTTACTTACTTATCATTTTCTGCAATTGTTGTAACCCACAATATACACACAGAGACATCCATATATTTGTCTTCAGATGTTGCCTGTGAATAGCTAAATGGCCCTATTACAATAGTACAAAAGTTTTTTTTTTGTCTCATTTGTGAAATTTGGTGGATTTTCCAACATCATAGTACTATAACATGACTGATAAAGCTATAACCTTCTGAACTACAAAACGAAATGTTGCTATGTACACCTGGTTCTAAATCGTGTGTGAGAAGGAAAAACAATTCAGAAAAGGAGAAAAAAGAAGTAAAAAAGATAATCAATCTATCATTGTCCGCTTTGGCCCAACAAGCCTCACAGATTGTCCCTCGAGCTATGCCGTCATTGAGCCAAAAAAGTGGCGTACCATGTGAACTTGTGTTATACCTTATAAAGTTATTCACTTTCCTCGCCTATTCTGATGTGGGATTTGCCTAAGGTATCATGTATCCGCCCTCCGTTATGGGCCCGCCTCCGTCAAATGAGGTATCTGCAGCCAATTGCAGCTATGCTTAAACAGAGAGCAATTGCCATGAACCATGTTATACCATTTTCATCTTCTTTTGTCATGTGCCATCTATCAACATATTCATGTTGCTGCTGTTGCTTCTGTTTTTTTAACTGCATTATTTGTAACTCAAGAACTTTGATCCAGTTCTTATAAGCAATCGATCGGGCTAATTCTTCAAACATCAAATTAAAAAGAGCTTCCTTTTCCTTACGCAATGCTAGGTACTTCCTCTCTGCCCCTCTTATTGTTTAACCGAAATTCGCCTCCTTATGTTCATCCTCCATCACCCTCCACACATTAAAAATATTCAATGTGATAATGGAGGAGAATATGATAATGGAACATTTCGATAATTTTGTGACACCAATGGCATATCTTTTCAGTTTTCTTGTCCTCATACGTCCTCACAAAATGGGAAGGCCGAAAGAAAAATCTGTACCATTAATAATACTGTCCGAACCTTGTTGGCCCATGCTTCATTACCTCCTTCTTTTGGATGCGTTACAAATGACTACTTACTTCCTTAACATTCTCCTAAACAAAGGTTTAGCATATCAATCCCCACTTAAAATTCTTTACAATAAATATCCCTTGTATTCTCATCTTAGGGTCTTTGGATGATTGTGCTATCCACTTTTTCCCTCCACTACAATTAATAAACTTCAAGCTCAGTCTACCTCTTGTGTATTTTTGAGTTATCCATCTAATCATCGTGGTTACAAATGTTTTGATTTATCTTCCAATAAAATCATAATTAGTCGCCATATTATTTTATATGAAACCCAATTTCCGTTTGCTGAAATGTCTAATTCCGTGTCGAGTAATTATAATTTTTTTGACGATGCTCTCTCCCCGTATATTCTCCAACAGTGGGCCCACCCTTCATGTGAGTCAAATTTGCCAGCAGGCCAACTACCTAGTGCCTGCTGTCCCAAATAATCTCACTGCCGAACAGTCCCGTGACCCAGGCCCAGTCCCTATCGAATCAACCTCTGTGGCTGGCCCAATTGCCTCCAGTACCGTCAAATTTTCCAGGAAAGCAGGCCTACTGCCTATTGGCCTAGTAACTCACCTGCCTGACCCAGTTTCACGGCCAGCAGGCCCACTGCCTACTAGCCCATCCGAGGCAGTCCGCCAACGTCCCTGGTCCAGTCCATTTCTGTTCCAAGTCAAGGGCCTATTACTCGTAGCAAAATGGGTATTTTAAACCTAAAAAATATTTTAATTTAAATTATAATGTCACTAAATCACCCCTACCACATAACCCAGTGTCTGCCCTTCATGACCCGAATTGGAAAATGGCCATGGATGATGAATATAATGCTCTTATTGAAAATAAGATGTGGGAGTTGGTGCCCCGTCCGCCTGGTGTCAATATTATTCGTTCTATGTGAATTTTTATTCATAAGGAAAATGCTGACGGTTCTTTTGAGAGGCATAAGGCCCATCTTGTAGGGGATGGTAAAACTCAATAGGTTGGCGTGGATTGTGGTGAGACATTTAGCCCAGTGGTCAAACCGGCTACCATTCACATTGTTCTCAGTCTAGCTCTCTCGAAAGCATGACCCATTCATCTGCTGGATGTGAAAAATAATTTCTTACACGGTGATCTTAAGGAGACAATATGCATGCATCATGCCTTGGGATTTAGAGACCCCATCTATCCTGATCATGTCTATTTGTTGAAAAAGTCCTTGTATGGGCATAAGCAGACCCCACGATCTTGGTATAAGAGGTTTGCAGATTATGTGTCTACTATTGAGTTTTTTCTCACACCATGTCTGATCATTCTCTGTTCATCTATCGTCGTGGTACTTCTATGACATACATTCTGTTATATGTGGATGATATTATATTGACTGCCTCTTCTAATAATCTTCGCTAGTCTATCATGTCCCTTCTTAGTTCAGAATTTACTATGAAAGACTTGGGGCCCTTGAGTTATTTTTTGGGTATAGTTGTCACTCGTCATGCAAGTGGTCTATTTTTATCACAGAAGAAGTATGCCGTCGAGATCATTGGGAGAGTTGGAATATCATCTTGTAAGTCCTCTTCTACTCTTGTTGATACCAAACCGAAGCTGAGTGCTAATACTAGCTCACTATACGAGGATCCCACCCACTATCGCAGTCTTGCAGGGGCTCTTCAGTATCTTACCTTCACGAGACCAGATATTACTTATGCAGTCCAGCATGTGTGTTTATTTATGCATGATCTGAGGGTTGAGCACATGCATGCGCTCAAACGCATTATAAGATACATACATAGCACATTTGATTATGGTTTGCATTTATATTCATCCTCTGTCTCTAGTCTTTTGTCTTATACAGATGCTGATTGGGGTGGATGTCCAAATAGCAGGCGTTCGACCTTTGGTTATTGTATGTTTCTGGGTGATAACTTGGTTTCTTGGTCAGCAAAACGCCAGACTACTTTATCGTGATCTAGTGCGGAGGCCGAGTAACGAGGGGTAGCCAATGTGGTGTCTAAGTCATGTTGGTTGCGTAATCCTATATTAGAGCTACACTTTCCTATTCAGAAAGCTACATTGGTCTACTGTGATAATGTTAGTGCAGTCTATCTATCTGGGAATCCAGTCCAACATCAGCGCACTAAACTTATCGAGATGGATATTCATTTTGTTCGCAAAAAGGTAGCTCGTGGACAAGTACGTGTCTTGCATGTCCCTTCACGATATCAAATTGCTGACATTTTTACTACGGGTCTTCCTTTGGTTCTGTTTGAAAATTTTAGGGACATTCTCAGCGTACGACAACCGGCCGCTATTACTGTGGAGGTGTGATAGATAGTGGTATACACACGGTATACCACATGGTCCGAAAAGTCAATAATTAATATGTCATGTTTGTAGAATTCTTGTACAAGTGTAATTATGGTATTAGTATTATAATAGAAAAATATATTAGTCTTGTATTAGGAAAAGGTAGATTAATTTTTTATATTTAAATATTATATATTTGTATATATACGTCTTCATTAGTGAAAATAATCAAGAGATTATTTCTTTCCGTGCCTCCCTTCTTTAGAAGCTTGCCCTTCCTCATGTGCGTGACACAAACTTTATCAATTATCATATAGAATTTGCAATGTAAATGAGTTGTTTTAATTGCTTCATCATTTTTTTCCTTTTGTGGTGTGAATCAATAGATTAAGCTAAAGATATAGTGTGAAAGTGTAAATATAGGAAAAAATATATTCCCTACCCATAATTAGAATATTTCCATATATTGTGTAAATATAATTATGGTAAGACTATGATTCCTCTTTTGTATAGGCTTAGGATTCCTATTGTATAAGGGATTAATATTGTATTCTATATATACCTTGATATTAATGAAAGACTTCCCAAGGGAGATTTATATCATCTGACATGGTATCAAGAGCCAAATAAACAAAACCCTAAAAACCTTTCTCTTCCACAGCCGTCGGCTGCCTCTCCTACGCCGCGGCCCTCCCGGATTTTCTTCTTGCTTTTCGGGTTTTGTTCTTCCTTTCTTCTCTTCTCTAAATAGCTATCCCTGATTCTTCCACAATTTCTGACGCCTCTACCTCCACAAATCCCACCACAAAGTCATCACCCCCGTTTCATCCCGCCCTTACTGTTTCCAACATCAAGAACCATATTCCCATTATTCTTGATCAAGAAAACAACCAGTATTCTCCCTGGGTTGAAATTTTTCGCAATCATGCATGTCTCTATAACGTGCTTGACCATATTGATGACACTATTCCACGCCCTACGGAGGTTGATGATTCTATCTGGCATCGTCTCGACACCGGCGTCAAACAATGGATATATGGTAGTAACACTCAGGATTTGCTCCTTACTATCATGAAATCTGACTCCACAGCCCTTGACTTGTGGAATCGTTTGGAGGAAATTTTTCAGGACAACAAGCACACTCGTGCCGTGTATTTGGAAGAACAGTTCAACAAAACACGTCTTGAAAACTTCTCCAATGTCTCTGAGTACTGCAAGCAGCTTAAAATTCTAGCGGATCAACTCTCCAACATCGGCACGCCCGTCACTGACGATAAAATGGTGCTACAAATGATTTCTGGCCTTACTAAGGGCGAATATGATACTTTGGCCACCATAATTCAACAGGCAGATCCGCTACCGAGTTTTAACAAAGCTCGCTCACAATTGTTACTCGAAGAAACCTGTCATGCTAAGAAGGATGAGCACGCCCAGCAGGTGTTAGCTGTCGACACGCAACCCTAAGATCAGACGCCACCAGACAACTCCCAACAGCGGCAGAGCCCCGGCGGCAAGGGTGGAAAAGGCCGCGGCCGTAGAGGAGGCCGTGGCCGTGGCAAGGGTCGCGGTCAACAGAACCAACAGCAGCAACAGCAACAGAGATCGCAGAACAACTGGGCCGCGGCTCCTCAACAGTTCGTCTACAGAGCCGCGGCGCCCCAGTACAGAGCCGCGGCGCCCCAGTTCAGAGCCGCGACGCCAAGTCCATTCCAGTACCAGCAGCCATACAATCCGTATTCTTACCCCGGTTTGTTAGGCCCCGCTCCAGCCCCACAACAGGCCCACTTCATGCAAGGTCAGGTCCCATAGCCCTCCTCCGGCATGACACCCACTGAGTTGGGTCAGGCGTTCAACACCCTCTCTATGCAACAGCCTGACAATACTTGGTACATGGACTCAGGCGCCACATCTCACGTCACTCAGTCTGCAGGTACTATTCTTAAACTATTTAGTTTAAAGCATCCTTGATATGTTACAGTTGGTAGTGGACAACATATTCCAGTTAAAGGTTATGGTACCTCATACACACAACCTCCTCATCCACCCTTCTCCCTCAAAAACACCCTATATGCCCCACACATGATTAAGAACCTCATATCTGTCCGCCAATTTACTCGTAATAATTCTGTCTCTGTGGATTTTGACCCTCTTGGTTTTACTGTGAAGGATCTTCATACGGGGTCACATCTTACGAGATGCAATAGCACGGGGGATCTCTTCCATTCACTTCCACCTCCGCTGTCAGATCTTGCTCTCCCGTCACTCTAGCGGTTGTTTCTTCTTCAACTTGGCATAATAGGCTTGGTCATCCAGGAGTCCCAGTTTTTAATTTTCTTAGAGGCAACAATTTCATTGCTTGTAATGGGAAACTTGCCCAAAATTGTGTTTCTTGCTCTTTAGGCAAACATATTCGTTTTCCGCTCAAATCATCTACTAGTGTTACATTTGCTCCTTTTGATATCATATATGCCGATTTATGGACATCTCCTATCTCTAGTTCTCTCGGTCATAAATACTATCTTGTGTTGCTTGATGATTTTTCACACTACGTTTGGTTATACCCTCTTAAATTTAAATCGGAAGTGTTTGTCAAATTTCTTGAGTTTCGCGAGTTCATTCAAGCACAATTTGGAAAAGGCATAAAATCATTTCAGTGCGATAATGGTCGTGAATTCAATAACTCTATGTTTCACCGCTTTTGTACCAATAATGGCATGGTCTTTCGCTTCTCCTGCCCTCACACCTCACCACAAAACTGTAAAGCTGAAAGAATCATCCGCACCATTAACAATATGATTCGCACCATTAACAAAGAACCCAAAATTGGCCAAACAAGACCCTAATTGGAATGTGGCTATGTATGAGGAATTCAATACTTTAACTAAATAGCATATGTGGGATCTAGTACCTAGACCTGAGGGGGTGAATGTCATTCGTTGTATGTGGCTATTTCATCACAAGTTCAGAGACAATGGGGATCTTGAGAGGTATAAGGCCCGTCTTGTGGCTAATGGCACAAATCAGCAGGAGGGCATTGATTGTGGTGAGACCTTCAGCCCGGTTGTCAAACCGGCTACCATCCGCACAGTTTTGAGCATTGCCATGGGCAAACACTGGCCGATCCATCAGCTTGATGTGAAGAACGCATTCTTACATGTGGATCTGAGAGAGACAGTCTACATGCATCAGCCACCAGGGTTCACCCATCCAGCAGTTCCTCACTATGTGTGCCGTCTCCGTAAGTCACTATATGGCCTGAAGCAGGCCTCCCGTGCATGGTATGATCGCTTTGCCAAGTATATCTTGTAGATTGGGTTTGTATGCAGTAAGAGTGATACATCACTTTTCATTTTTCATCGAGGTAGTAGCACTGCTTACTTATTACTTTACGTGGATGATATTGTTCTTACTGCCTCCTCCGACGGATTGAAAAATGAGATTATTGTCTTGCTCAAGTCCGAATTTGCAATGACTGATTTGGGGAAGCTGAGTTACTTTTTGGGGATATCAGTGACCAGGTCTGCCAATCATATGTTCTTGTGTCAGCATAAGTATGCAGAAGAGATTGTGTACAGGGCTAAGATGGCGAACTGCAAAGAGGTGCCTACTCTAGTTGATTCCAAATCTAAGCTCAGTGCTATGGATGGTGCTCCAGTCTCTGATCCTACTCTGTATAGGAGCCTTGCAGGTGCACTTCAATATCTCACATTCACAGGCTAGACATAGCTTATGCTGTTCAGCAGGTGTGCTTATTCATGCATGCCCCCAGGGAGTCTCATTTCACTGCTCTTAAGCGTATCATTCGATATATTAAGGGCACTCTTGATTATGGTTTGCACCTATACCCCTCTGCACCAGACAGGTTGCTTTCATATACGGATGCAGATTGGGCAGGGTGTCCGGACACGCGACGCTCCACCTCCGGCTTTTGTGTTTTCTTAGGGGATAATCTAATTTCTTGGTCTGCCAAGCGACAGGCTACCCTATCTCGCTCCAGTGACGAGGCAGCGACAGACTACCCTATCTCGCTCCAGTGCCGAGGCTGAGTACAGAGGTGTTGCAAATGTAGTAGCTGAGATTTTTTGGCTCAGAAATTTACTGTTAGAACTTCAGTGTCCTTTGCGTCAGGCATCTATTGTGTATTGTGATAACATCTCTGCCATCCATCTTTCTCATAATCCGGTTCAACATTAGCGAACCAAGCATATTGAGATAGACCTACACTTCGTTCGTGAGAAAGTTGCGTTAGGCCATGTCAGAGTGTTACATGTTCCATCATCCTATCAGTATGCAGACATATTTACCAAAGGACTTCCCAGAGCTTATTTCTTGACTTCGGATCCGGTCTCGGCGTCCGGCCTCCTCTGCTCCGACTGAGGGGGTGTATAAACGTGTAAATATAGGAAACAATATATTCCCTACCCATAATTAGAATATTTCCATATATTGTGTAAATATAATTATGGTAAGACTAGAATTCCTCTTTTGTATAGGCTTAGGATTCCTATTGTATAAGGGATGAATATTGTACTATATATATACCTTGATATTAATGAAAGACTCTCCAAGGG
This sequence comes from Anisodus tanguticus, assembly GCA_034509755.1. Taxonomy (NCBI): domain Eukaryota; kingdom Viridiplantae; phylum Streptophyta; class Magnoliopsida; order Solanales; family Solanaceae; genus Anisodus; species Anisodus tanguticus. Next base: position 50,109,019 of record CM067545.1, read on the forward strand.
AGATTAATATCATCTGACATATAGTACAATAGTGAGAATCAAATATAAAAAGATGTGTACTTCTTCAATCACTTCTGTATCATCTTATATCGCCAACTATAATCTTCCAAATATCAGATTTCTCACTTTAATATAAATCACTAAAAGCACTTCTATAAAACGATTAAATTCTAACTCCACTAGCGACTGAGTTGTGGAGCGTTAAATTCAGGCACAAATTAAGAAAACAATACAAACAAATGATTATCTTAACATCCAAGTCAATCTTAGTGTTCATATATACTCAATTTTACATTACTAGCTTCATACGATTGCTCCATTTATTCTTTTCAAAAAGCAATAGTAAAATATATGTTTGAATTCTTGTAAATGGTTAAATATACTACTAGTTTTTGCCTTGGTGAAACTAGGTGTATTTTACAAAAAAAATGTCACCTCGACTTAATGGCGGAGCCGAGATTTTTATTAAGAGAGTCAAAATATGAAGAGGTAAACACACGAAAAAAGTCAAGAGGGTTCAATAAATAGTATTTATATATTAAAAATTGACATATTTATATAATGTAATATTTTAGAGAATAGATGTCAATAGACTCCCCTTCGACAAGGCTCCGCCCTTTGCCTCGAGGCTCACTCAGACTCTTTTGTACGTATTTATAACTCGGCCAAACTTAGGTCATTACGCAGAGAGTACGGGCTCGACTCTGCTCAGTCAAAGCTTGAGGTAGGTCAAGATAACTGGACTCGATAGCGTAAAAATCTTGGTTAGGTCAGCTTAGGCTCAACTTAGCTCGACAAGGGGAAGTGAGCTCGGTTGGATTCGGCTCGACTGCTATGCCTTGTTGGCAATAAGCTGAAAACGATGAATATATATCCATTCGGACAATTGGCATTCATGCTAACTTAGAAAATAAGTTCTTAGTCAAAGAAAGCCACATTTTCATATCATATATAGCAGGTACATATAGGAAGCTTTTGTAGCTTTCTTTTTTTACCTATATGGATTTCTCTACATGACATTTCTAGACTTTAGGATACAACAGTGAATAATTGAGATACAAAAAATGTTTTTTCTTCTTTCAGAAAATAGGTATTCCTATCGTCTCTCAAATGGGTTTTTCTTTTACCACGAATGGTCATATGTCTTGTAAATATTTTGAATTGTTAATTATTGGGACTTATAACACTTTTTGTGTAGTTTCTAAATAGATATATTATAAAAAAAATCTTAAATTTTTTATGTCCGATCTAACACCGTAAATTATATAGTTTGATCGTCGTACCACGAATCATCTCACATAAAGTGGGACGGGAGGGTATTGTGTTTTATGCACTATAAATAATTTTTGCACCGTAAGGTAAAGTTGACTTATAATAACAGGAAATTATATTTTTCATGTAAAATTTGATATAACGACCTGGAAAATAGATTAAAAATAGCTATAATTGATTAAATTTTGCTTATAGTGTGTTTAGTGGCTAATTCCCACTAAATGTCGGTGGAAAAAAATCTAAATAGTAGTAGTGGTCATACAGTAAAATTAGGAGTTTTCCAGTGTTTCAATGAAAACATGTTTCCCACTATGCGTTTTTTCAGTGAGTTGGTTCATTGAGAATGAGGTGAAAAAATCATATTTTATAGTATAAATTTTTCATTGGATATCGATAAAATTTTTTTTATTTTTAGTAGTGAATATTCTTTGGTCTATCAATATATATAATGTCCTATGTCGCTTATTTTAGCAAAATTACTCTATCGATTGCTGTGAAAAAAGGCTGACAAAATATGATAGTTTGAATATTCAAAAAAAAAAATTGTAAACTTTCTCATGAATCAATAATTGCATTGTCCAGAGTGATTTCAACTCAAGGCTCTTTTTTAACATGTCTTTTAGCAAATGTCGTTGCTCAAATATTCAACATATAGGACTATAGTATAAGAGAAAAAAAGTACACCTGATTTACTTTTGTCTATTTTATTCAGTTAATCCTATCTAGTTTGTTTCCAATTATATTGGTGGACCACAGCAAACCTTCTTCTTTTTAATCTTTTTTGTTATATTTATCAAGTACTATAAGGTACATTAATCTCAATGGCCACATTGCCAATTTTATTGGATGTCCAGTTAATTTCTGTAGTAATACGATCATTAATACTAGTTAGGAGACTTACGGATTTTTTCCATTGAGGAAGCGAATTTGTAACAATCACAACTCGAGAATCCTTAGGGAGCGGATGGATTCCCTTTGTTCACAACTTAGATATTCCACAGATGATGCAACCCTACCCGTCGTATTGATATGGAAATAATCCTTTTCCAACGCCCATAATGATGTATTTATAAGCTAAAGGTTCGGTTATAGGAGGAGGACAAACTAATGGGCTAACGGGCTAATTAGCATCCCTTATGGGTGGACCGACCAAATATCAATTTTTCTACAATTTCAAAAAGATATAGAGCTAAGTGTAAGATTGTATTAATCTCACTTGGAGAGTCTTTTTCATTAATAAAAATATATATAGTGTGTACAATGTTGAATCCTAATCGAATAAGGATCTATATTTACCATAATTACACACAAATACTAAGTTCATAATATACGACGAATATATAGTAATATTCGCTATTACACCCCCTCAGTCGGAGCGGGAGGAGGCCGGACGCTGAGACTGGATCTGAAGTCGATAAACAGCTGTCGAGGAAGCCCCTTAGTGAAAATATCTACATATTGATACAAAGAGGAGGTTTCGGAGCTAGCAGATCTCAGCTACAACATTTGCAATGCCTCTATATTCTACTTCTGCACTTGATCGGAAGAGTGTGGCTTGCCTCTTGGCAGACCACGAGACAAGATTCTCACCTAAGAACACACAGTAGCCGGATGTGAAACGTCGCATGTCCGGACAGTCTGCCCAATCAGCGTTCGTATATAATATAAGTTTGGTATGTGCAGAGGGATAGAGATGTAATCCATAATCAAGGGTGCCCTTAACGTATCAAATGATAAGTTTAAGAGATGTAAAGTGTGGCTCCCTGGGGGCATGCATAAATAAAAATACATGCTGAACATCATATGCAAGATTAGGCCTGGTGAATGTAAGATATTGAAGTGCACCTGCAAGACTCCTACAGAGAGTTTCGACTTCGAGTCGACTGGAGTAGACATGATTTTGCAATTCGTCATTTTAGCCCTGTACACAATTTCTTCTGCATATTTACGCTAGCATAGGAACATACTATCAGTATATCTAGTCACAGAAATCTCCAAAAAGTAACTCAACGTCCCTAAGTCTGTCATAGCGAATTCGGATTTAAACAGCATAATGATCTCATTTTTCAACACATCAGAAGAGGCAGTCAGAACATATCATCTACATATAATAACAAGTATGCAATGTCACTACTTTGATGAAAAATGAATAGTGAATGGTCACATTTGCTGCACACGAACCCAATCTGCATAATGTAAGTAGCGAAACGATCAACCAAACCCTGGGGCCTGTTTCAATCCATACAAAGACTTATGGAGACAACAGACGTAATGAGGAGCCTCTGAATGTACAAAGCCTAGCGGTTGGTACAGGTAAACTATTTCTTTCAAATCTCCATGTAAGAATACATTTTTCACATCAAACTGATGAACCAGCTAGTTCTTACCCATAGCTATGCTCAGAACAGTACGAATCGTAGCCGATTTGACCACCGGACTGAATGTCTCACCACAATTAATACCCTCATGTTGCTTTGTGTCGTTTGCCACAAGTCTGACCTTGTGACGTTCAAGATAACCACTATGTCTGAACTTATGACGAAAGAGCCATATACAACGAATCACATTCACCCCCTCTGGTCTCGGAACAATATCCCACGTACGCTGAGTGGTAAGCGCATCAAACTCCTCATGCATGGCTGCATTCCAATTCGAGTCAAGTTTGGCTAGTTTTGGGTTTTTAGGTATTGGTGATATGGATTGTGTGGATAAGTTAAAGTGGACTTTGGATTTGAAAATCTCATGTTTAGTGTGGGTTTCTATTTGGTGTATGGGTACATGGGCGGAGCAGTGGGTCTCAAGTTGTATGGCAGTGGTAGTGGGTGGGGAAGGGTTTGGCGGGATGAGGCAGTGTGGTGTGGGGCTGGATAATTAGTGGCGGGATGGTGCGGGGGTATGCAGGTCGGGTGGTTAGGTTGCGGTATATTTGGGGTAGTTGGGTGTACTGGGGGGGAGGCAGATGGTCGCGGATGGGAGTCAGACAGTGGCAGAGGGGAGGCATACAGTGGCGGGTTGTGTGGTGTGGTGGCGGTAACACTGGTTGGGTAGTGGGTTGGTGCGGGAAAATGCGTGACCGATGGAAGGGATATGGCAGTTTGCGGGATGGGTGGTTGTGCCGGGGGGACGATAGGCATTGGTCGGGAGGGGTGTTCCACAGAGCATTTGTTTTAAGATAGGAGAGGTATCCGAATTATCAAGAAATCCGTAGTCAGAGACGATAAACTGATGGATGTTAGAATAAGGGAAGGTAGTTTCGGCAAAAGTGATGTGACGGGAGACAGTGAATTTGTTTGTGGATAGATCAAAGCAAAGATATCCCCTATGGTTGGATGGGAAACCCAAGAAGACGTAATGAGTGGACCTAGGTGCTAACTTATGAGAAGTCGTTGAGGCAAGATTAGGATAGCAAAGACATCCAAATGTGCGTATATGACCATATGTGGGGATACGATGAAATAGAATTTCAATCGGGGTTCGATTTTGGAGAGTTGTGGTAGGCAAAATGTTAAGTATGTATTCTACCAATTTTAATGCATATACCCAAAAGGATAGTGGGAGAGAAGCATGAAGGAGCAAGGTACAAATCATATTGTTAATGGTACGTAAAATTCTTTCGGCTTTACCATTTTAAGGAGAGGTATGAGGGAACGAAAATCGAAATACCATGCCATGATCTGAACATAATTTATGGAAGAGGGAATTATTAAACTTACGACCATTATCACATTGGAAAGATTTTATGTCCTTTTCAAACTGAGTTTTCATATATGTACGGAACTCAAGAATTGTGTGGTAGAACTGTGACTTAAATTTGAGCGGATAGACCCATAGAAAATGCGAGAAATCATCTAACAAAACCAAGTAATATTTATGACCAAGTTTGCTAGCAACAGAAGATGTCTGTAAGTCCGCATGAATAATGTCAAAGGGAGAAAAAGTAACACTTAAAGAAGACATAAACGGAAGTCTAACATGTTTACCTAAAGGACAAGAAAAACAACTTGGGGCAAGATTCCCCTTATTACATGAAATAAAATTGTGATTTCTAAGAAAGTTAAAAATGGGAGCTCCGGGGTGTCCAAGTCTGTTGTGCCACGTGGATGGAGAGATCGCAACAAGGGATGTGTGAGGGTTGATGCTGGCAGCAGAGGTGGATGAGAAAGGATAGAGATCCCCCATACTATTGCATCTCGTAAGAGGTGTCCCCATGCGTAAGTCCTTCACAGAAAAACCAAAGGGGTCAAACTCAAGGGATATCTAACATAGATTAAATTTTTGATGATATGGGGGGCATATAGGACGTTGCGGAGGGAGAAGGGAGGGGTGAGGTTTCGGTAGATGTGTGGTTCTATACCCATGAATTGGAATGTGAATGTCATTACCGACCAAAATAGATTGAGGAGTGTGCAAATTAAAGATACGTGGAAGCTTACCAGAGTTGCGCGTGAGGTGGGATGTGGAGCCCGTGTCCATGTACCAAGCATCGTCGGGCTACTGTATATTCATCGTGTTGTAGGCCTGAGATAATTCAATCGGTGTGAGAAGTTCGGATGGTGACTGACACGGGTGGGCCTCGGTAATATGGACCTGATATGTTGGGTCGGACTATCGAGAAGTGGGACCCTGGCCTAATAACCCGGGCTTCTGCTAGTGAGTCGCGATAGTCGGGTAAGGGCACGGTGGTGAGGCCCAACTATCGGGCACCTGCCATGGCATTGCGCCATCCCACTGAACCAGGTACCGAGCCAGCTATTGTGGCTGGCCACCTATTGTGGCTGAATACCTATGTTGGACCGACCTCTGTCGCCTTTTCCCCTGCCTTTGCGGCCGCCGCCGCGGCCTCACCTGCTGCTGCTGGTTGTCGGTGGGGTCGGCGGGTGCAGTGGTATTTTTCGGTGTATCAACCACCAATGCGTTTTGGTTGTGTTTATCCTGTTTGGCACGTCTGATTTCTTCCAAAAGTAATTATGACCGGGCCTTGTTGAAGCTGGGCAGGGGGTCGGCCTGTTGTATCATTGTCGCAAGAGTATCATATTCACCTTTCGGTAAACCATTTATTAGTTGCAACACCTCTTAGTTCCTGAAATCGGATGGCCCACATTGGACAGTTGATCGGCCACCAATTTCAGTTGTTTGCAATAATAAGACATGTTCACAAAGTTCTCAAGACGCATGTTGTTGAATTGTTCCTCAAGGTACACAACGCGTGTGTTTATTGTCATGAAATATTTCCTCCAACCGAATCCGTAACTCACAAGCCGAAGCTCCAGTTTTCATAATCGTATGAAGCAAGTCCTTAGAGATGGTGCCACAGATCCACTGCTTGACGATAGCGTTAAGTCGGCGCCATATGGTGTCGTCGACCTTGAGAGGGCGAGGGATAGAGTCGTCAATATGATCAAGCACGTTATAAGCACTTGCATGAATGTGAAAGAGTTCAACCCATGATGAATATTGACCATCTTCTTGATCAAGAGCCAAAGGTATGAAGTTCTTGATATTTGTGATGGCGAATGCCGGATGGAAAGAAGGGGTAGAGGAAGGAGTGGGGGAGTTGTGTATGACGCCCGGAGAGGAGGAGGAAGCCGTGGGAGATGTGGGAGTAGCCATGGAAGCCATTGGATGGGCTTATTTTTGGTGAGGAAATAAGAAGAAAGCAATTAGGGTTTTTCTAGAGATGTCGTCGGCCGAGAGAAGGAAGGGGGTGTGATTTTTAGGGTTAGGTGTTTTTAGGGTTTGGCTTCTGATATCATGTAAGATTGTATTAATCTCCCTTGAGGAGTCTTTCTCATTAATACAAATATAAATAGTGTGTACAATGTTGAATCCTAATCGAATAAGGATCTATATTTACCATAATTACACACAAATATTAATTACAATATATACGACGAATATATGGTAATATTCGCTATTACTAAGAATTTGAGTTTATGAATATTGAATTTTAAAACCGAAAACTTACTGGTTATTGAAATTTTTTATACATATATATTAAGTATTTTTTTAAGCACAAATATAAAATTTGGAGTAAAACTATCGAATTCCACCGATCTCATAAGCAAAACAATAGCTCTGTCTCTGCTTTCAAACTCTTGATGTCTTTTGATTTGGTGTAGTTATTAACAAGAGGTCAAGATATGGTAAATATACATGATATTTACACCAACTCTTAATATTTTACCAGTTAACTTTTTATCGTCAAGATGTAGCCCGTGTAATATATATAATTACTAAGAAAAGATAAATTATGCCCCCTTAAGGTACAATCGTAATATGAAATTGTAATGTGACTTACCGAGATCTTTATTTTCTTGTCTCACTTCATTAAGGTGTTACGTATATTCTTTTTTCAAAAGCTTATCAATCTAAAAATTTGTCTGTCCTTCTCTTTGACCCGCCTCGTTGGCCCGCCCTCCTTATGAGCATCACAAACTGTAGATGAAAAAATTCATTACAAAATTCCCTTCAATTTTTTTAGTTAGGCAAGTTATAATTTTAGTTTGTTGGAAAAAAGATTTATAATTATAATTTGAAAACCAAAGGACATGCCTAATTTTCACCAATACATATTCTGGAGAAGAACAAGTACCTGACTGCCTTTAATATTACGTTAAAGCTGTTGAAAGATTCATTCAAACAAGCAACTGCTTTATTTTTCCAGCATCTGCTTATTGCAATTTGACTCTCTTTCTTCTTTTTTTTTGCTCTATTTTGTAGGGCCAATCAAACATTATTTTTCCCAGATATTTGCCAGCAATTCCTCCACTATTCTTTTGGCTGATTCACGCAAATGTCCTTTTGTTAGGTCATCATTTAGATTTTTATTTTTAGAAGTTGTACAAAACCTTCTGAAAATTATCCTTCTAAACAACGTTAACACAGGATTAATATTTGCTCATATATTGTTCAACCTTACAAACAAAATATTAGACGTTACCCAAATTTAAATTGTCGACTAACATTTTTTTTCATAAAATTTTCAATTTTGCTCAAAAAAAATCTTTTGACCGTGGTCTAAAAGATTAATAAGTTGCCAGAGAAATTCAAAAGAATAAGTCATTTACTAAACAACTATTCCAAAAAGTTACGACAAATGAAAATTTCTTAATTCTTTTTCCCTTTTGTAATCTAAGATAATTGTAAGATTGGAATAATTTCTCTTGGGGATTCCTTTCATTAATCACAATATATATAGTTGTACAGATGTTGATTCCTAATACAATAAGAATCATAACTTACCTTAAATGGTTGATTCCTAATACAATAAGAATCTTAAGTTACCTTAAATATACATCTATCATAATTACAAAATATAATGTGACTATTCGGAGAATATTCGCTAATACTCCCCCTCAGTCGGAGCGGGAGGAGGCCGAACGCTAAGGCTGGATCGGAAGTCGGTGAAGAGTTGTCTCGGTAGTCCCTTTGTGAAAATATTTGCATACTGATAGGAGGAAGGCACGTGTAATATTTTGACCTGACCAAGGACAACCTTCTCACGCACAAAGTGAATATCCATCTCGATATGCTTGGTCCACTGATGTTGGACCGGATTGTGAGACATATAGATGGCAGATATGTTGTCACAATAGACTATAGACGCCTTTCGCAGTGGACACTGGAGCCCCAAAAGAAGATTTTGGAGCCAACAGATCTCAGCAACGACATTAGCAACTCCGCGATACTCTACTTCAGCACTCGAACGAGATATCGTGGCCTGACACTTGGCGGACGATGAAATAAGATTATCCCCAAGAAATACACAGTAGCCTGAGGTGGAGCGACGTGTGTCTGAGCATCCTGCCCAATCTGCATCCGTGTAGGAGAGTAACTTGGTTGGGGCAGAGGGGTAAAGATGCAGTCCAAAGTCCAATGTGCCCTTAACGTATCTGATAATACATTTGAGGGCCGCAAAATGAGACTCTCGAGGGTCGTGCATAAATAGACACACCTGCTGAATGACAAATGCAATATCAGGCCTAGTGAGTGTAAGATAATGAAGGGCACCTGCAAGACTCCGATATAGAGTGGGATCAGAAACTGGCGCACCCTCATTGGCACTGAGCTTGGATTTCGAGTCAACCGGAGTTGGCATAATTTTACAATTTGCCATCTTAGCCCTGTACACTATCTCTTCCGCATATTTGCGCTAACACAAAAATATAGTAGCTGCAGATCTGGTCAAGGATATACCCAAGAAATAACTCAGCTTGCCCAAGTTGGTCATAGCAAATTCAGTTTTGAGTAGAGCAATGATTTTATTCTTCAAACCGTCAGAGGAGGTAGTAAGAATAATGTCATCCACATATAATAGCAAATAAGCGGTATTGCTACCTCGATGAAAAGTGAAGAGAGAGTTATCACACCTGCTATATATAAATCCGATCTGCATAAGATATCTGGCAAAATGGTCATACCAAGCGCGGGGTGCCTGTTTCAAGCCATACAATGACTTCCTGAGACGACATACAAATTGCCGAACTGCCGGATGAACAAAGCCAGGGGCTGATGCATGTACACAGTTTCTTTCAAATCCCCATGAAGAAATGTATTCTTGACATCAAGCTGATGAATCGGCCAATGCATGCCCATAGCAATACTGAGAACATTCCGAATAGTAGCCAGTTTAACAACCGGACTGAATGTCTCACCACAATCCATACCCTCCTGCTGATTAGTATCATTAGCAACCAGTCTTGCCTTATACCGCTCCAAGTCACCACTGTGTCTGTACTTGTGATAAAATAGCCACACACACCGGGTAACATTCACACTTTCCGGTCTAGGTACCAAATCTCAAGTGTTCTGCTTGGTTAAAGCATTAAATTCCTCGCACATGGCCACATTGCAATTAGGGTCCAGTTTGGCTAGTTTTGAATTTTTTGAAATGGGTGATATGGTTTGTGTGGAGAGGTTAAAATAAACCTTGTGTTTGAAAATCTCGTGTTGTGCACGAGTCTCTATACGGTGGGTAGGTAGTGACTGTTGGGCTTCTGTTTCAGAATTCAATTTCGGATTCTGGAAGTCACCGGTGACGGATGGTGGAGGTGACTGGTTGGTTGTCGGTATCGGTGGGTCAGGTGGCGAGGTGGTGGAGTTTGGCAGTACAGCGTGGGTAGTGGTTGCAGATTTCCGATGTGAGTGTGGATCGGAGATGTATAGGCGAGAAGGTTTCTGGACAACCTATCGGTAGTTTGGTGGTTTGGTGGTGGCGGTGGCTGTTTGACCGTGGGAATGGGAGACATGGACCTCTGTGTTACACGGACGATGTCAGTGATGGTTGCTGGTAGAGGTGGGACTACCGGCGCCGACGACGTTGACGCATGAACAGTGGACAAAAATTGGAACAGTGATTTGACTGGTGGGGACAGATCTGTGTCATCAAGAAATGTGTAGTCCGTGGTTTTGAAATTTCTGAAGATTGGAAAATGGAAAATACGTCTCGTCAAATGTGACATGGCAGGAGATAATGATTTTACGAGTGGATAGGTCATAGCACAAGTAACCCCTATGATTAGACGCGAGACCAACGAAGACACAGGGTGTAGTTCGTAGTGCTAATTTGTGAGGGGCGGTAGAGGCTAGATTGGGTAGCATAGGCAACCAAAAATTCTAAATTGGTCATAGGACGGGATCCTACCGTATAGAACTTCGATAGGGGTCTTGTTTTGAAGAGTGTTAGTGGGTAGAATATTAAGGAGTGATTCTACCATTTTAACAGCATAGACCCAAAAGGCTGGTGGAAGACAGGCATGAAACAAAAGGGTGCGAACCATGTTATTAATGATACGTATAATTCGTTCAACCTTACCGTTTTGGGAGGAAGTATAGGGATAGGAGAAACGGAAAACCATGCCTTGTTTAGAGCAGAAAGTGTGAAATGTCGAATTATTAAATTCACGTCCGTTATCACATTGAAAAGATTTGATAGATTTTCCGAACTGTGTTTTAATGAATTTTTGAAATTTGAGGAACTTGGCAAAGACTTCGGATTTGAATTTCAGTGGGTAAATCTAGACAAAATGTGAAAAATCATCTAAGAATACTAGATAAAATTTATGACCCAAAGAGCTAACAATCGGAGATGTTCATAAATCAGCATGAACAATATCAAAAGGAGAAAAGGTAGCATTGTTGGATGACATAAATGAAAGACGAGTATGCTTGCCAAACGGGCAAGAAAAACAGTGTTGGGCAAGTTTTCCATTATTACATTGAATACACTTAATAGTCCTAAGAAAATTAAAAACAGGGTCTCCGGAGTATCCGAGTCTGTTGTGCCAAGTTGATGGAGAGATAGCCGCAAGGGATAGAGGTGAATGCGATCCGACAGCGAAAGATTGAGTGAAGGGGTAGAGGTCTCCCACACTATTGCAGCGCGTAAGAATTTTCCCCGTATTGAGATCCTTCACAGAAAAACCAAAATGGTCAAATTCGACAGACACAGAATTATTGCGAGTGAATTTTTTAACAGAGATTAAATTTTTAATGATGTTAGAGGTGTAAAGGACGTGATTGAGGGAGAAATGAGGGTGGGGATATTTGGTATGTGTGTTGTCGTAACCTTCAATTGGAATGCGATGACCATTGCCAACAGTAATAAATTGATGACATTGTAGTCGAAGCATTTGAGATAAATTACCTGATGACTGGTGAGGTGAGATTTGGCTCCGGTGTCTATGTACCAATTATCGTCGGGCTGTTGAAGGTTCACGGTGCTAAAGGCCTGGCCCAAATCGGTGGGGGCCTGGCTGCTAACTTGCGGGTGTGGATGGGCGGCAACCAGATGGGCCTGTTGTATGAGCTGGGGGGCCTGTCGGTTGGCAGGGGCAGAGCCCAAGAGGCCTGGCTGCCAGGCTTGCTGGAATTGGGGCCCTGATGTCGGGTAGGGGCATGCAGGCGAGGCCCAGTTCTTAGTATTGGGCCAAGGGGTTGTCCAGCCCACTGAAAGTAGGCAGCAGGTGCTGGGCCTGGCTGCTGCTGGTTCCGGTTGCCCTTGCCGCGGCCTTTCCCTTTATTGTTGTTACCACGACCTCTGTCGCCACGCCCTCCGCTTCGGGACTGCTGCTACTGGTGGTCTTGCGGTGGTGGCTGGGTGGAGGTGGCCGCCGGTGGTGCCATGCCCTCAACGGCTAATGCCTTGTGATTGTGCTCCTCTTGTTTAGCACAGCGGGTCTCTTCCAACAAAAGTTGCGAACGTGCTTTATTGAAGTTTGGTAGGGGGTCGGCCTGTTGAATCATCGTCGCAAGTGTATTATATTCACCTTTTGGTAAACCCGCAACTAGTTGAAGTACCATCTTGGTTTCTGAAACAGATGTCCCTACGTTGAAAAGTTGGTCGGTTATGAGTTTTAGTTGTTTACAGTATTCGGACTTATTGTTAAAATTCTTGAGACGCGTATTGTTGAACTGCTCTTCCAAATTCTTGATGTTGGTAACGGCGAATGCCGGATGAAAAGAAGATGATGAACGTTGAGGGGGGGTTGTCAAGTGTGCCAGTGGAAGAACCGGAATTGGTGGGGGAAGTAGGGCGAGACATGGTGGCAAATTGTTGTCGTCGGCCGAGAGGGAAAAAAATTTAGGGTGGTGTCGGCCGAGAGGGAGGAAGAAGAGAAGAGTAGGGATTAGGGTTTGGCTCTTGATACCATGTAAGATTGAAATAATTTCCTTTGGGGATTCCTTTCATTAATCACAATATATATAGTTGTACAGAGGTTGATTCCTAATACAATAAGAATCATAACTTACCTTAAATGGTTGATTCCTAATATAATAAGAATCTTAAGTTAATTTAAATATACATTTATCATAATTACAAAATATACCGTGAATATTCGGAGAATATTCGCTAATAATAATATATACTTATATAGTAACAACCTTGTCATCTCTTTGAACTTTCCTCGAAATTGGCTAAGAAGTTTTTCTTTTTGGATAAAATTGAATCGAATAACAAATGATTAGATGAGAAGGTGCATAACTAATAATTGCTCATGAATTTTGTATGTTTCTTGATTTAGATAAGGGAAAGGGAAACATTTTTAAGGGCCACTATAAATAAAATTGAGTGAGTCAATAAACATAATGATGTTGAATTTGCTGATTTTTCAGTTATACTAATTGCTTGGCCAAGTAGTGAAACATTATCGAGTTGGGGTACGTACCTGTCTCTATTGGATTTATTATCTCAATAATGCTATTATAATAGATTAGTTTGTGCAATTATTAATCATTGGATGTGCATTTGACGTAGAATTTCTTTTTAATTAACCCTTTTATTTACTCTATTTTATGAAAATATTAAACTTTTATCCTTAGATGCGAGGATTCAATGACATAACATAGTTAATGTAGATTTATATAGTCGACTCAAATTTATTTGAGATTGAAGGGTAATGTATCGTGTTGTTACTGTTATTATTATCATCCCGTATTAACTTTATTTCTTGTTCAAAGGGTGAAGTTATTAAGTCCAATGATATAATCAATAAAATGGGGGAAAATTGAGATTACAAGGCCGTAACTATATATTAAATAGTGCGGGTGATTCCTGAACTTTATCCACTAAGATAATAAAGTAAAAAAAAGAATTGACTATATTAATATAACAGAATTTTATCTTGTAATAGTAAAGTCACAAAACTTTACCAGTATTGCAATAACGTCTCATTAATAATTAGAGTTTGTGGTTATAGTGATTAAAGTCTTGACAAGACTTTACTCTTATAATCGATAAAATTTAATTACTTTTATGTCACAAAAGTTAATATTATTTTAATAATATACTTAGTAGATAAAATTCAACGACATAATAATTCCAAATAGCTATTATTGTAGTTAAGAAGTTTATGCTAAAAAGTATATTTAACTTTTGACTAACAGATAAAGAACTATTCAGAAGCTGTTGATAAAGCTTTTGGAAATTTCCACAACAGAAAAAAGTAAGGACTAAATTAATTCAACTTTATTTATGTGAAACTGAGTCATTTTAGATGATAAAACAAAACTTAATACAGTAAATACTAAATTAATTTTATTTAATGGCTCGAACTTTTGTTGGTTTTTGGTCCATCTTTGGATACCAATTTTTATCACTTGGCATGACGCATATCGATCTTACTTTAGGAAAAGCTATAACAATCTTTAAACATAATCAGATCATTTATAAATAGTATTCGAGCTAAAACGCTAATGCATGAGTTTAACTGAATGTTCTTTGTTGAAAAATATACTGTGCTAGTACTTAGTAGGGCAAACATAATTCTTTTGTATATACAAAACTTAAACTCTTATAATTTTAGCTGATTATCTGTTGTTTTTACATTTCTTTTCTCTTGAAAAAAAAATTCTTAAATGTTACGTTGTATACATTTTAGTTAATGGCTATGTTGTTTATATTCTTTTTAATTTTATTGAGAATATTGAGTACCATCTTCGTCAAACTAGGTCATGTAAATAATTATGTAACACTATATATATTGTACATAATAATCAATGAAAGGCAGGGAACATATTCATGGTATCAGCAGTCAAACCCTAAAAATCCCAACCCTAGCCGTCGGCCACCTCACCCTCGCCACTACCGGCAACCTCCTCCTCTCTTTTCTTGAATTTCACGGCAACCTCCTCCCCTTCTCTTCCCCAAAATTCTCAATGGATGAACAACTCAAATTCCATCATGCTCTTGCTGTTAATAACATCAAGAACTTCATCTCTATTACTCTTGAGATGAAAAAAGTCCACTACACCTCCTGGACGGAATTATTTAAGATCCATTGTCGTGTGTACAAAGTCATTGACCACGTCATCCCTCATAAATCTAAGCCCATTGCCGAGCCTCTAGGGACATGTGATGGTTCTGACGCTGAACTTTGGTCACGCCTAGATGTTGTTGTTCTACAACGGATCTACGGAACAATCTCGAATGATATATTGCATACGATCATTGAAACCGACGTCACTGCACGACAAACGTGGGAGCGTTTGGAGAGTATTTTTCATGATAACAAGACACAACGTGCCTTGTATTTGGAAAATCAATTTAAGGATATTCAGTAGGACAATTTTCCTAATGCGTCGGCCTATTGTCAAGAACTTAAGATGATTGTCGATCAACTCTCAAACATTGGTGCACCGGTCACAAATCAATGATTGATAATGCAACTCATTACGGGTTTGAATGAAAATTATGACGGTGTCGCTACCATCCTCTAACAAAGCATGTCATTGCCTCCATTCTATGAGGCTTGTTCGAGACTTATCCTTGAAGAAACCTGAAAAACCAAGCGGGCTGCGGCTAATGCGAGCATCACCGAGGCCTCCCTCGTCACTACCGGGGGCCCATCTACCGATGAAAGGGGTCCAAGTTTCGGTTCACACAACCGGCAACCCACAGATCCAAAATGTGGATCGCCTTTCCGGAATCACCATAAAGGGAGAAATTCCGGCAAAGGCCGCAGCAGCAGTGGCGGAAGGAGACAGTCACTGCCGGCCAGCCGGCAACCACCCACAACGGCAGCGGTAGTAGCAGCAATCTCCGTCGTGGGCTGCCTACCCGCCATGGGCTGCGTGGGCCCAACCATCTTGGGTTGCTCCACTGTGCCCCTACCCGACGTCTTCCTGGGCCCAACCTCCGGTCCGACATCCCCATCCCGGCATCCTCGGCGCACGTCCACAGCAGGCATATAGTGCACATGTCTCTCATCCTTCCACCTACACACCGATGGATATTGAGGCAGTTATGAACACAATGACTCTCAATGTTTCAGATGACAACTGGTACATGGATACTAGTGCCACATCCCATATGACGGCATCCCAAGGTACTCATATAAATTGTAATATTTTATTGGTTGTAGATAAGGCATTCCTATTCGAGGTTATGAACAATCCTCCATCTCCCCACCACATCCACCGTTAGTTTTAAACAATGCCCTCCATGCCCCAAAAACTTATCAAAATCTAATCTTTGTGCATCGTTTCACAACCGACAATAATATTTTTCTTGAATTTGATCATTTTGGTTTTTCTGTGAAGGATCTTATGACAGGGATGCGAATAATGAGATGTGACAGCATCGGGGACCTTTATCCTATTACCACTACCGTCGGCCATCCAACCTCCTCTCCATCAACATTTGTAGCTCTTTCGTCTCTGTTATGGCATAATAGATTAGGACATCTTGGAGATTCTATTTTACTCTCTCTTAGCAAAATAAATTTATTGATTGCAAACATGTCTCTTATCTTCTTGTTTATGAATCTTGCGTTTTTGGGAAACATGTCAAATTGTCATTTTATTCTTTATCCACTTGTACTTTAATGTCATTTGATATCAGACACGATGACTTATGGACTTCTCTTATTTTAAGTACAACCGGGCACATTTATTATGTGTTGTTTTTGGATGATTATTCCAACTTTCTGTGGACTTTTCCCATTGGTAATAAGTCTCAAGTCTATTCTATTTTTTCTTCCTTTAGTGATTTCATAGAGACACAATTTGAAAAGAATATCAAATGTTTTCAATACGACAATGGAAGGGAATTTGATAATCAACAATTCAAATTTTTCAGCATCAAACACGGCCTTATTTTTCATTTTTCCTGTCCACACACCTCTCTATAAAATGGAAAAGCCGAACGAAAAATTAGAACCATAAACAACTTAATTCGTTCCCTCCTTGCTTACGCCTCTATCCCTCCATATTTTTGGCATTACGCTCTCTCAATGGCAACCTATCTCTTGAACATTCTCCGAAACAAGTCTCTCAAACACAAGTCTCTCACTCACATTCTCTATCTTCGAGATCCTTCCTATAAGCATTTATGAATTTTCGGATGTCCATGTTACCCCATCCATCCCTCCACTCAAATCAACAAGCTGCAATCGCGGTCATCCTCATGTGTCTTTCTCGGTTACCCCCCCCAACCACCCACACCAATCATCGAGGTTACAACTGTTACGAGTTGTCAAGCCGAAAAATAATTGTTTCTAGGCATGTCATATTTGATGAGTCCCAATTCTCCTTTGTCAAAATCAATTCTTCACCTCTGAATTCCCATGACTTCTTAAATGACGATCTAAATCCCCTTCTAATTAATCACTTGCAAAATCAATCGCTACCATCACCGACACTCGACCCAATCACCGTTGTCCCGAGTCGGGCAGCCCACTCAGCCTCATAATGGGAGCATTGGAACAGCCCCTCTCGGCTTTCTGATTCGGCTGCCGCCTCTCGGCCAGCACCCCCGCCTCCTCTTTTTGACACCACTGCCTTATCTCGTCCTCACCTCCTCACTCCAGGTCCTATTCCCAATCCCGCTGCCTCGTCTTGGACCTCCATTCCTGATCCCATCCCACCACTCACGGCACCCCGACAGACAATGGAAACCCGTGCTATGCACGACATTTCCAAACCAAAACGACTATTTAACTTATCCAATTCGGTTTCCCCTTCACCTCTTTCTCGCAACCCAAAAAATGCCTTGTCCGATCCTAATTGAAAAAAATACAATGATTGACGAATATAATGCTCTTATTGAAAATAAGACGTGGGATCTAGTACCACATCCTCCTAAAGTTAATATTATTCATTCTATGTGGATTTTTTGACATAAAAAGAAATCTGATGGTTATTTTGAGAGGCACAAGGCCCGTCTCGTAGCTGATGGCAGGTCTCAAGAAGTGGGAGTGTATTATGATAAAACTTTCAGCCCAGTGGTGAAACCAGCGACTATTCAGACCATTCTCAGTATTGCTTTGTCCAAATCATGGCACATTCATCAGCTTGATGTCAAAAATACTTTCTTGCATGGGGACCTTCACGAAATCGTTTATATACATTAACCTATGGGATTCAGGGATTCGGGTCATCCTAATTATGTGTGTCATTTGAAGAAATCACTCTATGGACTGAAATAGGCTTCTCGTGCATGGTACCAACGGTTTGCTGGTTTTTTATCCTCTATCGATTTTTCACATAGCAAATCTGATAATTCATTGTTCATCTATGGCAAGGGTAATGACCTGCATACATCCTATTATATTTTGATGATATCATCCTAACTACATCTTCTAATGCACTTTGCTGATCCATTATGTCACTTTTTGCCTCTGAGTTTGCTATGAAGGATTTGGGGCCCCTAAGTTATTTTATGGGCATTGTTGTTACGAGACATACATGTGGCTTATTTCTTTGTCAAAGGAAGTACGCCGAAGAGATCTTTGACCGAGCAGGAATGACATCTTGCAAACTGGCCCACACACCGGTGGACACTAATTCCAAACTCAGTGCCTCTTCGAGTTCTCTGTATGCCGACTCGACTCACTATCGCAGTTTAGCAGGAACATTGCAGTATCTCACCTTAACGAGATCAGATATATCCTATGTCGTGCAACAAATATGCTTACATATGTATGGCCCGATGGATGAACATATGAATGCACTCAATGTATTTTGCGATATGTACAAGGTACTATTCACTTTGACCTACACTTGTACAAGTCCACACTCTCTGGTCTCACCTCTTATTCTGACGTTGACTGGGATAGTTGTCCGGACACTCGTCGATCCACATCAGGTTACTGTGTCTTCCTCAGAGATAACTTGCTTTCTTGGTCTTCTAAAATACAACCTACTCTGTCTCGATCCAGTGCCGAATCCGAGTACATAGGAGTAGCGAATCTTGTTTCTGAGTTATTGGATACACAACATTTTGCTGAAACTTCATTGTCCAATCCGCAAGGCTACATTAGTCTATTGTGATAATGTCAGTGCAATATATTTCTCCAACAATCTCGTTCAACATCAACGCACTAAACATATCGAAATGAATATTCACTTTGTACGTGAAAAAGTGGCTCGTGGACAACTTCGTGTCCTTCATGTTTCTTCATGGTATCAGATTGCTGACATATTTACTAAAGGACTTCCGCGCATACTTTTTGATGATTTCCGAGCCAGTCTCAACGTACAAGAACCTCCCGCTTCAACTGCGGGGGTGTAATAGAATATTACAAGAATATTTCCTTATCATTGTATATCCTCTATATTAGGTAAATTTATATTTATATTTCAATTGTAATTAGGAAGATTAGTTACCTAATTTGTAGCCATGTAAATAATTATGTAACACTATATATATATTGTACACAATAATTCATGAAAGCCAGAGAACATATCCCTTTAACCAACACTTTTTTCCATCCAACTCTTAATCCAGTTTGGAAAATGATACAGAAAAGTGTCATTTAATCTATTAAATTGAAGTTATATATATTAATAATAAATAATTATATTTACTACTTAAGGGTATAAATTAACAGTTAATGAAGTAGTGAAAACAATTTGAAATCATGTCTAAATCCTAACTGAGACAAAAATCACTAAGTAATCTCTTATATTTATGTACACATTAAAATATTAGGTGATTTTTTTTATTTATATAAGTCAATTACGGAAGTAGGTGGACAAAAGTGGTTCAACCGAATCACTATCGTCGAAAAATTATATTTACATAAATAGGGTAAAGACGAACTTTTTTTTATTATATATAAGTTGGTGAATCACTTTAACATAAGAAAATAAAGTTTAATACATTAACAATCTCTTAAACTTGCCAGTAAATTTCATATAGACACTCAACTTATTGCTTGTTCAAATTGAGCATCTGAATACATAATAAAGTGTTTTTAGGACTCTCTCAGTTCAAGTTTTGAAATAACATTTGAGTGTGTTCTCAAATGTCATTAAATAGTTAAGTTAACCACATAAAATATGTCATCTCCTTTAAGTATACATATTAGCTTCAATTGTGGAAAAAACATGAGGTGTTACAGTTTATTGAGATTTATGTGTATAAGCAAAGAAAATGACATATTTTAAGTGGTTAACTTATCTACGTAATGGATATATTTGAGAATACGCGCAATTTTTTTTTACATGTTCTACTACTTATTTTATGTTTTAGCACTTGAGAATACGCGGAATTATCATGCTTTAGTACTTCTTCTTTTTTTTTGACAAAAAAATGTGAATTATTACCGTATCAATGCACTCATCAGTGAGCCTCCAGAAATCTAATTACATAAACCATCTATGAATTGAAAAAACTTCCTACCTTTCTTAGAATTCTTATATATCTGTAACCTTTTCCTAATTACACATTGTATCTGGTGTAATATAAAGTTGCTATGTACACTCTGCCGCCTGACATTTTTGTGGTTTCTTTTCTAATATTTTTTTTTACTCCACTGCTGATTTAGGTTTTGTTGGAAATTTGCCTTTGGTGGGGAGGTGCGTCCATCCATATTTAGTGAATTAACCACTAGGATTCCGCATGTTGGAGGCTTTGTCTCTTCTCACTTGCATAATCTACTAAGTGAGTAGATGACCGTAGGGTCAAGAATCGTAAAATTTCGTTGAGAAATGAAAGAGATATTGGTCGACGGAGTAAGGTGTTTGAGGCATGAAAATATGGTGTGGGACAAATCTACCACATCGGTGGGAAAAGGAAGAATTGCTCTCTTTATAAGTCTCTAAATGTTGGGAGATTTTGCTCTAAGGTACTTTATAAAGCAGTACGGGAAGTATTTAACTATTACAAGTATTCGAAAGGATAAATGAAGATTTCAATAATTCAACTAGAAATCTGAAAATTACAATATGACAACAAAACTGAAATTACGATTTTGTTGAAGACTGAAAAATGGAAACTGGTTTATGCTGAGTCGAGTGTGACACTCTGTCCTTAAGACAATATTGCCCCGTATGTATCCTTTATACGTCCTGGACAATTTGTCTCCCAAGATAAAACAGCAATGGAACCCTTGAGCAAAGGAAACTCAAGAGCTACCGTGAAGAATATTGAGTAACGAAATGATGCTTGGAAGTTGTAGGAAGAAGATTTTTTCTGGTTGTGTATTTTCGTGCATATCATGTGTGCTCAACAATGGTGTAAGGGGGTGTTTATATAGGTGAAGGAGGGGCTGAAAAACTGCCTCCATAATAGCCAAATAATGGCCATTATGGAGGTAGTAAAGTCACCAACATAAATGGTGAAAGACCAACTGTTTTTGGCCATTATAGGAGGAGTAATTCACCAAAATAAATGGTGAATTGAGAGCTTGGACGTTTCTCGCTTTGACTGTCGAAATTCCAACTTTCTGAAAAACTTCGGGGACCAAACGTACATCTTGAAACTTCGGGGACCAAACTGTACATCCGAAAGAATTCTGGTTCAAACGCACATCTGAAACTTCGGGATCAAACCGTACTTCGGCAAAGTTTTCTGGCCCAAAAAGATAATATCAGAAGGCCCACAGCCCACAGCCCACAGCCCGTGAACCCGAGAACCCGAGAACCCGAGAACCCGAGAACCCGAGAACCCGAGAACCCGAGAACCCGAGAACCCGAGAACCCGAGAACCCGGAACCGGAGAACCGGACCGACGGGACGGGGCGGGCGGCGGCGCGCGCGTGTGGTCTTTCCTTGAACCGAAGCACATCTAGGTCCTCCCTCCTTTAAACACATGGGATACCCCTTGGGGTCCCAAACCCCAAACCAATTTCGAATCTTATATACACAACAATTCTTTCTTCCTCTACCGATGAGGGAGAATTACACACAATACCACACTTTCCATGCTTCAAACACCTTACTTCGTGAACCAATATCTCTTTCATTTCTCAATGAAATTTGACGATTCTTGGCCCTACGGTTATCTACGTACTTAGTAGATCATGCATGTGTGAAGAACCGGATTCTCCAACATACGTTACACTAGTGTTTAAGCCGTTAAAGTTGGTCGGTCGCAACTCCCGCCAAAGGCAAATTTCCAACAATCCCCTCTTGAAAGAGATTTTGGCGCACTCATATGGTGTCTTTTCATTTCCAAAGAATATTTCACGGACCGATGTTGCATAAGGAGAGGTAGCCTCGGCTTTGAACCTTCCATAGTTGAATACCATCGGACTTACTTACTTGCGCGGTGAACGTGATGTCTTGAACCGTCGGTGTTTAGTGTAAGCCAAGACAACGGTACCAACACAACAAATTCCCTTACTCTCTTCTTCGTAATGTTTTGTCCGTTTTGGCCATGGACAACGTCTTGGATTCTTAAGTGCGTTCAATTTGAGGCGGCCCGTCCTCGCACTTAAATAGGTGGTCTCCTACAAGGTATCCTGCTATACCCCACTTCACAAGTGTTAGGAACCATTAAAAGTTTCCCAAAGACCTAACCTCAACCGTTGAGGATCATTACAGTTTTGAAAACTTAACTTTACCCATACTGCAGATAGCACTTAACGTCTATCGCGGGAACGGCTTTGGATTTGGTGTTTCTTTTCGAAATCACTATCCGAAGTGCTCATGCTTCCACCGAAGCGATCAACCGAACCTTTACAACTTAGTTTTCCCATTGAACCAAATTACGGGATCTCCAGGTTCGTAAGGTTGGGTTTCCACCGTATTGGTCCGTATATTTTGGGTTTTAAGCCCATTCCCCTAGACAGCGAGAACGCTTGATCTCTGGGTAGTCCCTTAGTTTGTAAACAAGGAAGTGACACCCGTGATGATCAATCGCCATACGGTCTTATGTCTCCGACGATCCCGACAGATATGTCCAGACGCCGTCATCCGTGTCCTTCCTAAAGCCGATCGGCTAGCCACAGTGTATAACTGCTGAAGGCACGGGTTTCTCCCAATAAGGGACGTCCTCTAATGAGTCGTGAAGTTACTCAACTTCTTTCATGCTTTGTATAAAGCGATAAACTCCGATACCATCATGAATCGGTCGATGCAAGTTTGCTTAGAGGATTTTCCAAGAACCACCATACACATTTACTTGTGGCTTTGGTGTTCTTCGGATCGATGTCCGGTTTGCATCACCGTGTTCTCCCGAACCGCTGGACATCCAGAATACAATAATCCGTAGATAAGCGAATAATTCAGATATCGTCATATCCGACTTAACGCCTTCTATTGATCATGTATTAAGATCATCAGTGAACCTTAGTTCAACTAATATGTTTGTAGGACGATACCAGGTCGGTTGTAGTGTGTACAATACATTGAACTACACGTGACCTGTGCATATCACTCCTTGTCTATGGGTGCACCATGATTCCAATCAGTTCTATGATTCATATCCATTGGTGGCTTCAACGAGACTGTCAACTATTGACCAGTCCGTTAGATGTCTTAGAAATTCAATTCCTAAGAAGTCATCTGTGATACACATATCTTTCATATCGAGACTTTGTTTCAATATGATTTTCACTCTCAGACCGTTGGTTTTCCAACTGTTGGCTTTCTAACTTCGAGCCAATGTTTCGTGGTCGATTCATTGTTTCTGTTTTATCTGAAACTTTCAGGACTAAAATGTAAACATTTCAGGGACCAAAATGAAAGTTCAGGAAGAAGCCCAACAGTCCGGCAAACCAAGTCTGATTCTCTTCTTCCAACTCTACGGTTGGGAAGGCTAATTCAACATTCATGCCACGCAAGACCGCAATGGCCCTGGATGTGAAGCTACTCACGGGGAGCACATCTTACAACCCAAAGGTTCTTTTCCCGGAGGAAGATCAACCATTACGCAAGTATGGTTCTATATGATAGAGTCTATTTCTCTCTTTGTAGCTTCTTTCCAAAGCGCTTTTTGGAGATGACAATTATTTATTAATTGTCCATGGTTCGTTCTCAACCATACAAGCTAGAAGGTATGGAACAAGTCTTTGTCCCCTCTTTGCTCCTTCTCGGTTCAACATCTAGAATCCCTGAGTTCTGCAGATCTGGAATATTAAGTTCCGGATAGACAGCAACTTTCGAGTCCTGTAGATACGGAACGTCCAGTTCCGGACAGTCAGGCCCTCGCGGGTTCTTGTTAACCTTGAGCAATTGCTCCTTTTTCCTTTTCCAAGAAAAGTTATCTCCAAAGAATTCAGCATTCTTTGACGCCAAGAGGCGATCAACACTACTCGTTATTTGCGGATCCAAAGGATATGCAATCTACGATCTTAGGTCGAACTTGACCTGTTTCGGTAGCCCATCTTTTACCAAGTTACCCCTCATAATTTGGGCGTACGACTTCGTGCTTGGCTAACACCGTTAGACTGAGGTGAGTAATGAGCAGTCGTTTAATAAATGATGCTTCAAATTCTCCCCCTCTATTGCTACGAATTTTGCAATCCATAGGCATAGTTGATTTTCAACTTCAGCTTTGTAGGCTTCAACAACTTCATCTTTGCTTTTCAATAAACAAAGGATTCCATACGTTGTACCATCATCAATGAAGATCACAACGTACTTGCCTCCCCCCTCTATTTTGTATAAACTTCTAATCACCCAAGTAGGTGTGACTAAGTTCTAGAGGAGCGGTGCTTCTTTCGCTATTCCCTTGACGGAATTTGGAAAGGTGATTTTGCCTCTTCGTCTACCTCACATTCATTTTGAGGGTTTATGTCGACGGTAGGCAACAATCTCAACATCGTTAGCTTTTGAATGACTTGCTATTTAACGTGTCTTAATCTATGATGTCATAGATGCACGGATTACAATATATCATTCATTTGGCTATAGACATATTGTACCACTCTTAGTTATTACGGACCTGTTGGACTAGTCTCAAATCAGATTTGACCAACAACGTCCTTTAACCAAGTTAGGAACATGTATCACCTCTTTTAGAATGATCTCATTCCTTGAAGTCCTATTGAGGACAACCTCTCCAGCCCCTTCTACTTTAGAGGTGGCGTTGCTTCACATGAACAACCTCTTGCCCGTGGTTAGGGCGTAACCGGATCATTTGTGATCTAGATACTCTGGCCTACTCCAGTTGCTTTGGCAGACTGAGTGTCCAATTTCTTTACTGCCTTTCTTTAGGCCTTCAGATCATTCAGGACCTGGAAACTCTGGCCCACCTTACTAGGTGTCCATTACTTTTCCTGTGAAATGAATTTTGGCACCACTCCGCCGCTCGCCGGGCTTTATATGACCGAGTGTCCAATATCATCATATCAAAGGAATTTTGGCCCACTTCGCCGCCGGAGGCTTTGTATGACTGAGTGTCCAATATCATCCTATGAAGGATCTTCTGCCAAATAATATGACAGGCTCAACGTCATCAATTTTTAGACTTCTTCCGTTATGATTGGTGCCCAGATAATTCTTGGCGCTTACTTAAGAGTGGTAACGGTTTTCGCACAGTTAGTGGATCTTTCTCCATCGTATGTGCGAACATACTTTACACACTTTAACAATTACACTTAAAAGAACGGATCTTCTTAAGTCGTTTACAAAATCCAACCTTTAAACGGAAAAGAAGATGAGATTAAACTTCTGATTTGTTAAAGCATAAGGAATATAAATTATTTTCATATTCCTCCTTACTTTAATCCATTTTTAATCAGACATAATTTAATCTTTATTCTTGACAAGTAAGAAAAATACTTATCATTTAATCCTTATTCTTGACAAGTAAGAAAAATACTTATTCCAATTTCGGATTCTGGCTCACTTCAGTCACTTCATCAGACGAGTGTCCATTTCCTTCTCACCATTATTCGGATCCTTTGTCCGGGACAGATATAGGCCTTCTGCTACAAGATAGAATAACATCTTCACTCTTCTCCTCTTGTCCCAGCTTGACATCCTCAGGCTCTCGAGAGCGTTTGTTTCCACCATCTTGGTGGCGGTGACACCATGAACACGTTCATCATCATCACTCTCTTCTACCGTAAAAACCATTTCCATATCCGAGATTTGGTCACACAATTTTTGACCGACATCTTTCGAATACTAATAGTAATACAATACAAATATTGTCTTAAGTTGTTGGGAGATTTTGCTCTAAGGTACTTTATAAAGCAAGATACGGAAGTATTTAACTATTACAAGTATTCGAAAGGATAAATGAAGATTTCAATAATTCAACTAGAAATCTGAAAATTACAATATGACAACAAAACCGAAATTACGATTTTGTTGAAGACTGAAAAATGGAAACTGGTTTATCTTGAGTCGAGTGTGACACTGTCCTTAAGACAATATTGCCCCGTATGTATCCTTTATACGTCCCGGACAATTTGTCTCCCAAGATAAAACAAAGCAATGGAACCCTTGAGCAAAGGAAACTCAAGAGCTACCGTGAAGAATATTGAGTAACGAAATGATGCTTGGAAGTTGTAGGAAGAAGATTTTTTCTCGGTTGTGTATTTTCGTGCATATCATGTGTGCTCAACAATGGTGTAAGGGGGTGTTTATATAGGTGAAGGAGGGGCTGAAAACTGCCTGAAAACGCCTCCATAATAGCCAAATAATGGCCATTATGGAGGTAGTAAAGTCACCAACATAAATGGTGAAAGACCAACTGTTTTGGCCATTATAGGAGGAGTAATTCACCAAAATAAATGGCCGAATTGAGAGCTTGGACGTTTCTCGCTTTGACGTCGAAATTCCAACTTTCTCGAAAAACTTCGGGACCAAACTGTACATCTTGAAACTTCAGGGGACCAAACTTTACATCCGAAAGAATTCTCGGTCCAAACTCGCACATCCGAAACTTCTGGGATCAAACCGTACTTCGGCAAAGTTTTCGGCCCAAAAAGATAATATCGAAGGCCCACGCCCCACCCCACGCCCCACGCCCCGTGAACCCGTGAACCCGAGAACCCGAGAACCCGAGAACCCGAGAACCCGAGAACCCGAACCGGACCGGACCGACGGGACGGGCGGGCGGCGGCGGCGCGCGTGTGTCTTTCCTCGAACCGAAGCACATCTAGGTCCTCCCTCCTTTAAACACATGGGATACCCCTTGGGGTCCCAAACCCCAAACCAATTTCGAATCTTATATACACAACAATTCTTTCTTCCTCTACCGATGAGGGAGAATTACACACAATACCACACTTTCCATGCTTCAAACACCTTACTTCGTGAACCAATATCTCTTTCATTTCTCAATGAAATTTGACGATTCTTGGCCCTACGGTTATCTACGTACTTAGTAGATCATGCATGTGTGAAGAACCGGATTCTCCAACATACGTTACACTAGTGTTTAAGCCGTTAAAGTTGGTCGGTCGCAACTCCCGCCAAAGGCAAATTTCCAACACTAAATTGGCTAAGGATTTGGGACCCCAAGGGACCCATGTGTTTAAAAGAGGGAGGACCTAGATGTGCTTGGGTTCAAGGCTAAGCCCACATGCGCGCCGCCGCCGCCGCC
Organism: Anisodus tanguticus; assembly: GCA_034509755.1. Taxonomy (NCBI): domain Eukaryota; kingdom Viridiplantae; phylum Streptophyta; class Magnoliopsida; order Solanales; family Solanaceae; genus Anisodus; species Anisodus tanguticus. Next base: position 50,136,515 of record CM067545.1, read on the forward strand.
CGTCCGGTCTCGGGTCTCGAGCTTCTTCTGATATTATCTCTTTGGAGCCCAAATTGTTTAATAACTGCAGCCTCCCTTATGCTATATATTGATGATTTTTTGCTCAATTGTGTTACACACAAAGCCACAAGGAAATGTGTATGATGGGTCTTGGAAAATCCTCTAAGCAAACTTGCATCGGCCGATTCATGATGGAATCGAAGTTTATCGCTTTATACAAACCATGAAAGAAGTTGAGTAACTTCACAACTCCTTAGAGGACGTCCCTTATTGGGAGAAACCTGTGCCTTCGGCAGTTATACACCGTGGCTAGCCGGTCGGCTTCAGGAAAGACACGGATGACGGCGTCTAGACATATCTGTCAGGATCTGTTGGAGACATAAACCGTATGGCAGTTGATCATCACGGGTGTCACTTCCTTGATTACTAATCAAAGGATATAGCGGACCCGTTTAACTAAGGGACTATCCGGAGATCAAGTGTTCTGCCTGTCTAAGGGAATGAGCTTAAAACCCAAACAATACGAACCTTTGCGGTGGTAACCCAACCATACTGATTGGAGATTCCAAGAATTTGGTTCAATAGGAAAACTAAGCTGTAAAAAGGTTCAGTTGAGCGCTTCGGTGGAAGAAAGAGCACTTCGGATGATGATTTTTGTAGGGAAACATGAATCCAAAGTTGTTCCCGCGATAGACATTAAAGTGCTACCTGCATGGTGGATAAAGGTTAAGCTTCCAAACATTTAACGATCCTCAAACGGTTGAGGTTAAGGTTGGGGAAAATTTTAATGATTCCTAACACTCGTGAAGTGGGGTATAACAGGATACCTTGTAGGAGATCACATATTTAAGTGCGAGGACAGGCCGCCTCAAATGAACGCACTTAAGAATTCAAATGTGTCCACGACCACAACGGACAAAACCATATTAATGAAAACGAATAAGGAGAGTTATTGTGTTGGTATCATTGTCTTGGCTTACACTAAACACTGACGGTTCAAGACATCACGTTCACCGCGTAGTAAGTAAGTCCGGTGGTATTCAACTAGGGAAGGTTAAAAGCAAAAGCTACCTCTCATGATGCAATATCTTTTCACTGAAAGATTGCTGAAAGTAGGCACCATGTGTGTGCACCAAAATCTATTTCAAGAGGGGATTGTTGGAAATTTGCCTTTGGTGGGGAGGTGCGTCCACCCATATTTAATGAATTAAACACTAGGGTTTCGCATGTTTGGAGGCTTTGTCTCTTCTCACGTACATAATCTACTAAGTGAATAGATGACCGTAGGGCCAAGAATCGTCAAATTTTGTTTAGAAATGAAAGAGATATTGGTCCACGAAGTAAGGTGAAACATGGAAATATGGTGTGGGACAAATCTACCACATCGGTGGGAAAAGGAAGAATTGCTCTCTTTATAAGTCTCTAAATTGGCTAAGGGTTTGGGACCCTAAGGGGAACACATGTGTTTAAAAGAGGGAGGACCTAGATGTGCTTGGGTTCAAGGCTAAGCCCACACACGCGCCGCCGCCGCCCGCCGGTCCGGTCCGGGCTCGGGTCTCGGGTCACGGCTCGTGGGCTTTTTATGATATTATCTCTTTGGACCCCAAATTATTTAATATTTACAGTTTGGTCCCTGGAGTTTCTGGAAAGATGAATTTGGCAACAATGAAAGGCAGAAAGTTTCTGTCTACCGTTTGGGCTGATTTTTGGAGCATTAATCAGCCATTACTTGGCTGTTAACTCCTCCATAAACATCCCTCCTTTATTGGCCATAAACCTGCCATTAACGGCACTCACTAATGGCCATTAACAGTCCTCACTAATGTCCATTAACATCCATGTCTTGGGCAGTTGAGCAGCCTCCCTTATGCTATATATTGATATTTTTTGGCTCAATTGTGTTACACACAAACACATAAAAAGACAGCAAAAACGAGATAACATATATACACAAAGACAAACAGAAGAGAAACTGAAATTCAGTCCAAAACGTGAGCAGAAACGTTGTTGACTAAAACAGAAACTCTTCCTTCCTTTTCCATTATTCAGCAAGTCGTTTCGTGTTTGTTTTCTTCGTCAGAATCAACATATTTGCTTTGTAGTGTTGATTAGGTGTTGTTTTATCTTGGGAGACTATTGCCCGTTAACGTAAAAGTATATGTACGGGGCAATCTTGTCTTAAAGACAGAGAGTCATCTCTCGACTCAGCACACAATTGTAACAATCCAGATTTAGTGTTTCTTGATTTCAGGTTATCAAGATTCAAGACTCAACAACCTTGCGGCAGTTCTAAACATTGGCTTGTTTATTTATCCTTTCGAGCACTTGTAATATTTATTTACTTTTTGTACTGCTTTACAATATCCAACAGGTTTAGATGGAAAAAATTGTATATCTTTATATAATGATAAATATAAAAACAAATACTAAGTACGTAATTGAAGTGCACCCAATTTGATGAATCATATGAACGGATGCATTTTAATAATCGAGCAAACAGAATCTAAGGAAAGTTCCCACAAATATATAAAAGCACAATGTCGTGGGACATGCAATAGAATATAATGTCCCTATTGATAGAAAATAATAATTGCAAGTAAACAAACATTCTCAAAACTAAATAGTATTGGAGTACCATGCCCATGTGGCATGTTTATCATGGACGTGGAATGGGAGGATTTTCTTGAAGTTTGTACATAATTAGTAATTCTTCTATCTTAATTTATGCGATATTTTTTACTTATTAAAATTTAATTATCTAAATTTTGAGCATCATTTTAATTAAAATATATTTTTATTATATTGATATGAGCCTAATTATAATTTATAGTATTTATCGTATAATTTTTAATATCTAAATTTTAATCTTAAATTATTAATATAATTTAACTTAGTTTCAAAGATCAGTCAAATCAACTCTCAAAAAATGAAACGTGAAATAAATTGAGACGGATGGAGCACTATTGTATGTGTCCCACTTTATACGTTATAATTACTATTTGGAGAGTTAAAAGAAAATTTAATTCGATCTTATTTTTTATATATTCTTATTAAATACTATAAAATGTGTAAATTTATTTTTAATAACTTGAGATTACAAAAGTAGGGGTATGGTCTGCGTACATTCTATTCTCATCATACTTCACTTGTGGATTTTTACTGGATATGTTATTGAAATTTATACTAGAATTCATACTGAAAATCAGATAATTTGACCTTTATATTTTGGATTGTGTCACATAAAATAGAACAGATAAAATAAATAATGTCATAAATATTAATCTAAAGAAAGCAATGATTTCATAATGACAAGAAATTATACAATCTTGAGAAAAAAAAAATTGCAAAAAAATTTGGAGACATGAAGAGAAGAGACAGGTCATCTCAACAAGACATAGCCTCCTCCTCAATCATGGCCACCATTTCATGAACAGCAGTTGCTATCTCAGTCACTGTATTTAGCTGACAATTTTCTTCCACCTGTCTCATGTAAATACAAAATAGTTAGATCCCTTTATCACTATCTTTTTAGCCCAATGTAAAATGAAATGTTGTCACACATATAATAAAATATATTGTATTTTTCCTTTTTAAACTGTCTATAATAAAAAAACAAGAAAAAAGAAAAAGATATTATATATGAATTTCATATAATGGTTGAACGGATAACTAATTATCTTAATATCATTAAAAATAGAAATTCAGGTTATTAAAAAAAATTCTATGATTATTTCAAGTATGAAATAAGTGGGCGGCTATAACTAACGGTCTTATTATAGGAAACTTCTTTTTGAGTAAGTTCCGTTGCTACTTTTATGCACTATACGAATTCTACATGAAAAAATTATATCCCAAGAAACTATACAAAAGTTCAAAAAATTTATGCTTTAATAGATTCTGATTTTTGAGGATTCCCTCTGTTCTATTTTACAAGATATTCTTTCTATTTTAGTTCTATCCGGTAAAAGAAAGGCATAACTTTATATTTTGAAACTCTTTATGCTTTGATTTTCCATTTTTACTTGTGATGAGACGTTTTTATGACATATTTTAAAAATAACAAGTTCTAACAAGGTACTTTAAAATGTGCCAAAACCCTGTCTTATTGTTATGAGCTGACCGGACAAAAATGAATCAAATGTCATAATAGATTTGAGTTCAAATAGCAAATTATCTTTCTTAAATATCGCATACACTCGAGATAGTCGTAATATAAATAGAGGAACTTAGTAATAATGACATTAACTTAGAGAATTGTGCATATGCTAACCTTGACACTGAATGAGTAGAGTACCATATGATCAGCTGTTGTAACACTAAGGTGAAGAATAGTAAGGCACATAGCTTGTAACCAATTAACAATTTGCAACAATTGTTTTGGTCTTTTCCTTGATAACACCTTAACATTAGCATGGTTTTCCACCATGGTCACCTCGATGTCGGCTACCGCCGACCGCCTCTCCTCCGTCGTTGACCTCTCGTCGTTGGCAGCGGCCGCTAACGGGTGGTTAGTTCCGGTTGAATATTGAGGGAAAGTGAAGAACTTAGAGAATGGATTATTATGAGAAAATTTTGGTGGTTGGTTTTTTGTAACTTGTTTATGTGCTTCCAAGAATTGTAGGAGTTGTTCAAGTTCCTTCACAAAATTAATTGCGCCTCCAACAATTGATGCTTGGTCTCCCTGTTCACATTATTAACAAATAAATAAATAAATAAATAACAAAAGTTTAAATTATTGTCTCAATCATTTATAATAATGTTTTACTACTCCACTACTTAATTGACTTTAACTACCAAGCTGGATGTTTCCTAGTCCTTAGGACAATTTAATTTAAAAATTGTGTTTTTAATTAATAAAAGACGAGCTACCAGTAATTACCAACCCAAATAATACATTTAATTTAATGTAATCTAAGAAACTATACATAAAAAAATACACGAATGAATTGGCGAGTACTCCAATATTCTGGTGAACACACAAAAGTAGCATTAAGATTTACTCAACGATCTATCTAAATATACATATATCCTTATGCTCGAAAATGCTTAATAAAAAAATTAAAATAACAATAACATTTTCCGCAAAATAATAATAACAACAATAATAACATAACCAAAAAAATAATAAGTTTACGATTCTCAACATTACTAGTGCATGAGTTTTCTCTTTTACACTTTCAGTTAAAGTTGACATGCCACGATAGATAATTCTTCATAACACGTCTAATATTATAATATAAAATATAAACCTGATATAGTCGGTTAAATTTCACTATTGGTGTGTCAACTCTTTACAGTAAATATAAGAATTTAAGTTATATATTAAAAAATACAATAATTTTCTTTTTTTTTTTTACGAAGGAACCCGCAGCCGCTACTCTCTCGAGTGCGCGCAGGGTAAACCCCGGACTGATGCAATAGCCTACAAACCACGTCAGCCGATTAACCACAATTGGCAAGTCATGTGTAATAGGCTCAACCAAGAAGGTTTATGCAGGGGATCGAACTCGTGACCTTGCGGTCCCGCGCTCTAATGCTACACCAACTTAGCTACCCTCGCGGGTAATACAATAATTTTCTAATACTATTAACGTGTGATAGCATATTACTTATTACTTTTATCAGGTTATACTAGTAATTTATTTGTAACTACTACTATATAGATGACTTACTTATGTCTTCTATACAACTAAGTGCATAAAATTTATACTCGAAAATAAAAACCACTACTATAATAATGACCCTAGATATACAAAAACAAAAAATTGCCAACATGGCTATTAATGCATGTCGTTACGTGCCTATGTGTATGAGAGAGAGAAAAAAATTAAAGTACCCGTTGAGCATAGGACGGCGGCATCAACGACCGGAGAACGGCGAGGTAATCATTCATTTGGCGACGGCGATTTCTCTCGACGGCAATGTGCATCATCCTTTGATTCTCTATTTCTTCCTCATTCTTCGAACATTTCGTCCGCCGCCTTTTTCTCCGCCCCGAAACCACCGTACTCTCCACCGGAGAACATTCCGCTGGAAAGAATCCGGTGCAAAATTCCGGCGAATAATTATTATTGTTGTTATTGTTATAACTTTGTGCTATTGAAGAATTAGAACTATCCCAATTACTATACCCCTCATAGCCAAAACCATAATCATGAAAATTTTCAAGATTGTAAAAGTTACAATCTTTGTGGTTATAATTGAAAGGATCTTGTTGGAAAACAACAGTTTCAAGAGCCATTTTTTTTTCTATCTTAAAAAAGGGTAGTATTGATTTTTTTTTTTGTTTCTCTCTGAAAGATTTTGGTTAATTTGTGTAAAGGGTTGATGGGGTTTGGTTCACTTATAAAGGCTTGAAAAGATCATAGAAATGAAGTAAGAAAAGCCAAATTGTACCAATCAAATTGTAGTATAAATTTTGTAAGCTACCGAAAGTCCACACGTGAGAAAAATTAATGTTTACTGGTTTGTATGGGAGAGACAGAAACACGGAGAAAAATTCTGTTGTTTAGTTCATTAATTAAAGGGAAAAGGTCAAATTTACCCTTGTATTATGGAAAGAGGATCAAATATACCCTCTGTTATATTATTGGTCTAAAATTTAACGTTACTTAATTGATTCAAATATGTCTCTTCGCCGTTAAGGCGGTCTAGATGGATGACTAATCCTAGATAGCACTGACAACTTGCTAAGGTGGACACCTCATCCCAACCCATTTGCCCCTCTTCTCCCCTTCTTCCACCACTAGCATCTCCTCCCCCTCCACAATCACCATTAGCACCACCCCAACCATTTAAATTTGACGCAATCAACATTTGTTGTTACCAGCACTAATCGTAGAACCATGAATCGTCTGTCCAGTCTCAAAATCTCTAAGATCGCGACAAATCTGGATGACAAGCACTAAAGTGGAGATATTGGGTTTGAAACCTGCAACCCGAACCTAGGTGAAGAACAATAATCCTCACCCAGAAGAAGCAGTTGTTCGCTATAAGTGGCTATGAATTATTACATTCCACGAAACTGAATTTTTGTTAGACTAAACAGTAAACACAGTGCAATTTAGAACAACACTATCTAAAAAAGCTCTAGAATAGATTTCATTTTGATTGAATGTTTGTCTTGACAAATTATAGCTTCACAATGTAAACCACATAGTAAGATCTACAAAAATCTGAAATATTACTACTCCATTTGCTAAGTTGAACTCGATTCTCTAATTCAGATGTACATTGATGAACTTCAATTTTTTCTTTAGTTTGAAGGAAAAAATAGGACTTAAATACTATTAAAGCCACTAAACATAATATTACATTTTAATTTGCCTCTTATTATTCCCAGTAAAATCAATTTATCATTTTGAATTTTTTTAGGGTTGTTGCAGATGGATTGAGGTGGATATAGTGATTGTGGTGGTGCTAATGGCGGTTGTGGAGGGGTGGGTGGAGTGAGGGAGATGCTAGTGGTGGAAGAAGAAGGGGAGGAGTGGGGTAAATGGGTTGGGGTTGATGATGTGGCATGCCACGTGGTGTTCACCTCACCAAGTTGTCAGTGTCACGTTGGATTAGTCGTTCATCTAGGACAGTCTTAACGGCAAAGGGACATATTTGAACCATTTAAGTAACGTTATGGGTATTTTTCTACCGATGATATAACATATGGTATATTTGATTCTTTTTTCATAATACAGGGGTGCATTTGACCTTTTTTTTCTTAATTAAATATCCTCTTGTTCATGATCGAGGAGGGTGGGGTGGGGGAGCTATGCTTGTCTAAACAACAAAAAGTGATGGCGCACACACTTGTGTATATCCAAGGATAGAGTCGGATGATTGTAATTTCTTCCCTTCCATTTAATCAAAAGTCTTGGGTTGACGAGCTCAAACTTAAAAATTAAGCTTATTTATAACAAGCAGTTTACCCTATGTGAGCCTATTTTGGTGTGAATCTAAATTAAAAGGACTAGTGAACTTCATACTGAATGGCTAAAGAAATAAAATGTTATTCCCTCCATTTCAATTTATGTGATACTATTTCATTTGGCACGGAGTTTAAGAAAAAAAAGACATTTAAGATGTGTGATCCAAAACAAATTTTATATAAATGTATGGTTATAAATCATCTTATAAATTTAAATTATTTTTAAATATAGAAAAGTAACATTTTTTTAGGATAGATCAAACAAAATTATATCACATAAATTGAAACAAAGCGAGTAGTATATATTGGTTTTGATAACAGCTAGTGAATAGTCACAAATAACTTTTTAGGAGTCGTTTGATTCATGTACTACTTATGCAGAGAGATTATAGTGTTTGAGATCATTTATGTACTAAACGATTATGCGGTGATTGTTATGCACGGAATTTTAATGTATAGATTGCTCTTTCAAGAGTTTTTTTTCATCTTTAGTTACTCTTATTCATACATAATGCTAATACATATATAGGATGTCTAATAGGAGTATTAATTACTAGTTTGATTGAATTTAATAGTTTTTTTACTTAAATTCTGTATATACATATATTAAGTAATTTACTATACGTACATACAAATATTAAATTTCAAAGTAACTCAAAAGGACAGTGAGATTTGATGACATTGGAAATATTTAATAAAGTTTAAGTCCCCATATGCTAGTAAGCGCTTTCTTACCCTGTAATCCTACAGCCTACTAATAAACTTACGTTATCATTAGAAGAACACGGATGTGCAATTTTATGTAGAAACTATACGCCTACAAAGTACAGACTAAAGTTTTCAACTTTCCTAGTTTGGTATATTTTGTTGGAAATTTGCCTTTGGCGGGAGTTGCGACCGACCAACTTTAACGGCTTAAACACTAGTGTTACGTATATTGGAGAATCCGGTTCTTCACACATGCATGATCTACTATGTACGTAGATAACCGTAGGGCCAAGAATCATCAAATTTCATTGAGAAATGAAAGAGATATTGGTTCACGAAGTAAGGTGTTTGAAGCATGGAAAAGTGTGGTGTGTGATCAATTCTCCCTCATCGGTAGAGGAAGAAAGAATTGTTGTGTATATAAGACTCGAAATTGGTTTGGGGTTTGGGACCCCAAGGGGTATCCCATGTGTTTAAAGGAGGGAGGACCTAGATGTGCTTCGGGTCGTGGGTCGTGGGTCGTGCGATATTATCTTTTTGGGTCAGAGAACTTTGCCAGAAGTACAGTTTGATCCCAGAAGTTTCAGAAGTATAGTTTGGACCAGAATTCTTTCAGATGTACAGTTTGGTCCCTGAAGTTTTCAGAAAGTCAGAATTTCGACGGTCAAAGCAGAAACGCCAAGCACTCAATTCAACCATTTATTTTGGCTGAATTACTCCTCCTATAATGGCCAAATCCGTTGGTCTTTCACCATTTATTTTGGTGGCTTTACTACCTCCATAATGACCATTATTTGGCCAATAATGGCTGCTATGGAGGCGATTAAACATGTACCCTCCCTCACCTATATAAACACCCCTTACACCATTGTTGAGGCACACTTAACATACTTGCAATATACATGAAAATACACAAGCAAAACAGTTTCTTCCTACATCTTCCTAGCATCATTTCATTGCTCAATATTCTTCACGGTAGCATTTGAGTTTCCTTTGCTCAAGTGTTTCATTGCTGTTTTATCTTGGGAGACAAATTTTCCAGGACGTATAAAGGATACATACGGGGCAATACTGTCTTAAGGACAGAGTGCCACACCCGACTCAGCAAAAACAGTTTTTCAGTTTTTCTTGTTCATCTTTGTAATTTTTAGATTTCTAGTTGAATTGTAATTTCAATTCTTACATTAGCAGTTACTTGTAATTCCCGTTTCCTGCAACCTTTGTAAACACCAACAACTTAAGACAATATCAGTTTATTGTAACTGCTATAACATGGCTGGAAATATGACCGATGTTGCTGCTCTATCGCTGCTCGCTTTCCCCCGCCATCTGCTCTTGCTCTTGCTCAAGCGATAGCACCGCCGCCTTCGCTGCTGCTGCTGCTGCTACTGTTCAAGGTAGTAACACCGCTGTCTTCCAGACTATTGGAGCTCCACCCTCTTCTTCACACCACCATGATCGCCCTGAAAAATTCATGGGATCAGAATTCAAAAGATGGCAGCAAAAGATGCTGTTTTACTTAACGGTAATGGGCATGGCCCGGTTCCTTACGGAAGATCCTCCACAAGCTGGAGATGAAATGGACTCTTCGCCTAATGAAACGGGTGAAGGGGGCCTTGGTATCCATGTCATTAATGGCATGAAGATGGTTCGTGACGCATGGAATCATAGCGATTTCATGTGCAAGAACTATATACTGAACTTCTTGGCAGACCCTCTCTACACGGTCTATTGCACCGTTGGCACTGGCAAAGAGCTGTGGGAAAAACTGCAAAAGAAGTACAACGCACAAGATGCGGGTACTAAGAAGTACATCGTTGGGAAATTTCTAAAATTCCAAATGGTGGACAGTAAGACAGTGATATCCCAAGTCCAGGAATTCCAAATGATTTTACATCACCTAGATTTGGAAGGACTGAAACCAAACGAGCAGTTTTTGGTTGCATCGCTGATTGAAAAGTTACCTCCTTCATGGAATGAGTTTATGAGTTACTTGAAACTCAAGACAAAGGAGATGACCTTTGAAGAGCTTGTTATCAAACTGCAAATCCAGGAAGATAATAAGAAGACCTTGCCAAAGGGTAGACAACCTGCTGAGGCGAAGACGAATCTGGCTGAGGCCAAAGGGAACTCAAGCAAGAAGCGGAAGTTCCAGAAAGACGGCAAAGCCCCTGCAGCAGAGATGTTCAGAGGTAATTGTCATCACTGTGGAAAACCTGGTCACGGGATCAAGGAATGCCGCAAGCTCAAGACTCGAGCAATAGCAGAAAGCCAAGTCTAAAGGCAAGGCTCAAGCAAACGTCGTCAAGGACACGCTCCTGGATGACATGATCGAGGAATTCTGTGCAGTGGTGCTAGAAGCCAACTTGGTGGAGAATCCGATGCAGTGGTGGGTGGACACAGGTGTTACTAGGCACATCTGTTCCAACAAAGATACCTTCTCCACGTACACACCAGTCGCTGACAAGAAGCTGTTCATGGGCAACAACGCTTCTTCCGACGTGATGGGGGTTGGAAAGGTGGTCCTGAAGATGACTTCCGGCAAGGAACTTACTCTGAAGGAAGTGATGCACGTCCCAGAGATTAGAAGAAATTTAATTTCTGGACCTTTATTGGTTAATGCTGGTTTTAGGCTAGTATTTGAATCTAATAAGTTTGTACTCAATAAAAATGGCACATTTGTAGGGAGGGGCTTCGTCTGTGAAGGCCTCTTCAAAGTGAATGCCATGTCTGTATTGCGTCAAGGAAATAAAGTTGAACCTTCTTCTTATTTGCTTGAGTCTTCTAATTTATGGCATCATAGATTAGGACACGTAAACTACAAGTCTATTCAAAGGCTGGTAAAGATGGAGTTGTTGCCTTCTATCGACGTAAACCCTCAACATAAGTGTGAGGTGTGCGTAGAGGTAAAACTCACCAAGCTTCCTTTTCGATCCGTCGAAAGGAATACCGCTCCTCTAGAACTTATTCACACAGATTTATGTGATTTGAAGTTTGCACAAACTAGAGGGGGGAACAAGTACTTTGTGACATTTATAGATGACAGCACAAGGTATTGTTACCTTTACTTGTTGAAAAGTAAGGATGAAGCCTTTGAAGCGTTCCGACGTTACAAAGCAGAAGTTGAGAATCAACTTAGCCTACGAATTAAATCCATTCGTAGCGATAGAGGGGGAGAATATGTAGCGCCATTTGAGGAATAATGTGCCCAATAAGGCATTATTCATCAAACGATGGCTCCGTACTCACCTCAATCAAACGGTGTGGCGAAACGTAAGAACCGCACATTAAAGGAAATGATGAATGCCTTGCTTATCAATTCCGGTCTTCCCCAAAATATGTGGGGAGAAGCCGTCCTTACCGCTAATACGATTCTTAACAGAGTCCCACATAAGGGTAAGGACAAAACTCCATATGAATCATGGAAGGGAAAGAAACCCACCTAAAAATATTTTAAGGTGTGGGGTTGTCTGGCAAAGGTTGAAGTACCCAAGCCAAAATAGGTCAAGATTGGGCCTAAGATTGTAGATTGCATATTCATCGGATATGCAAATAATTGTAGTGCTTATCGCTTCTTAGTGCATAAGTCAGATATTCCAGATATCCACCAGGGTACAATAATGGAATCAAGGAATGCTCTATTCTTTGAAAGTACCTTTCCTAGAAAGGAAAAAGACATAACCTCTCTCAAACGAAGTTATGCACAAAGCTCTCAAGAATCGGGAGTCCTTGACTGTCCGGATCTGAATGGTTCAGATCTAGCGAATCTCGAGGTGGCTGAACATCCGGAATCTAGTGTTCCAGATTCTCAGAACTTGGAGACTCCAGAGATGGATCTAAGGCGAAGTAAAAGGGCCAGGAAGGATAAATCCTTCGGTCCTGACTTTGTAGCTTATATGGTTAACGATGAACCAATGACAATTGCTCAGGCGTTGTCAACTCCAGAAGCACCGCTCTGGAAAGAAGCTATTGAGAGTGAAATAGACTCCATTCTGCATAACCATACGTGGGAGTTGGTTGATCTTCCTCCGGGAAATAAACTGTTGGGGTGTAAGTGGATACTCAAACGGAAATACAAAGCAGATGGGTCTATAGACAAGTACAAGGCCAGGTTGGTAGTCAAGGGCTATCGGCAGACAGAAGGCTTTGACTACTTTGATACCTACTCCCCGGTATCCCGGATGACATCCATACGGGTATTTATTGCGATCGCAGCTTTGCGTGACCTTGAGATACACCAGATGGATGTTAAGACAGCCTTCCTAAACGGTGATTTGGAAGAAGAAATTTATATGGACCAACCCGAGGGGTATGTGGTTCAAGGGCAAGAGAAGAAAGTCTGTCGACTTGTCAAATCTCTGTACGGGCTGAAACAAGCCCCGAAACAATAGCATGAGTGGTTACACTATTTGAAACCACTGGAAGGCGTTCAATCGGGTATTACAATACCTAAAATACACCTTAAATTATGGGTTACACTATTCGAGATATCCAGCTGTACTAGAGGGGTACAGTGATGCAAACTGGATATCTGATATAGAGAATACCAAGTCCACCAGTGGGTATGTATTTACAATTGGTGGTGGGGCTGTGTCTTGGAAATCCTCTAAGTAAACTTGCATCGCCCGATCCACAATGGAATCGGAGTTTATCGCTTTAGACAAAGCAGGAGAAGAAGCTGAGTGGCTTCATGACTTCTTAAAGGATGTTCCGTGTTGGAACAAATCCGTACCTTCGGTAATGATCCACTGCGACAGTCAGTCGGCTCTAGGAAGGGCACAGAATGCTATGTACAACGGCAAGTCTCGTCATATTCGACGGAGGCATAAGACCGTTAGGCAACTGATCACCACGGGTATAATATCCATTGATTACATTAAATCAAAGGATAATATAGGAGACCCATTGACAAAGGGCTTACCCAAAGATCGGATGGCTTGCCTGTCTAGGGGAATGGGCTTAAAACCCAAAATATAAGGACTAATACAGCGATAACCCAACCTTACTAACTGGAATCCCAGTAATTTGGTTCAATGGGAAAACTAAGTTGTAAAGGTTCAGTTGATCGCTTCGATGGAAGTATGAGCACTTCGGATAGTGATTTCTGAAAAGAAACACCAAATCCAAAGTCGTTCCCGCGATAGACTTTAAGCGCTATCTGCAGTGTGGGTAAAGGTTAAGTTTTCAAAACCTGTAATGCTCCTCAACAGTTGAGGTTAGGTTTTGGGAAACTTTTAATGGTTCCTAACACTTGTAAAGTGGGGTATAGCAGGATACCTTGTAGGAGACCACCTATTTAAGTTCGAGGACGAGCCGCCTCAAAATGAACGCACTTAAGAATCCAAGACGTTGTCCATGGCCAAAACGGACAAAACATTACGAATAAGAGAGTAAGGGAATTTGTTGTGTTGGTACCATTGACTTGGCTTACACTAAACACTGACGGTTCAAGACATCACGTTCACCGCGCAGTAAGTAAGTCCGATGGTATTCAACTATGGAAGGTTCAAAGTTGAAGCTACCTCTCCTTATGCAACATCGGTCCGCTGAAATATTGCTGGAAATGAAAAGACACCATGTGAGTGCACCAAAATCTCTTTCAAGAGGGGATTGTTGGAAATTTGCCTTTGGCGGGAGTTGCGACCGACCAACTTTAACGGCTTAAACACTAGTGTTACGTATATTGGAGAATCTGGTTCTTCACACATGCATGATCTACTATGTACGTAGAGAACTGTAGGGCCAAGAATCGTCAAATTTCATTGAGAAATGAAAGAGATATTGGTTCACAAAGTAAGGTGTTTGAAGCATGGAAAAGTGTGGTGTGTGATCAATTCTCCCTCATCGGTAGAGGAAGAAAGAATTATTATGTATATAAGACTCGAAATTGGTTTGGGGTTTGGGACCCCAAGGGGTATCCCATATGTTTAAAGGAGCGAGGACCTAGATGTGCTTCGGTTCGAGGAAAGACCACACGCGCGCCGCCGCCGCCCGCCCGTACGGTCCGGTTCTGGTTCCGAGTTCCGAGTTCCGAGTTCCGGGTTCCGGGTTCTCGGGTTCTCGGGTCACGGGTCGTGGGTCGTGGGTCGTGGGCCTTCTGATATTATCTTTTTGGGCCAGAGAACTTTGCCAGAAGTACAGTTTGAAGTTTTCAGAAAGTCAGAATTTCGACGGTCAAAGCAAAAGCAGAAACGCCAAGATCTCAATTCAGCCATTTATTTTGGCTGAATTACTACTCTTATAATGGCCAAATTCGTTGGTCTTTCACCATTTATTTTGGTGGCTTTACTACCTCCATAATGGCCATTATTTGGCCAATAATGGTTGTTATGGAGGCAGTTAAACAGCCCTCCCTCACCTATATAAACACCCCTTACACCATTGTTGAGGCACACTTAACATACTTGCAATATATACGAAAATACACAAGCAAAACAGTTTCTTCCTACATCTTCCTAGCATCATTTCATTGCTCAATATTCTTCACGGTAGCATTTGAGTTTCCTTTGCTCAAGTGTTCCATTACTGTTTTATCTTGGGAGATAAATTGTCCAGGACGTACAAAGGATACATACGGGGCAATATTGTCTTAAGGACAGAGTGTCACACTCGACTCATCAAAAACAGTTTTTCAGTTTTTCTTGTTCATCTTTGTCATTTATAGATTTCTAGTTGAATTGTAATTTCAATTCTTACATTAGCAGTTACTTGTAATTCCCGTTTCCTGCAACCTTTGTAAACACCAACATATTTATGAGGGTTACAACAATTGCAGGAAACGGAAAGTAAGTAAATATTACAAATTGCTAGAAAGGATAAACTAAAAATTACAACAAACTGGAATCAAAACGATACAAACTCTTTGTGATTTGCTGAATCGAGTGATGACATTCTGTCTTTAAGACAAGATTGCCCCGTATATATCCTTTTATGGTGTCGGACAATAGTCTACCAAGATACAACAACAACTTAACAAATGAGCAAAGGAAACTCAAGTGTTACTCTTGAAGAACTTTGAAAATAGAAAACTTGCTAGAGAGGAAGAAGAAGATTTCAGAAAAATATCTTAAGTGTGTTGAACAATTGAGCCAAAGACCTCAATTTATATTGTAAGGAGATGACCCCTCAACTAGCCAACTAATGGCCTTTAATAGACATATAATGACACTTATTGAGGGGTTACATTCAGCCAAATAATGGCTGAATTCATGTGCCAAATAATGGAGATTCAATGCTCCAAAACCAGCCCAAAAGTCATAACTTTCCATCTTCCCGTCGCAGCATTCTGCCTCAGAAGCGTCGCGGCGCTACCTGGGAGGCGCTGCGGTGCTCCGGCGCCTCGACTCCGACGGGGCTGTGCTGCGGCCCTTCGTGGCGATTTCTGACTCGTTTCATCTTACACTTCGCACACTTCTTTCTTCGTTTACCAACGTGGAATACTTGTCATTTGGCCAATAATCGTTCATCATTCTATGTCTCAAACGTTTCACTTACGTACCAATATCTCTTTCACTAATGAAATTTGCGATACTTGGCACTGCGTGTGCACGTGTATGGAAACGATGTTTCCGACGTGCGGGGCCCCAATTGTTTGAGTCATAAATAATGGGATAAACTTAATTCCACATTAGTAAATTTCCAACAATCCCTTCTTAAAAGAGATTTTGGCGCACCCACATGATGCCTTTTCCAGCAATCTTTCAGCGGACCGATGTTGCATCTGGATAGGTAGCTTCCGTTTTGAACCTTCCATAGTTGAATACCATCGGACTTACTTACTGCGCGGTGAACGTGATGTATTGAACCATCAGTGTTTAGTGTAAGTCAAGTCAACGGTACCGACACAACAACTTCCCTTACTCTGTTCTTCGTAATGTTTTGTCCGTTGTGGCCGTGGACACTTCTTAGATTCTTAAGTGTGTTCATTTGAGTCGGCCTGTCCTTGCACTTAAATAGGTGGTCTCCTACAAGGTATCCTACTATACTCCACTTTACAAGTGTTAAGAACTATTAAAAGTTTTCCCAAACCTAACCTCAATCATTGAGGATCATTAAAGGTTTTGAAAACTTAACCTTTACCCACACTGCAGATAGCACTTAATGTCTATCACAGGAACAACTTTGGATTGATATTTCTTTACAGAAATCACTATCTGAAGTGCTCATGCTTCCACCGAAGCGCTCAACTGAACCTTTACAGCTTAGTTTTCCCATTGAACCTAATTCCTGGGATCTCCAGTCAGTAGGGTTGGGTTACCACCGTATTGGTCCTTATAGCTTGGATTTTAAGCCCATTCCCCTAGACAAATAGAATATATAATCGTTGGGTAAGCCCTTTGTCAGCGGGTCCGCTATGTTATCCTTTAATTTTATGTAATCAATGGATATTATACCTGTGGTGATCAGCTGTTTAACGGTCTTATATCTCTATCGAATATGATGAGACTTGCCGTTGTACATAGAACTTTGTGCCCTTTCTAGAGTCGACTGACTGTCGCAGTGGATCATTACAGAAGGTATGGGTTTGTCCCAACAAGGGACATCCTCTAAGAAGTCGTGAAGCCACTTAGCTTCTTCTCCTGCTTTGTCTAAAGCGATAAACTCTGATTCCACACCACCAATTGTAAATATATACCCACTGGTGGACTTGGTGTTCTCTATATCAGATATCCAGTTTGCATCAATGTACCTCTCTAGTACAGCTGGATATCTCGAATAATGCAACTCGTAAGTTAGCGTGTATTTCAGGTATCGTAGTACCCGATTCAACGCCTTCCAATGATCATTACTTGGATTAGGGGTAAACCTAGCCAACTTGTTGACTGCATAAGCAATATCAGGTCGGGTGCAGTTTGTTATGTACATCAAACTCCCAATCACTTGTGCATATTGATCCTGGCATACGGGTGCACCACGATTTTTATCAAGCTTTTGATTTCTATCCAGTAGTGACTTCTTAGGCGAACTGTCAAACATCTCAAATTTTCTCAACACATCCTCGATGTAGTGAGACTGAGATAAGACCAGTCCGTCAGACGTCTTAGAGATCTTTATCCCTAAGATGACATTTGTGATACTCATATCTTTCATGTCGAAGCATTGTTTCAACATGTTCTTAGTCTCTAGGATCGAGCTAGGACTGCTCCTTGTGATCAATATGTCATTTACGTACAGGTATATCATGATGAATGAGTCAGAGCTACCTTTCGTGTAGACACATTTGTCACACTCATTAATGGAGAAACCCTTCGATAGTAGAGTACTATCAAATTTTTCGTGTCATTGCTTCGGGGCCTGTTTCAGCCCGTACAGTGATTTTGATAAGTCGACAGACTTTATTCTCCTTCCCTGGAATCACATACCCCTTGGGTTGTTCCATATAGATTTCTTCTTCCAAATCACCATTTAGGAAGGCTGTCTCGACATCTATTTGATATATCTCAAGGTCACACAACGCTGCGATCGCAATGAATACTCATATGGACGTCATCATAGACACCGGGGAGTACGTGTCAAAATAGTCAAGGCCTTCCTTCTGTCGATAGCCCTTGACTACCAACCTGGTCTTGTACTTATCTATAGATCCATCTGCTTTATACTTCCCTTTGAGTATCCATTTATAACCCAACGGTTTATTTTCCGGAGGAAGTTCAATCAACTCCCAAGTATGGTTATGCAGGATGGAGTCTATTTCACTCTCAATAGATTCTTTCCAGAGCGGTGCCTCTGGAGTTTACAATACTTCAGCAATTGTCTTGGTTTGTCATAAACCATATAAGCTACAAAGTTAGGATCGAAGATGTACCCTTCCTGACCCTTTTACTTCGCCTCGGTTCCATCTCTGGAGTCTCCAAGTTCTGAGGATCTGGAATACTAAATTCCGGATATTCAACCACTTCAAAGTCCACTATATCTGAACCATCTAGATCCGGGCAGTCCACGACTCCTGGTTCCTGGGAGCTTTGTTCATAACTTCGTTTGCGAGAGGTTATGTCTTTTTTCTTTCTTTCTTTCTAGGAAAAGTATCCTCAAAGAATTGAGCATTCTTTGATTCCATGATTGTACCCCCATGGATATCTGAAATATCTGACTTATGCACTAAGAAGCGATAAGCACTATTGTTTTTTGCATATCCGATGAAAATGCAATCTACAGTCTTAGGCCCAATCTTGACCTATTTTGGCTTGGGCACTTCAACCTTTGCCAAACAACCCCACACCTTTAAATATTTATAGGTGGGTTTCCTTCCCTTCCATGATTCATATGGAGTTTTGTATTTACCCTTATGTGAGACTCTATTAAGAATCATATTAGCGGTAAGGACGACTTCTCCCCACATGTTTTGGGGAAGACCGGAATTGATGAGCAAGACATTCATTATTTTCTTCAATATGTGGTTCTTGCGTTCAACAACACCGTTCGACTGATGTGAGTATGGAGCCGTCGTTTGATGAACAATGTCCGATTCGGCATAATATTCCTCAACATATTCTCCCATTTATCGCTACGAATGGATTTAATCCGCATGCTTAGTTGGTTTTCAACTTCTGCTTTGTAGCGTCGGAATGCTTCAAAGGCTTCATCTTTACTTTTCAACAAGTAAAGGTAATAATACCTTGTGCTATCATCAATGAATGTCACAAAGTACTTGTTCCCCATAGTTCGTGCAAACTTCAAATCACATATATCTGTGTGAATAAGTTATAGAGGAGCGGTATTCCTTTCAACGGATTGAAAAGGAAGCTTTGTGAGTTTTGCCTCTACGCACATCTCACACTTATGTTGAGGGTTTACATCGATAGACGACAACAACTCCAACTTAACCAACATTTAGATGGACTTATAGTTAACATGTCCTAATCTATGATGCTATAAATTAGAGGACTCAAGCAAGTAAGAAGAAGCTTCAATATTATTTCTTACACGTATTATAGACATGGCGTTAACTTTGAAGAGGCCTTCACAAACGAAGCCTATTCCCACAAAAGTTCCATTCTTGGTGATTATAAATTTATTGGACTCAGATACTAGCCTAAATCCAGCATTAACCAATAAATGACCTGAAATTAAATTCCTCCTAATCTCAGGGATATGCATCACCTCCTTCAGAGTGAGCTCCTTTCCAGAAGTCATCTTCAAGACTACATTTCCTACCCCCAGCACGTCAGAGGAAGCTTTGTTATCCATGAATAGCTTCTTGTCTGTAACTGGTGTATATGTGGAGAAGGCATCTCTATTGGAACAGATGTGTATGGTATCACCCGTAACCATCCACTTTTGCATGGGATTCTCAACAAGATTTGCTTCAAGCACCACCCTCGAGAACCCCTCAATCATATCATCAAGAAGCGTGTATTCTACGACGTTATCATGTGCCCTTACCTTTGGCCTTGGCCTTCTCTTGTTGCTCAGTCTTGAGCTTGCGGTAGTCCTTGATCATATGACCAGGTTTCCCAAGGTGGTGACAGTTCCCCTTGAACTTCTTCGTCGCCTGGGTCTTGCCGTCTTTCTGAAACTTGCGCTTCTTGCTTGGGTTTTCTTTGGCCTTATCCAGATTTGCCTTTGCCTCAGTGGGTTATTTTCCCCTAGGTAAGAACTTCTTATTAACTTCCTGAATCTGGAGTTTGATAATAAGTTTCTCAAAGATCATTTCCTTTGTCTTGAGTTTTAAGTAATCATAAACTCATTCCACAAGGGAGGTAACTTCTCAATCAGTGATGCAACCAAAAACTGCTCATTTGGTTTCATACCTTCCAAATCCAGGTGATGTAAAATCATTTGGAATTCCTGGACTTGGGACATCACAGTTTTGCTATCCACCATTTGAAATTTCAGGAATTTTCCAACGATGAATTTCTTAGTACCAGCATCTTGTGTGTTGTACTTATTCTGCAGCTTTTCCCATAACTCTTTGGCGGTGCCTACGGCGCAATACACCGTGTAAAGTGGGTCTGACAGACAATTCAGAATATAGTTCTTACACATGAAGTCACTATGACTCCAAGCATCAAGAACCATCTTCATGCCATTGACGACATGGATACCTTGGCCCCCTCTAGCCATTTCATTAAGTTGAGGGTCCACTTCATCTCCAGCTTGTGGAGGATCTTCTGTTAGGAAACGAGTCATTCCCATAACAGTCAGATAAAACAACATCTTTTGTTGTCATCTCTTGAAGTTGGAGCCCATAAACTTCTCTGGGCGTTCATTATGGAAACCGGAGGGTGGAGGAACATTAACGCTCCCTTGAGCAACTGAAAAAGCATTGGGTGTGCCTTGAGCAGTGGGGAAGGCAAAGGGGTTGCCTTGAGTAGCAGCAGCAGCAGAGTCAGAAGCGAGTTGTTCTCTTCCACTCATCTTTCAAAGCACTTACAACAATATTGTCTTAAATTATGGGTTACAACAATTGCAGGAAACGGGAAGTAAGTAAATATTACAAATCGCTAGAAAGGATAAACTAAAAATTACAACAAACTGGAATCAAGAACGATACAAACTCCTTGTGATTTGCTGAGTCGAGTGATGTCACTCTGTCTTTAAGACAAGATTGCCACGTATATATCCTTTTACGGTGTCGGGCAATAGTCTCCCAAGATACAACAACAACTTAACAAATGAGCAAAGGAAACTCAAGTGTTACTCTTGAAGAACTTTGAATATAGAAAACTTGCTAGAGAGGAAGAAGAAGATTTCAGAAAAATATCTTAAGTGTGTTGAACAATTGAGCCAAAGGCCTCAATTTATAGTGTAAGGAGATGACCACTCCACTAGACAACTAATGGCCTTCAATAGCCATGTAATGACACTTATTAAGGAGTTACATTCAGCGCCAAATAATGGCTGAATTCATGTGCCAAATAATGGAGATTCAATGCTCCAAAACCAGCCCAAAAGTCAGAACTTTCCATCTTCCCGTCACAACATTCTGCCTCCGAAGTGCCGCGGCTCTGCGAATTAGCGGCGCGACGCTCGGCTCCAACGGGGCTGCTCCGCTGCCTTTCGTGGCGATTTCCAACTCGTTTCATCTTACACTTCGCACACTTCTTCCTTCGTTTACCAACGTGGAATACTTGTCATTTGGCCAATAACCGTCCATCATTCTATTTCTCAAACGTTTCACTTACGTACCAATATCTCTTTCTCTAATGAAATTTGCGATACTTGGCACTACGTGTGCACGTGTGTGGAAACGATGTTTCCGACGTGCGGGGCCCCAATTATTCGAGTCATAAATAATGGGATAAATTTAATTCCACATTAATAAATTTTCAACAATTTCATTGTATGTCTAGAATTTCTTATAAATATTTTTTCACTACATCGAAATAAGAAATTCTGTATAACTTATAAATATTTTGTGATGATTAGTTTCTTAAGAGTCAGAAATTATGAAACTTCGACCAACATTATAAGTTATATTTTTTCACTAAATTGATATGAGAATTGTTAACTTATAGTAGTACTTTTCGTATAGTTTATAAATATCTAATTTTAAATTTTAAAATATTAAATTAATATAAATAATTAAAAAGATTAGGTAAAGTAATTTTAAAAAATTAAAATATGACAAGTATTTTGAAAGGAAAAAGTATATAAAAAGCTTCTCTCACCTCCCCACACAGCAAGCGACCCAATTACACATCTTTCTTCCTTATAAGAGAAAAGATGCTGGATATTAGCGAATATTCTCCGAATATTCTCTGTATATTTTGTAATTATGATAGATGTATATTTAAGGTAACGTAGGATTCTAATTATGATAGATGAAAGATGGAATAATTTCCCTTGGGGATTCCTTTCATTATTCACAATATATATAGCTGTACAAAGGTTGATTCCTAATATGGTATGAATCCTAACTTACCTTACAAAGGTTGATTCCTAATACAATTAGAATCCTACGTTACCTTAAATATACATCTATCATAATTACAAAATATACAGAGAATATTCGGAGAATATTCGCTAATACTCCCCCTCAGACGGAGCGGGAGGAGGCCGAACGCTAAGGCTGGATCGGAAGTCGGTGAAGAGCTGTCGCGGTAGTCCCTTTGTGAAGATGTCTGCATACTGATAAGAGGAAGGCACGTGTAATATTTTGACCTGACCACGGGCAACCTTCTCTCGCACAAAGTGGATATCCATCTCAATATGCTTAGTCCGCTGATGTTGGACCGGATTATGAGACATATAGATGGCAGATATGTTGTCACAATAGACTATAGACGCCTTGCGGAGTGGACACTGGAGCTCTAAAAGAAGATTTCGGAGCCAACAGATCTCAGCAACTACATTAGCAACACCGCGATATTCTGCTTCAGCACTCGAACGGGATAGTGTGGCCTGCCTCTTGGCGGACCATGAGATAAGATTATCCCCAAGAAATACACAGTACTCGAGGTGGAGCGACGTGTGTCTGGGCATCCTGCCCAATCTGCATCCGTGTAGGCAAGTAACTTGGTTGGGGCAGAGGGGTATAAGTGTAATCCAAAGTCTAGTGTGCCTTTAACGTATCTGATAATACGTTTGAGGGCGGCAAAATGGGACTCTCGGGGTTCGTGCATGAACGGACACACCCGTGAACGGCATATGTAATATCGGCCTAGTGAATGTAAGATACGAAGAGCACCCGCTAGACTCCGATATAGAGTGGGATCGAAACGGCGCACCGTCATTGGCACTAAGCTTGGATTTGGAGTCCACCGGAGTTGGCATAATTTTACAATTTGCCATCTTGGCCCCGTACACTATCTCTTCGCATACTTACGCCGGCATAGGAACATAGTGGTCTGCAGATCTGTTACTTGATATACCCAAAAAATAACTTAGCTTGCCCAAGTCGGTCATAGCAAATTCGGTTTTGAGTAGAGCAATGATTTCATTCTTCAAACCGTCAGATGAGGCAGTAAGAACAATGTCATCGACATATAATAGCAAATATGCAGTGCTGCTACCTCGGTGAAAAGTGAAGAGAGAGTTATCACACCTGCTACATACAAAACCAATCTGCAAAAGATACCTGCCAAAACGATCATACCAAGCGCGGGGTGCCTGTTTCAATCCATACAATGACTTCCTGAGACGACACACAAATCGCGGAGTCGCTTGGATGAACAAAGCCGGAGGTGATGCATGTACACAGTCTCTTTCAAATCCCCATGAAGGAATGCATTCTTGACATCAAGCTGATGAATCGGCCAATGCATGCCCATAGCAATACTGAGAACAGTCCGAATAGTGGTCGGTTTAACAACCGGACTGAATGTCTCACCACAATCAATACCCTCCTGCTGATTAGTGCCATTGGCGACTAGTCTTGCCTTATACCTCTCTAAGTCACCACTGTCTCTGAACTTGTGCCGAAATAGCCACATACACCGGATAACATTCACACCTTCGGGTCTAGGTACCAAATCCCAAGTGTTCTGCTTGGTTAAAGCGTTAAATTCCTCGCACATGGCCGCATTCCAATTTGGGTCCAGTTTGGCTAGTTTTGGATTTTTTGGAATGGGTGATAAGGTTTGTGTGGAGAGATTGAAGTGAACCTTGGGTTTGAAGATCCCGTGTTGTGCACGAGTCTCCATACGGTGAGACGGCAGTGGCGGTGGGTCGGGGCTGGGAGGTTGCTGGTCCACCGGTTCGGATCGGTGGGCGCGGCTCACCGGACCGGTTTCGGTGACTCGACCGGGGGCCGTAGGGGTGAGCGAGGAGCTGTTGGGGTGGTGCCGGACGGTGGCGAGATCGTCGGAACAATGGGCTGTTGTTGGTATAGA
This sequence comes from Anisodus tanguticus, assembly GCA_034509755.1. Lineage (NCBI taxonomy): Eukaryota > Viridiplantae > Streptophyta > Magnoliopsida > Solanales > Solanaceae > Anisodus > Anisodus tanguticus. The sequence goes on from CM067545.1 coordinate 50,160,917, forward strand.
TTTTGGATGATCGGGGACGACTTGGTTCATCGAGAAAGATGTAATCGGTGGTCCGAAATTTCCGGAGATTTGAAAAAGGAAAGGTTGTCTCGTCAAAGGTGACGTGACGGGAGACGATGATTTTGCAAGTAGCAATGTCATAACACAAGTAGCCCCGATGATTAGGAGATAGACCAAGGAAGACACATGGCGAGTGCGAGGTGCAAGTTTGTGAGGTGCGGTGGAGGCCATGTTGGGGTAGCATAAGCATCCAAAAATACGTAGGTGATCATATGATGGTAGCCTATGATATAAGATTTCGGTAGGGGTCTTGTTTTGGAGTGTGCTAGTTGGTAAAATATTAAGAAGGGATTCTACCATTTTGACAAAGATAGACCCAAAAAGGCGGTGGTAGGCGGGCATGAAACGAAGTGTGCGGACCATGTTATTGATGGTACGTATAATTCTTTCACCTTTCCGTTTTGGGAAGAAGTATAGGGACAAGAAAAACGGAAAACCATGCCTTGTTTAGAACGAAATTGTGAAATGCCGAGTTATTAAATTCACGTCCATTATCACATTGGAATGATTTGATAGATTTTTCAAATTGTGTTTTAATGAATTTGTGAAACTCGATGAATTTTGTAAAAACTTCGATTTGAATTTCGATGGGTAAATCCGGACAAAATGTGAAAAATCATCCAAGAATACTAGATAAAATTTATGACCCAAAGAGCTAACAATCGGAGATGTCCACAAATCAGCATGAACAATATCAAAGGGAGAAAAAGTAACACTGTTTGATGACATAAATGGAAGACGAGTATGTTTGCCTAGTGGACAAGAAAAACGAGTGTTGGGCAATTTTTCCATTATTACATTGAATACGCTTAGAAGTCCTAAGAAAAGTAAAAACTGGGTCTCCGGGGTGTCCGAGTCTGTTGTGCCAAGTGGAGGGAGAGATTGCCGCAAGGGATAGAGGTGCTTGCGGTCTGACAGCGGAAGATTGAGTGAATGGGTAGAGGTCTCCCACACTATTGTGGCGTGAAAGGATTTTCCCCGTATTGAGTTCTTTCACGAAAAACCAAAAGGGTCAAATTCGACGGACACGACGTAATTATTGCTAGTGAATTTTCTAACGAGAGATTAAGTTTTTAATGATGTTAGGTGTGTATAGGACGTGGTTTAGGGAGAAAGGCGGGTGTGGATGTTTGGTGTGTGTGTTACCGTAACCTTCAATTGGAATGCGATGACCATTGCCGACAGTAATAAATTGAGGACACTTTAACCGACGTAGTTGAGATAGGTTACCTGACGACCGGGTGAGGTGAGATGTGGCTCCGGTGTCCATGTACCAATTGTCGTCGGGGCATTGAAGGTTCACGGTGGTGTAGGCCTGGCCCAAATCGGTCGGGGACGGCATTGGCTGCTTCTTCTTCTTGTTGTTCTTGCTGCACTTTCTTCTTCTTCTTTCTTTGTTGCACTGCTGCCGCTGCTTCTTCTTGTTGTTGTTCTTCTGCATTCTTCCGCCGCTTCTTCTATCTTCTCTTCTTGCTGCTTCTTCTTTCTTCTTCTTCTTCTTCTTCTTCTTCTTCTTTGGACATCTTCTTCTTCTTCTTGGACATCTTCTTCTTCTTCTTCTTCTTCTTCTTCTGACATCTTTGTGATGGTGGTTCTTCTTGCCGCCGCAGTGTGTTGCCATCCGTCGGCGGCTAACGCCTTTTGATTATGTTCCTCTTGTTTAGCACGTCTAGTTTCTTCCAACAATAGTTGTGAACGTGCCTTGTTGAAACTTGGGAAAGGGTCGGCTTGTCAATCATTGTTGCGAGTGTGTCATATTCACCTTTTGGTAAACCCGCAACAAGTTGAAGCACCATCTTGGTTTCTCGAAACGAAGTCCCGACGTTGGATAGTTGATCGGTTATGAGTTTCGATTGCTTACAATATTCGGACATGTTGTTAAAATTCTCGAGGCGGGTATTATTGAATTGCTCTTCCAAATATACGGCCCGAGTATTTTTATTGTCTGAAAGATTTCTTCTAGCCGGACCCAAAGTTCACATGCCGTAGCACCTATTTTCATGATAGTGCACAACGGGTCTTTGGAGATGGTGCCATAGATCCATTGTTTGACGATGGCGTCAAGACGACGCCGATTGAGTCCGTAACATCGGTGGGACGAGGAACGTATTCGTCAATATGATCGAGCACGTTGTATGCACATGCATGAATGTAGAATAGTTCCATCCACATGGAATATTGACGATCTTCTTGGTCAAGAATTATAGGGATAAAATTCTTGATGTTGTTAACGGCGAATGCCGATGAAAAGAAGATACCGAACGTTGAGAGGGGTTGTCAAGTGTGCCGGTGGATGAACCGGAATTTGTGGGGGAAGACATGGTTTTCGCTTGCCGAGGGAAGGGAATTTTCTCGGTTTGGCCGAGAAAGGGAGGAAAGCAAAAAAAAAAAAAAAAAAAAATTTTTTTTTTTTTTTTTTTTTTTCGTGAAATCGGAAAAAAAATGCTAATTTCGGCCGAGAATGAGGAAGAGAAGGAATTTAGGTTTTAGGCTCTTGATACCATGAAAGATGGAATAATTTCCCTTGGGGATTCCTTTCATTATTCACAATATATATAGCTGTACAAAGGTTGATTCCTAATATGGTATGAATCCTAACTTACCTTACAAAGGTTGATTCCTAATACAATTAGAATCCTACGTTACCTTAAATATACATCTATCATAATTACAAAATATACAGAGAATATTCGGAGAATATTCGCTAATACTGGAGAATATTTTTTACGTATTCTGATATGACATTGTTTTGTCTTCATTTGGTGATAGCATTTCTGTACGAGTATGACATGCATGGTGAATCTTTTTATTAGCTTTGACTAGAGAGAGAGAGAAAGTGAACAGATTTGAGTAGTAGGAGCAATTGAATAAATTCATGTGACTGTCCGTACTAAAATCTGAAGTAAGTATATATATATAGCTTAGTTATATATACATATAATATAATTTTTTATATTATTATGTTACTTGTAGTAATTATAGGTGACATACAATTAGGATTATGATGAGTGATAAATATTCGTTATCTTTTATTAGAGATATCATATTCGTGTCTTGTTGAATACCTAATCGTCTTTATTAGGGAGCGATTATCATCCGAATTCGAATTTAGGCTCCAATATGAGTATCGTACATTGGGGAAAAATAAATAAAAGGATGAAATATAAGATAGGTTAATTATAAAGAATTCATAATACAGAAATATTAGCGGAGGTGGAGCTAGGTGAAGGTTTTTTTTAAAAAAAAAGAATATTACATAGGGGTAGGGGAATGAAAAATGAGGAGCAGATTACAACGTGGGGATTCACACCCTCACTAACAAAATGAAGTTCAGATAGTCAATCAACTGAATTATTAGATTCCTACTAGGTGAAGAAGTTTATTTGAACCTCTTTTGCCGGAAAATTGTATTGTATATATTATATTAAATTATTTTTTATTGTGTATATATTATAGTAAAAGTTGAATTCCCCTACGCTGTTTTTGAGTTTACTTTTCTAACTTTTTTGTTTTTCAAATGAAAATTCTGGGTGAACATTGATATATATTTTTAAAATGAGAAAATAACAAAAAGACGAACATTTTCGCTATTTCTAAAGACACTTGGATTGTGCTTGAAACCCCAACATCTGCTTTCTAAGTTGTAGCTTTTTAACTATCAACCTTTTTGTGTTAAAACTCCAATTCCGATTAAACTTTTCACCTATATATAATATAAAATATGTAAGTAGGCTCTAGCTAGGAGCTAAGCTCAAAGGCATTGTACATGCAAGTAAGGGTGGCCGGTGGGACGAAATGGGATGGGACAGGATTTGAGGGGACGGAAAGTGGTCCCGTCCCGCCTCACATCCCGCTATCAGAGGGGACGAGACGGGTCAGGAAGGGAAGGGGGATTCAGGGGGGACTTTTTTTATTATATTTAAACACTTAAATAATTGAACAAGATAGTGAAAACATCAGGCTAAATTGCCTCTTATATTATTTAATAGAAATATAATTATTTTTTTTGTAATACAATTTCAAAATTACAACTTTATATAGTAAAATTGGCATTAAAAAATTACATATGCAACCATACTTTTTTTAAGTGTCTGTGCTCTCCTATTTGGAACCTTCCAACAGAAAAAACGCTTTCAGAAGTTGTAGATGACGCTTGAATATTAAACACCTCTCGGGCCATCTTTGATAGAGTCGGAAATGTCTTTTCATTCTTCCTTTAGTATTTCAGCAAGTCTTCACGTTCATTTCATTAGCAATTGATTCGAACGGTACAACACACTGCAAAACATAAACATCAAACTCGCTAATTTGTGAAGCACTTGAACCACTATACATTCTATTTCGAAGGCCTTGAATACTTGAAGCAGAAACCACATGTTTTATAAGGTTGAAGTGAAGTAGAAGAAGATGGTATAAAAGCCGATTGATTATTTGCACTTTGTTGTTGATAATACATATACATAATTTGGCATTGTGTTTGTATGCTAGAAATAACATCTTCTTTAGTTGGTTCGTTAGTTAGTTCTTCAGTTGGTTCTGGTGGAAGTATTTCTAAGCATTCATAAATCGTTTCAATAAGGGCATTACAACCGTCTATTTTAATAGTAAGATTTAATACAATACCAATAAAAAAAAGGCTAACTCTTGTATTTATATATATCGGAGGTGCGAAGAAAGTCTCGTATTAGTAGTCAAAAAGAAAAGAAAAGTACATACTCCTTATGTCCCAATTTATATAATGTAGTTTGACTGAGCTCGAAATTTAAGAAATAAATGAAAACTTTTGAATCATATGGCTAAAAAAATAAGTCAAATATATTTGTGTAGTTATAAATTATCTTATTAAACGTAAAAGATAAAGTTTAAAATTAAATTATTACTAAATAAAAAAATATATTATTTTTTTTACTGACTAAAAAGTAAAATGTGCCATATAAATTAGGACATATAAAGTATAGTATATAGTGATATTGTTAATAGTATGAGGTCTTTTAAAAAAACAGTGAGACCCTAGCCCCAAGTAGAAGATACTTCCCACATTATATTAAAGTATATTTGAACTATTTTAGTCTAATACTTAACTGTAATTAGAGTTAATAATTCGGCGAGACGAGTATAATGATGCGGAATGACAGTGTGGGGCCTGACTTAGTGTTTTTACATGTCTACTAGTCACAAGGGACAACTCAATAATGTTGGAGGCCTAAAACCAAAATTCAATGAGAGGCCTTAACTTTTTTTCATCAGAAATATGAGAAGAAAAAAAATCATAGATATTTTTCATTTAAAGTATAGAGAATCTAAGTCATATATATAACTCATTAACTTTCTCAAGAGCTACTTTTTGAGATTGTATCAAAGATTTAATTCATATCTTTATTTTTTTAGTTTTGAACACTGGATTCATATTTTCTAATTAACATATTTTGTATTCTAATTAGACATGTCCACCGGGTCGGGGACCCGCTCGGCTCGACCCGACCCGACCCGAAAAAACCAGGGCCAGGGTCAGTTTATAGCTGACCTGCGAGCCACTCGACCCGAAAAAGCGGGGACCCGATCAGGGTCAGGGTCGGGCCAGGGTCAGAAAATTTTACCCGTCTGACCCGACCCCGACCTGACCCCAACCCGTATATTTTTTTAATATAATTTATATTATTTTTTCTTCATTAATATTTATTTTATACTTATATATATTTTTGTCATTAATAAGTGATATGATGCATGTTTTTATAATATATGTATTGCTCTAATCTACATTGAGCTCGACATAAAATAAGATAAAAACGGTAGCTGATTATTAATTATATATTTATATTATTAGTCGTTTTGTTAATATCACGGAAGTATAATGTAGGGAGAGAAAGTAGTTGTAAATTGGTGAAACTTTAAATGGTCATAACTCTGCGCTCGGATGTCCGTTTTACCCAAATTTTTTTATTTTGCCTATTTTTTCGAGACAGGACCGGTCTGGCGCAGCCAATTTTTAGAAAAACGTCCGTTTTCCCAATCAATTTGTGTTTTTCCCCAAATCGATTTCTAATTTTCTTTTTCTTTAGTCAAGATCTCACGATATACAATACATTTCAACGTCGAAATTTCGTGGTAATGTAGGGGTGAATGCCAATTTCAGTTTTGAAAATTCAATTTATTTTTTAAAAATAAAAAAGTCCTCGACCCGACACTGGCCCGCCAAAAAATTCCGACGGGTCAAGGCCGACCCGTGATCCGTAGGGTCCCCGAAGGGTCAGGGCCAGGGTCGGGCAAGCAGAAAAAATAGCCACCCGACCCGGCCCTGACCCGGCCCGACCTTTGGACAGGTCTAATTTCTAATAAATAGTTAAAGTGAAAATATATATCAAATAGTAAAATATCAAAATAAGTAAATTTTAGATGAAAACAATACTAAAAATTGAAATAATAGAACTTGATTCAAAAAGTTGATAACTTTATTTTAGAATACTTGTTTGGTGCTTCAATATACTTCTTGCAATATTTGATGCCCGAGAAAAAACAAAAATAGCAAATTCATATATTGTAGCTCTTGTTTTTCAGAGCAATTAAGTCAAAGACTCCCTTTGTAAAATAATGAAAGAAATATAAAAGTGTTGAAGTATACTACTTAAAGTTTTAGAGAAAAAAGTTAAACATAAATTAAATATCATAGAGAAATCAAACAGGAGTCTTCTTTTTTGTCAATGCCCTAAAAATAGGGGTTCTTTTCTATCAATCAGCTAACTATTTTTTTTAATGTCAAAAAAATTCAAAGTACTTAATATTTTTTTTTAAAAAAATATATAAACTGTATTGAGAAAAACCCAAAAGTCACCCTGACTAGTCAATTTACTACTTTTACCCGTACCTTTGTAACCTATTTTCTTGAATGGATATTGGTTACGGACCTACGTTCTTAAGTAGTAACCTCCACTTCCTCCCCACTAATCTAGTTCTTTCATGTTTTAATTTAAAAACCATACAACTATGTGTTTTAAATTTGTTTATTTACCTGATTGAGGATAATAAACTAATTGAATCTCAAAAGCAAACTAAAATGATTAACTGTGTACGTGTGGACCAAATTAAAGCACCATTCGTGTTGATTGGGAGAATGATTAGTTGAAGGGCCACACATTAATTACTAATTTGAAAATTTGGTGCATATATATAATTTATAAATGCGAGTAGGAATTTAAACCTTCTTTCAAAGATTTTGTATCTCTATATCTTAGTCAGAAATTAGACCGTGGACTAATCATAATTTTTAGTTTGGCTTATATTCCCAAATTGATAGATTTGCAACTTAGAATATGAGATGAAGAATCTTTTCACAAGTTATAATTAGGAAGATAATTGCTTGGTTATTCTTCTTTTTTCTTAAAATGAATAAACCAAAACAATAGTCAATCTTATAATAATTATGATAATTGAACATTAACAAATTGTTGGAGTTTTTCAAATCATTTATCTGTTTGATTATTGTTAAACATTAGAGGGTGTACCAAACGGTACTCCTCAATTGTGGCAGATATAGAAGTCATTTCATTTAGCAACAACTTGCGTCGTGTGACAAGTCATTTCATTTCGGCATAATTTAGGGCCTCAAGATTTTATCTTGATTTTCTGTCCTTATATTTTAACATAAAAGAGTTAAATTCCAAACTCAGCGTCCTTTTATGACTCTCAACCTCAATGTAGGATTTCCCTAATTACGACAAGTTTCACAGTGAATACCCTTTTGAGTTCAATTATCAATACCTGTGGGGCTTTATGTTTGCCTCCTATTAGGAACTCAACGTCCTCTATCAGGTTAATTTATTCCATTACTATGTTAATAAAAGTATCGACTATGATATCACTTAATATTTTTCTTAAATACATATCCGAATTATACATTTTCACTTGTCATTAGTCTTTTGTCCTATGTATCAAAATTTGAAAGTAATTTTATTTTTATTCATGAATGGGTTATGTTTTATTATAATACTGATAAAATTTATTGATTATTTGCTTATAGGGAGATAAAATGAATAGTATGATAGTAATATTGTTTTAAGAAATTTTGATTTTTCATTGTTTGAAAGTTAATATGTTAGAGTTGATTTGCATTTCATAGTAGCTTTTATTTCATTGTATTGTTTATAATTGTTAAATTATGTCATATATAATTACAAGTTGTAAGTGACATAAAATGGATTATTCTGATTAGTTTTTTTGAGAGGATCAAACACACACACATACATATACATATATTTCATTTATTTACAGTTTTCTTTTATTTTTATGTAATTTTACCTATTTAAAAATATTTATTGTAATTATATTATTTTATGAAATACTAAAAATTAAATACTCATGGAGCTTACGCCTCGCCGAGGCATATGTAAAATGTCCCATCTTACATACCCGCCTTTCAAAACACTGGTTTTACAAAAAATGACGTTATCGTAAACCATAATCATCCAAACATTATTTAACAATTTATTGTGCTTTCTAATCTTATTCATATTGATAACTCAATACTTCATCTGCTGACTTAAAATCCTAAAATCGTCTCTCTTGCGACAAAGGGTTCGAAAAATATACCACACTTATCTGGTTCCAGAACAAGATTGGTTAACCAGTTAATAGGGGTTTAACAACAAAATTGACTAACTTGTTTACTAACTAATATTAACTAGGTGTTTAGCAAATCCTCTTAATTACTTAAACAAAACAAACAATGTACGAGATTTTTCCTCGTCACCAACCCTATTCCAATTAAACGTTCGAGCTGTGCCCCCAACGGCCCACATAGTACTATTGAAACTTTAATAAAAAACAATTTGAAACTAATTAAACAAAAACCAGTTAAAGCTTAACTGGCAACACTTTGAATGTATCAAAATTAATCATAGTTTAACAGATTCGATGCCAATTAAATCTTTATAATTAAAGGATGATTATTCCTCGAGACTTTCTTACGTTAGCGACTGGTAAGTAATTACGTACAATCATTAAGCATTCTAATTATTATTTCTTTTCAAGAAACTTCCAAAATGTCTTTAGCAAATGACATAGGTAATAATTAATAATACATCAATCCATATCATATTTAAATTCTGAAATCAATTTAATTAGTTCCAAATTCCGCGTTATGAATATGAAGAACTCATCTTTGAATTTGTTAGAAAAAGAAAGAAGAATAAACTTTGGGATTTGTAAAAAATATCTTCTACTTATCTGACTTTTGTATTACATTAAAGTCATAAAGTAAAATTATGACACTCATGACGGAGGGTGGACCGACAAGAGCAGAATATATATATTGAGAAGGACCGGCAAATTTATGAAAAAGAGGAACACATGATATGATATATCTTAGATGAATCCTATAATGAATAGGATAGAAAACTGAAGAGCTTATAAGCATAGCAGCGTATCCTAACGGGATAAATCTATGATGTTCGTTGAGTCAAAACGGACAATACATATCATGAGCATAGGTGAGAAGCAAATAATAAATCGAGTTTTGAGAAATTAGTTTTGTAGAACGTAGTTAACACTTAAATTAAAACTTGAATAGCTAATTAATTTAACTCATTTAAAATTTAAAATCGTATAAAATAATTTTTTCATTAAATGGAGTTAAATACGAGTAGTTCGAGCATTTCAAAGTAAAAAAGTATTAGTATATGTAATTAAGAATTTAAGATATGCTTAGATAAAAAGGGAAAAGAAGAAATACATAGGACCAAGATTTACCTATCAGACATGACATAGGAAAGAAGGTAAAGAGGTACACGTGTATTTACCCCGTTGATCTGATCTGTATGTTAGACAAAAAAATGTAGCTTTCCCCATTTGTTTTTTTTTTTTTTTGGCTTGGAAAAGGAAATGCATTAAAGGTTAAAAATATTTAAGAGTTATTATAAATGCGGGGATAGATCTAAACGTAAACGATGCAGTCCCTAAAATATTACAGTAGTGTTGCCATTTTTTTATTTTTCACTCAATGTTTGTTATGCGTTTCGAAATCCTAACTAGTTTTGATTTGCCGCGTGTAAAATCAATCAAAGAAGAAAGTGTTAAAATATTGTGTAAATTATAATATTATTATGTATTAATGTAGTATCATTTTATGTATGATAAGTAGTAAAATGTTAATTAGAAATATTATGTTAATTAGGTAAAAGATTATTAGGAATTGATTAGGAAGATTAGACATGATTTACTCTCCTACCTTAATCCCTTTAAGGATGAATACATTGAGGAAAATACTTTCAAAGTCTTATTATTAGCGAATATTCTCAGAATATTCACAGTATATTTTGTAATTATGATAGGTGTATATTTAAGGTAACTTAGAATTCTTATTATATTATGAACCAACATCTGTACAACTATATATATTGTCTTACAAAATATACTGTGAATGTTCGAAGAATATTCGCTAATACTTACAAGAATACATTGAGAAAAATACTTTCAAAGTCTTACCGAAAGTGTTCCTTAGACTTTTATTCACTTTCGCTATTTGTTTAAATTATTGTCCCTTGTGAGTGACGTAATTTTAGTTCACACTCAATCAAATGGTTAAAGGGAAGGGGGTTGGTCAGACTTGAAATCCTATCACCGGGATGATTGAATCAAACGGTGTGATAAAAGGTTAAAATTATTAATCATAGATTTGAGGTTGAATATCGGAAATGAATGAAATCATCTTCGATAGGAAAAATTTAAACCTCCTCAATAATTGAACCAAACGGTATGATAAAAAGATAAAAGTTTTTTTCAATCTTAATTATAAATCTGGAGATGAACATCGAGTATAAAAATTTCTTCAATAGTAAATTTAAAAATTTCCTTGATGATTGAACCAAGGAGTGTGATGAAAAAGTTAACGCTCCTTCAATCTGAATCATAGTTTGAAAAAGATAGAAAATGAAATCCTCTATGATAAAAATTAAAAGCTCCACATAATTGGCTTCTCCAACATATTATTGCGGAACTTAGTAAGGGAAAAGAAGAAAAGCAATAACCAATAAGAGTTGTGGTGGAATGGATAGGGTCCATCAATCCTTAATTAGAGAATTCGAGTTAGAACCCTAGATATGAAAGAAATTTTATTAGGGACCGCTTACCCATTAAATGAACCTTACGGGCGCAAATCAGAATTAGTCGAGTTCAAATGCGGATATCAACCACCGGATGAGAAAGCAAAAAAAGTTCATACGACCAAGAAGGTAGAGAGCTACACGTGTAATTGCCTCGTTGATCCTAGGACAAATACGTAATTTCGCTCCTTTTTCCTCTTTATTTTAACTTTGCTATTTGCTTAAATTATTGTTGGTACTCTATCGTACTTTATAAAGCAGTACGGGATGTAAATAACTATTACAAATGTTTGAAAGGATAAATAAATGGTCAATCTTCAAAACTGCCGCAAGTGTGTTGTGTCTTGAATCTTGATCACCTTGCAAAGCCAACTTTGAGAACTGCCGCAAGTATGTTGTGTCTTGAATCTTGATATCCTGAAATCAAGAAACAACTAAATCTGAAAGGTTACAACGTTGTGTGTTGAGTCGAGGATAGCCCTCTATCCTTAAGACAAGATTGCCCCGTATATATGCTTTTACGTTAGCGGGCAATAGTCTCCCAAGATAAAACAACACTTTAATCTCAACACTACAAAGCCAATAGGTTGAGCCTGTCGAAGAAAACAAATATGACTCGACTTGCTGAAGATATGGAATAGGAAGGAAGAGTTTCTCTTTACTCTTCTCTTTTGTCTGTGTATATAGTGTGTCTCTATAGTGTATATCTTGTGTATACGTGAGGGTTTGATCACTGTTTTTGACTGATTTTCAGCCACTGTTTTGCTGATTTTTCAGCCACTGGTTTGCTGATTTTTCAGCCACCGGTTTGCTGATTTTTCGGTGTGTTTTTGGTCTGTTTTCAGCTTGTTTCGGCTAGTTTTCTGCTACTGTTTTGAGCCATATGAAGCTCAATTTATAGCATGAGGAGGGGATATCCAACAGCTGAAAAACAAGGCTGTAATGGCCCTTAAAGGAGGGCTGTAATGGCAGGTTTTAATGCCATGAATGAGGTGCTCAATTGCCCAACTAATGGGCTGTTAATAGAGGAGTTAATCGGCCAAGTAATGGCTGATTAATGCCTCAAAAAATAGTCCTAACGGTAGGCTTTCTGCCTTCCGTCACCTTCCCAGAAACTCTGGGGACCAAACTATAAATATTGAAACTTCAAGGACCAAATCGTACATATGAAAGAATTCGGTCCAAACCGTACATATGAAACTTCGGGGATCAAACCGTACATCCGGCGAGTTCTCTGGTCCAAAAAGATAATATCAGAAAGTCCCCACAGTCCACAGCCCACAGCCCACAGCCCACGACCCGTGACCCGAAACCCGAGCCCAAGCCCGGGACCGGACGGGACAGGCGGGCGGCGGCGGCGCGCGTGTGGGCTTAGCCATGAACCCATGCACATCTAGGTCTTCCCTCCTTTAAACACATGGGATACCCCTTGGGGTCCTAAACCCTTTACCAATTTGAGACATATATAGAGAGCAATTCTTCCTATTCCCACCGATGTGGTAGATTTGTCCCACACCACATTTCCATGTCTTAAACACCTTACTTCGTGGATCAATATCTCTTTCATTTCTCAACGAAATTTGACGATTCTTGGCCCTACGGTCATCTACTCACTTCGTAGATCATGCATGTGCGAAGAGACAAGGTCTCCAATATGCGGAACACTAGTGTTTAATTCATCAAAGATGGGTGGACGCATCTCCCCGCCAAAGGCAAATTTCCAACAATCCCCTCTATGAAAGAGAGATTGTGGCGCACGCACAAGGTGCCTACATTTCAGCAATCTTTCAGAGAAAAAATATTACATCAGGAGCGGTAGCTTTCGCTTTGAACCTTCCTTAGTTGAATACCATCGGACTTACTTACTGCGCGGTGAACGTGATGTCTTGAACCGTAAGTGTTTAGTGTAAGCCAAGACAATGATACCAACACAATAACTCTTCTTATTCATTTTCCTTCTTACGTTTCTGTCCGTTGTGGCCATGGACACACTTGGATTCTTAAGTGCGTTCATTTGAGACGGCCATCCTCGCACTTAAATAGGTGATCTCCTACAAGGTATCCTGCTATACCCCACTTCACAAGTGTTAGGAATCATTAAAAGTTTCCCCAACCTTAACCTCAACCATTTGAGGATCGTTAAAGGTTTGGAAGCTTAACCTTTACCCACCATGCAGGTAGCACTTTAATGTCTATCGCGGGAACAGCTTTGGATTCATGTTTCCGTACAGAAATCATCATCCGAAGTGCTTCTTGCTTCCACCGAAGCGCTCAACTGAACCTTTTGCCGCTTAGTTTTCCCATTGAACCACATTCTTGGGATCTCCTATCAGTATGGTTGGGTTTCCACCGCAAAGGTTCGTATTGTTTGGGTTTTACGCCCATTCCCCTAGACAGGCAGAACACTTGATCTCCGGGTTGTCCCTTAGTTAGTAAACAAAGAAGTGACACCCGTGATGATCAACTACCATACGGTCTTATGTCTCATGACAGATCCTGACAGATATGCCCAGACGCCGTCATCCGTGTCCTTCCTGAAGCCGACCGGCTAGCCACAGTGTATAACTGCTGAAGACACGGGTTTCTCCCAATAAGGGACGTCCTCTAAGGAGTCATGAAGTTACTCAACTTCTTTCATGCTTTGTATAAAGCGATAAACTCCGATTCCATCATGAATCGGTCGATGCAAGTTTGCTTAGAGGTTTTTCTAAGACCCACCATACACATTTACTTGTGGTTTTGGTGTTCTTCAGATCTAATGTCCAGTTTGCATCACTGTGTTCTCCCAGAACCGCTGGACATCCAGAATACTATAATCTGTAGATAAGCGAATAATTCAGATATCGTCGTATCCGATTTAACGCCTTCTATTGATCATGTATTAAGATCATCAGTGAATCTTAGTTCAACTGATCTGCTTTGTAGGACGATACCAGGTCTGTTGTAGTGTGTACAATATATTGAACTACACGTGACCTGAGCATATCGCTCCTTGTTTATGGGTGCATCATGATTCCAATCGCTTCTATGATTCATATCCATTGGTGGCTTCAACGAGACTGTCAACTATCGATCAGTCTGTTAGATGTCTTAGAAATCCAATTCCTAAGATGTCATCTGTGATACCCATATCTTTCATATCGAGACTTTGTTTCAATATGACTTTTACTTTCGATCGTTGATTCTCCAACCGTTGGCTTTCTAACTTCGAGTCAATGTTTCGTGGTCGATTCATTGTTTCTGTTTTATCCGAGACTTTCGGGACCAAAATGTAAACATTTCGGGGACCAAAATGAAAGTTCGGGAAGAAGCCCAACAATCCGACAAACCAACTCGATCCTCTTCTTCCAACTCTCCGGTTGGGAAGGTTGTTTCAACATCCATGCCATGTAAGACTACAATGGCCCTGGATGTGAAGCTACTCACAGGGGAGCACATTTTACAACCCAAAGGTTCTTTTCCGGAGGAAGATCAACCATTACGCAAGTATGGTTCTATATGATAGAATCTATTTCTTTCTTTAGCTTCTTTCCAAAGCAGCGCTTTTGGAGATGACAATTATTTGTTAATTGTCCATGGTTCATTCTTAACCATACAAGCTAGAAGGACTGGAACAAGTCTTTGTCCCCTTCTTTGCTCCGTCTCGCCTCAACATCTAGAATCCCCGAGTTCTGCAGATCTGGAATATTAAGTTCCGGATAGCCAGCAACTTTCGAGTCCTGTAGATACGGAACGTCTAGTTCCGGACAGTCAGGCCCTCGCGGTTCTTGTTAACCTTGAGCAATTACTCCTTTTTCCTTTTTCAAGGAAAGCTATCTTCAAAGAGTTCAGCATTCTTTGACACCAAGAGGCGATCAACACTATTGTTATTTGCAGATCCAGTGGATATGCAATCTACAGTCTTAGGTACAACTTGACATGTTTCAGTATTCCAACTTTTACCAAGCCACCCCACATAATTTGGGCGTACGACTTTGCACTTGGCTAACACCGTTGGACTGAAGTGAGAAATGAACAGTCGTTTAATGAACGATGCTTCACATTCTCCCCCTCTATTGCTACGAATTTTGCAATCCATAGGCATAGTTGGTTTTTAACTTCAGCTTTGTAGCGCTTATCTGCTTCAACAACTTCATCTTTGCTTTTCAACAAACAAAGGATTCCATACGTTGTACCATCATCAATGAAGATCACAACGTACTTGTCTCCCCCCCTCTATTTTGTATAAACTTCAAATCACCCAATTAGGTGTGACTAAGTTCTAGAGGAGCGGTGCTTCTTTCGCTATTCCCTTGACGGAATTTGGAAAGGTGATTTTGCCTCTTCATCTACCTCACATTTATTTTGAGGGTTTATGTCGACAGAAGGCAACAATCTCAACATCGTTAGCTTTTGAATGACTTGCTATTTAACGTGTCTTAATCTATGATGGCATAGATGCACGGATTACAAATATATCATTCATTTGGCTACAGACGTACTGTACCATTCTTAGTTATTATAGACCTATTGGACTAGTCTCAAACTAGCTTGACCAACAACGTCCCTTAAACCAAGTTAGGGACATGTATCACCTCATTTTAGAGTGATCTCATTCCCTGAAGTCCTATTGAGGACAACCTCTCCAACCCCTTCTACTTTAGAGGTGGCGTTGCTTCACATGAACAACCTCTTGCCCATGGTTAGGGTGTAACCGGATCATATGTGATCGCGATACTCTGGCCCACTGCAGTTGCTTTGGCGGCCGAGTGTCCAATTTCTTCACCGCCTTTCTTTAGGCCTTCGCATCATTTAAGACCTGGAAACTCTGGCCCACCTTACTAGGTGTCCATTACTTTTCCTGTGAAACGAATTCTGGCCCCACTCCAGTCGCCCGGACGCTTTATATGACTGAGTGTCCAATATCATTATATCAAAGGAATTTTGGCCCACTCCAGTCACCCGGAGGCTTTGTATGACTGAGTGTCCAATATCATCCTATGAAGGATCTTCGCCAAATAGTGTGACAGGCTCAACGTCTTTAACTTTTAGACTTCTTCCGTTATGATTGGTGCCCCAGATAATTCTTGGCGCTTACTTAAGAGTGGTAACAGTTTTCGCACAGTTAGTGGATCTCTCTCCATCGTATGTGCGAACATACTTTACACACTTTTAATCATTACACTTAAAAGAACGGATCTTTTTAAGTCGTTTACAAAATCCAATCTTTAAACGGGAAAGAAGATGAGATTAAACTTCTGATTTTTTTCTTTAAAGCGTAAGGAATATAAATTATTTTCATATTCCTCCTACTTTAATCAATTTTTAATCAGACATCATTTAATCTTTATTCTTGACAAGTAAGAAAAACTACTTATCCTCTTTTCGGATTCTGGCTCACTTCAGTCACTTCATCATACTGAGTGTCCATTTCCTTCTTACCATTATTCGGATCTTTTGTCTGGGACAGATATAGGCCTTCTGCTGCAAGATAGAATAACATCTTCAGTCTTCTCCTCTTGTCCCAGTTGACATCCTCAGGCTCTCGAGAGTGCTTGTTCCAACCAGTCTTGGTAGCGGTGACACCATGAACACGTTCATCATCATCACTCTCTTCTACCAGAAAATAATTGCCATATCCAGATTTGGTCACACAACTTTTGACCGACATCTTTCGAACACTAATAGTAATACAACACAATCTTGTCTTAAGTTGTTGGTACTCTATCGTACTTTATAAAGCAGTACGGGATGTAAATAACTATTACAAATGTTCGAAAGGATAAATAAATGGTCAATCTTCAAAACTGCCGCAAGTGTGTTGTGTCTTGAATCTTGATCACCTTGCAAAGCCAACTTTGAGAACTGCCGCAAGTATGTTGTGTCTTGAATCTTGATATCCTGAAATCAAGAAACAACTAAATCTGAAAGGTTACAACGTTGTGTGTTGAGTCGAGGATAGCCCTCTATCCTTAAGACAAGATTGCCCCGTATATATGCTTTTACGTTAGCGGGCAATAGTCTCCCAAGATAAAACAACACTTTAATCTCAACACTACAAAGCCAATAGGTTGAGCCTGTCGAAGAAAACAAATATGACTCGACTTGCTGAAGATATGGAATAGGAAGGAAGAGTTTCTCTTTACTCTTCTCTTTTGTCTGTGTATATAGTGTGTCTCTATAGTGTATATCTTGTGTATACGTGAGGGTTTGGTCACCGTTTTTGACGATTTTCAGCCACCGGTTTGCTGATTTTTCAGCCACCGGTTTGCTGATTTTTCAAAGTGTGTTTTTGGTCTATTTTCAGCTTGTTTCTCGGCTAGTTTTCTGCTCTTGTTTTGAGCCATATGAAGCTCA
The DNA here is from genome assembly GCA_034509755.1 of Anisodus tanguticus. Classification (NCBI taxonomy): domain Eukaryota; kingdom Viridiplantae; phylum Streptophyta; class Magnoliopsida; order Solanales; family Solanaceae; genus Anisodus; species Anisodus tanguticus. The sequence goes on from CM067545.1 coordinate 50,178,406, forward strand.
ATTTATAGCATGAGGAGGGGATATCCAACAGCTGAAAAACAAGGCAGTAATGGCCCTTAAAGGAGGGGTCAGTAATGGCGGTTTTAATGCCATGAATGAGGTGCTCAATTGCCCAACTAATGGGTGTTAATAGAGGAGTTAATCGGCCAAGTAATGGCTGATTAATGCCTCAAAAAACAGTCCTAACGGTAGGCTTTCTGCCTTCCGTCACCTTCCCGAAACTCGGGGACCAAACTGTAAATATTGAAACTTCGGGACCAAACTCGTACATATGAAAGAATTCGGTCCAAACTGTACATATGAAACTTCGGGGATCAAACCGTACATCCGTCGAGTTCTCTCGGTCCAAAAAGATAATATCGAAAAAGTCCCCACGCCCCACGGCCCCACGGCCCACGGCCCCCCACGACCCGTGACCGTGACCCGAAACCCGAGCCCGAGCCCGGACCGGACGGGACAGGGGCGGGCGGCGGCGCGCGCGTGTGGGCTTAGCCATGAACCCATGCACATCTAGGTCTTCCCTCCTTTAAACACACGGGATACCCCTTGGGGTCCTAAACCCTTTACCAATTTGAGACATATATAGAGAGCAATTCTTCCTATTCCCACCGATGTGGTAGATTTGTCCCACACCACATTTCCATGTCTTAAACACCTTACTTCGTGGACCAATATCTCTTTCATTTCTCAACGAAATTTGACGATTCTTGGCCCTACGGTCATCTACTCACTTCGTAGATCATGCATGTGCGAAGAGACAAGGTCTCCAACATGCGGAACACTAGTGTTTAATTCATCAAAGATGGGTGGACGCATCTCCCCGCCAAAGGCAAATTTCCAACAATTATATCGTTCAATAATAAATCAAACGGCCAAAGAGAATGGGGTTGTCAATTCAAGTCCTGGTCTTTGCACTATTGAACTGCTTGGATGTTTGTATATGTCGTTTTCTTCTAAAAGTATATGTTGTGACATAAATTCAAATGTATTTCACATCCTTATAATGTATAATTAACAATGTAAACACTTTATATACTAATCTAATAAAACCTCATAAAAATTTAATATAAAACTGATATTACATCACAGTACAATTGAAAGAAAACGAGTAAATGCATGCATGCATGAATTCATATATCAACTAAAAGTGATTTGATCGTTACGTTTAGCTTTATGTACAAGTGTCTCCCCACTTGCCTCCTACTTGCAGTTCAACAGTTTTCAATTAACTTGCAAAATAGAATTTAAAATGGAGCTTTCAAGTAATTTTCTCAATATTATATTAAAGCTACTAGATCAATTTGCTCTAGGTTTTTGTTTCTACTTTCTTCGACACTTTTGTTTGATGATCACAGTGCACTTGTCTTCTTACCATATTTTATATTAAGTAGGACACACAATCATTGGTGTGTATATAGTCTATATGAGTTCTCATTTACACATCACCATTAAAATGAACATGAATTTGAAAATAGTACCTAAAGAAAGAAAAAGGAAAAAGATAACAATAGATGTAACTTAATTTGATAAGATGATATAGAGAAAATGACAAAACTGGTCCTTTATCTATGGTAGTGAAAAGGCAGCCCGATGCACTAAGCTTACGTTATGTGCGGGGTCCGAAAAAGGGCCGGACCATAAGGGTCTAAAATATATGGTAGTTGGTTCATAAAATCCCTTAAGTATTACATGAGCAGTTTGGTCCTTTAAGTTTGTCAAAAGTAAGCACTTTTAGTCTATGACCGATGTTTATCAAACTATGATTATTAAAATTAATCGGAACTGTGGAAATAAGAGATTTAACTAGGAAAACACTAGAAATTTTGTCAAAAATACAAAAATCGCAACATAAAAACCTACACCAGACTCTTGAAATAAATAAAAAATAACATAAACTACAAATGCTATAATTCTAAATCTGAGTTCCCGTTAAATATCTTCTATCTTCAGAATTCCATTTAAATTTAATAATCAAAATTTGATAAATATTTAATCAAGACCAAAAGTGCTCATTTTTTACAAACTTAAAGGACCAAAACTGTTCAGGTGATACTAGGAGATTATTTTGAACCTCCCACCGAACATAAGGGACCATTTTTGTCATTTTCTCTGATATACACATTAAATTTTGATTAAATAAATGTGAATTACTAAAATCTAATGAATTTTTTTAACATCTGGTGGATATACAAGAGAAATTGACACTAATGTTTTGTTTAGAGAGTCTGAAAAAGAAGGGAGAGAGGAGGTGAAATGTATCTTGATTTTTAATGTTAGAAAACTTGACAAATTATTGTCTAGTTAATTTTTTAATGGTCTAATTGATTATTTTTAAAACAAGTTGTAATGTTTATCAACTAGCTTACTAATGGAGATTTATCGAATCAGTTTATAGAAAAAATAAAGCGTATGAATATTAAAATAAAATGCGATTTTTATTCTCCTCTTCTCATGATGACTTCTACAAGATTTATTTTTTTAATTAGATTAATCCTTTTTTCTTTTCATTACATAACTAACAACAGAGTATGAGAAGCTTAAATAAAATGCAGAAAGTAAACATTTTTTTGGAATTTATAATAACCAGATATTACTTGCTCCAGTTTCAAATATTAATCATTTTGCTGAAGTGAATTAAATTTAAAATATTTGATATTCTGAAAAAATAAGAATTCACTTTTACTTTTCCTTTATCAAATCTACCATTACAAGTCTAATTAGCAGCGTGTTTACTAAGTAAGTTGTTTACGGAGAATTAAATGATTGTTTAAATAAATATTTTTATGATTAAAGCTATTAAATATTTTTCTTAAGGCATATACAAAAGATCTTAAAAGATAAAGTAATAATGAACTGACTTTGCGATTGGACTAACTAAAAAATAGCACTTTTGCCGTTCAAATGGGCTGGTTTTTAATTTTTTTGCCCTTCAAATGGACTGATTTTTAATTTTTATACATTTTTTTGTGCTGATTGCTCCTCAAACGCATTGGTATTTAATTTTTGCCCTTCATATTTGTGGTCTTTAATTTTTGCTCTTGCTATTTATTTAATGAAAATATTTAGATCTACTTCGTAAGACATAATCTCTATAAGCCACTATATTCATATATCATACATGAAAAGATACAATCAACACTGAACAAAATCAGATAGAAAAGCTATAAATTTCTTCCACAAAGTAGATATAGCTACAATAATGATTTATGAAATGGCACAAGGAGAAGCCATCATACATAAATAAACAAACAAAACACATATAAGTTTGGAGTTCTATAATCTATAAAGATTAAGCACATTAACCTTCAAAAAACATAGAAATGAAAATATTGCTCTTCAAATTTGAGGTTTAAACCTCCATACCTTTAATTGCTTCTTACAATTTTTAATCTTGAATTTACAGGTAAATTATCATTGAGATTGGAGACTTTTCTTTCATGAACTAAGTTTATCCCCGACAGGGCCGTTCCTATACTTTTAAGGGTCAGGTGCGAGAAACAAAAAGATTCACTTTTTTTATTCACATGAAAAATTAAAATTAATTAACTATTCAATATTAAAAAAAATATTGATCAAAACATCAAATAGATGTATAGTAAACACTATATTCGATTCAATGTTTTCAATTTCAGTACAATAAATTATAATGCTACGAAAGAGATACCTTAATGTCATTACATGAAAGATTTATAAGAAAAGCTATCATTACATTAGACATAGAAAATTGATCTCCTTGCATTTTTATCTGCAAAGTCATCAACCAATCTTTCATAATCAAGAATGTCTAGAAATTCACTCTCAATCGAAATAAAAGATAATGCATTCAATCTTGTCTGCGTCATGATGGATCTCAAATAAGATTTCAACAACTTCAATCTAGAAAAACTTCTCTCTGCAGATGCAACGGTCACCGGAATAGTCAACAATATCTTATATGCAATGAATGAATTGGGAAAATAATTCATTATTTTCAAAAAGTTCATTATTTCACTAGCTGTTTTTACTTCTTGTGGTAGAATATGTTGCATAATCTTCAATAATCATCCCCATCCAAATCTGAAATATTTGGTCTTGTGCCCTCTTTCATTTGTAGTTTTCTTTCAAGATTCTTGCAACGAGTCTTCAAGTCCTCATTATTCATTGAGCTCAACTAATCAGTTGTGAAAAGAAATCCAAAAAGATCTTCATATTCCTCATATTGCTCAAACCTTTTCTTCAATGACCCAATTGTTTGATCAACTATGTATAAAAAAGTAATGAACTCTAAAAGCTTCCTCCGGAGATTCTTGTTGCATTTGGGAAGACTCACAAGAGAGATCATCAAAATGTTTTTTTCTATATATTTCTCTTTTTAGGAAAAATAAGATCAATCTCTATTGATGAAGCAAGTTCTTTTGCGGAATTGATTGCTTGTTTGAATTCAATTTCTCTATACTCTTCAAAAGAAGCAATTAACCCCTTAACCTTGGCCATAGCAACATCAATAAGCATATCCTCAGATTGTAAGTTTTTGCTAACAATATTAACTTTAGACAATATGTCATACCAAATAACTATGCCTACTAAGAACTCAAATTTTTTTAGTTCAAATGTTGCCAAAGACTTAGCTTTACTTCTTATTTTGGAGTCAATATCTCTTTCTTCGGCAAGTTGAAGTAAAACTTCTCTAATTTGTTGAGGTTGAAGAACTATTGCTTTCACACTTTCAATGCGACTTTTCCATCGAGTAATTGACAATGGCTTAAGAGTTAAACCCTTAGCCGTTATATTATCAATCAGAATCTTCCACCTCTTTGTAGAATGAGAAAACAATGTATATATCATTTGTATCACTCCAAAGAAGTCTTTTGCTTTTCCACGTGAATTTGCAATATCACAAAAGGTTAAGCTCAAACAATGACAACCACATGGAGTATATAATGCTCTAGGATTTATATCCAAAAGTTTCTTTTGTACGCCTTGGTGTCTCCCCTTCATATTGGCTCCATTATCATATCTTTGACCTCTCACATTGTCAATATCAAGACCAAGACTATTCAACACATGTTGCAACTCCTCAACAAACATGGATCCCATTCAATTCATTTTGAATTTTAGGACTAAGGTAATGATGATATACCTTACTTTCAAGATGCTCTTTCATAACTGGATCTCATTCAGCAATCATCTCAATCAGAGACATAAAATTTCCATTTATATCTTCATATACTTTCGCATTACTATCACGAAATGCCAAGGTTTGTTTAGCCAAAAAATTCACAACTGAAATTAATCGATGTAATACCAACCTCCAATGCACTTTTGCTTGCTTGATTTGATTTTTCTTCTTACACCTATTGGCGTAATGTCCTTTTTCACCACATGCATAACATGTAGGAGACTTTTTCTCTCTCTCTTAGGGATATAACCCTTCTTTGCATTTCTGACTCTTTTTCTTGCAGCATACTTTTTGTAAGAGTCAGATTTGTACTTCTCCTAGTACTGTTTTTTATGAGGTTTAATCGGGCTTGTAATCATCATCACTTCAAGCATCTTAATTAATATGTAGTTGAACTCTTTTAGTGGACCGTAGGTTCCACCTTGAAGATTATCTTGCAAACAAATGAACACCTCCTAAAAATGACACATAACCACTTTGTAGTAACTATCCTCCTCCAAATAGTGACACCCAAATCCATGCAAATGCATAGTCATTAGTTGCATTGCCCCCTACTGCCACGTGAAAGCGTGGTGGTATTCATCACTTTTCTAATTGCTTATTAAATTCTTTATCTTCGCTATAATTCAACATTGATCCGGCCTCCTGCTGCTCAGACTGAGGGGTGTATTAGAGTGTGTATAAAAAAATTTAGCCATATTTAGTCTTATGTAATTATGGTAAATACAGGATCCTTGTTGTATTAGTATTCCACATTGTACACTTTATATATATTTTATATTAATAAAAAAAGCGCCACAAGGGAGATTAATACATTCTTACACTGTGTCATTATGGGAAACATTGAAATATAAAACGTAAAGGAACAATTTTATAGGCATATGCAATTGGAGAGTAACTGTCTCACACAAATTTGTATACAAAAAATATGGTACTGGAAGCATTAACCACCGATGCCATACATGATACACGTATGCAGTCCCAAAATTGCTTCAAAGATGAAGAACAAAATTGTATGGTTTACCGAAAATGTCAAGCCTAACAAACGAACTTCTCATATGAATGTACCAACTGACCCATATCAAATAAAAATCATATAAAGTTCCAAGGTTCCTTGTGAACAATCACATGCTATGCTATTGGAAGCATTAACTACCGATGTCATACATGGTCCCACAATTGTTTCAAAGATGAAGAACAAAGAAACCATGGTTTACCTGAAAATGATAAGCATAACAAACGAACTCCTCGTATGAATATACCAACTCACCCATATCAAAATAAGTTCCTTGCAAACAATCATAGGATCCTGAAGAGGTAAGTTAGCACATGAATTTGACTAAAAAGATAAATACTAATACTGATTATTTAGAGTGCCACATCACCGGGCCTTTGTCTCTGCTTTTTATATATAGAGATATTATTTTGTCCTAAATTTTGATGATAATGAGAATACTACCCAAGAAAAATTATTACAATCTTACGTGGTATCAGAAGTCAAAATCCTAGGGTTTCTTTAGCATTGGTCCCCCCCCCCCCCCCCCCTCTCTCGGGTCCAGCCGCCGGCCACCACCAGTAAAAAAAATTTCACTTCTTCTTCCTTCTCCACTAAAATCTCTCCAATACAATGACTAATCCTCAAACTCCCAACGAGGCTTTATCCACAACAGTCGTCACTTCAGACATCCCAAAATCATCTTTTTCTCCATCTGTCCATCCTGCACTCATCGTCTCACACATCAAGCACTGTATCTCAATCATTCTTGATCAAGAAAATGGTCAGTACACTCCATGGGTCAAACTTTTCCGTATTCATGCATGTCTCTACAACGTGCTCGACCACATAGATGACTCTTTTCCTCGCCCCGTGAAGTTGACGACGCCACTTGGCTTCGTCTTGAAGCCGCCACTTGGCTTCGTCTTGACGCCGCTATCAAACAATGGATATGTCAGTATTTCTCAGGATTTGCTTCTCACTATAATGAAATCCGGCGCCTCAGCCCGTGATTTATGGCTTCGGTTGAAACAAATATTTCAAGATAACAAGCACACTAGTGCTGTGTATTTGGAGGAATAATTTAATACCACACGTCTTGAAAATTTCTCCAACATGACTGAGTATTGCAAACAGTTAAAACTGGTGGCAGATCAACTCTCCAACGTCGGCACGCCTGTTTATGAAACTAAGATAGTATTACAATTAATTGCAAGCCTTCCGAAAGGTGAATACGATACTTTGGCCACCATGATCCAACAGGCGGATCCATTACCAAGTTTCAATAAAGCACGCTCGTAATTATTTCTAGAATAAACCCGCCGTGCTAAGCAGGACGAGCACAATCAAAAGGCGTTAGCCGTCGAAACACCTCCGCAAAATCACGTTCCCACCTGCTCACCCCCGTCGAAAAATTCTCAGCTGCGGCAGGGGTGGCAAAGGCCGCGGCGGCAGAGGAGGCCGGGGATGTGGAAAGGGCCGAGGCCAGCAGCACCAGTCGCAGCAGCCACAGCCCAGTCTGTACGCCCAGTGACCAAGCCCAGCAGCCACATTCTGGAACCCTCATAATTGGGCCTCAGCTTTTGCCCATGGTCAGGCCCACTACCCCTACTCACAACATGGGCTGTTAGGCCCACCACTAGTGCCTCGGCCAGCCATGTTCCAGAACCCTCAGGCCCACTTCATGCAGGCCCAATTTCTGCAGCCTTCAAATGGTCTGGCCTCAACTGATTTGGGCCAGGCCTTTAGCAGTGTAAACTTGCAGCAGCCCGATGATAATTGGTATATGGATTCCGGAGCCACTTCTCACCTCACTCGCTCTGCATGTAATATTCCTACTCTGTTTCGATTAAAGCATCCTCAATACATTACTGCTGGCAATGGTCATCGCATTCTAATACAGGGATATGGTACCTCCCACACAAAACCACCAGATCCATCTTTTCCCTTTAAAAATATCCTATATGAACATGTTGATAACACAATCGAAATACACCATGGTAACGCATTATAACAACATGAAGCAGTAACTAACACAACTAAATAAGATAAACAAAGTACACTAAATAACACATAGCAACAGAAATCAAACTACATGGGACTATAAAGCAATATTGCGCCTATAAGTTTGATAGACTAATCGGCTTACAGTAATAACACTACAACTATCATTTTGTAAGCGTAAGTAGGACTACGCTCGCCTACCTACTACCCTTCTACCCTAATATGTGTCATCCACAACCCCTTATCTAAGGTTATGTCCTCGGTAAGTTGCACCTGCGCCATATCCCGTCTAATTATCTCTCCCCAATACTTCTTCGGCCTATCTCTACCCCTCCTGAACCCGTCCATAGCCAACCTCTCACACCTTCGCACTGGGCCATGTCTCTCCTCTGCACATGCCCGAACCATCTCAACCTCGCTTCCCGCATCTTATCCTCCACCGAGGTCACTCCCACTTTATTCGGGATATCATCATTTCTAATCTTATCTCTCCTTGTATGACCACACATCCATCTCGGCATCCTCATCTCTGCAACTTTCATCTTGTGTATGTGCGAAGTCTTGACTGGCCAACACTCTGCTCCATACAACATAGTCGGTCTAACCACCACCCTATAGAGTTTGCCTTTAAGTTTTGGTGGCACCTTTTTATCGCACAAGACTCCAGATGCGAGCCTCCATTTCATCCACCCTGCCCCAATACGATGTGTGATATCGTCATCAATCTATCAATTCCCTTGGACAATAGACGTTAGGTACTTGAAGCTTCCTTTCTTTGGAATGACCTGAGTACCAAACCTCACATTCACGCCTGTCTCAGGGTCGCTCCCGTTGCTGAACTTGCACTCCAAATACTCTGTCTTGGTCCTACTCAACCTGACCCCTTTACACTCCAGAGTCTGTCTCCAAACCTCCAGCTTGGCGTTCAGTCCGGTGCGAATGTCATCAATCAGGATTATGTCGTCTGCGAATAACATACACCATGGTACCTCCCCTTGGATTTGTCGCGTCAGTTAACTAGGTTTGATATAAGTAATATCAAACTTAAAAGTGGAACTTATATACAGGTAATTTCTTACAACTATAGAGTCCATCTGATAACGCATATTCATTTTTCTTTATTTCTCTATCTGTCTCTGTTGTGGAATATATCAGCATATTTGATATAAGTAAATTCTATCGCTTTTTCTTGGTTTATATAATATGTACATAAAATGATTTCAAAAATGAAAAATCTTGTTTAGGCACTAGGTTTTAGGAGTTATGATATTATTTTGCCGTGCTTGATGACGTGATAAGGCTCATCCAATTATTTTTGAGGTGTTGATGAAATTCATCCTGGGGGAGCTTTCCCTAGGAACCCGTGTATGACTTATTGTACTGGTTAAAAATAAAAAAATTGCAGTGTGCTACAAATAGTCTTTCAGATTTCTTTAGCCGTTTCTTTAAGTGAGTAACATTTACTTTATGCTTTTGTGGAATAAGCTGAAATCTTTAGAAATTTTCTAGCCTCGGAGGTGTAATCGTATGGATGATCAAAATTTTGTGATCTTGGTATTTTGATTGATTTTTTCTTTAAGCTAGTACTTGCATGTTCAGAGGAGAGGCGCGGATGCCCCAGTTCGGAGGTGTGAGAGATTGACTATGGATGGTTTCAGAAGGGGTAGAGGTAGGCCGAAAAAGTATTGGGGAGAGGTGATTAGACAGGATATGACGTAATTTCAGCTCACCGAGGACATGACCTTAGATAGGAGGGTATGGAGGACACAAACCAGGGTAGAGGGCTAGTAGCTAGTTTGGCATGCCGCGCTTCGTATTATTCGTGTAGTATCTTGTCCTTTGATTCCTAGTATTATCTGTTATCTTTTGTGTCATGATCTCTCTACTTTGTGTTGCTTGGCTTTACTTTACTTTACTTTCTTCAAATCTTATCTGACCTTCTTTGTCATGTTTTCTCTTGAGCCGAGGGTCTTTCAGAAACAACCTCTCTACCTCCCAAGGGTAGAGGTAAGGTCTGCGTACACTCTACCCTCTCCAGACCCCACCGTGTGGGATTACACTGGGCATGTTGTTGTTGCTGGTAGTACTTGGATTCTTGTGCGCTAGCTTTAGCATTTTGTTGCAATGCTGACATTCATGTCTATCAGAAGTTCTACTAGAACTGCTGTAATAGTGTTCTTCCTCATTCACTAGGCCTCAAATGACAATGTTCTCACAGCAGACTTTTGGGGGACACCAGATTGGGATGATATTCCAGCCACATTTGAAATGACGATTGTGGGAAAGTTGCAAGGAGACTACCAGCTTGCTAATGGATATGGGCATGACAAGGCAAAAGAAGTTCTTAAGGTACATTGATCGTGTTTTTCAGGTAACTAACATTCCATTAATGAACAGAATCAGAATTACAAAGCAAGCCAACTACCATAGTCTGCTGACTCAAAGAAATAAAACCACGGCTATCCTGAAGAAAAAAGCTACCAAGCCGCAACTACTCTCATATGTACCTAGATGTTAATAGCTATTTACATCATCCAAGATTGCACTAAAGATCTAACACCAGGTGGACCTCTTACATTACAAATATATGAAATGTTCCTACTAATTCTATCAACAGCAGTGGCTTATTGTTCAAATATTCTCTGATTTCTCTCCAGCCATAAGGCATGCGCTGTTTCTGCATATGCCATTCTGTAAATTTGTGCTGAGTCTTCCCTTTTGCACTCTTGATCAACCACTCCAAATGTTGCTCCCATGTGCCCCCAATATCAGTCAGCTGCTGCATCCATGCAAGTACTTGAAACCAAACTTGTTTTGTAAATTGACAAACAAGTGATCTCTGGACCCCTCCTCATTGTGACCGAATACACATTGAGGTTCAACACTAATCCCCCAACTGGCCAATCATCTTTTGTTAGCAGTTTAGGTCTAGCTGCATTAGCAAACACGAGACATTTCCATGGCATTCTGCTTCTATTTCCAATCATTCTCAAGTACAACTGTTTGATCATACTCTTCTGATTTAATACAGCATTTTGAATCTGTTGCCAATCCTTTTCTTAGTAGTAGTATTTAGGTAACACATAGATCATTATTCCTATGTGTGCATTACTCCATTTGTTCTATTTCTTGATATTTTGTTGTCTTAGTTATCTTGCAATCCTGCATTGACTATGTTTTTTTAGCTGAAGATCTATCGGAAACAACATCTCTGCCCCACAGAGGTAAAGAATGTCTGTGTACATCCTACCCTACCCGGACCCCACTTTGTGGGATTACACTGGCTATGTTGTTGTATTTTGAGTGTTGCCAAAACTACCTAGCTTCAATTATCTTCCTTGTCATCCAACATGCCTGCTTTGGTATAGGCATAGTCTGTACATGGTGATCTTTGATGTAGTACATGTGGATCCATTTGATCCACATCTTGTCTTGTTTATGTGTGAGATCCCATAAAGTCCTTGCAATAGCATCCTTATTCCACATTTGTAAGTTGTCTATGTTTAAACCACCAGCTGATTTTGGAGAACATACCCTTTCCCATGCAACTAGGGCGTTCTTAGTGATAGAATTCACCCCAGACCTCACGTAACTCCTATAGAATGCTTCTATAGTCTTCACCACCTTACTAGGCAATACAAACAGTTTTGACCAGTATGTTGCAGAAGCATAGGAATACTTTTATTACCGTAGATGACTTCGATTTCTTGTACAGACACGGCATAACTACTGTTAGGATTCCTGTTGGCTGGTGGATAGCTTCCGATACAAATCCTCTGGCTCCTTTTATTGGTGGAAGTTTAGAAGCTCTTGATAATGCATTCTCATGGGCGCAGTAGGTCTTGATTTCTACTATTGCTTTCTATTCTTTGACATTTTCATCTTCCCTTCTTCCAGCTATTTAATTTCTTTCTATCCACAGAGCTTACAACATAAAGTGCATAATTGACCTTCACGCTGCCCCAGGTTCCCAAAATGGGATGGAATATAGCGCCAGTAGGGATGGCACGGTAAACTGGCAGACATCTCCCGAATACATCAAGCAAACACTGGATGCTATAGAGTTTTTAGCTTCCAGGTAGATTTTTAACGAATTCTTACGGATCTATCAACCGTGCTTTGCCATGAGTTTTAGTCTTTGCCAAGACTATGCTTGAGTTTTCAGATCCAACATGGTGTCCAGTGTCCTTTGACCATGATAATGCAAATTGTCACTATGACTCGAGTAGTAGTATTGCAGCAATCAAATTGCTAAACATGTCCTCAATCGTGGCCCTTGCCCATCTGCGTTCATAAGTCATAACATTCACCTATTATTCTGAACTAAAAGTAGTCTATCAGCCTTCACATCTTTTATAGATTTCAGCTTTAGCTGAACTTTCTCTTTCAATATTTTCTTTAAATCTATTTGTGTTTGAAGGTTCACATCTCTGCCTTTTTCTGATCTTTATGTATATGTTGGTTTTTAAGAAAAGAAACTTAGGGGTTGTTTAGTTGGTAGGATAAGGGATAACCAGCGGGACTATTTTATCTCGCGTTAATAGAGGACAACCCTATGCACTAAGCTCCCCGAAAAAATAATCCCTTCATTATTTTCATTAATGAATGAGTATATATACAATTTACAATTTTCATAATAGGAAAATCTTATTCCTATTCTACTCCTAAAATCTTATTCTACTTGTACAATAATTCTACAATTATGGTAAGTGTACAATGTTAATTAAATACAAACTAAAGTTACTAAAATATGCTCCATAAACCGTGATATACACAGCTGTATATCCCGTGTATATCACGGCCTAAATTGTCTGCAATACGCGTGATATACCGTGATATACACTGCTGTATATACCGTATATATCACGGTATATTCTGTCACACCCCCACAGTCATAGCAGGCGGTAGTCCCTAAATTCTTCAAAAAGGACCTAGGGAAGACCCTTAGTAAAAATGTCTGCAATTTGATACCTGGAAAAGACATGGCAGACGCGTACTTGTCCACGAGCTACCTTTTCGCGAAGAAATTGAATATCCATCTCGATATGTTTAGTGCGCTGGTGTTGAACCGGATTACCAGAAAGGTAGACGGCACTAATATTATCACAATAAACCAAGGTAGCTTTCTGAATGGGACAATGAAGTTCCAAGAGAAGATTACGTAACCAACAGGATTTAGAGACCATATTGGCTACCCCTCGATACTCGGCATCTGCACTAGAACGTGACAATATAGACTGTCGCTTCACAGACCATGAGACCAAGTTATTACCAAAAAACATACAATAGCCAGACGTGGAGCGTCTGGTATCTGGACAGCCACCCCAATCAGCATCTGTATACGAGACAAGTGTAGACGTCGACGAAGGATATAGATGTAAGCCATAGTCAAGTGTCCCCAGGATGTATCGAATAATGCGTTTGAGCGCATTTATGTGCTCAACCCTGAGATCATGCATAAACAAACACACCTGTTGTACGACATACGTAATATCCGGTCTTGTGAATGTAAAATACTGAAGAGCCCCTGCAAGACTGCAATAGTGGGTCGGATCCTTGTAAGGTGAGCCAGCTGTAGCACCCAGCTTGAGTTTAGTATCAACTAGAGTGGAAGTAGACTTACACGAGAACATACTAGCTCGCTCAATGATCTCAGTGGCATACTTCCTTTGTGATAAGAATAACCCACCTGCATGACGAGTGACAGCAATCCCCAAAAAGTAACTCAAGGGCCCCAAGTCTTTCATAGCAACTCAGAACTAAGCATTGTCATGATAGACTTGCGCAAATCATCAGAAGAGGCAGTCAAGATAATATCATCCACATATAATAGAATATAAGCCAGGGAAGTACCACGACGATATATGAACAATGAATTACCAGACTTGCTGTGAGAAAACCCAATAGATGAAACATAATCTGCAAATCTCTTATACCAAGCCTGAGGGGCCTGCTTAAGCCCATACAAGGACTTCTTCAAAAAACAGACATGATGAGGATATTTGGGGTCTCGAAAACCCAAGGGTTGATACATGTAAAGTCTCCCTAAGATTACCATGTAAGAAAGCATTCTTCACATCTAACTGATGAATTGACCAAGCTTTCGAAAGAGCCAAGCTGAGAACAGTGCGAATAGTAGCTGGTTTGACCACATGACTAAATGTCTCACCACAATCCACGCCAACCTGCTGAGTTTTATCATCACTTACAAGACGGTTATGTCACGCAAAAGAACCATCAGAATTATCTTTATGAGAAAATCCACACAGATCGAATAATATTAACACCAGAAGGACGGGGGACCAATTCCCACGTCTTATTGTCAATAAGAGAATTATATTCGTTATTCATAGCCAATTTCCAATTCGGGTTATTTAAGGCAGACACTGGGTTACGTGGTAGAGGGGGTTTAGAGACATTGAATTGAGATTAAAATGTTGTTTTGGTTTTAAAATACCCCAATGACTACGAGTAACTGGCCCTTGACTCGAGGAGGAAGCGAGTGGATTTTGGAAAAAAATTGGATGGGTGACGGACTGGCCAGGATGCATGCAATGGGCCTGCTGGCCCAAAACTGGAAACAATAGGCTGGACCGAAGCAGAAACTAGGCAAAAAATAGTCTCGGTAGTGGGCTGGGCAATCGGCCCACTAGCAGAAGCAGGGGCAGAAACAGTGGATTGTGGTGAGCCAGCAGGTAGTGGGCCTACTGGCGGAGCGGGGTCACTAGGTTGGTCTATTAAGTGTTGCATAATGTACGATGAGACATCGTCATCTAAAATATTATACGAACTAGGCATGGGACTACTAACTTTCGCAAATGGAAATTGGGTTTCATAAAAAATAATATGGCGACTAATGATGATTTTATTAGATGACAAGTCAAAACATTTGTAACCACGATGATTAGACGAATAATAAAAAACACACAAGCGGTAGAACGGGCTTAAAGTTTATTAATTGTAGTTGACAGAAATAGTGGATAGCATAAACAACCAAAGATCCTAAGATGTGAATACGAATGATTTTTATTATAGAGGACTATAAGAGGAGACGCATATGCCAAACCTTTGGTAGGAAGTATGTTAAGAAGATAAGTAGCCATTTGTATAGCATGATGCCAAAAGGAAGGGGTACGGAAGCATGGACCAATAAAGTTCGGACAATAGTATTAATGATACGAATTTTTCGTTCGGCTTTCCCATTTTGTGAGGATGTATGAGGACAAGAGAAACGAAAAATGATACCATTAGCATAAAAAAATCCTGAAATAACCTATTATCATATTCTTTGCCATTATCACATTGAATATTTTTATTTCCCGTTCGAAATGGGTACGGACGAACGCTCTAAATTTTAAGAAAGTGTAAAAAACTTGTGATTTTTTCGCTAACGGAAAGGTCCATAAAAATTAGAGTAATCATCCAAAAATAGAATATAATAACGATGACCCACAGAACTGAAAACGAGAGAAGTCTATAAATCGCTATGAATAACATCAAAGTGCATCAAAGTACGAGACGTAGAGGCTACAAAAGGTAATCTAACATGCTTTCCTAAAGGATAGGAATGACAACTTGGAGTACAACGCGTACCCTTACAAGAAATAAAATTATTTTTATGCAAAGAAGAAACAATAGACGACCCAGAGTGACCCAAATGTGCATGCCACAAAGAAGGAGCTAGAGCTGCAAAGCTCGATAGCATGGCTTGACTCGAGAAACTTGAGGCGGGCGTGATTGGATAAACTTGATGTGAGATGGCGTGAATTTTGAACAACTCCGCCCACATCGCTTATTGGACGTTTTCCATCTCAAGAACAATAGGGATATGGTTCTTGATGTTAGAAATAGTAAGGGCAGGATGAAATATGTTCTTTGACGTAGACATAATGAAAGAACAATAGGTGATTTGAGGGATTTGGAAGAAAATTTGAGAAGAGATGAGGAAGAACTCGGCACGGAAACCGAGGAAGGGTTCGGAACTCGAGAAAACTGAGACAAGAGGAAGCTTTGGAGAATGAGGTATGTAAAACCTAGACTTCTGATAACATGAAAGAAATAATCCCTTGATTATTTTCATTAATGAATTAGTATATATACAATTTAGAATTTTCATAATAGGAAAATTCTATTCATATTCTCCTCCTAAAACCTTATTCTACTTGTACAATAATTCTACAATTATGGTAAGTGTACAATGCTAATTAAATACAAAGTTTAATTAATAGTCTCTCGATTAATTAATAGTCTCACATCAAGATCTTCCATCAAGCAAAGTTTCAATTTTCAGCCTCTCGATTACACGTCGACGTTACGTTGGCGTTTGATACATTCGTTCCTTCATTAAATTATTATTGTCTGTTTATTTTATTTAGCGCACTTAATTTTATTATCTTTAATTATTTATTATCATAATTAAAATGGAAGGATTAAGAGGTATGTTTAAGGGTAAGGGTAAGGGTGCTTCTTCTAGTAGGGGCAACCAGGGCAAGGGTACTTCTTCTAGTCATCCTATTCCTACACAGGATGATTTTGTTGTTCTGAACATTTTCCTAAAATACCATTAGATTTAGACGAGGAGCTATTTTCTGGAACTCAAGAAGACTTTAATTTAGACGATGATCTAGATGATACACCCACTAATGTTGATGACAACACACCCACTAGTGCACCTTCAACTGAAATATCTCCTATTCCCCCTAGTATGAGACGAGGTCCAGCAAAACGACCATTAAAATCAGATGCATGGATATTTTTTGATAGGGACGTAGAGAATCAAGTAGCTAGATGTAAAATTTGTAAAAATGTTTTAAAATTTAAAACTGGAAAAGGTCACGGTGGGACGGGGGGTTTAATTAGACACGTAGTAAGTGCTCATCTATCTAGGTATGCCCAATATCAGGCTTCAAAACCGGGTGCGCAAACGTCCGCTCCATCGGAACAAGGTTCACATATTGTCCCGGACCAAGTACATGGTCAAATTAACCCCACGACGGGGGGAATTGTAGGCCTTAAATACAATAAACATAGAGATAGGGAAGCAATATCAAAATTAGTTGTTGTGGAGGGTTTGCCTTTTTTCATTTCCTTCATCTCCCGGTTTTATTCATTACATTAGAGATATATATATAATCCTGCTTTTAATGGTTTTCCTAGATCAACTGTTAAGAGAGATGTATTTAAATTCGCAGATAAATATCAACAATAATTACGTTATTCATTATATCATTTTAATGGCAAAGTATCTATCACGTCTGATATAGGTCGTAGTACTAACGGCCATGATTATTTAACGGTAACTTGTCATTGGATAGATTATAAATGGTCTATGCAAAAACGTATATTAGCGTATAGATATATAGATGATAGGCACACTGGTACTTTTATTGCAGAAAATATTTATCAAGTGTGCCATTATTATGGAATAACCGATAAAATTATGACTATTACATTAGATAACGCTTCTTCTAACAATTACGCTATTACAATTTAAAAAAATAGTTTAACTCCATCTTTTCCAGATCATTTTCATATAAAATGCGCGTGCCATATATATAACTTAATTGTAAAGGATGGTCTATCACTTTTTGAAGACATTCTTAGTAAAATACAATTTGCTATAAACTTTATTTTTAAAAGTAATAGAGTACAACGAAGAAAAGAATATAAAAAAACTTATCACGATTGTGGACTACCTTATAGAAAAATTCCAGAAGAAGTATCCACTAGGTGGAATTCTTTATACGAGCAACTACTTGTTGCTTATGACTATAGAAAACCTATAACTTTATTTTTTAACTCTCATAATTAAAATCCAGCTGATATGGTTGTAGATAGTGATTGGGTAAAAATTTCTGAACTTATTGTATTTTTAGAGAAATTTTTTCAAGCAACACAAGAATTTTCCAGTATATATTATCCTACTATTTCAACTATGTTGTTTTATATAACTCTAATATTTTTATTACTTAGTGAATATATGGAAAAACCAGCTTATATGGCAGCTATTAAAAAAATGTTTATCAAAATAAAAAAAATTATTCTTATTCCCACTATTTATATTATTGGTGTTGTATTAAATCCGACTATTAAAATAGACGGTCCTAAATCACTTATTGAAACTATTTACGATTGTATAGAAGTACTACCACCTCCAAGTCCAAAAAATCTAAATCACCCACCACCTATTGAACAAACTAAAGAAGAAGTGTTGTCTAGCGTAGAAGACCAATGCAAAAAAATATATAGATTTTACCAATAAGAAAGTGCTAGTAACCTACCGGCTTCCATACCATCTTCTTCATCTTCAACACAACCTCACAAAAGACATGCTGTTTCTGCGGCTAGTATTGAAAGCCTCAGAAATAGAATGTGCGGCCGTACCGCTACTAACCAAATTAGCGAGTTTGATATTTTTGTTTTGCAAGGTTCTGTACCGTACCAAGAAGTTATCAATGAAGATGGACATGAAGACTTGCTGAAATACTGGAGGGGGAATGAGAAGACCTTTCCGACACTTTCAATGATGGCCCGAGATGTTTTGAACATTCAAGCGTCATCAACTGCGTTTGAAAGCACTTTTTCTGCCGGCAGATATCAAATAGGAGACCACATACACTCATTAGCCGGAGACAGCTTGGAAATTGCGTATTATTCCAGAGATTGGATACGAGCGGAGCGGAGAAGGTGCGGTCAACCGGAGATCAACGAAGAAGAAGACGAAAACTACAACGAAATCTTATCCGAAGGTGGTGGAAGCGACGTGGATCAATTTGACCAACAAATACCAATTCCAACCGAAGAACCACAGGAAATTATAAAGCAATTAAAACAAGTCTTTTTGAGAATGTAATTTTTTTAATTGCAATTTTATTATGTAATTTGCAACTTTTGGACAACACCACAAAGTTACAATTTAGACAATTGTATTTGTATTACAACAAAATCATGTCTATTAAATAATATAAGAGGCACAAAAAAAGCCTTGGAATATTTTTATTACACTATCTTGTCTTGTTTATTGAGTTTTTTTTATACATATGTTATTAAAAAAAAAAGGAAAACCCGTCGGAACCCGATCCCGATCCCGACCCCGCCCCGACCCGATTCCGACGGGATCGGGATCGAGATCGGGATGGGACTTGAGCAAGTCCCGCCAAACCCAACCCCGCCAGACCCGACCCCGCCCCCTTCACCCATCCCGCCCCGACCCCGACCCCGCCAGACCCGAGCCTGGCCTACTGGCCCGCTATAGTTATTACAGACCTGTTGGACTAGTCTCAAACCAGCTTGACCAACAACGTCCTTTAAACCATGTTTGGGACATGTATCACCTCCTTTTAAAGTGATCTCATTCCCAGAAGTCCTATTGAGGACAACCTCTCCAACCCCTTCTACTTTAGAGGTGGCGTTGCTTCACATGAACAACCTCTTGCCCGTGGTTAGGGCGTAACCGGATCATATGTGATCTGGATACTCTGGCCGACTCCAGTTGCTTTGGCAGACTGAGTGTCCAATTTCTTTTATGCCTTTCTTTTGGCCTTCAGATCGTTTAAGACCTGAAAATTCTGGCCCACCTCACTAAGTGTCCATTACATTTCTGCCTTTCTTTTAGCCTTTAGATCCTTTAAGACCTGGAAATTCTGGCCCACCTTACAAGGTGTCCATTAATTTTCCTATCAAATGAATTCTGGCCCACTCCAGTCGCATGTAGGCTTTTTACGACTGAGTGTCCAATATCATCCTATCAAATGAATTTTGGCCCACTCCGGTCGCCCGTAGGCTTTGTACGATTGAGTGTCCAATATCATCCCATGAAATGAAGGATCTTCTGTCAAATAGTTGACAGGTTCAACATTTTAAGATAACCTATTATCTCTTAGTCTTCTTCCCTTGTGATTAGTTACCAGGGAAATCCCTAGCGCTTACTTAAGAATGGTAACAGTTTTCGCACAGTCAGTTGGATCTCTCTCTTTCGTATGTGCGAATATACTTTACACAATTTTAATAATTACACCTAAAAGAATGGATCTTTTAAGTTTTGTTTACAATAGTCCAATCTTTAACCGAGAAGGAAGGAGATTCAATATCTGATTTTAGAGTGTAGGGAATATAAGTTTTTAATGAAAACACTTTCATATTCCCAGCCTTGCTTCACACACTTTTATTCAGATATTAACTAAAGACATTATAGATAAGGAAGGATTATTATCTTAGACCTTTTGGATTTTGGCCCACTTCAGTCAAACTGAGTGTCCACATCCTCCTTACCATAATTTGGATATTTTGTCTGGGACATATATAAACCTTTTGCTACATGATAGAACATCATCTTCAACCTTCTCCTCTTGTCCCAGTTGACATCCCC
Source organism: Anisodus tanguticus (assembly GCA_034509755.1). Lineage (NCBI taxonomy): Eukaryota > Viridiplantae > Streptophyta > Magnoliopsida > Solanales > Solanaceae > Anisodus > Anisodus tanguticus. Next base: position 50,198,929 of record CM067545.1, read on the forward strand.
ATCCTCTCGTAGACGCTTGTTTCCACCACCCTTGGGAGCGGTGACACCAACTCACCCTTGATCTTTAGCCTTACTAGCATGACTATCAGCAGTATCTTGAAGCTCAACATCAGATCCAGAGATCCTACCTTTGACGGAAACATATTTGTAACTGTCGTAAAAAAAAGAACCAAAACTATGACCAGTTTTGAAAGCACGGTTGTTGACAGAGACATTGTTTGAATTGTTAGCAAAACTGTCAACATAACTGTTTTCAAGAAGAAAACCACAGCCAGATTTGATCACAAAATTGTCGACCAACATCTTTTGAATCACTAATACAAATCTTGTCTTAAAATTGTTGGATATGTAAAGTGCGTACGGGAATAGTAAATAACTATTACAATGATCGAAAGGATAAACAACAAAGAGGACTACAACAAGTTGTCAATATCTTAAATTGAAACTTCAAATATAGATCTTGTATTCGGAAATACAAGAACATGAACTGCTACACTTGTGGCTTGTAGATCCGCTGAGAATACGAACGGTTAGAGTCCTTCGTCTGTTAAGTTAACACCTGAAACACTTAGCAACCAATTAGATAAAGACAACACCACCGGCTGATATCAGGAAAATCTGATCAAGTGTGCAAAGCCTACACAAATTATCTCAGCGAAGAACACGAATAATGAAGATTGATAAGAGAATGATTGATATCAGGAAAATCTGATCTCTTTTTGTGGTGTTGTTAACCTGTTTTTTCTGTTCATGGTCCTCTATAGAATTGAGCCAAAGGCCCAATTTATAGGTGTGCAATATGGCCTTTCAAATCCCCCATAATGACATTCAATTGTCATGTAATTGATGACATTTAACCCTCAAGTAATGCAGCAACATAATGGTCCAAGTAATGGTCATTATTGGGTGGATTCAATGTCATTGAAACTACCTCAACAACCAAACCTTTGGGATTCCGTCTAGCAAACACTGCTTGGGAAGCGCTGCGGCGCTGCAGCATTTAGCGCCGCGGCTTCAGAATGCCAAACAGCCAATTAGCGCCGCGGCTCTAATTAGCCGGAAGGCTCACTGCCGACTAAGCGTCGCGGCCCAGTCCGCGCCGCGATCCTTCTTGGCTCCACGGTTCGACCCATACCATCTTACACCTCGCAGAATCCTTCCTTCGTTTACCAACGTGAAACACTTGTCATTTAGCAAATAACCGTTCATCATTCTATGTTTCAAACATCTCACTTACGTATCAATATCTCTTTCATTAACGAAATTTATGATACTTGGCACTAAGATTGCACGTGTGTGGAAACGACATTTCCGACGTGCGGAGCCCCAATTGTTCGAGTCATAAATTAATGGGATATACTTAATTCCACATTTAGTAAATTTCCAACAAAAAGAACCTCAATAAGAGGACAACCAAAATGTAATACTTCTCCAGTTTTTTGGTGAGGTAGCAACTATCTCATGGAATTAATCGAGGTGCACGTAAGCTGTCCGGAACACCATGATTATTAAAAAAATGTTGTCATCAGAGAACGATCAAATGTCGACAAGTATATATTTGCATTGATCCTAGTCAACAATCTTGTCTTTATTCACCCCCAAGGATTTGATTCAGATGTAAGAGCACAATGCATAATGTTTCAGTTAGATACTCATCACATGTTCAAATCTGGCATGTCGAGAACTAAAAGTCTGGTATTTAAGTGGAAAAATGTATAGAGATGAATTTCTCAATTATTAAAAATATAGTCTTATTCAAGGTTCACTGCCTAAAATAACTTTCTTGAATAACACTATTTTTTTAGCATCCCTTACTATTACTTGTCTTTAATCACTTCCTTTACTGCTTTTCTAGCCTTTTTTTCAACAACCCCATGTTAGCCCAAGTCCATTTCTTTACAACAAAAAAAATTATTTGTGACTCGTCTAGTCAGGACATTTTCTTGAGTAGGCTTGAGAATCTATTGAGGGAAAAACATACTTATCTCATCTCAATTAGGAATCACATGAAAGTTAAAAAAAAAAAAAAAAAAAGGCGGACCACTCTTAAATACGATCCAATTTTCCAGCCACAATATATAAGTAATGCGAAATTACTGTATACATAATTAAGTATTGGAATCATAGAAGATATCCATGTGCAATTCATATGTTAAAACAACTTGTATATATTAAAAACAGTCATCCTTACTAGGAGTAATTACTCCATTCGGCTCAATTTATATGATATTTTTTCGCTTTTCGAATTCAAACTATATAAACTTTGATCAATATTTTAAAATGTATTTTTTCATCGTATTGACATAAAAAAATGCAACTGATAATACTTTTCATATAGTTTTTTAATAACTAAATTTTAATTTTAAAATATTAAGTTGATCTAATCAATTTGCTTCGAATTTAGTCAAATTGACTGTCAATAAGAGAAAAATGCATAAATTGGGACAATCGGAGTATTATCCTTTCGTATGAGGAAGATCTCCTCATTTTTACCGTTTGATTCTATAATGATCAAACCATTAAAATCTCTCATTTGGTGCTCAAATCCAATCGTGTTAAATTAATTTAACTATGCGTGAATTGTTCAAATAATACAAATTAGGTCAAATTTTTAAAGCTGAAATTGGTGAGAGTAACGACAAATATAATTACTTGCTTTTTGGGGAGAATTATATATAGTGAAATTTAATAATTTAAGTAGAATTAGATGACTAAATAAAACCAAAAGATCAAGGTGTAAAGTGATCATAAATCGAGTTGAAGAAGTAGCCAATATAACTTTTAAAGGATAATTTTAAGAAGAAAAAGGGACTAACTTCAATGTCGATCAAACAAAATATATTCTAAAACAATAGTTTACCAATTAAGCTATATACAATAGCTTCTTTTCAACTTCCTTTTCCTTCTTTAATTTCTGGCCTTAATTTTATTCGATCAAATATATATTAATATTCTTTTATTCGCCTAAATAAATAGAAAAAGATCGTGTATGTCTATTAAGCAATTCGTATATAATATTATAAGAACTAATTAACGGATGGGGAAAAAAGCAAATTAAACAATGAAAAAGAGAAAATTATTGACCAAACTGATTGATATGAGCATATGCGTCCCTCTTCCTATATGACAAATCTAGCTTTTTTACTCTCTTTTTTTTATTTTATTTTTAATTTTAACGACACAAGGAATCAAAACAGCTCATGAAAAAACAAATTAGAGAAGCACTATCCCAACATTCTATCACATTCTTCACTCTTCTTTTCCCTTCCAGAACAGGTGTAAAAAATATTCACATTATCAAATCACTTAAAATATAATTTTTTAATTATGCATGACTAGTGAAATTCGTAAAGGTGAAAATATACAGATAATGTATAAGTTTTTTACATTATTTGACTCAAACCCAAAGAGAACAACCTCGTGATTTAACCCTTGTGCTAGTCATTATTGAATCAAAAAATGCGTGTAAATGTGAATTTGTGTTATAATTTATAAATTCTTCACTTTCTTTTTTCATTTCGATGTGCGATATGCCTAAGATATTATGTGCATCCCTCTTCAAAAGTTTATCGACCTAAAAGCCTGTAATTGGTTCTTCTCTTTCACCCGCCCTCGTCAGCTCGTCGCCCAGCCCTCCATCATAAGTGTCACTTTATCCATGCATATGAGATAAATTCTCCAAGATTAGTTAAATTAATTGTTTCAAATATTCAGTCACCCGAATTGGATCTTTATTCTTCATTTTGTTCTCATAACATGGCTATATTCTTCTTTGTGATCCTATGTGAATCGTATATGATTTCTACTATTGGAGTTACATAAATTAGCTACCACTAATATATTTGATCCGTAGATATGAAAAGGATCTGTGAGGATAATTTGGTAGCTGGTCATATGTCAAATATGTACTAATTAATCGTAGCATAATAAGATTTTATTCTCTTCTGATAATTACAGAATCAGAAATTAAGATGTTGGCTATAAAAGATCAGTCAAATTAATGCTATTTATAATTGGATTAAATTTATATTCACGGTATAACAAAAACTTTCCACTATCATATTTGACTTGCTATAGTTGATTGTTATGGTGGGTCAATTTTACCCACTGCCACTGGGCACAAAGTTTAAACTCTTTTTAAATATATTTGAATGCATCACGACAGCTTAGCCAACAACTAACAAGCTTTACACTACGGGCATGAACTCTCACTATTCCAAGAGCAATTCGACATTCTTCTTTTTGAATTTAACTTGTATATACTAATAACAATGTAAAAATATTATAATATCAATGTAATTTAATTATGCATTGCAAATTATCTACGTTATTTTTAGATAATTAACTAATTTCACTTATTATGAATAGTTGCATGCATAAATTATCTTTTAGGTGGATTTTTTATTACATAGGCAATGTACAGTGTACTATAGAGTTAATAAACTCCTTTTTTCCCCTTAATTCTTTCTAAGATTTTGGCTTCTTTTTTCCAAAATGTAATTAGATTAAGGAAGAGATGGACATGGAAAATTTTAAACTCCTCAATATTCAAATGGGTGATTCCCACCAAATTTGGGTTATGAATAAAAGGTTGCAGCTGACTAGTGAACAGAAAATTAAAAAAGAACCAAAACATATTAAAGAAATGAAAAGGAAAGTAAACTAAAAGGGGTCCTCCGGCCATTTATTCTATTTTTACAAAATATATTCATCTTTGGTAATTACAACACACCCCATGACAAATATCCCAATAAGGGATATAAAAAAAAAGCCATGCAAGAAACACAGCTCGAAAAACACATGGGATGCTGCATGGCAACACCAAAGAAAACTCATAACCTAGCTAGGAGGTTAAACAAAAAAAGTAAGAAATTACACATTGCAAATAGAAACTCTACCCAACCCTAAAGCATTCATATCCTGCACAAGCTGACTAAGACACTATCATTATAAAAAATTTACTTCAGCTCAGCTAGAACGAGAGCGGAGAAAGAAAATGCTCAGTTGTTGCCCCACACTTCCTTCAGGATCGATCAAATGGAAAGACTCCGAGTTAGAAGATCCATGAACCCTCTCGAATTTTCCTCTGAGATACATTATATCATCATCGCGATTAATTTCTTTACCATGAATAGTGCCAGCACCCACAACTACACTTTCCATTTGCTTCAACACTTGCAAATCGGATTTCGTAGGTTTTTTCTTCACTGCAAACCCTACTTTTTTCCCATTACAATACATCGTCCATACTGGCATAGACAGAAGGGAAGAATTTTCGTTTCCACCACCCTCATTGGAACTCTCAAGCGCGATTCTTAGTAGCCCTCCACGCATTTCATGAGCGAGGGTGGAAGTAGAAACGGCGAGTTCAAGGAGAAGAACCGGGGTTGAGGAATTAGGGCTTGTTTGGATACAAAAGTTGACTTTTCCCTTACGATACCCGAAAATGGTACCCGTAATATTTGTTGTGTTTGATGTAAACGGCAATGTCCTATGGTAGTTGAAGGATGAAACGGGTTTTCTTTTCAGGACGGGTTCGGTAGATTCAACGAAATTGCAGTAACAACTCGGGATGAGTAATTCCACTAGAGAGCGGAGGAGCCGCCATGAACGGACTTGTTTCTCGCAATCGACGGTGGTGATGGGGGCGGTGGCCGTGGGGTATGAGCTGATCATTTTGGTGGCTATTAGATATAATTAGAAGCTCAACGAGTTAGGTTGGAGAATGGAAGTAGTTTATATATATAAGTTTAAGGAATGTTTGTTATAATTTTTTTTTTTTAATATTAATGATTGATCTTTTTTTTTTGTAAAGGAAAAAATAAGAGGGCCCAATGGAATCTAAGAAGTTGTAACGTCGCTATTAATAATCTTACTTTTTCTTTTCCTTTTTGTTCAAGGGAAAAAGTTGTGAGGGTTTGTAAATAGTTATTGTCTTGTTTTTGTCTAGGCTATAATCATGCAAATGTCCAATACCTATAAAATTTGTCGAAGAATATTATCCCTCCTAGTCCTATAAGGTGACTAATAATAGCCTTTTTATTGGAGAGCTTTCATACATGATATGATATGTTCTTTGATGTTGGAAAAGGAAGTAATTTTGACCCTGTATTTAATATTACTCACTTACGTTCAAAAGAATGTTCACTTAATCATTATTTTTTTTATTTAAAAAGAGTATTCACTTACTAAATTAAGAAAGAATTAACTTTATTTTTTTAAATTTGTCTTTATTAAGTGTGAAATAACAAAATCTCAATATCTATTTAATTATAGATAGTTTAATATAATTATCCATTTTTGAGCTGGAATTAGTATTTTTCTTAAGAAGTGCGCAAATTGCTAAGTGAATACTTTTTTTAACTGAAAAGAGTACTATAAAGTTACTGTACTGTGTTACCTTTACGATTACCTAGTGTTGCAAAAGTTTTATACATTGAGAATGCCAAAAAAAATTATAGCCCTTTAATATCGATGAGTCAAATGTTGTGAGTACTATCGATAAGTACTTTGGTAAGGATATAGAGTTCAGAAATATCGAAATAAAAATAATATAAGAATTTTTCGTTGAGTATTTAATCAAAGAGAATCGTTCAATTCATATAGAACCTATCATTAAAATAGAAAAGGAGGGATAAGGCTAAGCGAGAGGAGTGAAAAGTATTTTTTATGAGATGGAAAATTAAATGAAAATTGTTTTCTCCACATTAATAAGTAATTGTCTTATATGAGCAAGAAATATCTATCCTTTTACTAAACAGGATGAATTACATATATATGTCGACTTCACTGTAGCCATTTTTTCACTACACTTAACTTTTGCATGCATATACAATTTTTTAGAAAATGATCGACTTGACAGATTTTTTTGCCTTTTAAACCGTTAGTTTTCGGGTTTAGGAATAAAATGACTAATTTTACATTAAGGGACTATATCAAGGACTAAAATAAGCCAACCCTTAAACATTAAGGACCATTTTGGTAATTTTGTCTACAATTTTTTCCACAATGCCAAAAAATGGAATGTAATCAAGAAAAGTAAATATTAAGTACTTGTCTATAACTCTATATGCATAAAAAGTAGAGCAGAGTATTTTATTACAAATAAAAGAGATCTAATTTCTTTTTTTCTTTTTTCTTTTGTCATTGTTGACGTGTCTCAAACTTTTCCATATGAATTAAAATTCACTTTTTCGTTGGATCGCACTTGGAATAAATACCAAGTATATTACATTTTATATTTATTATCTAGGAAAAGAAGAGAATACCGTACAACCATAACAACCCAAACCTTTTAATGATTGAGTCCTTATATAAAATAATGCTGAAGAGAACTTCAATTTACAACTGTTCAACTGTTAGTCTTCTACATGTTTCTTATTATAGATAATACAATAAATAGTTTAATATAAATAATATACCTCATCAGTATAAATAATTTTTACAAAAATCTGACCATATATATTTGTGGTAAGAATTAATACATCTTATTTTTAAGCTATCAAATCTCATATTTCTAGGAGATTTTGCTTATAGATATCTTTTAAATGATCTGATAATATAAAAAATTATTTGTAATGACGTGTCTAAAATTTAATTTTTTAAATAAATTAGATATAATTTAACCCATCAGAGTGAACTTTGTCGAATATATGGGTCCTGAGTTGGTTAACCACTTGCAAATAGAAACAAATTAAATACATTGTTAATTTTATGTACGTTATGTGACTATATTGGACAAAGAGGAGCATGCATGTTGAACGGGAAAGTAACAAATAAAATAAAATTTGATTTCATTTGTTGCTTTCTAACTGACTTCAACACTAATGTCTATAAAGCAATGGATGTTGGGCCTAATTCAATAGGGTGAGGGTTGTTTAAGTCCATATAAGGAGTCCATGTTTCTATTCCTTATTCGATGTGAGACTCTTAACACTCTCTCGCACGCCCAAACCTGATTAACTTGAGCAAGGACAATATAATTTGGGAGTCCAAGATCGACGAACAAAGAATTGGAATGGGTATAAAGGAATAAATTTTGGGCTTAACTCAAACCCAAAAGCTAGCTTGTACGATGAAGATTGTCCAAGTCCATTTAAGGAGTTCATGTTCCCATTTCATATTCGATGTGGACTCTTAACAATGTCCTTCACCTTTTTTTTACTATGATATATCTCTACTTTCTTGACAAGATAGGAGAATTAATTTGGTCTTCAAAACAAAACAAATAAATTAAAGAAGGATGGGAAAGTAGCTCAAGGATTTAAACTAATTATTTAGAAATAGCAATGAAGCAACAAAAATCCAACAAACAAACAAAAAATCCAAAGTGGGATTTCCCAAATGGATCCCGATTTAGTCCGGCCTAAAGATTCGAATTAATCAGATTACAAAGTGGAACACTAAGTAGATTTTTTTTAAAGCTTCCAAAGGGAAATTCTCGACATGAATCCAGAACAATTAAGCCATAGAATCCGAATTATCGAGCCCCAAAATAATACAAAACACCATATTGAAAAAACAAAAGGACAAACAAAAAAAGCTCCATAGCCAGACTTCCCGAAATGGATCCCGTTTAGTCGAGTTCAGGATCCGAATTAGTCTAATCACAAAAATTGTCGAGCTCTAGATTATAATTAAAAAAAATACCCCAAAGTAGGGTTCCTGATTTAAATCCGAAGTAATTAGGTCTTAAAATTTTGAATTAGCCGAACCCAAAGCGAATGTAATATATTCAGATAAAAAATAGCAAAAGCCACGTCCTCCCTCAAATAGTGGCAGAAAAGCAGGGGGAGAATTAGTTGCACACGTAGATAGATGAAAACAAGACAAAAAAGTGAAATGTAATGTTTGCTGTAAGATATTTTTTTTAAAAAAAGTATTAGACATAAATAAAAAGGTAGCACATGTTATGGTTCAATTTTTTGTAGTTTCTTCTTCGATTATGTCGGAAGCCAAATTTGATCACCTGTTACAATTTTGCTGATTAATTGTAGACAATATATAAAGAGGGACTCGAGACATAACATGATGTGACATGTCAATATCTGTTTTCTAGTCTCTTGCTTCATTCTTTCATAGCCAAATACTCTTCTTCTTGGTTGATAATGTTGTTTTACAAAAAGTTTTAAAAAATTGACTCGCACACTATCAGAAATCGTTAATGTTCGAGTGAATTTTCTTATGAAATCCATCTGAATTCAGCTCGTCAGTAATGTTTCCGACGAATTTTCATCCGACTAGATGTCCCTCGGAAATTAGCGATTCTTATTTTGTAGTGGCACCTAACCTAATGCTTACCGTAAATCATAAGATGAATGATCCATGTTTCACATAATTTTTTATAACCTAACTATGGCTAGTTGATAAACATTCTCCCTGAATTTTGTCGCTTAACCAAGATAATCTCTTTGTTTTAATTTAAGTGGCACACTTTACTTTTTAGCGATTCGGAGAAGGATGACACTTCTATATATTTCGAAACAACTTAATTTTAAATTCTCATTTAACCTTAAAGTGATAATATATAGCCAAACAAATGTATGTAATTTTGTTTTAAATCATAAATTTTAAAAAATATATTTAATTATTTCTTAAACTACGCGCTCAGTTAAGCAGTGACACATTAGTTTGGATTGAGGGAGTATAACTTGGTGGAAGCACCACGTATGAAGAAGTGCTTTCCCTCAAATCTTGGGCTCAAGTATTTGCGTTAGTCCTTGAAAGAAATGTTTTCGGCCCAAAAGATAAAGAGATGAGAAAGTTGGTAATGTTTGGATATGGGCCACTCAAATCCCAGCCCAAGAAATTTGAAATTTGTTCTTTGTTCTTCCAGTACCAACTTAATCCATTTGAGAGGTTTTCCAACATATGCCCATATTTCTGGTGGTCTTTAATTTTGCCCCTCAAATTTTGTGGTCTTTAAGTTTTGTGCTTCCTCACTTTTGCCGCGGCATAATTTCAGATTTTGGCCGGCATAATTAGCATTTAGCTTCGACATATGTATCATAACATCCCACAAGTTATGCCGAATAAGGCAAAACATTCAACATTCAATATAATCTGAAAAAAGCATTACTTCATATTTCGGCCGAAACAACTAGCGTTTAGTTTCGGCATATGTATCATCATATCCACACAAGTTATGTCAGAAAAGTCAAAACTTTTAACACTCAACATAATCTGAAAAATACTACACAACTTATGCCACATAAAATCCCTACAGAACTTGTGCCGAGCAAGGCAAAAGTTCAGTTTCCGAAGATAAAAATATCACAGAACTTATGTCAAGCGAGACATATCTGAATAATCTCAGTAAATAAGCAGCATAAATAAAAATTAAAGACTACAGATATAAGGGGCAAAAATTAAACACCAGTGCGTTTGAAGAGCAATCCGATTCCGTGCAAAATTTTGAGATCAAGAGATATGGATCTAAACCCATATACCTATTAAGTGTGAATTACTATCAATTTTGGATCTTGCTAGTCTTCCATGAAGTATAGTCTTTTTCTTTTCTTTATACCACCCTAACCCAGTACAAGAATTCATGTTGCCAATTTTGTCTTGGTGAAGACTGAGGCTTGTAGTTATTTTTAAGTATTCGGTATCCTGTGATGCCAATGATGAGGATCGGGTCAAAGAGAAGAATTGGCATCTCGCAAGCTTTTCAAGAAGGAATGCTATAACAACCTTTATGCGAGCTCCACATCAGAATGGAGAGGAAAGTGAAAACTTTTATAAGACAACACAAGTTCATTTTGTACACATACCTTTGGATTCAATGATGTGTAATCAAAGACAAACTCGTGATGTCTGTTGGGGAAAATCGATCAATACGTGTTATAAGTTTGGGTTTATAATACAAGCACAAGTTCACATGATACACACGTTCTTTATCCGACTTGATTCAAATTTTGGAGGGTGAAGTTTATTATAGATTAACTACTTAGTTCTGGCCTTGCTTTTGATAATTGACTGCAAAAATTAAAGGAAGTCCAATTCCATAACCCCCTTTAAATAAAGTGAAGTACGAAACATATAATAAAAGGGGAGATGTATTAGTTTATTATTTTTAAAGGGTATTATGTATTACGATAATACTTGAGAATGATGTTATTTGATCACATAATACTGCTTCCTTTTTCAGAATGCATCATCATGACTTATTCATTTTTGTTATCATTATTTTTATATTGTTTTAAATTTATCATCCGGATCTGATCGTTTCTCTTGCTTTGCTTGTACTTATGTGTCATCATGGCTTAGATTTAACTAATGAAAATGATGTTTTTCTTTTTTTTTCTGCATTTCAAATAAATTCTGTGTGATTTTTTGACGCCTGTTGCGTTCGCCGTTCACCGGTGTTTGAGATACCACTACGCTGATGAGTTAATTCATTCTATTCTGGGAGGATATATTCCATAACTTAGGGTACTTGAGGGAATAATTTCCTTAAGGAAACACTGTGAATTCAGTGGGCTCGAATTATTCCTTTTACATTTATTTTTCATATTCCGTTCAAGTTATTATCGAATACATATTAACAATAATCTTAAGGAAATTAATATTATATTTATATATTCTGTATTGTGTTAATCTACTATAATCTTACTCTTTTGAAAGAGAAAAAGGTGATTTTTTCAGAAATAAAAGTACTATTTCTAGAGATAAAAGTACTTTTTTCAAAAATAAAAAGTACATTTTTTGGAGACTAAAATCTTTGTGCTTTTCAATTCCGCTGTTTAGAGATTAAAATTCGTGTGATTTTCTACTCCAAGTTACTACTCGGTTTAAAGAAGATAAAAGCTTTACCGATTTAGTAACGTTCAATGGTTTGAAGATATAAAATCTTCGTTGATTCGGTTTGTAAGAAGTTAAAAACTTTACCGAATTTATTTAAATTTATTTGTGACAAATAATATTCGGTTTGAAGATATAAAAATTTCACAGGTTAAGGAAAGAAGGAGATTAGTCTTATTAAGGACAAGCTACTGTTTGAAAATGAAACACTCTCACAAATAACTTTTATTCAAACTCAAACAAATATTACAAGAGCACTCTCACTCAACAACAAGATACTACAACTCATTCTTATAAGACTTTGCTTCTTCACTCACTTAGAAGCTCTTCATTTTTCTTGATACCTAAACTAAAATGGGGAGGGGTATTTATACTACTTAAGAACAATCCTACACCACACAAATAAATTAATCAAAAATTACAATAGCCATACACCTCATTCTTCTCCATCATTCTAACAAAAATTTAAATTACCAAATGATTCACATGTATAATTACCACACCCTAGAAGATTCTAGGTAGAAGGCTTGTAGTTTTGGACCTTGATTATGGACTTGGACTCAAATTTGATTGGGTTTGGGTTTGGGCTCCCATAATGTATCAAGTTTATGATCTAACACCCCCCCCCCCCTTAAACTTGATCTTGTAACTCCTAGTAAGTTTCTTAATCTTATGAAGTCTTCGTTTGTCAGTGGCTTGGTAAAAATATCGGCAACTTGATCTTGTGACTTCACATATTCAACTTGCACATCCTTTCTTGCAACACACTCCCTTATATAGTGGTAGCGAATATCGATGTGCTTGCTTCGATCATGGAATACTGGATTCTTTGCTAAGGCAATGGCTGACTTGTTGTCGACACCAACCTTGGTAAGCTCTTCTTGTATCAAGCCTATCTCCTTCAATAGATTTCTAAGCCAAATACATGACAAACACATGAGGTAGCAGCAACATATTCCGCTTCATAAGTGGACAATGTGACAATCGGTTATTTCTTTGACATCCATGTGAAAGCAGTATCTCCCATGAAAAATACGAATCCAGTAGTGCTCCTTCGATTATCTATGTCTCCACCCCAATCACTATCGCTATATCCAACAAGCTTGTAATCATTAGAAACTGAATAGAACAAGCCAAAGTCAATTGTACCTTTCAGATAGCGAATAATTCTCTTTGCGACTTTAAAATGGGAGGTTGTTGGAGATTCCATGTAGTGACTAACTAATCCAACTGCGTGAAGAATATCGGGCCTCGTGCAAGTAGATATCGAAGACTTCCCACCAAACTTTTGAAGAATATTGGATCTACACTTTTGCCTTCTTCATGTTTGGACATCTAGATTTCGTATTCCTCCGGTGTGCTTATCGGCTTACAGTTCTCCATCTTGAACTTCTTCAGGATCTCCTTTGCATATCTTTCCTGTGAAATGAAAATTCCATCATTTTGTTGCTTAACTTCAATGCCAAGATAGTACGCCATGAGCCTCATGTCTGTCATCTCGAATTCTTTCGTCATTACTTCCTTGAATTCATTGAACATGCTTGGGTTGCTTCTGGTGAAGATCAAATCGTACACGTAGAGGCACACGATCAAAATATCTCCATCTTTGATCTTGATATATAGAGCGTGCTCGAAAGGACATTTGTTGAAGCCATTTTCTTGGAAGTACTTGTCGATTCAGCTATTCCATGCCCTTGGTGCTTGTTTTAGCACGTAAAGAGCCTTTTTCAACTTCAACACCTTGTCTTCGTGGCCTTTGACTTCGTAGCCTGATGGTTGCTGAATGTAGACTTCCTATTCAAGAACTCCATTTAGGAAGGCAAACTTTACATCCATCTGTTGTATCCCCACTTGTTTTGAGCTGCCAAAGAAGTGATTAGTCTGATAGTCTCCAATCGAGCAATAGGAGCAAATACCTCATCATAGTCAATTCCAGCCTTTTGACTATAGCCTTTAGCAACTAGTCTCGCCTTGTGCCTTTCAATCTCTCCTTTAGCGTTTTGCTTTGTTTTGTACACCCATTTGACACATATCGCCTTATGTACCTTGGGAAGTGAGGTAAGTTCCCATGTGTCATTCTTCTCGATGGCCTTGATTTCTCTGTCCATCGCATCTCTCCACTTCTTTTCTTGTACTGCTTCTTGAAAGCTCAATGGTTCGCAATCGACAAATAGACAAATAATGTAAGATTATCTTGTCGTTCAGTTACCTCATAGAGATCTCTAAGGCTTCTTGTATGTTGCACAACTCTTTTACTTTGACTCCCACTTGACGATGACGAAGGTGATGAGTCTCCTTGAGTGGTTGATGTTGGTGAAGTGGGTAGAGTTGCAAGCTCTTGTTAAGGTTCACCTAGTTGCTTCCTCATTATCTGCTCATCTTCTTCAAACTGAGGAAAGAAATTGAAGTCATCTACATGAGAGTTAAAATCTTATTCTCCTTCTTCGTTAAATACCACATCTCGATTAATCACAATATTCTTATTGTCTGGATTGTACAACTTGTAGCCCTTCGAATTAGCATCATAGTCGATAAAGATAAAGCTTTTATCATCAAGCTTCGTTCTTTCCTCGTCCGGTACATAAACATGGACTATACTTCCAAAGGTTCTCATGTAGGAAATGTCATGATTTCTTCCACTCCATGCCTCTTGCGATGTCTTTCCCATACACTTCTTGTTGGAGATCGATTTGACAAGTAGACTGCACACGCTACTGCTACGATCCAAAACTCATTGGGAAGTTTCTTGCTATTTAGCATGCTTCGTGCCATGTCGAGGATTGTTTTGTTCTTTCTTTCTGCCACACCATTTTGCTGGGGGATCTAGGAACTGTCATTGGTCGACGAATTCCATTTTCTTCACAGAACTCTTGAAACTCCCTGGAAGTAAATTCTCCACCTCTACCGCTTTCTCTCTCCACTGTAGCTTTGAACTTCTTGAAAACTTCGAAAACTTCTGACTTCTGTTTCAAGAAATATACCCAGTTTTTCTTGAAAAATAATCAATGAAGAAAATAAAATAGTTACTGTTACCGAGAGAGCTACGCTTCCACACACGTCAGTATGGATGAGCTCGAGTGGCTTCTTGGCTCTTGACTCTGACTCCTTTGGAAAGCTTTTCCTAAATTGCTTCCCGACTAGACACCCTTCACAAAGCTGGTCAGGATGGTTGATGTGAGGTAGTCCCTTTACCATCTCCTTCTTAGATAACAGCTCTAGACCTCCGAAATTGAGATGGCCAAATCGAAGATGCCAAAGCCATGATGCATCTCTATGGCAAACTTTCAGGCACTTTGCAACATCGTTTTGTATGTTGATCAGGAACATTCTATTCTTTGACATTGGCACTTTAACAATAAAGTTATTCTTATCATCTTTTATAGAAAGATTATAATCCTTCATATGAATATCATAACCTTTCTCTAACAGTTGTCCTAAACTTAAGATGTTACTTTTCATATTGGACACTTAGTAGACATTGGAAATAAACTGATGTCTCTCATATTTCAAACGGATAAGGATGTTACCTCTCCCTTTCACTGCTGTTGTGGAATTATCTCCAAAGGAAACATTTCCGCTTACTGACTCGTCTAGCTCCACGAACATGTCTTTCTTTCCATACATGTGATTGCTTACACCACTGTCAAGGTACCAGGAATTTTCTTGGCCACCATCAGTTTCCTTTCGTGCTAGAAGAAGAGTTTCTTTGCAATATGTCTTCTCCTCCATGTAGTTGGCCTTCTCCTCAATTTTGTTGTTGGGAGCTCTACATTCTGAAGCATAATGCCCAAACTTCTGACAATTATAGCATTGAACTTGAGATTTGTCATACCTTGAGTTTGGATTGATTCTTCCAAGGCCTCGTGTTGAGCTTTCGCCTTTCTCATAGTTGTTGTTCGAATTGTTGTTGTTATAATTCCAACCTCATCCACGACCACGACTTCCACCTCGTCCATGGTCTCTACCTCTGCCTCGGCCTCGTCCACATTGGTTTTTATCATTGCATTGGCTTTCATGCATATCCTTGAGTTGCAACTTGAGGAGTTGCTCAGTAAACCCTTGCTTCTTCATATGCTTCTCTTCGTATGCTTGCAATGATCCTTGGAGTTTCTCGATCGTCATTTCTTCCAAGTCTTTAGTTTCTTCAATCGTCACAACGATGTGCTGAAATTTGGGATCCAATGAATGGAGTATCTTATCTATTATCCTCACATCTTCTAACTTTTCACCATTTCTTTTTTAATTGATTAGAAACATCTACTACTCTTGAGAAATAATCCGAAATAGACTCAGATACTTTCATGTGTAAGGATTCGAATTCACCTCTTAATGTTTGTAGACGGACCTTCTTCACTTGCTTGGATCCTTTGTAAGAGGTTTGTAGTTTCTCCCACGCTTCCTTGCCAGAGCTTGCACTCGAAATCTTTTCAAAGTCATCATCATCTAATGCTTGGTAGATGAGGTATAGAGCCTTCTTGTCTCTTTTTCTTGAATCCTTCAAAGTTGTCTTTTGATCTGGTGTAAGAGCAGCAAAAGCATCATCATCCGCAGGCTCGTTATAGCCTTTCTATATGATATCCCATACATTTTGTGATCCAAGAAGTGCCTTCATTTATATACTCCAATTGTCGTAGTTGTTGTTGTTGAGTGTCGGGACTTGGAATGGTGCCATACCATTTGCCATATCTCTCAATATAATGAGAATTTATAAAATCCGATTGTGCGGATGAATCCAGAACACTGAAAGACCTTGGGAGGGACCTGGTCAAATTTCTAGTTTTTGGTCAATCGTCAAAGTCAACGATCAAAGTCAACCCTAACTTGGTCAACGGTCAACGACTTTGATGGCTCTGTCAACTCGACTTGGATGACTCGGTCAAGCGGCTTGGTCAACTCGGCTGACTCGACTCAACTCGGTGAGTCAACTCGATTTTCTGGCAGCACTCTTCCTGGTGGCGCGTGGCGGCGCGTCTGAACTCCGATCAGGGAGATTCTGGTGGCGGCGGATTCCTGTCGTCGAGACCTTCGATTTGATATGCAATAGTGTATACTTTCTAACTGGATCTGATACCAATTGTTTGGAAATGAAACACTCTCACAAATAACTTTTATTCAAACTCAAACAAATATTACAAGAGCACTCTCTCACTCAACAACAAGATACTACAACTCACTCTTATAAGACTTTGTTTCTTCACTCACTTAGAAGCTCTTCATTTTTCTTGATACCTAAACTAAAATGGGGAGGGGTATTTATACTACTTAAGAACAATTCTACACCACACAAATAAACTAATCAAAAATTACAATAACCATACACCTCATTCTTCTCCATCCTTCTAACAACATTTTAAATTACCAAATGATTCACATGCATAATTACCACACCCTAGAAGATTTTAGGTAGAAGGCTTGTAGTTTTGGACCTTGATTATGGACTTGGACTCCAATTTGATTGAGTTTGGATTTGGGCGTCCCTTCATTCCCTCCTCCTTACACGGACAACAAAGAGTACCTAAGGCGGATTAGTGGTTTATTTTCAAAAGGGATTTTTTTTACCGTAGCTTTTAGACAGCTAACAGCTAAGCCACTAATCATACAGCTAAGAAAATAAAGTGGATCAAGTTTATGATCCAACAGGTACGTCTGTCCTCTTCAGAAACCTTGAAGGATGACAAATTCTTCTGTATATAGATATAGATAATAGATGGAAGCAAAATTGCATTGAGCATTCAACTATATGGTGCAATAGCAAATTAAAAGTAATTTACTGGTATCAATTTTTGGTCTTTCATATGTTTTGAGTACATGTATGGTGAGAACAAAGATAAAATAGGAAGATGAATGGCTGATAGAAGAATTTTGGAGTGAGCAATACAGTTATTGATATGCTATGAAGAGAAATGATGAAAGCCAAATTAAATTGCTCGCGTTCTTTGCTTCTTTGGTGACAAAGTTTATTTGGCAAAGATGGCATCACATGGGGACAGCAATGCTCATGAGGCAAACAGCAATGCTCCAAAACAGCAGTGGTGACGGCATCTACCCAAGCAGGCCAACACGAAGCAATTCTTTTTTTCTTTTTTCCGGAAATTGGAACGTCATTAGAACAGGTTCTATTTTCTCTCATTGAACTTATGATTTATTAATTAATTCTTACCCTTTGTGATTTATGCCATGTTATATAAATATAAGGGTAAAAGTTCATTATGTGATGATTTCAAAATATATTTTATTTGTGTACCATAAAATTAATTAGTTAATATACAATCTGATAGAATGCATGAATTATATGAAGGATTATTTTCAAATACTGCGATACTTGAAATATTCTTGAGATCATAATAAAATATGTATATATTATTTTGGGCCAATAAAAAGAATATACATATATTCTGGTTTACCCCAGAAATGTGAGGCAATCTATTTCATATGTAAAAATGGAAAGAAAGAAAGGTTAACTTGAATTACTTCAAAATATAGGGTGTTTGCTAAATTGTAAGTTCCTAAACTTAAAAGGTGTGAATGAGAAATGTTCCTTTGCACCTTTTTATGAAAAAGCTTCACACTTCTTCATTCCCTCACTTTGTTCGTTATACTTAGTCATTTACATTAGACTTAACTAATGAAAATTCAGATTGTCTTCTTCTTTCTTTCTGCACTTCGAATAAATTCTGTGTGATTTGTTGTCGCCTGTTGTATTCGCTATTCACCGGGATTTGAGGTACCGCTATACTGGTGAGTTAATTCATTCTATCCTGTGAGGATATATTCCATAACATCAGGTACTTGAGGGGAATAATTTCCTTAAGAAAATATTGTGAATTCAATGGGCTCGAATTATTTCTTTTTAGATTATTTTTCCGAATACAGATTGACAGAAGGTTGAAAGTTCCATTTACTCTACCCTGATTAGTACAGTAACCCACTTTATTTTTGTTAATTAAACTAAAACTCCAAGAATATGGTAAATATGGATCAGCTTGACTTTGGCTTAGTCTTAACTCGTACGTAACTAATTAAACGTCTCCACCTCTAAGTATCATATAATTCATCTTCAAGATTTACTAGTTTATCTGAAAATTTATTATGCATAGTTCCATCAGTCGAGTATTCTACAATCTCCAACAGAATAATTATGGCAGACATAAGATCCTTATTGTATTAGGATTCCACATTGTACACACTATATATATTTCTATTAATTAGAAAGGCTCCTCAATGGAGATTAATACAATCTTACATGGTATCAGAAGCCAACAATTTTTTCCAACACAAAACCTAATTTCAACCGTCCTTTCCTCCCTTTTTTCGGCATCGAACCGACCGTATACCGCCAGTATACCTTCAATATACGCTTATATACAGCTACCCAACCCTCCAATTCTGCTAATAGCCCCGTATACCACTGGTACACTGCTGATATACAACCCTCCTTCCTTCTCTAACTCTCCAACAGGTCGTATACCTCTTGTATACATCATATACACGCCGATATACACTCTGTATATGGATATTATACCCTACCTGCCTCTATATACTACCTGTATACAGCCTTCTTACGTTGTTATACACCTCATACACGGTTGTTTCTGCCTCATATATGCTTCGTATATGTCCTGAACCCCACCCCATTATTTTTTTCTCTCTCCTACCCAATCTCCGGCAGCCACCATGGTCATGAACAACCACGGATATGGTTGTGGACAGAGGCGCGGGGGTGGCAGCAGGGATCAAGCTGGGAACTGGGCTTCCAGCTTAGGCCCAGCAGCCTTCACATATAGCCTAGAGGTTGCGGCCCAATTTCCGAAGCAGGCCAGCTCGCCCCAGACCAGCTGATGGGCCACAGCCATCCTGCCCACCTTTTTGCAGCCCCAAAGTGGCCCACCAGTCTGGGCACTCATCCGACGGCCCACTACAGTCAGGCCCAATTTCCTGGGGGCCACTTCTCTACTTCGGGCATTCCCCAATCCAATTTGAGCCAAGCCACTTTCCATAACTGACCTCTATACCGGAAAACTCCTTACGAGATGCAATAGTGAGGGTGATCTGTATCTTTTCCTATCTACGTCCGCTGCTAGTGTAAACCCTCTCATATCTCTAACTGACCATGTCACTCCTCCAACCGCTTTAGCAACAATTTCTCTGTCAACTTGACACAATAGACTTGGATACTCAGGAGCCCTTGTTTTTAATTTTCTTAGAAATAATAATTTAATTCGTTGTCATAATGGAAAATTTGCCTAATAATGTCTTTCTTGTCCTTTAGGCAAACATGTTCGCCTTTCGTTTCAGTCTTCTTCAAGTGTTACGTATTCTCCCTTTGACATTGTTTATGCAGATTTATGGACGTCTCCCATTACTAGCTCACTGGGTCATAAATTTTATCTCGTCTTATTAGTTGACTTTTCTCACTTTGTCTGGGTCTATCCGCTTAAATTTAGTCTGAAGTATTTGTCAAGTTTCTTGCATTCCGTGTCTATGTCAAAACACAATTTGAAAAAGACATAAAATTACTTCAATGTGATAACGGTCGTGAGTTCAATAATTCCGCATTTCAAAAAAATTTCTCTACTAATGGCATGAATTTCCGATTCTCGTTTCCCCACACCTCCTCCCAAAATGGCAATACCGAACGAATCATTCACACTATCAATAACATGGTTCGTACGATCCTATTTCATGCCTCTCTCCCCCTCCCTTTTGGGTCTATGCTGTGAAAATGGCCGAATATATTCTAAATATTTTGCCTACTCAGACTCTCCAAAATAGAACACCACTAAAATTCTATTTCGTAGGATCCCAACTTATGAGCACTTACGAATTTTCGACTGCTTGTGCTACCCGAATCTTGCCTCCCCGGCTCCGCATAAACTTGCACCCCGCACCACCCCTTGTGTGTTCTTAGGTTTTCCGCCAAATCATAGGGGATATCTGTGCTACGACTTGTATTTTCGCAAATCATCGTCTCACGTCACGTCACTTTTGACGAAACAATCATCCCATTCGCAAATATCCAAAAAATCCAGAATTCGGATTACACATTTTTAGACGAGTCTGACACATCACTGCTTCTCTACCTAGCTCTCGGTCGGCTGTCATTGTTCCGGCAGCAACTACTGTACCCACTGCCTCTGACCAATCTTCTCTCGGTTGACCCACCACCATCCCGACGACCATCCCTAAACCGTCTTTGTCTCCGACACAGATATCGCCGATTGTCACCACCACCGGCAATCGTCCCAACGTCTCTGTATCACCACTGGTCAATATTCCTACCACACACCGGAACCCTCAACCACCACCAATTTTGTCACCGCCTCCAGCAACCACTGTAACCGACACCACAGTCACACACCCCTCTACCGAAACTTTACCAGTCACCGAAACTCAGACCCGTACAACTCCCAGTCCCCGGACCACCACTACCACACCACCACTACAGCCCTAACCCACCACCGACACCATACCCGACATTGCCTACCCCACATCACATCGGTCTACCCAGATCGTCGACCCTACCCGATCCTTCGTCGCACCTACCCAACCCGATGTCATTCCCTGACACAGCTCACTCGCTGCCTTGTTTCGTCGACCGCACCTGTCAACAATCCGACACCATCTACCAATCCAGTGACCTAAAACCAACAATCCAACAAAATACCCATCCACCCACTGCCCCCACGCACCCAATGGAAACCCATTCCCAACATGGGATTTTCAAGCCCAAAGTCCAGTTTAACTTATCAACACAAACAATTTCCCCAATTTCCAAAAACCCCAAATTAGCCAAATTAGACCCTAATTAGAATGCGGCCATGTGTGAGAAATTTAATGCTTTAACAAAACAACACACATGGGATTTGGTTCCTAGACCGGTGGGGGTGAATGTGATCCAATGCATGTGACTTTTTCATCACAAATACAGAGATAGTGGTGATCTAGAGAGGTATAAGGCAAGACTTGTGGCTAATGGCACTAATCAGCAGGAGGGTATTGATTGTGGTGAGACGTTCTGTCCGGTTGTTAAACCAGCTGCTATTCGTACAGTTCTGAGTATAGTTATGGGCAAGCATTGGCGGATTTATCAGCTTGATGTGAAGAATGCGTTTCTACATGGGGATTTGAAAGAAACTGTTTATAAGAACCAGCCGCCTGGTTTAGTCCATCCAATAGCCCCTCAGTACGTATGTCATCTCCGTAAGTCACTTTATGGTTTGAAACAATCCCCTAGAGCGTGGTATGATCGTTTTGCACAGTAC
Organism: Anisodus tanguticus; assembly: GCA_034509755.1. Classification (NCBI taxonomy): domain Eukaryota; kingdom Viridiplantae; phylum Streptophyta; class Magnoliopsida; order Solanales; family Solanaceae; genus Anisodus; species Anisodus tanguticus. The sequence continues at coordinate 50,220,993 of CM067545.1, forward strand.
ATTATGCAAATTGGGTTTGTATGTAGCAAATGTGATAATTCTCTCTATATTTTTCATCGAGGTAGTAGCATCGCTTATTTATTATTATATGTGGATGACATTGTGCTTACTGCCTCCTCTGATTTGTTGAAAAATGAAATCATTGCATTACTTAAAATCGAATTAGCTATGACTGACTTGGGAAAGTTGAGTTATTTTTTTGGGATACAGTGACTAGATCTGCAGATTCTATGTTTTGTGTTAGCACAAGTATGCAGATGAGATAGTATACATGGCCAAAATGGCAAACTGCAAGATAATGTCTACTCTGGTTGACTCTAAATCAAAGCTTAGTTATGTTGATGGTAATCCAGTGTCCGATCCCACACTTTACAGGAGTCTTGCAGGTGCACTACAGTATCTTACGTTCATCATGCCTAATATTGCTTATGCTATTCAGCAGGTGTGCTTATTCATCCATGCCCCTAGGGAGTCTCATTTTACTGCCCTTAAGCGTATCATTCGATATGTTAAGGGCACACTTGATTATGGATTGCATCTATACCCCTCAGCACCGACCAGGTTGTTATCATATACGGATGTTGATTAGGCAGGCTGTCTGGACACGGGACGCTCCACCTCCGGCTACTGTGTGTTCTTAGGGGATAATCTCATTTCTTGGTCTGCCAAGAGGCAAGTCACCTTATCCCGTTCGAGTGTAAAAGCAGAGTATAGAGGCGTCGTAAATGTTGTTGTTGGGATCTGCTGTCTCCGAAACCTTCTTTTGGAGCTTCAGTGTTCCCTGCGTAAGGCGTCTTTGGTCTACTGTGATAACATATCCGCTATATATTTATCTCATAATCCGATTCAGCATAAGCGAACCAAGCACTTGAGATGGATATACACTTTGTTCGTGAGAAGGCTGCTCCCGGTCATGTTAAGGTATTGAATATGCCTTCTTCGTATCAGTATGTGGATATCTTCACAAAAAGTCTTCCTAGACAACTTTTCCTCGACTTCAGATCCACTCTTAGCGTCCGGCCTCCTCCCGTTCCGACTGAGGGGTGTATTAACGTATATTTTTAAATATACTCCTTATATTTTATGATATTTAGTGTTGTATAATTATGATAGATATAAGATCCTTATTATATTAAAATTACATATTGTACAAACTATATATATATGTATTAATGAGAAAAACTCCTCAAATGAGATTAATACAATATTACTGTTCTCTTTGATTGTGTGTCTAAATTGTGATTTGTGAGTCAAGGCAGAATCCTTTTCATGCCATCACTATGATGGGCTCTCAACGTGTCGTAGCATGAAAACAATTCTTTGTTATTTTCATATTCGTTTTATTGAGTCATCGTCTCTAATACCACTTAATAGATAGAGTCAGTCTTTAAGTGACTCAACATGTATGATATGATTATGTTCACCTTACATCAAGCATGCAGGTGCTATTTAATTTTTTCCAATACCAAGTACCATTAGAAATATGTACCTTTTATTTCCAATTATCTTCTTCCAGTGCGAGACAATTTATACAATCAAAAGCAATGGATAAATAAGAAATTATTGTTGATCTGCATGAAATAAAAATTGAAAAAAATATGATAGGAAAATGGAAATATTATTGAACAACTGATGTTGATTAACCAACTAAATATTTATGAAAACATGGACAGAATACAGCACCCTAGAAGAGTAGTGACTAAAATTAATATATAGCTTGTGACTTGTATAATACAAAGACAATAGTTTAGGGTTTAACAAAAAGAATTCTACAAAATAATATTTAAATAAAGAAGCAACTTGTACGTAAATTCGCCTTATCATAATTGACCTCTGGTTATCTAGGGTATTTGACTATTTGTATTAAAGATTAATGTGATAAAATTGTATAAATTAAGAGGAAAATCCAGATTCTATGGTCAGCCACAAACCCACGCAGATTCTATGATGTTATTATGATGTTACTAATAATAATTAATAGAGAGTATTAGCGAATATTCACAGTATATTTTATAATTATGATAAATGTATATTTAAGGTAACTTAGGATTCTTATTGTATTATGAATCAACAATTTAAGGTAAGTTAGATTCTTACTGTATTAGAATCAACCTCTGTACATCTATATATATTGTGAATAATGAAAGGAATCCCTAGGGGAAATTATTTTTGAGTAGAGCAATGATTTCATTCTTCAAACCGGCCACTATTCGGGATTCCTTTCATTATTATTATCCACAATATATATAGATGTACATAGGTTGATTCCTAATACAATAAGAATCTTAACTTATCTTAAATGGTTGATTCATAATACAATAAGAATCCTAAGTTACCTTAAATATACATCTATCATAATTACAAAATATACTGTGAATATTCGGAGAATGTTCGCTAATAGAGAGTACACGACAAATTATTTAAAACACATTGATAATGTACGGGAGTGACCACAATTTCTTCTGAATGCACTTACCCTTGGAGTTTAATCTAATTTTTTTTTTTGTTTTTGTAAATGCATTTCAATTTACTTTTATTAATTCGATTTTAGCTTCCCAATCTGTCTTCGCGTTCCTTCTGTCCCATTTTATGTGAACGTGTTATACTATTTAGGGAATCAAATCATTTTTTTTGTTTGACTATGATTTTCTCTATCTCTTTTTAGTATTATAAATTATTAGTTATATTGACTATCGTCACAACTCAAGGGGTCTAGCAAGGTGGCACTTGAACTCGAAAGGAGGTTTGTGATAGATGTTTTAGGCAAATCTCACGTCAAAATAAGAGGAGAAAGCCATGAGTCATATAAAGATGAGTTCAGAATTTAACTGTTTGAAATGTTTTTTGGGTTAAAGTCTGAGGGAACAAATCTGTGAAACCCATAAGGCTTGAGATGGCCTAGGAGGGAATTAGGCCAAAGTAGAAAATACCTTGACAAACTTAAAATATTTTAAATATTTTATTTTAAAAAGTTCTAAAATATCTATACTCAAATTCACACCAAAACTTAATCACGTGCTTTGACCCTTATACTCTGAATTCTGGTGCATAAATTGAAACATAGAGATCATAAAATATCACCGAGAACCCCACCATAAAGTTGTTTGAATTTCTTGGCTTATCTTTAATTAATTCCATAATTTATCTTGATGTGGTCCAAAAGGGGGAATGGAGGATGTAAACCATTAAAAGTGACAGGAAATTAGTAGGGTATATGTCACTATATTAAATGAACTTAGCCAGCGTCAAATGTTGAAATAAACTACTTTTTTGTCTCCCCGTTATGTCAATGTTTTCATCTTCAGATATCCAAAAAAGATCACTAAAAAATAAGAAATTTATCATTAATCTATCGCTAAATAACCTTATTTTACATGATTTTTTAATAATTCATAGCTAATTTCTCGTAAATGAAGTAGTGATGAAGTTTTACTATTTAATGACAAAAGTTAACCATTGCTACTTTTTTTTTTTTTTTTTTTGTGTGTGTGGAATACAACCCGTATCTAACATTAATATGACTCTTATCCTTGTTTGTGGGTTGCTAGACATTCCATGTATTTCTAATGTAAATGTCACCAATATTGTCTCATTGCTCAATACGTCTTGATATATTATACATGTATCTAAGATCGTAGTATGAATGTATTTATTGCTTTAAATTTGATCTATATCGTTAGAAGTTTTGCTTAAAATAATATTTTATACAAAAATCTAAACTATCGTAAAAACAATTAATTGGTGCAGTGATACTTCATACTTCATTCTTTGAGATATTAATTCTAGTAGTATACTTCTACGGATAATTCATAAATTAGCTTCTAGAAAATTTTATCAATTATCCGTACGCTAATTTAACAATTAATTCTAGTAGCATACATCATACTTCAATAGTTTTTTTGTAATTTATTCTAGACGCTAATTTATAAATTATCCGTACTAAGCTTCTTAAGTGATAATTTAACAATTAAATTAGTATTAGATTGTCAGTAATTGAAATTCTTGAGTCCCACCTACTATGTGCTAAACAAATATATTTTTTTTACCCGCAAGGGTAGCCAAGTTGGTGTAGCAGTAGAGCGCGGGACCGCAAGGTCACGAGTTCGATCCCCTGCATAAACCTTCTTGGTTGATTGCTGTCACACATGGCTTGCCAAGTGTAGTTAATCGGTACGGCGTGGTTTGCGAGCTATTGCGTCGTCAGGGTTTACTCAATGCGCACTCAAGAGAGTAGCGGCTGCGGGTTCCTTCGTCAACAAAAAAAGAAAAACAAATATATTTTTCGTCTTACATCTTCAATACGTAACCTGAATTTTCCTCTCTTTTTATTTTCCTTCACAACTATTAGAATTTAAAAATTATTCAAAGAAAGAAAAGTTAAAGGAATTTCTTTCGTTTTATCTTTTGGGACAGATCAACAAAATAAGTTAGTCTTTATGAATATTTTAAACGGTTATTATCTAAAGTTAAAAGCATAAAAGTCAGAGTTTCTTATCATTTTGCTTGCACAATTATTGGAAAAGAAAGTAGGTGGATATAATTAACCTGTGTAGATTGTTTAGTCTAACTCTCTTCATAAGAAAATGGCATTTTCAATTAAGAAAAAGAACTACTATCTTTTATCTTAATTCGTTGAAAGCAAAATCCAAAAAACAATACTACTCCTTCTTTTCAATTTATATGATATTTTTTTCTTTTTCAATCAATTTTAAAAAGAATATCTTCTATATTTAGTAATAATTTTTCGTTCCTCTCATTTTATCCTCAATAAGATAATTTATATTCACACAAAAAAATCCTATATGTATTATAAGATCATACATTTTAAAAGTTTTTTTTTTTATTCTTACATTTTGTGTTTAATCAAACACCTTTACGCAAATTGAAACGGGTGAAATATATATTTTGACAAGCAAAGATCGGCACTGGAAGGCTGGAGCAGCCCAAAAAGGGACTGCTAGGAGACAACAATATAGACGATTTTAAAATGGCATTCGCCTTCGTAAACAGAAAAAGTCAAATTTGATGATTAATCGCCTATCTAATAGTTCTTTCTTCATGTAGTAATTTTCTAGTTTTTGTTGGAAATTAGCTTTTGGCGAAAATTGCGACAGACCAACTTTAACGGCTTAAACACTAGTGTTACATATGTTGGAGAATCCGGTTCTTCACACATGCATGATCTACTAAGTACGTAGATAACCGTAGGGCCAAGGATCGTCAAATTTCATTGAGAAATGAAAGAGATATTGGTTCACGAAGTGAGGTGTTTGAAGCATGGAAAGTGTGGTATTGTGTTCAATTCTCCCTCATCGGTAGAGGAAAGAAAGAATTGTTGTGTATATAAGACTCGAAATTGGTTTGGGGTTTGGGACCCCAGGGGGTATCCCATGTGTTTAAAGGAGGGAGGACCTAGATGTGCTTCGGTTCGAGGAAAGACCACACGCGCGCCACCGCCGCCCGCCCGTCCGGTTCCGAGTTCCGGGTTCTCGGGTTCTTGGGTCACGGGGGTCGTGGGCTGTGGGCTGTGGGCCTTCTGATATTATCTTTTTGGGCCAGAGAACTTTGCCAGAAGTACAGTTTGGACCAGAATTCTTTCGGATGTACAGTTTGGTCCCTGAAATTTCTGGGAAGGTGACGGAAGGCAGAAAGCCTACCGTTGGGACGGTTTTTTTAGGCTTTAATCAGCCATTACTTGGCTGATTAACTCCTCCATTATCACCCTCCTTCATGTCCATAATTCAGCCTACTTGATGGCCATTTACTGCCTTTACTTGGCTGTTTTAATGCCCTCCTAATGGTCATTAACAGCCATGTTTTGGGCAGTTGTTTAGCCCTCCTCCATGCTATATATTGAGCTTCATTTGGCTCAATTCAAGAGTAGAAAACAGACAGAAATATAGACGAAAAAGACACAGAAAAACAGACTGAAAAACAGTACAAAAACAATCACGAAAATAGCCAAAACAGTGAGCAAAACTGTGTTGAAAAACAGTGAGCAAACACTCATATATACACAAAATATACACTACAGAGACACACTATATACACAGAGACAAAAGAGAAGAGTATTGAGAAACTCTTCCTTCCTATTCCATATCTTCAACAAGTCGAGTCATATTTGTTTTCTTCGACAGACTCAACCTATTGGCTTTGTAGTGTTGAGATTAAAGTGTTGTTTTATCTTGGGAGACTATTGCCCGCTAACGTAAAAGCATATATACGGGGCAATCTTGTCTTAAGGATAGAGGGCTATCCTCGACTCAACACACAACGTTGTAACCATCCAGATTTAGTTGTTTCTTGATTTCAGGATATCAACATTCAAGACACAACAAACTTGCGGCGCTTCTCAACATTGGCTTTGCAAGGTGATCAAGATTCAAGACACAACACACATGCGGCAGTTTTGAAGATTGACCATTTATTTATCCTTTCGAACATTTGTAATAGTTATTTACTTCTCGTACTGCTTTATAAAGTACATAGAATACCAACAGTTTTAATATTATTGTACATGACCTGCTTACGAGTTATGATTATAAAATTCAAAAAGCATTTTAATAAATTACACATATATTTAATTTAAAATTGTTATCTAATTAAATCAGGATATTTAGATTAAAATGAAGGTATAAAGAAATTAAAATCTCCAAATACATTTTAACTCGTGACATTACAGTTTTAATATTATTGTACATGACCTGCTTACGAGTTATGATTATAAAATTCAAAAAGCATTTTAATAAATTACACATATATTTAATTTAAAATTGTTATCTAATTAAATCAGGATATTTAGATTAAAATGAAGGTATAAAGAAATTAAAATCTCCAAATACATTTTAACTCGTGACATTACAGTTCAATTCTACTCTCCGTGTACTTGTCCTTACATGCAGGTGCGGAGCCACACATTATACATATAGTTTTGACAGAACTCTATAATTCTGATTCAAACTTAATATTTGTGGACTGGTAAAAATAATTTAATATGTATATACAAGAAATTATATTCAGAACTAATAATTAAAAAATGTAGGTACGTCTCTGATTACATGCACAAAAACTAAGCAATGAATTATCTTAAATATTTGCCATTTTTAACAATATAGAAGAAAAATACATGCACTTAAATAGCTTCATGTTTAACCCGTTGCATTAATTACTCGTATCAAGGTTAAAAATGGTTCAGATTAAACGTATTATTCAACCAAAATCTCTTCCGTGTGTTACCGAGTTAGCAAAAGGGACTGTTTCACGTTTTGTCCATTAATAAATATAAACTACTCCTCTTACTATAAAGTTGACAAAATTATAGTAATAGGAAACCATATACAAATATAATATCTTACGCTAAAAACTTTTGAAACAGTAATAGTTAGACTTTAATCAAAGATTCATTTAGACCATTAAAACAACTCTCTTTCTCCTTCATCAATTTATGTAATAATGTTTACTTTGTATAAGTGTATAACACAATACTAGCTACAGAAACAATCTTTCTCTATGATTTACAATTGAAATTCTCATTCAAAATCATTTCAAATCTCTATCAACTAACTTCAACTTTTGTAGATAACCTTCTTAGACTACTTTCAATAAATCTAAATAACACTCAGCTCTAAATTTTTCATGAAAATTAGATTTAAAACTATACTCCCCGTCCCAATTTATACATCATTTGACTAGTCACAAAATTTAAGAAAGAGGGAAATACTTTTAAATTTGTGATTCAAAACAAGTCTTAAATATTTGTGTGGTTGTAATTCATCTCATTAAAGATAAAGTTTTTAAATATAGAAGAGTGACTTTTTTTTGAGATAAATTAAAAAGAGAGATGATTTCACATAAATTTAGATACTCTTCAAAATTGTTTAACAATAGTGACATAGTACCTCTTTTAAAATCAGTACTTTGGCTATAATTAACTTCAGTTTAATAATGAATTGAGTTTGTCAACTAGTAATAATCAAGAGTCAACTAGTTAAATAGGAAAAGTAGAGAAGTGGCGTATCTTTTGAATTATAAGGAGTATATAATTAATATGGAAATCCGCATAAAAGCTGAAAAATATGGTCTCAGTTTTGGTAATAATCTAGGAATGGGGTGTAAAAATCTCAAACTATAATTGAAAACCTTATAGTAATATGGAATATAATAATAACTCACGGCAATAACTTTAATCAAAGATTCATTTAAACCATAAAACCAAACTCTCTCTTTCTCCTTCATCAATTTTCTCTCACTTCTTTCTCCATCCATCAATGGGGAAGAAAAAAATAACAACACTTAGAGATCTCATCGGCGCCATTAAAGACAAAGCTTCACAATCCAAAGCTGCATTCATTTCAAAACCAAATAATCACTCCCTCCACCTCGCCGTCCTACGCGCTACCACTCACGCGCCGTCATCTCGCCCAGACGACCACCATGTCTCAACCCTTCTCACCCTCGGTGACAGCTCACTCGCCACCGCTTCAGCCCTAATCATCATCATAATGAGCCGTCTCCACCGCACCGGAAACTCCACCGTTGCCCTGAAATGCCTTATAATCATCCACCAAATAATCAAACGCGGACCCTTTATTCTACAAGATCAACTCTCCGTTTTTCCGGCCACCGGAGGTCATAACTACCTTAAATTCTCCTCCTTCCACGACGGCGCCACCGCCGTCACATGGCAAATTTCCTGCTGGATCAGATTTTACGCTAGATACATCGAAACACTCCTTTTTACGTCCCGAATTTTAGGTTATTTTTTTTGTTCTTCCTCTCTCATTACAATTTCTATCGACCAGCGGGTAAAATCCTTTTCAGACAACTTAAATACGCGAGATATTGTAAGTGCTCAAAGAGATAAACAAGAAGAGAAAATTTCGTCGATCTTGAATTCTGATTTAATCAGGGACGTTAATTCGTTAGTGCAGCTGATTGAAGAAACATGCAAAGTACCTGATTTCCTCCTGTTAGAAGGGAACTCTTTGTTGTACGAGGTTATTGGATTATTGGGTAATGATTATTTATCGACGGTTATTGAACTGTTAATACGACTCAGTGAGTTTAAGGAACGACTCGGTTGTTTGAGTTTCGGTGATTCGGTCGAGTTAGGGTTTATTTTGAAGAGATTAGAAGGATGTAAAGAGCGATTATCGGTTTTATTTTCGGTTAAAAAGCCTTCGACCGAGTTATTATGGAACTCGGTTAACGAATTGAGAATGAAAATTGAGCATTTGAAGGTCGAAAAAACCGGTCCAAAGTTGTTAACATTTGGAAAATCGAGTGAGTCGAAAAAGCCGGTTCGCTTTTCATCAGGAAGGTATGAGATGAATAATTTACCTCTTATGATTGTTGAAGGGAGAAATTAAAGTTTCAAAATTTCAAAATTGGAGTTCTTTTTTTGCTCTTTTTGGTTCAGAGTCTTTTTTTGTTAATATGGTGGAGTTTAATTTTGTGGCAGTAACAGGATATTTGTGACATATATTAAAACTGCTATATATTTTTTTTGTTAAATTTGATGCCTATTTCCACTGACATTTTTGTACATATATGTGGTACATGTATCCCAATTTTGGAGTTGGATGTATTCCATGTTTCTCTCTATTAATAATTTTGTTTACATCTAATTTAGGTCAAAATTTTGAATACGGCTATTTTATATATAATCAATTTTTAAAAAAAAATTATCACGTGATCCCATTTTGGAACAATTTCACATATGCGTTGTGGCAAGATCATTTGCCCGAAATTCATGTATTTCTATTGACAACCGTATATGCTTGAACTTCTCCCATGTGAAATTTAAGACAAAATGTTAGAAATCTAAATTCAGACACCATATGTTTGAAATTATTAGAAGTGAGTAAACTTGTAAATTCTTTCGCACTTCAAACATGATTTAAAGGGTAATTCCAAAATTGAATATATGAGCAGTGCACATTTCAGGTCCAATTGAATTTATATTTTGGTTCGAGCTATTTTTATGTTATGAAAAAAGTTAAAGCATACATGTACTTGCAGTCATTCTGAATTTGCTATTCTAAATTATAAATTTGCCTATGTTATGCGCATGGAGAAATGATTGAACAAAATGGACCGTTGTAATGCCACTTTATACAGAGAATGTTTGAGGTTTGTCAGAGTAATATATTATTGCATGAGAATTGTTTCTACTATTGCAACAACATGGTCCCCTTGTCGTTTTTACCGTTGAAGAACTTTGTCTCACCCAAAAGGGTACCTTTTTTTTAAAAAAGATATATAGAACTTTATCTAAAATTGAAATACTTCGATGCAAATTTGAATCAATTGAGGTCTAAATAAGTGCAAGATGCTAAGTGGGAATCAAAGAATTTATGGAATGGTTCCAATTCGGTGACTAATTTATGTGATCAGCGAGACATTTTTTTTACTGATTTTTTTTTTATTCAAATCGATTTTTTTCTTCAGATTTTGTCCCATTAGGATCAATTGCATTGAATACAAATTTTACAAATTTCTTTTTTTCTGGATTCACTCTTCCATGTTCTCTGTATCTCCATGTACACATCTAATCTATCTGTATAACTAGAATATCACTTTGATAAGATGCGGAAAGCGAGGTTGAGATGGTTCGGGCATGTGCAGAGGAGAGACACTGATGCCCTAGTGCGGAAGTTGACTATGGACGGGTTCAGGAGGGGTAGAGGTAGGCCGAAAAAGTATTGGGGAGAGGTGATTAGACGGGATATGGTACAGGTGCAACTTACTGAGGACGTAACCTTAGATAGGGTTCTGGAGGACACAGATTATGATAGAAGAGTAGTAGGTATTCGAGTGTAGTCCTATTTATGCTTACAAATTGATAGTTGTAGTGTTATTATTGTAGGCCCGATTAGTCTATCACACTTATATACGCATTATTGCTTTATAATCCACTATAGTTTGATTTCTGTTGCTATGTGTTCTTTATTGTATTTTGTTTAGCTTATTTAGTTGTGTTAGCTACTGCTCCATTTTGTTCGAATGCACTTAATACTGCTTTAATTACTTATCTGAGTCTGACCGTTTCTCTTACTTTACTCTTTACTCTTTCTTTCTTTGATGGTACATATTTGCTTTACTCTTTACTCTTTCCAGATCTACAGAACTCAGAGATTCTAGATGTTGAACCGAGACGGAGCAAAGAGGAGACAAAGACTTATTCCAGGGCTTCTAGCTTGTATGGTTGAGAACGAACCATGGACAATTAACAAAGAATTGTCATCTCCAGAAGTGCTGCTTTGGAAAGAAGCTATAGAGAGAGAAATAGATTTCATCATATAGAATCATACTTGTGTAATGGTTGACCTTCCTCCGGGAAAAGAACCTTAGGGTTGTAAAAGTGGATACTCAAAAGTGTAGGGAATATGAGTTTTTAAAAAAGAGTTAATTCATGAATAAGTATATTACTGTATAAAAAGCTAATATATATGTGTGTGTTATAATCTTTTGAACACGTATATATATTGTTCTATCTACGTATATATTGCATATTGTAGAGTATAATTGGTTGGTACGGAGAGTAATATATTCATATATTAGGTATATTGTGATATTATATACTATATATATACACAAAAGGTATTATAATATAATATAGTATATATAATTTACAAACTTAAATATACTAATTTCTACTATTATATCCACAAGTATATTCTTATCATCTTTTCAGTTTTACCAATTCGAATATACCATATATGTTTTTAGGTATATTTTCATGTACTTTTGAAAGAAAGAGATAGTAAAAGTGGATATGTATTGATGGTAGTAACTCTTAAAATAAAATATATTGATATTTTAAAAGTAAAAAGTTGTATTTTTGCAACTAAAAAGTTAAAATTTTAAATGAGTCGTATTTATGTAATTTTTAAAAAGTAGTTGTAATCTTTTTATTACCATTTTAAAAAATTATATTTGTGTGATATTCCCTTTGATTTCTTCTTCTTTTTCTTTTGTAGTAAAGAGATAAAACTCAACAGTAATCGGCCTCGCGAAAAGGGAGATAGATTAGGCTCAATAGACTAATGAGTGGACCTGAAGCAATATTAATGTCTCGATAGATTAAATTAAGAGAGCCACATAGAAGACTATAGTTAGAACATAAAGAGAGAAAGTGATTATAAAACGAGCTCATCAAAGTTGATTCTATATCATGTAAAAAAATTCATTATCTAATTCAAAATCTTAATGCAACATAGAAAGTAGCTAAATGACCGATGAGAGACAAATCCTCTAACATCTTCGTCCTTTATTTTTTATGTGGCTTCTTGAGTTTTCATAATCTTATTTAACTTCCTCTTTATATAAATCAATGATATGGTATTAAGTACACACCTAGTATCATGCGATGGGTCACTTTTACTTGCTAATTTCTTTATGGTATTAAGTGCACAGTTAGTTTAAATAGAGATAAAATCAAAATTTGAAATTTATATGTCACGACCCAATTATTACACTTACACGGCAACATGACACTTGGCGAGCTTTTACCCATAAGGCGAACCCTATAAGCTAAGCATGCGAATAATGAAAAGATAAAGAAGATGTAACACCCGGTACTTTCGAGTAACGTTTGAACACGTAAGCGTAGTCAAGTAGACCGGACTCCAGGAAGTTTATGTTGTACTTTCGTATGCTAATAGGGAAATTAGTATGTAAAAGGACATGATCCCGAAATAATTTTGGATTTAATAAGTGCGATGACGGGGAGTATTAATAATAATTATGTATCCCCGAAGAGGTTATAGACTAGTGTCATATTACAAGAATTATGACATTAAGTAGAAGAAGGTTTTATAAGTCGCCGAAATTTAAGTGAATTGAGATTGGGAATTTAATTGTGTATAATAATTAATTGTGGGTTTAATTAATTATAATTTGGAAAGACAATATATAGTGGGGATTTATACGTGTTACACTTCAAATCACTGTCTGAGTGATAGAGTTGTATCATCGATCGGTGGAAACACAGGGAGAGTCACCAGTTTTCAACCTCTTCACCCTTCTCTATTATTAAAAGAGCTCCATCTACCTCTTAAGTTGTTGTAGAAGTTCACCATTGAAGAAAGAATTGTTACATTTCAAGCAGAAGGAGTAATCTCGATTGGTGGGTTCTCTGGAAATTCTCGGTCGAATTTGGGGAGCTTCCGCAAGCTTCTGCTCACCAAAGAGGAAAACAGTCATGGTGTTTTGGGCCTTGGTCCAGCGAAATTAAACCCTTAAAACAAGCTTGGACGCGCAGAAATCAAGCACATGTCTTGAGTTCGAGAAGCCCTAACTCAAGTCGATTTTGGGGTTTCTATTTCTGTGTATCGGAAGCTATTTTGGGCAAAAGGTTTTCAGACGATTCTCGTCACTTTGTTTAACAGAGGTAATCTTTCTTGTTCCTAAAGTTTATACAAGTTCTGAACTTTATTCGTGCCACTAGTTCTAAGACGATTATTGAAAATGCTGGGTTAATGGGGTATTATCGGGACTGTTTGTACGAAATTGGGGTTGCATGTGAAATTATTATACTATTTTGGGATATTGTAGCAGTAAGAAGAAGTATTAAGAGGGCTGGGTGTTTATCTACATGCATAGGTTTCGATATAGAAGGAATATAGGTTCTACGCATACAAGGTGTTTGCTAGAATGTCTCAATGAATCTGTTTCTAGTATATTAATTCGATTATGATTTAAATCATCTGTGTGATGCAGATAATCATTCATAGAGCTTACAAGGACCCGCATAACTTAGATAATTTTGACAACAAAGTATGCAAGGCTCTTTCTTTCTTTTTAGCATATTCTACGTACAAAGCATAACCGGAATATTGTTCCATAAAGTACTCTACTCTAAGTAGTTAAGAATGATCATGTTATTGACTCTTATTTTAAAAGTTTGTTTTAAGTATGTTTCGAAGTCCTTATTGAGGCATACGAAAAAATAGTGATATTCACAATATTAGCCAAAGGTACAAAGATATAAGGCCATGATGTGTTATTGTCATTCATGCATTCTCATTTGCATTGCATTTATATAGTACCCTGGACCACTTGTGTTGTGCACATTACTATATGGTAAATATTATATATATATATATATATATATATATATAGGGGATATAGGGAAAGGGAAAGGCGTTATATACGCACACCACCTACAGCTGGTACAGACTATCACAAAAGAGCCCTAAGAGGCCAATATGATGTGATGATGTGATGCCTGTGTGGCTTATTGGGACGGGTTGCATGATCTGCAACACTAACATATATTGGGACGGGTTGCACGATCCGCAATACTAACATATATATATATATATGCCGCATTTGCATCATGCATACATTCGTTTACCAATATATGGTATGATGCCCACAAAGGCTGTTATGATAAGGAAGATGCCCGAAGAGGCCGATGTATATACATACTGCATTGTGCATAACATTTAGGCATGCGTATTAGAGCCCTCGGAGACATTTATTGATGTTCAACTATTTCTGTTTCAGATTATGATATGTCTCTGCTATGTTATTTTTTATGCCTGACATACTCAGTACATCAGTCGTATTGATGTCCCTTTTGTCGGGAGACGCTGCTTTTTATGCTCGCAGGGTCATATTGAGATAGTGACTGTTCGCGCTAGTAGGTTGCTGGTTCAGCTGGTATTTGGAGCATTTTATTCATTCCGGAGTTGCGGTCTGGTCGTGGTATGTTTTATTCTTTAGAGGCTTGTAGATATGTGTCATGTGGTTAGTTGTTATGTATGGCCTTATCGGCCCTGGGTATACAGATGGATAAGTTGGAACTTTATATAATCTATCACGGCTCAGTCCGTGTTCAAATATAATTAAGGGTGGAGTGTATCTGTGGTGCCCGGTGGTTAGGGTCCGGGTACCCGTCGCGGCCCTCCGATTTGGGTAGTGACAAACTTGGTATCAGAGCATGTCTGTCCTAGGGAGTCTACAATCCGTGTCTAGTAGAGTCTTGGTTATGAGTGTGTTGCGCACCACACTTATAAATAGGAGACTACAGGCATATAGGAATGTCTCAGTCTTTCATAATCTAGATCGTTCGATAGAGCAGAGTCGTAAGAGTACTGATTCCTAATCAAATTTTCTCATTTAAAACTGCAGCAGCATCCACAATGAGAAACACCTGGGATATTAAGACTACGGGAACTGTCGCAAGACAAGATATTAGACAGGTACCACCCACTGGCACGAGTCGAAGGGTTACAGAAATTGGAAGAAGAGAGGTGAGTTATACTATGGACTCAGATCCATCAGAAATCATGGAGTCTATATAGGAGGATCCATCTGAAGATCCCTATGAGTCACCCGCTCGAACACCCTCGGTTCTTTCGACTGGAAGTGGGGTGAGGGGAGTTCCGACTTCACCAAGGACTTTAGTGTCAGTGTCGGGCCCCACTGACCATGGGATATATGGAGCAGCCCAGGGACGGGTACAACCAAATTTTCCTCAGACATCACGCCATGACTGGGTATGCATGTCGCTCAATGACCCCGACCCTTCCGAGATTTCGGATAGTCCACAATCTTGGGGGTCCGTTAATCAGAGCTTGTCGGTTTATATCATGGGATACACGCCGGAGGAAGACAAGGGGCATGCAAGAAGAAGGCGAGTGGGTAGTAAGGATAAGAGGGTTCCACTCCGAAGTGTGTCGGATCGAGGCTCATATATAAGACCAAGATAGGATAATGTTGATTCACCAACAAGATCATAAGGCTGTCCTAGTACCTATCCCGATAATCCATAAGATTTTTAAATTAGTTACCTTTAAAATAAATAATGTATTGTGTGTAACTATATATGGTTGTATGTTTGGATTAATCGAAGAAATATATGGATCTGTTTTCATATGACTTAAAAAAAGGGAAGCATGTTAGTCATGATTGTTCACTGGTATGTTTATATTTACATGAAAGGAACATGTGTATATGACTTGAGAAATCAATAGGAGCCTCATGTGTGTCTGATTGGTTTGTTGGATGGATTGTTAGTATGTAGCCTTTAAAGATATTGTATGATTGCGTGAGATGTTGTAGTTAAATCTTATTACACACCATACATATTTAGGCTAGGTGTTTGATTAATTTGTTTAAGTAATCTAGTTGGTTAAGATATTCAGTAGGCTTGTATGCAATGATGTGGTATTATTGATATGCTTTAGGACATTGCTTAGCTAAAAGGTACTATGATATATGTTGCTTGGTCTGATGTGTATATGAAATCTGTATTTTTGTAAGTTTGGGATTAAACTAAGTCTGGTATATATATGTATTCTTTGGCTAGTTTCTGCTTGTCTTTTTAAAAATTGTTGGTGTGTATGGGGTTATAAATTGCTAAATGGTTTACTTACAACTTACCTTATGATCATCCTAATCATGTCACCCCTAAATCAGTCCCTAACATATGTTTGTATCCAGTTATAAACTGTCTAAATGCATGTCAAGTATGGACTGGGGTCATGAAGGCTATGGAGATTTGAACATGTGTTTAGTGATTTGTTTATATCCTCACTTAGGGTTGACTACCAATAGTAAGATGTGTGAGCTTAGATCAGGTTCTGAATCTAGAAACAACATGTGTTGGAATGTGATTTGAGTTGTGAAGTACTTAAATAGCTATTGAATTTGAATAGGAAAGTTGATTGTGTTTATTATGTGCCAGCTATGTCAACTAATTGCTCTGCCTCTGGATGTGTCTCCAGTGTAGATAGTCTTAAGAGATCTTAGTTTAAGTTCAAAGATTCTGTTAGGCTTGGCCTGATATTTGTCAAATTAAAACATGATAACATGTTGATTAAAGTGTGTGATATGTGTATAATTGTATAAGAACCATGATAAGAATAGTTTTTTATATGCTGAAACACTACTTTATCTAGGTTGTGTATTTCAGCTCTTTCTTTAAGACATGTTATCCATGCTAAGCATAAATGTACCTGTGTGGTCCTCAAAATACTGCACTTTGAAAAATGATCTTATACACTTTGAGTTATGGCTGCTGTTTTACTACTATATGTTGTTATGTTTCCCTGAGTTGTTGTAACTTGAAATAAATTATTGCTATTTACTACTGTTGTTGCTGCATATATTGCACTTGTTGAGTTGCCCTGTTGGAAGAACAAGTGAACATACTTACAAGTTAACAACGCTGCAAAGAGATCAGTTTTTCTGATAAGCAATCCTTCTCTTAGCAATCTTCATTATTCGTGTTCTTCGCTGGGATCATTTGTGTAGGCTTTGCACACTTGATAGTTTGTTATTTCATCTTGGGAAACTATTGTCCACACTTCCGTAAAGCCTATATACGGAGGCAATCTTATCTTAAAAGCAGAGAGCCATCTCTCGACTCAAATTTTCATGGTGTTGTGATTATCTAATTGGTTGCTAAGTGTTTCAGGTGTGAACTTGAATCTCAAAGGACTCTAACCGTTCGGATTCTCAGCGGATCTACAAGCCACAAGTGTAGCAGTTCATGTTCTTGTATTTCTGAATACAAGATCCAAATTTGAAGTTCCATTTCAAGATCAAGAGATTGACAACTTGTTGTTGTAATCTTTGTTGTTTATCCTTTCGATCACTGTAATAGTTATTTACTATTCTCGTACGTGTTTTACATATCCAATAATTTTAAGACAAGATTGTATTAGTGCTCGAAAGATGTTTGCCAGCAGATATGGTCCCAAATCGGGCTGTGTTTTTCTTCTTGAAAACAGTTCAGTTAACAGTTTAAACACTGTCTCTGTCAACAACCGTGCTTTCAAATGTGGTCCTAGTTTTGGTTCTCTCTTTAACGACAATTACAAATCTGTTTCAGTCAAAGGTGGGATCTTTGGATTTGATGTTGAGCTTCAAGATACTGCTGATAGTCATGCCAATATGGCTAAATATCAAGGCCGAGTTGGTGTCACCACTCCCAAGGGTGGTGGAAACAAGCGCCCGCGAGAGGCTAAGGATATCAACTGGGACAAGAGGAGAAGTCTGAAGAAAAATGTGTACAGCAAGGCTGGGAATATGAAAGTGTTTTCATTAAAAACGTATATTCTCTACACTCCAAAATCAGATATTGAATCTCCTTCCTTCCCGGTTAAAGATTGGACTATTGTAAACAAAACTTAGAAGATTTGTTCTTTTGGGTGTATTATTAAAAGTGTGTAAAGTATGTTTGTACATACGAATGAGAGAGATCCACTGACTGTACGAAAACTGTTACCACTCTTAAGTAAGCGCCATGGATTTCCCTGGGCACCAATCACAAGGGAAGAAGACTAAGAGATAATGGTTTATCTTAAGACGTTGAACTTGTCACCTATCTGACAGAAGATCCTTTATTTGATAGGATGATATTGGGCACTCAGTCGTACAAAGCCTACAGGCGACTGGAGTGGGCCAGAATTTCCAGGTCTTAAATGACCTGAAGGCCAGAAGAAAGGCAGAAAAGTAATGGAGACCTAGTGAGGTGGGCCAGAATTTCCAGGTCTTAAATGATCTGAAGGCCAAAAGAAAGGCAGAAAAGTAATGGACACCTAGTGAGGTGGGCCAGAGTTTCCAGGTCTTAAATGATCTGAAGGTCAAAAAAAGGCAGAAAAATAATGGACACCTAGTGAGGTGGGCTAGAGTTTTCAAGTCTTAAATGATATAAAGGCCAAAAGAAAGGCAGAAAAGAAATGGGACACTCAGTCTGCCAAAGCAACCGGAGTGGACCAGAGTATCCAGATCACATATGATCCGGTCACGCCCTAACCACGGGCAAGAGGTTGTTCATGTGAAGCAACGCCACCTCTAAAGTAGAAGGGGTTGGAGAGGTTGTTCTCAATAGGACTTTAGGAAATGGGATCACTCTAAAAGAAGGTGATATATGTCCCAAACTTGGTTTCAGGGACGATATTGGTCAAGTTGGTTTGAGACTAGTCCAACAGGTCTGTAATAACTAAGAATTGGTACAATATGTTTGTAGCCATATGAATGAGATATTTGTAATCCGTGCATCTATGCCATCATATATTAAGACACGTTAAATAGAAAGTCATTCAAAAGCTAACAAAGTTGAGATTGTTGCCTTCTGCCGACATAAACCCTCAAAATGAATGTGAGGTAGGCGGAGAGGCAAAATCACATTTCCAAGTTCCGTCAAAGGAATAGCGAAAGAAGCACCGCTCCTCTAGAACTTAGTCACACCTACATGGGTGATTTGAAGTTTGTACAAAATAGAGGGGGAGACAAGTACTTTGTGACCTTCATTGATGATGGTATAACGTATTGCATCCTGTTTGTTGAAAAGCAAAGATGAAGTTGTTGAAGCGGATAACCGCTACAAAGCATAAGTTGAAAATCAACTAAGCCTATGGATTGAGGAATTCGTAGTGATAGATGAGGAGAATGTGAAGCATCGTTTATCAAACGAATGCTCCTTACTCACCTCAGTATAACGGTATTAGCCAAGCGCAAAGTCGTACTCCTAAAATATGTGGGCCAAGGCGATCCTTACCGCTAATGCGATTCTCAATAGAACTACACATAAGGATAAGGATAACCCTCCGTGTGAAACATGGAAAGGATCCCACCTACAAATGTTGTGTTGTGAGGTGGCTTGGTAGAGGTTGGAATACCGAAATAGGTCAAGTTGGACCTAAGACTGTAAATTGCATATCCACTAGATCTGCAAATAACAGTAGTGCTTATCGCCTCTTGGTGTCAAAGAATGCTGAATTTTTTGAAGATAACTTTCCTTGCGAAGGAAAAAGAAATAATTGCTCTAGGTTAACAAGAACCCGCGAGTGCCTATTTATCTGGAACCAGACGTTCCTGATCTACAGGATTCAGAAGTTGCTGACTATCCGGAACTTAATGTTCCAGATCTACAAAACTCAGGGATTCTAGATGTTGAACCGAGATGGAACAAAGAGGGGACAAAGACTTGTTCTAGGCCTTCTAGCTTGTATGGTTGAGAATGAACCATGGACAATTAACAAAGAATTGTCATCTCCAGAAGCGCTGCTTTGGAAAAAAGCTACAGAGAGAAATAGATTCCATCATGTAGAACCATACTTGTGTAATGGTTGACCTTCCTCCGGGAAAAGAACCTTTGAGTTGTGAAAGTGGATACTCAAAAGCGAGTGCAAAGTAGATGGATCTATTGACGAGTATAAGGCTTCGGCTACTTGTACATGTGCTCTCCTGTGAATAGCTTAACATCCAGGGCCATTGCAGTCTTATGTGACATGGATGTTGAAACAACCTTCCTAACCTGAGAGTTGGAAGGGAGAATCAAAGTTGGTTTGTTGGACTATTGGGCTTCTTCCTGAACTTTCATTTTGGTCCCTAAAATGTTTACATTTTGGTCCCTAAAATGTTTACATTTTGGTCCTGGAAGTTTGAGATAAAACAGAAACATTGACTCTAAAGTTGGAAAAACCAGCAGTCTGAAAGTGGAAGTCATATTGAAACAAAAGTCTCATTATGAAAGATATGGGTATCACAGATGACATCTTAGGAATTGAGATTTCTAAGACATCTAACGGACTGGTCTAACTCCAAACTCAGTTATGAGATAGTTGACAGTCTCATTGAAGCCACCAATGGATATGAATCATAGAACTGATTGGAATCAAGGTGCACCCATATACAAAGAGTGATATGCGCATGTCACATGTAGTTCAATATAGTGTACACACTACAACCGACCTGGTATCGGCCGAAAAAGCAAATCAGTTGAACTAAAGTTCGCTCGTGATTCTGAAAATAATCGATAGAAGGCGTTAAGTCGGATATGACGATATCTGAAATATTCGCTTATCTACGGATTATGGGATTCTGGATGTCCAGCGGTTCTGGGAGAACATTGTCGTGCCCTATTTTCGATCCGCGCAGAGGTCGAAGCGGAGCACGACATGTTCGGTGATTCCTGGGTATTGAATTGAGGAGTCGCCACCTAATTATTTATGGTGAATTAGGACACCTAAATATTAACTAAATGCAACAAAGTGAACTCCGATTTTAAGGTCTGCGAAACTAATGAGATTCTAGGTAAGGGTTCTCTATTCTCCTAAAGGAAAGGGGTTAGACATCCTTTAAGATCCGCTAACTTGCGGTTATCCGGTCAAACTCAGGTTAATATTACACTAAGAAAAATGCATGTTTAAAGTATGAAGTTAAAAGATGTTTGCAAATAATTAATGAAAGAGATGTATTTTGTACATGTACGCATTTGCATGGTATTTAAAAAATATGCACGTAAAGTTGAAAAATATGCATTTGGAACAATTAATAGCAAGGAGAAAAATGAGTTACTTATATGCCAAAGAAGTAATTTTTTTTTGAAAATCATTTTGAGTTGTACCATTAATAAAGTAAACAAAAGATAATCAAAATTTGTTTTGAAAATTTAAAATATGCACGACGAGCCTAAAAAATAAATAAACTAGCTTGGGATTTCTAATTTTCCTACTACCTTATTACTTATCCATTCATGGCCTAATTATTCTAAATATCCTAACAATCACACAAACATTAAAATAATTATTACATGCCCAAGAATAGAAATAACGAAATTAAAGAATAATAATAAAAGAGGAACTAAGGCGGATGACGATGTCATCTAGCCCTATTTGTTTTGAAATCCCGAGGTTGGAGAATGCAAGGAATGTGGATGCGGGTCTTCGTTTGACACTAGCCATGATGAGTCTTATAAAGAGACTCTTTGTTGCTCCCGATGCATTTCATGTAAATAAAAGAAAAGAAAAGGATTAGTAAACGGAACATGAAAACATATGCATAAGAAAAATGTAAATAAATAATTCATGAATATCAATATGTTGTTGGGCCTCAGGCCCACCGACTTAAGCAGTCGCGGAGAGGTGGACCCACCAGGCCGAAGGGTATGCAAGGAGGGTGAAAAAACAAAAGGGGGATTAGAACGTACCCTAAATTCATCAATAATAAAAGTAAAAGTGAGCACTGATATAAAGTTAAACACAAATATACACAATTTATATCTAACAGTTTATACACGAAAAAGCTAGCAGGCCCAGATATGAAGCTGGGCTTTGGTAAATCGAACAGTGCGCATATAAAAGCAAGCCCAATGTAATGACTTTTGAATTTAAAGAGAAAGAAACAACCCAGATGCATAAGGATTCAGGGCAATTAACTCAAATTTGTCCTGTACAGACTCATAGGCATGCTAGGGAATAAGGCAAGAAGGGAAAATTTAAAGCATTATTATTGCTTAGTCATAGGGGATGATTGAAAAAAACCACATAACACATTTTCAAAACTATTAAACTCCTTTCGTACTTGACATGATATTCGATAAATGAAAGAAAAACAAATATAGGCGAGACATTCAGGACATGATCGTGCATGATGTAACCCTTGAAGAAATACAAACCACATGCTAGTTATTCATACCACATATTCCACCTAAAAGAATCGATACATGTTTATATAAACTAGGTCTGGACTTCAACATAGCATATCTAGACATGGATGAGCAATTAGACAATATAGGATCAAATGGTGCTACACTCGGTCATATCATAATTTTACCAAGTATTTTAAATGACTCGTACATCAACAAAAATGTAAAACTACATGAATATCACGAAATTTCTATTTGATTATCCTCGACTTAGGTATTAGCAGCCAATAAATAAATAATATCCCAAGGCTCCTATCTAATCAATATTATCATTATTCTACACATGTTAGAACCTTAACTAATCGTGATCCTCATTGAAAAAATACAACGATAATGCTCAAATCACCTAGTTCATAACATATTTGAATATCAAAATCAACTAAGCATTGCATGAGCAATTAACCAAAGCACGCTTCTTTAAAAGCATATGTCAAGATCACACATGCTAATATTCTACTACAATTGAACCGATAACATAAGGGAACCACAAATAGTGTTTAGTTAACTAAACATCCTAAAAAGCAAGAATATCCAAAGCACGTACTAAGCACATGATCATACATACAAAGCATGTTTAAATACATTATCTAATCATAACTTATGATATTTACGAAATATTCCTATATTATCTAATCATAATTAAACAAAGTTAAAATATAACAGCTAATTTATACTAAATCAAGAACACACACACAAACATGGAAAGTAATAAAAATGGAGAAATGCGTTCTTACCGACCTTCTTCATAAATAACCGAGGCGTGTTTCGAATGGTCGAGTCCGCTCGGAGGAGTGTGTTTATACGGTTGAAAAGAAAATGAGTTGAGTGTTTCGTCGAGCCAGAAACGAGAGTAAAGGAGCAGATGTTTTATCAAACTTTGTTCAAGAAGTGATTTTTTGGTTCTGAAAAATGAAAACTCTTTTGGTGAAACCCCAGAATAGGTCGATTCTTTCTTCTTCTTTTTTTGAAAAGCTAAGAAGAAACAGAGGGCTTTTTGCTCGCCAAAATCAGAACCTCCCTCACACAACCCACAAAGGGTTCTATTTATAATACCCATTGAAACCCTAAATGCCAAGATTTGAAAAACGAATTCCAAGTAAAAGGCTGAAAAATGTGACGGTTTTCCCCCCTTTTTTGAAAACCGAGATGATAAAGGAAAGGTCGGGGTTTGTGTTCTTACCCAATGAGTTCTTGAAGGAGCTCTGGGGTTTGCACTGCGGCATGCATGGTCGATTTGACCCGGACGAGCTGTTCAAAGCTCTGGGGTTTGCAGAAAAAGGGAAAAGGGGACTGGCGATGTGAGGGCTCGCTGGTGGAAGGGACATGGTGGCAGTGGCAGGTGAGGGGCGAATATCCGGTGGATTTGAGGTGGAGTCGGCGAAGGACCGCCGGATTTTGGAAGGGTTTGGGTCGAAGGTCGCCTGGTTTTTTTTTTTTTTGCGTCGATGGTTTTGTTTTTGATTTGGTTTTGGGCGAATTGGGGGTTTTAATTGGGATTGGGCTCGGGTCGGCGAGTTATTGGGCAATGGACGAATTGGTTTTTGGGCTGGTGGGTGTTTTGGTTGTTCGATTGGGCTGCGGAAATGGGGTGCGTTTGGGCTGTGATTTTTGTGGTGGGTCAGGAATAAGGGAAATAAAAGGGGAATGGGGAGTTGGTTAAAAAATAGAAGAAAGAGGAGTTTGGGCTGTTGCAGGTGGGCCGAAAATAAAGAGGGGGAGTTGTTTTGTTTTGGGTTGAGTAGAAATTATTTTGGGTTGGGGAAATAAAAATGGGTTATGGATAAAAACATGAAAGGGTTTCAATATTAAAAGCTTTGAATAAAAAATGTAAAATTATTTAGAATATAGTATAAGATGCAATAATGATAAAACATAATATTTGTGAAATGCTTAATGCTTAATTAAAAATAATAATAAAAGGATGTCGTTTTGTTAAACAAAAATAAAATAATATAGAATATTACAATAGAAATTATGATCATGATTTAAAAGACAAATGGTTGTAGAAAAAAGAATACGAATAATAATAGTAGTAATAATGTAGTAATATGGAGAATAATAATATGTGTTTATATGTATATATATAAAAATATTTTGAGAAGTGTCAAAATATCCAAAATTGCAAATAAATCAAAAGGGATGGGACAAAATTGGGTGTCAACAAACATAGTGATGCAAATTGGACATCAGATATGAAGAACACCAAAGCCACAAGTAGATGTGTATGGTGTGTCTTGGAAAATCCTCTACACAAACTTGCATCGCTCGATTCATGATAGAATCAGAGTTTATCGCTTTAAATAAAGCATGAAAAGAAGTTGAGTAACCTCACGACTCCTTAGTGGATGTCCCTTATTGGGAGAAACCCGTGTCTTCGGCAGTTATACATTGTGGCTAGCCAGTCGGCTTTAGGAAAGGCACGGATGACGGCGTATGGACATATCTATCGGATATGTCGGAGACATAAGACCGTATGGCAGTTGATCATCACGGGTGTCACTTCCTTGATTACTAAATCAAAGGATATAACAGACCCTTTAACTAAGGGACTACCCAAAGATCAAGAGTTTTGCCTGTCTAGGGAAATGGGCTTAAAACCCAAATAATACGAACCTTTGCGGTAGCAACCCAACCATACTGATTGGAGATCCCAATAATTTGGTTCAATTGGAAAACTAAGCTGCAAAAGGTTCAGTTGAGCACTTCTGTGGAAGCAAGAGCACTTCAGATTATGTTTTCTGTAAAGAAACGTAAATCCAAAGTCGTTCTCGCGATAGACATTAAAGTGCTACATGCATGGCGGGTAAAGGTTAAGCTTCCAAACCTTTAACGATCCTCAAACGGTTGAGGTTAAGGTTGGGAAAACTTTTAATGATTCCTAATACTTGTGAAGTGGGGTATAGCATGATACATTGTAGGAGATCACATATTTAAGTGCGAGGACAGGCCGCCTCAAGTGAATATACTTAAGAATCCAAGTGTGTCCACAACCACAACGGACAGAACAATAAGAAGAAATGAATAAAGGGGAGGTATCGTGTTGGTACCGTTGTCTTGGCTTACATTAAACACTGACGGTTCAAGACATCACGTTCACCGCGCAGTAAGTAAGTCTAATGGTATTCAACTAGGGAAGGTTCAAAGCGGAAGCTACCTCTTCTGATGCAATATCTTTTCGCTATAAGATTGCTGAAAGTAGGCACCTTGTGTGTGCGCCAAAATCTCTTTCAAGAGGGGATTGTTGGAAATTTACTAATGTGGAATTAAGTTTATCCCATTATTTATGACTCGAACAATTGGGGCTCCGCACGTCGGAAATGTCGTTTCCACACACGTGTAATCTTAGTGCCAAGTATCGTAAATTTCGTACACTTATGGATGTAAATGTTTGATGTACAAAATCAACTCGATACACTTAACTCTGGTCTGATTGAAAGTGATGTAAGGGTTAGTCTGTATGTTAATCTCATTAGTGCAAGATTATGCTTAAGAAATATAACAAAATGCTTCCAGTATTATATAGAATTTTTTTGAAAAATTTCATGCTTTGAAAAGTTTGAAATAGTCAATGCTTAATAAAAACAGGTAAGAAAAGTCTGAAGGCTAATCCGATAATATATTTTCATACTCAGGAAGAAATTCAAAAAAACCATGTACAAACATTCTTGGACTTGGACTTGGACTTGGACTTGGGACTTAGGACGTCACAACAATAGGTGAGAGAGGGTACCACACCGAAAACACCGCAGTTCACCGCCCAAAACTCTATTTTTAAAATTTTGTACGTAATAAATAAGTACCGAATGAAAATTTCTGAAAATGATTGTAATTCTTGTAAATTATTAGTATTCTATAAATCTTGTATTCCGTGAAAAAAATCCTATGACCCTACCCATATTTGTCCAAATAATATACGGCCTAGAAGCAGATGTGATGCAAATGTTAGTGGACAATTCGCACGATGGTGGTGTTTAATTTTTCACCCTTAAATTGGTCTTTAATTTTTGTTTTTCGTCTAAAAAAAATGATCGAATATACTCTTGAGGTTGTGGGTTTGAATCTCAGCAGAGTTAAAAAGAAAGAAAAAATTGCAAGGCAAGATTTAATTAAAAAATATACATATTCGGCCAAAGTTATAGAAATTATGTCTTATGCCTCCAAAAATATCTCTGAGGTTGTGGATTCGAATCCTAGCATAGTAAAAAAAAAAAGTAAGGCAAGACTTCATAGAAATTATATCTATTCAGCCAAAGTTGATTATGCCTTAAGAGACATAATTTCTATGTAACTATGCCTGAAGTCTAATTTTCATTGAAAAATTAAGATTATGTCTTGTCGGGATAGTTACATAAAAACTATGTCTCAAGGGGCATAATCTCTATATAACTTTGTTCGAATAAGCATAATTTCTATGAAAAATTTGCCTTGCGAATTTTTTTTCTTTTTTTGCTTCTGCTGGGATTCGAACCCAGAATCTCTGATTTAGTAGACCCGTGAATAAAGGGTATTTTAGCTTACGAATTTTCATTAAATGAGAAGTAGGAATAAAAATTAAAGACCAACTAATTGAGGGGTAAAATTAAAGACCACCACGTATGAAGGCCTATCCACGCAATATTTTGATACTAGTTGAATCTCAATTGGGCTGTTTAATCACTACACAATATTTTGTAGTAATGTGTACAAGTTCAGGCCGAATATTGTTGACCACAAACATGTATTGTTGATGAAACTGGGTCAAGTGCCGATGTAATTGGCCCAATCTTCTTGGGTTTCAGTTGGGCTATTCAACTAATAATGGGCTGAGTTACACAAACACTCCTTTTAAGTTATCATTTAGATTTTGTCTCTATTTTTAAAAGTCGTGCAAATATAACACTTTGGGAAATTATCTTCACAACTATATTAGATTTCGGTCTAATATTTACTCGTATGTTGTTCAAACTTATAGACAAAACGTTAAAAAAAAAAATTACAGACAAAACATTAGATAGTCATATAACGTTTCTCACAGATTTTCAGTTTGCTCAAAAGGGATCATGGTCTAAGAACTTGATAAATTGCAAAAAAAAAAAAAAAAATTACTAAACAACTATCGCAAAAAAAGGACGATCACCGATAATTACACCTAATAATTACATTTGGCACAAACGGTGCTTATTTTTCAAAACGTCAAATGTTAAATAACGGGCACACATTTCCTCTAGCTACATTTTCCATGGATTATAACCTAAGAAATCTCGTTCACATGACGAATATCTTAGGAAACTTTTGATAAGTAACCACTTTTCATATATAGTTAATTAGAACTTAAATATTGTTCAAAATTATTCAAACTTTAATCAATACGAAAATAATATTTAAAAAAATATCATTAGCTAAGACTAAAACACGATGCTCCCTGTGCTCGTCACAACACTTTCCTCGCACCATTTCCAGTCCAAACAAGACCATGTCCTTGCTACAACAATGGAAAATCAATTGCATCAATGCAAGAGTAATAATGTCTTAATTGCTACATGGGATAATCTTTTTTCTTTTTTACTTTGATTTGTTTCCTTTTTCTTTCCCTTGGGTTTCAATTGCAGAACTCCAACGTAATGTATTGGTATTTTACTTGTAAAAGTTCGAACTTCATTATAATGTGGTTGAGTTTCATATAGAGGAAGTTTTGAATTAATTGATATTGTCACTACAAGAAAGTATAGAATTGACAACAAAACTTTAGCAACAATAAAAATATTGTTACTAAAAAACGTAAATGACAACAAAAAAAACTTGTTGTTGCGAAAACTTTTCTCAGATGTTATTGCAACGGCATGTAACAATTTTCGTTGTTGTGAAAAATATTTTTTGCAGCAAACATCCAACATATGACGACAAAAATGTTATTGACAAATGTCTTTCTTTTTGTAGTGTGTACTGAAATTTCACATATGGGAAGTGCGGAACTCCGTCACATTTTTTTGGAGTTTCACACAAGCTGAATTTTACTTGTAAAGGTTTCACATTCTAACCCACTATGCTTGAATTTTTCCGTATTGTGATTTCTATTGTTTCTGCCACTTCTATTTTTTCATGCTTGCACAATTTAGTACTCCTAAATAATCTTCATATAACGAACGTGTGTTTTTTTTTCTAGTATATATTGTCTCGTTCGGAAATTTTACAATCAGGCCATTTAGAAGCACTTTCAACATTTTAAAAGATGGCCATATTCTTTCATTCTTTGGTTCCTTAGGTGGCAAGAATGAAGAATGAATTACTGAAATGCAAAGACACATGCATACATTGTTGTTGGAGCATTGAAAGATTCTTGTTCTGTGATACTTCTTAATAGAATTTAAAGTTTACAAATTTTTATAACGATTTCAAAGTTAAAGTTACGGTCAACTATTTACAAATATTTAGAAATATACATTATATATCCGGAAAAAAATGACTAGATTCACGTGAATTCATAACTTTTAAGTTAGATTGCCCTACCTATTCCATTGGGCGATTTCTCTATCGTTCTTACGGTGGTTGAGGAGGTAAATTATTATTGATATTTTCTTATCATGGTATCAGTCAGACTCATCTTCATTCTTGATTTGCAAATATTGAATCCCAATATATTATTGTTGAAGACTTTATTTGTGAGATTACATTGGATATGTTGTTGTTGTAGGAATATGAATAATCTATCATTCATATATTTGATGTCTTACCGAGGGAAAAGATATTAAATGTCTTACCGTAAAGAATGGATCTTGGGCCTAACTCAACCCCAAAAGCTAGTTTGTAGGGTGATTATTGTCCAAGTCCATATAAGGAGTCCATGTTCCATTCCATATTCGATGTGAAACTCTTAACACCATGTAAAGAATGGATCTTGGGTCTAACTCAACCCTAAAAGCTAGCTTGTAGGGTGAGAATTGTCCAAGTCCATATATGGAGTCCATGTTCTCATTTCATATCTGATGTGAGACTCTTAACACTTACATTGATTGGTGAATAAATTATTGTCTCCTTATATAATTTTAACCAGTTCTTATTATAAAGTATAAACTATCTTTCAAATCGATTTAATTTTGAACTACTACCTAGCAAAGTTGTTTACCCGGTTAACTCTCTCCATGTAACATTTTGTGGAAATGTTTTTGGTTAGCTCAGTATCCTCTCTTTCTTTCTGGATAATAATTCAACCTAACCAACTTTTGTTTATAGGGAAACAAACAACCAAACAAAACGAGTACTCTTTTTTTCATAACTTACTAAAGTAACATAAATTGGACTTATGAGATTCAAACGACTACTTTTATATTTTCTTTTGCAAATGCCAGATTGCCAAGTCCACTAAAAACACCAAATTGCATTAATTTATTTAGCAATCATCGGCTCTGCATGTGCAAGCCTTTTTGACATCTGACATCCACCAACCAAGTCTACGCCTAATCCTAATTAATTAAGTAATGAGACAAATACAAACTTATTTGGGATTGATGTAATTTAGGTATATTTAGTGGTAATTTGAATACTTTTAGCAACGATTTCAGTGCATTTGCTGCACAATAAGCATTTAACATCTTGTTTGGAGGGTTGTTACAAGAGTATCTATTATATTGTATTGTTAGTTTAAATAGAATATATATATTTTGATTCTTACTTAAATTTTATTGTACAACTATATTGTTAAACAACAAAAAGTCTTATTTTGTATAATAATTCTGTAGACATCGAAATTTTGTAGGACTCTACAAGACGAGTCCAATCCATCTTCAAATTTTAAGGTCTGTTAGGGTTTTTTAGAGGCTACTCTATCATAAACCCTAGCTCACGCCTATATAAAGGAACACATATGTCCTTGCAAAGGCGTCTCAAAAATTCCACAAATTATGAGATATTCACAAAGAGATCAAGGCACGATAGACATCAAATATTATTTTTCTTAAAGCTGAAGTGATCAAGTAGAGGTGTTCTTCATGAAGATCAACTCGAAGTGCTTCTACGACGTTTTTGGCGATCAAACACATTGCAAAGAGATTCAAATTATCCTACGTTTTAGAAATGTGTTACTAACAGTCCTCGAATTAAAGAGGAAAATTAGAAGGAAAGAATAAAGGAAATAAACAGAATTGTACCCGCAATATTGATCAATAAAATCGATGTTTCTTCATATTTTGTTTGTGGTAGCAGTTTATTTTCCGCATATCAAAATTAGTTGCAAAAAGATTGGCACGCCCAGTGGGACCAAGTCGGCCCTTCATCTCTTTTCTCACAAATCAAATACTCAGTGAAAGATGAAAAACTCAATTTTTATGGATACTTCAAGTCTCGTCATCGAGTTTCGCAAGCCTACAACTTGACAAGTTTTGAAGAAGGGGGCATTTGTAGACATCGAAATTTTGTGAAACTCTACAAGACGAGTTCAATCCATCTTCAAACTCTAACGTCTGTTAGGGTTTCTTGAAGGCTACTCTACCCTAAACTCTAGCTCACGCCTAGATAAAGGGACTCATATTCCTTTGAAAAGGCATCTCGGATATCACATAAACTCATGGGATATTCACAAAGAGATCAAGACATTAAATATTGTCTTTCTCAAAGCTTGTCTGACATTCTTGGAATCAAATATAATCACAAGGAGATCTTCTTACGTTCGAGAAATACGCTACTAATGGCCCTTGAATTACGGAGAAAAATTAGGATGGAAGAATCAAGGGAATAAACAGAGTTGTACCCGCAGTATTGATCAATAAAATCATTGTTTCTTCATATTTTGTTTGTGGTAGCAGTTTATTTTCCGCATATAAAAATTAGTTGCAAATAAATTAGCACGCCTAGTGGGACCAAGTCTGCCATTCATCTCTTCTCTTACAAATCAAATACACAATGAAAGATGAAAAACTCTATTTTTATGGATACTTCGGGTTTCGCAAGCCTACACCTCGACAAGCCTTGAAGAATGAGGCATTTGTAGACATCAAAATTTGGTGCGACTCTACAAGACTAGTTCAATCTATCTTCAAACTCTAACGTCTGTTAGGATTTCTTGGAGGCTACTCTAACCTAAACCCTAGATCACGCGTATATAAAGAGACTCATATTCCTTTGAAAAGACATCTCGAATATCACATAAACTCATGGGATATTCACAAAGAAATCAAGACATCAAATACTGTCTTTCTCAAAGCTTACCCGATGTTCTTGGAGATCAAATTTATCATAAAGAGGTCTTCCTACGTTCGAGAAATACGCTACTAAAGACTCGAATTACGGAGATAAAATCTTGTTTCTTCATATTTTATTTGTGGTTGTAGTTTATTTTCCACATACTTAAATTTTGTTGTAAACATACTTATTTGGTGTGATCGCATCGTTATCGATTTCCTTTTTTAATTTTGTCATTACATATTATTTACACTATTTTTATAGTAGCTTTATCCCGTACTCAGCTACATTTTTGTGTATATTTATCTTTAAAATAGTTGATTATATATGACATTAATATAATAACGAAAAACGATACAATCTAATATAATAGAACACATCCAATATAAATATTTTATCAAATAATACGTAACAATCATCCAAACAAGAGTGTTAGCAACAATTTGAATGCATTTGACGATGGCTTGGTTAGACGGGGACAATTTAATAAGTTTAACGGGAACTTAAGTGAGATTTACGGCTCTTATCGTTAATGTTATTGCCAAACTACAATTATGATCAAAGTACTTGAATATAATCAATATATATATATCATGTCTTTTATTAGTAAAGAAAAAGCTCGAGGGAGTCGGAATCTGAATTTTAATTTCTTGAATTAACCAAGCAATATTTCAATGAATTTGTGAAACTTTATAAGGTCATTAGTATTTTCATAAATAATAGGATACTAGTTTCTAATTTATTTCTTACAATATTGTATAAAATCACTCAAAAGCATTGTCCTTTAAATTCACCCCAAATGCAATTGCACAGAATCAAGTCCTCCCAAATTTTCTTTTTCCTAATATCTAGGATTAACTCAAAATTAACTAAGTAAAACTTTAAAAATGAGCACTTAGAGATGGAAAATAAAGCACTAATACTAATATTTAACAAAAAGAATATAAACTCAAATTTATTTTACTTGAATGTACATAGGATGATGACTCCATACAAAGAATCATCACCCACCCAAATATATGAATGATTCACTCTAACGAAAATAAAATTAACAAAAAACACCAAACGAATAAATAACAAAAATACAAAGTAATTAAACAAAACAAGAAGAATAAAAAGTATTACTCAACCCCATCAGAAGTACAGGACACGTCAGGACACGTGGCGTATCTACATCAAAGCAGCAGCAGCAATTATCACGCCAGCAAATGCGGCACCGCTAATGAAGGGCCTGTTAGCGGCGTTAGGCGTGTTGTCAGCGGCGGGCTGCTCCGCCGGTGAAGCACCGGGTCCACCAGCGGGAGTCTCTGACGGCGACGCACCGGGTGCGCCGGCGGGAGTGGTTGCTGGCGCACCACCGGCCGGTGATGGAGATGGTGACGTGGCAGAAGCAGCCGGAGAAGGAGTCGGTGAAGTAGTAGGAGCGGTAGATGGTGCTGGAGTTGGAGTTGCTGTCGGCGGAGACACTGTCGGCGCCGGTGGCGGAGTAGGTGTTGCTGCCGGAGAAATTTTTGGTGCAGGAGCTGGAGATTGAGCTAAACATGAGGCAGCAAAAAAGGCTAAGAAAAGCATAGCTTTAAAATAAGAAGCCATTTTTTTTTTCTTTCTCAAAGCTTTGCTTTTCTCTCTTCTTTTTTTTTTGGCTCTAAAAGTGAATAGAAAAGAAACTGTGAAGAGGAAATATATATAAGGAGGAGAAGAGAAAAGTAAGGTTCCTAGAAGTAAATTATTAGTATAATATAATTGTTTAATTTAAAATACAGATATACCATAGGTGTATGTCTGTTGGTAATGGTATATTACTACTAGTAGTGTGCATGAACAGCTAAAAGTGACTCATAATTCACCCATACGGGTTGTGATTTCCTCCACTCTTGTTCTTGAGTATCGTAAATGCGATTCGAATTTAGTCGAGTTAAAAATTAGAAAAATACTCAAAATTCAACAATAAAATTTGTGGCAGATATAGTTCTTTCACCTTTAATTAGAAATATCGAATTTATATTTTAGAAATAATAAAATTTTGATAGAAAGTATTTTTCTTTTAATAAACCATACGCTAATCCAAATTAATCAATGGTTTAAAGCGAGAAACGAACACCAATGGCAAGTAGGAAACGGAAAAGAAAAGAGAGAGACTCATAATTCACCAGTTGGATGTGCTGTTATAAACTCTACTTGGGTTTTTTAGGTTTAAGGTTTTTGTTAAATTTCTTAAAATATAAGTTTTAAGTATTAATATATCAAAACATTTATAAATTATGTTAAGTAATTAAAGGAAAACATTCGTGATTAACATACATAATAGAAATAGTACTCAATTATTTAGTAATTAAAGGAAATCATTCGTGATTAACATACATAATAGAAATAGTACTCAAATATACTATGTAAAAGTATATTGGTAATGTACTGAAAAATCACTATCTTAAAATATTGGTTATTGAATCTGTTAAAAAAATTCATAAATTAACTAAACGTCAGAGGCGGAATGTAGAATAGTGTAATTTTTCTTGGTTGGAGGCTTCTCGTTAATGCAATATTTATAGGTGTTTACAATTTACAAACTTAATTGGAGAATGATCTATACTTTACATAATTACACTAGAATAACAATTACAGAATATATGGAGAATATTAATATATTCTCTATCACACCTCCTCAGTTGGAGTGGGAGGAGGCCGGACGCTGAGACTGAATCTGAAGTCAAAGAACAACTGTCGAGGGAGTCCCTTAGTAAATATATATGTGTATTGATAGGAAGAAGGAACATGTAACACCCGAACATGGCACATGGCAACCTTCTCACGAACAAAATGAATATCCATCTCAATATGTTTGGTTCGCTGATGCTGAACCAGGTTATGAGATAAATAAACAGCATATATGTTATCACATTAGACAAGAGATGTCTTACGTAAGGGACAATGAAGCTCTAGAAGAAGGTTTCTGAGCCAACAAATTTCGGCAACAACGTTCGCAATGACTTTATATTCTGCTTCTGCACTCTAACGAGAAAGAGTGGCTTGTCGTTTTGAAGACCATGAGATGAAGTTATCACCCAAAAATGCACAATAACCGGAAGTAGATCGACGTGTGTCTGGACAGCCGTCCCAATCGACGCCCGTATAAGATATCAGCCTGGTCTGTGCAGATGGATAAATATGTAATCCGTAGTTATGAGTACCTTTGACGTACTGAATGATACATTTAAGAGCGGTAAAGTGAGGCTCCCTGGAGCATGCATGAACAAACACACATGATGAACGACATAGTCAATATCGGGCCTAGTGAAGGTAAGATACTTAAGTGCACCAGCTAGACTTCTATAAAGAGAAGGATCAAGCACCGGATCCCCGTAATCGGCGCTAAGCTTTGACTTCAAGTCGATTGGAGTGGGCATGACCTTGAAGTTTGCCATTTTAGCCTTGTAAACAATCTCTTCGGCATACTTATGCTAACACAAGAACATTGCATTCTTGCATTACGAAAATCCCTAAGAAATAACTCAACTTACCCAAGTCTGTCATGACAAATTCTTATTTGAGCATGGTGATAATCTCATTTTTCAACACATCTGAGGAGGCAGTCAAGACAATGTCATCCACATAGAGCAGTATGTATGCATTGTTATTATCTCGATGAAAAATAAAAAGTGAGTTATCACATTTGGTGCACATGAACCCAATCTGCAAGATATAAGTGGCAAAACGGTCATACCAAGCCTCGGGAGCTTGTTTTAAGCCATAAAGTGACTTCCGAAGCCGACAGACATACTAAGGAGCCGAAGGATGCACAAAGCTAGGTGGTTGATGCATGTATACGGTTTCTTTCAAATCTCCATGTAAGAACGCATTTTTCACATCAATCTGATGAATCAGCCAATTTTTTTCCCATAGCAATGCTCAAAACAGTACGGATGGTGGATGGTTTAACCACTGGATTGAAGGTCTCACCACAATCAATTCCCTCTTGTTGCCCCGTGCCATTTGCCACAAGTCTCGCATTATAGCGTTCAAGCTCACCACTGTCCCTGAATTTGTGACGATATAGCCACATACAATGAATCACATTGACCCCCTCTGATTTTGGGACAAAATCCCAAGTTTGTTGTGTAGTAAGCGCATCAAACTCCTCACGCATGGCCGCATTCCAATTAGGATCAAGCTTGGCAATTTTTGGGTTCTCGGGTATAGTGAGATAACTTGAGTGGATAGGTTAAAGTGGACTTTCGGTTTGAAAATCCAGTATTGGGTATGGGTTTCCATGTGGTACATTGGAATGGGGACTGTGTTGGGTGTTTTGTGGCAGGTGAGGACTCGGGTAGTGGAGCGGTGATGGGATAACTGGGCTTGGGTAGTGCGGTTGTGATGAGGAGATGAGACTTACAGGCAAAGGGTTAATTGACTGGGGTTGGGGGATCGGTGACGGTGTCGGGTGGCAGTGGGGCAGTGGGGTTGTCACGGGATCAGTGGGTAGGTCGGGGGAGATTACGAGTGGTAGTGGGGCAGTGGGGTTATCACGGGTGGCAGTGGGGCAGTAGGAGATTACAGGAGCGGTAGGTGCCGGGGGAGATAACCGGGGCAGTGGGTTTTGTGTCAAACTACTAGCTCCGTGGATCATATTATTAAACAGGGGGAAGTGTCTGAATCGTCAAGAAAGTGATAGTCAGCGACTTAAAATTTTTGGACGTTTGCAAAAGGGAAGATGTGCTCCTCAAACGTAACATGGCGAGAGACAAATACTTTATTTATGGATAAATCATAGCATATGTACCCCCTATGGTTTGATGGAAAATCCAAGAATATGCAAGGAGTAATCCTAGGTGCTAATTTGTGAGGGGCCATAGAGGCGAGATTAGAGTAGCATACACAACTAAAGATTCAGAGGTGACCATAGAAAGGGACCCGACGGAATAGAATTTTGGTGGGAGTTTTATTTTGAATGTTACATGTAGGTAATATATTAAGAAGGTATGCTACTATTTGTAACGCGTAGACCCAAAAGGAAGGGGAGAGAAACAAGAGATAGCATGGTACATATCATATTATTAATGGTGCGAATGATTCTTTCGGCTTTACAATTTTGAGGTGAGATGTGGGGGCAAGAGAATCTGAACACCATGCCATTGTCCGTACAAAATTTATGAAACGGTGAATTGTTAAACTCACAACCATTGTCACATTGATAAATTTAATGTTCTTTTCAAATTGCATTTTAACGTAGGATCGAAATTCAAGAAAGGTGGAGTAGACTTGCTACTTATATTTGATCGGATAGACCCAAAGAAAATGAGAGAATTCATCTAATAGTACCAAATAATATTTATGACCCAGTTTGTTAGTAATGAGAGATATTCATAAATCTGCATGAATGATATCAAATGGAGAGAAAGTAACACTCAAAGACGATTTAAAAGGAAGTCTAACATGTTTTTCTAGTGGACAAGAATAACAGTTGTTGGTAAATTTCCCTTTATTACATTGAATCAAATTGTGACTTTTAAGAAAGTTAAAAATTAGTGCTCCTGGGTGCCCAAGTTGACTGTGCCAGGTTGAAGGAGAGATTGCAGCTAGAGATGTAAGTGGATTGACACTTGCAGCGGAATTGGAAGAGAAATGATATAGGCCCCCCACACTATAACATCTCGTAAGAGCTGTCCCCGTACGTATGTCCTTCACAAAAAAACTCAAAGGGTCAAACTCAATAGATACAGAATTGTCACTAGCAAATTTTCTAACAGAGATAAGTTTTTAATAATGTTAGGAGCATATAGGATATTTTTAGGGAAAATGGATGGTGAGGTGGTGGAGTTTTAGTGGTGCCATAGCCTTACATTAGAATGCGATTGCCATTTTATACCAAAATAAATTGAGGATTGTTCAAATTAAACAGTTGAGGAAGAGTACCGGAGTTAAAAATTAGGTGGGATGTGGCGCCCGTATCCATATACCAGGCATCATCGAGCTGCTGTAAATTCATGGTGTTGTAGGCCTGGCCAGTTCGATAGAGGTAAGGAGGTCGTATAGTTGTTGTTGCTATTGGGCCACTGAGAAGTGGGCATGTTGTGGATGGGTCTGGATAAG
Source organism: Anisodus tanguticus (assembly GCA_034509755.1). Lineage (NCBI taxonomy): Eukaryota > Viridiplantae > Streptophyta > Magnoliopsida > Solanales > Solanaceae > Anisodus > Anisodus tanguticus. The sequence continues at coordinate 50,258,680 of CM067545.1, forward strand.
GGCCCAGAACACTAGGTTGCTACCACCGGGCAGTGCCTTGAGCCGAGACATTTGGGTAGGAATATGAGGGCGAGGCCCAGGTTCCGAAAATAGGCCATATTGGGCCTGCTGTGATTGGCTGTCGGAACTGGATCGTCCCCCGCGTCCTTTTCCCTTGCCACCACGGCCGTTACCGCTGCCTCTGATCCTGCCGCCGCTACGACCGCCCCGCGACTATTGGTTGTATGTGTGTTGCGGCTGGCCGACGGGTGTGGTGGTGGTCACCAGTGCATCAACTACTAAGGCCTTTTGATTATGTTTGTCCTGTTTGGCACGCCTAGTTTCCTCCAAAAGCAATTGTGATCGAGCCTTGTTAAAACTAGGGATGGGATCAACTTGTTGAATCATTGTGGCAAGTGTGTCGTACTCACCCTTTGGCAAACCATTTATTAGTTACAAAACCTTCTTTGTTTCTGAAATCGTTGTGCCCACATTAGTTAATTGATCTGCAACTAATTTCAATTATTTGCAATAGTCGGACATATTCGCAAAGTTTTCAAGACGGGTGTTATTGAATTGTTCCTCCAAATAGACGACACGAGTATGTTTGTTGTCTTAAAAGATTTCCTCTAGTCTTGTCCATAGTTCGAGAGCCGAAGCACCTGCCTTCATAATAGTGTGAAGTAGATTCTTGGATACGGTGCCTTATATCCATTGCTCGACGATAGCATCAAGTCGTTTTCATGTTGTGTTGTCAACGTCAGACGGACATGGTATGGTGGTGTCGATGTGATCAAGAACGTTGTAGGCACAAACATGAATTTGAAATAATTCTACCCATGAAGAGTATTGTCCATCCTCTTGATCAAGAACCAAAGGAATAAAGTTCTTGATATTTGTGACGGTGAAGGCCGGATGAAAGGGGTTAGTAGAAGAGAATGGGTGAGGATCTGTGATGTCTTGTGTGGATGAGGAGGAATCATGAGAACCCATGTTGCCGCTGGAAATTTGGGAAGAGAGCGGAGGGGCGGCGAAAATTCTTTAGGGTTTGGGGGGTTATCGCCGGAAAGAGAGGGGGGGGGGGGGTGGCTAAAAAAATAGGGTGTTAGGGTTTTGGCTCTTGATACCCTGTAAAATAGTGTAATTCTCTTTGGTTGGTGGCTTCTCATTAATGAAATATTTATAGGTGTTTACAATTTACAAACCTAATTAGAGAAGAATCTCTACTTTACATAATTACACTAAAATAATAATTACAAAATATATAGAGAATATTATCACGGTACATGCATAAGATTTTCTATAAAATTAGTAAGCTTTTCATAAAAAGCTACCCCTCTTCTTTGTGTGGAATTATAAAACAAAATATGGAGTAATAAACATTCTATTTTTACATTTAAAAATTAGAAATAAAATACTTTTGAGAACCGAACAAAAGTTTACAACTATCTAACACCTAACCTTACTATTTAGTTTCCAGAGTACTTTCCCAGAAACTTGTTCGAACAAACTTTTTAAATCCAAAAAAGGATTTAGCATATTTATGGAAAATGTAATTGTAAGAGAATACGATTCTTTGATATTCTTTAAAGATCGAAGAGACGTGAAGTTACGTACATCCAAAGTGAAATATGGGCAAATATAGTAGGCATTTGCACGTGAATTTAATTTGATGATATTCCAAAAAAAATATGCACTTAAAATCAAGTTGAAAATAAGTATTTGAATTTAATTATTGAATTGTGTTTGAAAATATATTTATTCACTTAAAAGGGGATCAGAATATGTTGTTCAAACATGAAAAACTTAACTACAAATTGGAATGAACAATTAACTACAATATATTGTTGGGCTAAAATAATCCAAAAATTATTTTTAACAGAAATATTACTTCATATGACCTTAAAAATGTGTAGTTTTAAACTTTTAACCTCGCTCGACCAATGCACAAACCTTGACGGTCAAAAGTTAAACTTGTTAAACCTTAATTGAACTTTTGCTTATAGGGCAACTGGGCAAGTTGAGAACAGAAGTTCAAAATTACTCTTCTCCAAAGCCATTCTTGAAAATCACCATACTTTTAGCATGGTATGATTTGTCCATGTGGAGTGAAGTCCATATAGTTTTTTTACCAAAAAAACGTCAGGACATTAAAATAATCTAACCCCTTGTAAATAACTTATTTTCTTTTTCACCTTCGAAATATAGTACATTGTTCGCACATTTTAACAAATATAACCAAATAGCTTTTGGAAGAATATGCCAAGGGGACCATTTCTTTTTTCTTTCGTGAAGATGTACCTAAAAGCCACCAAAGAAAATGAAACTATTGGGTGGTCATTGCATCATGTTAAGTAAAATGTCATTATCTACTTAGTTGTGATTTACTTGTATGTATAATTTTCTCAATCATTTGCCCAACTTATTTTCATATTTATCTATTCCTTACAATTGTGTTACGCGTTAAACTTTCAAAATCAAGCTGATCCTTTCCTTTTCCAAACTAAATTTTAATTAACAAATAACACACAAATATAGACAAAATATGATAATGATCGATAGGTAATATGTCTAAAAGAGGAACAATAAAACTGCATAAAGAAAAGTTGGAATCAACATTTTTTCTTATCCTGTATTCGTTATCTGTTTTGATGTCGGATTAATTCGGATTCGAGCTACGTTATGTCTATTAAAGGGTAACCCTCCTTATCATTTTTTTCTTTTCATTTTTAGAATTCGAATCCGAAATCTCGAATTAAGGAGGTAGAGATTATGTCCTTCCATATGACCAATGACAGATGTAGAGTACAACTTACGGTTGCACGTGCGAGAATCAATAGTTTAATATATAAGATCCACTAAAATTTTTATTATAAAACCAGTTATTACAGTAGGAACCCACAAACTTTAAATTATGAATTCGCCGCTGATGATCATCGTGGTAGGAATCGATATGGTGGGAGTTGGGAGTCGATTTTTTTTTAAAAAAAACAACTATAATTTGGCTTTGAAGTTAAGAAAATGGGAAATTGTGTATTTGATTAGCTTTTGTTTTTTGGTATGTTGTCTATTTTTTTTCTTCTTACATTTATATTGTTTTTGGTTTCTAGAACATGTTTTTGTTTGATTCCTGAAAAACTAAACCAGCTCTTAAAACTATATATGCAACTATTTTACATAGTTCTCAATAATTCAAATGGGCTGTATGGAAAAAGTAAATGAATATTTTCAAATTTACGATTAAACGAACATTAATTTACAATTTTGAAAACATCAAATTATCTGAATGGACCATAATAGAAACCATTATTGATGAAGAATAGAAAGTATAGTGTCGATATTCTTATTAAGAGATTAGAAATTTAAATATCAATTTTAAAATGTTTTAGTAGAGAGCGTTCTACTCACGTTGAGAATCCACCCTACACAAATCTAATTTTTCAAATCAGTAAATTTCAAATGCTGAATGACTTTAAAAAAAAAATGCAGTTGATATCATACCATGACCTTCCATTAGCGTGCTCGGCAAATTTATATTCTCATAATCTAAGTTCCAACACTCATACCACTAATCCCAAATAATTTAGATTCTAATTAATGCTAATTATATCCTACTACTTAATGCTTAATCTTAGTGTTACAATACGTGGTAAGTACTTATTTGATCATTTTCAACATACACTATAATTTGATTAATATATATCTGCATTTTGTTTATGTGGGATCAAATGCTTAGTCTTAGTGTTAGACTACGTGGGAAGTAATTATTTGATCATTTTCAATATAATATAAAATAATGTGGGACCAATGATGATGGAGATAGATTAACTTTGGGTCATATAGGATGAATTATATATTATATCTCCCCTCAGTGTGGTTTTGCTTAGCTGTATCGTAGCCGTTTAACAGGTAGATCATTGGAGATGGGAAAGTATTAAACTAAAAGATATAAAATAATGTTCCATTAAATTAAGCATAAAAAGTTTATTATAAACGAGTAAACAACCTACATTTTCATTTCATAATGTGTTGCTGTCGGTGCTCTGAACTTGAATCATAAAAAAGTAGGGATAACAACTCTTTTTAATTTTTCAAGTATTAATAAATTTTAATTTTATTTTTTATCATTTTATTAGCATATTAAACTTTCAGTTAATTGTAGTGTGCATTTGGTTGTGAATATTCACAAATTGACCAAAATTCTTAATAATTTCACCACTTGATTACTCATGTATTATGTGGAATTTATATTGTTATAATTTACAGTAATATAATTGTAGAAATAGTCAAATACTTAAATATAACATAATATCTACATGAAGATATAAAAGTACAGATTCTAATTAATTAAATATTAAATATGATGAATAGTATATCATAAGAATTGAAAGCATAATTTATCATTAATTTATGGACAAAATTATTATTATACCTAAAATAAAGAGTAAATCATTTAAAAGTTTCTTTAATAGGAAGATAGCTTGACAAGGGTCACAAAAGGTTCTTTTAATTTAGCACCAAAGCTTGAGGAATTTTTTTTAATTATTGGCCAATCATATATGTGGCTTAATAAGTGTTTAATCAATTTATGTGACTAATGAAATCATGAACACATGTTACGTGATGTGTCAAATCAAAAGACATTGAAGTAACTGGCAAAGAGTTGTCAAGCACCATATCAGAATATATTGTATAGCATTGACTAATTGACCAAGTACTTTATGTGTTGCAAGGAAATGTTTGATTTTTAACTTAAAATGTAGGTTAGGTTGAAACATCAACTATACCCAAAGAGTTAATATAAACTTAAGAAACAACAAATGAATTTTTCCTAAAATATTACCTTTTTACGAGTTTTATATTTAAATTATTGGGTGTTTCTATTACCTCATGGCTCCTGGATTATAATATTTTTTAGATTATAACTCCCGCTTGAATATATGTGGTGAAATGTTTGGATAACTTGCTGAGAGGCTTGTGGGAGACGAAAGTCTTAAAAATGAGTCCACCCGACACTTTAAGTTTGTTAGAGGGATAATGTGGACACCCAATTCTTTAGGTATTAAACATGCAGTACAATGATGTTTGGAGAAGCTTTTGAAGTGTGATGTTCATGTAGTATGTCATTCTTTTACGGATATTTTAATATGAATTCATGTTTGCTTAAAAGTTTTTTGCGTATACCCGATAGTTTAGGTATAAAACTCGCAAAATGATAATTGTTTAACGAGATAAACCTATTCACTCAAAAAAAAATTGAGGTAAGATATTTGATGTACAAAATTTAGATATTTTACCATTTCAATTACTCACAAAATGATCATAGTTTAGAGGTTTTGTTATTTAACATCATGCATTAGAGGCATCATTCATAAATCATAGGTCATCTATTATCTCAGGCTCTGTCTGATTTTGTATTTCAGTTAGTAGTAAGGATATGAAGCTTCTGACAAAACTCCTTTAACTAATCTTAAATGCATGTCACAACATTGAACAAATAAAAAAGAAAAATAAATAAAATCAAGCATAAATCGTTTTTTAAAATAATGGAAACGGGAAATCAACTTCACTTCCAATCTATAAGTGAGAGTTCAAATCATGCCTGTGAAATATTTAGGAAATTATTGTTGATCTTCAAAAGATTAAGAATCAATAGTGTTACTTATTATGAGCTTAACTTCTATAAAAAAAAATTATACGCTATCATGTGATAATCGCCGGTTACCGCCTTTAAAAAGTTAGATTAATAACCTAAAATATAAGGTTGCTGCAACACGCTAAATGCATAAAGTATGAAAGAGTTTTATACTGATAGTGCATATAAATTAAATTCATAACAAAATAAGTATGATGTTGATTCAAGGGACGTGCGTTTGTTTTATTCTTTTCCCAGTGTGTTTTGAATTATTAAAATTTCGAGTGATAATTCAGTTAAAAGTTTTGAGAAGGTAAAATAATTTTAACACCTAATTCATGTTTAAGAAGAAAAATACGTCTTTTTTCAGAAAGATATTACACATAATTTGTCCCATGGCCATTTATAGAATGAAAAGTTCGCAAAAATAGGCTTATGGAAGTTCAAGTGTTCAACTAACCCACCCAACCCTCCAAATCCCTTGAGCTTAAGGAAAGTATATTTTCACATTATTTCAAATGGAGTCAAAGTTCATTAAATACACATTCATTTATTCGTAATATTTCATGGAATGGAAATCAAATTTAGTCATACATTTCGATTATAATGAGAGGTAGACGTATTCTCAATGAGAGGTGGACGTATACTCAGTCTTATTTCTAAAATTTTCAATTATTTTTAACGTTGCTTTAAACATTGAAAATTCTTGCGAAGAAATCAAACTAAAACAAAAGATCATTAGTCAGTTGACAAACTTAATTTTTTTGGAATATTTGACGTTTTAGTAAAATAAAAAGCATTTACTTTTTTCTTCAAATATAACCTTAATGCTTTAATTTGTTGGGTGTTGATTAACTGAGATGTTTATGAGTGAAATAAGTAAAAAAAAAAAAAGAGAGAGAGAGAAAGAACACAAAAAAGTTTTATTAAAAAGTTCAATAAAACTACATGTCTACACCAAGGGTGAATGACATATAAATACACAATAAGAAAAGTTACGGAATATGACGAAACTTTTTAATTTACAAACCAGCAATAGATTTCTTACAAAATATATATAAAATTTTAGCTCTTTTTTTTAAAAAAAATACTTTTTTAAATTTTTTTTTTTAAATTTATATTTTAAAAATAAAATCAATTTTTTCTTAAACAAAAAAAAATTAAGTTTTTTTTTGCTCAAGGCTTTAAAAAATCGCTCAATTTTTTGTGTATGAAATGTGTATATCTCGCTCAAAGCTTAAAAAATTCACTCAGAAATTTGTGTATGAAAAATGTATGAAATGTGTATATATGGTTCAAGGCTTAACAATTTCGCTCAAAAATTTGCGTTGAAAAATGATAGTATGAAATATGTATATCTCGCTCAAGGCTTAGCATTCCGCTCATATTTTTTTTGTATAAAGTTCATGTTAGGTTTCTGTAAAATTAGTACAACTACAACAACAATGTATACAACTTTCATACGATATTTAATGCTTAAAAATCGCTCAAATTTTGTGTATGAAAAATGTATTAAAAATTTCACTCATATACACACATTTCATACATTTTTCGTACAGTTTTTTACATAAAAAAGTGACTGGATTTTTCAAGCTTTGAGCGGAAAAAAAAACTAAAAAAAATATATTTTTTTAAAAAAGTTATAACTTTTTTTAAAAAACTATGAAAATGAAAATCCGTTATATTTTGTTAAGTTTTATAAATAAGAAAAAATATTGTTATGTTATGTAATAAAAAGTCTTAAATTTGTAGCTTATGTCATTTGGGGGAACCTTCGAAATGGATAATAGAAGTGGGCCTATTTCTACTTGTTTGGTTGGATACAAGTACAAACTCGGCCACTTATTTCTTCAAGGATGAATCCTAAATTTCTTTGGCACAATAAGATCTCAGAACTAAAAACTAGTCACCCAAAATAATGCGATAGATTTAAGTAGTTTGGCCATGGAATAAGGAAAAGTGCACAAATAGTCTATTTGAGGATCACTATTTAAGTCATAGCCAAAGTATATAAATTTTTAACCGCTCCAGAATTGACTTAAGTTGAAAAAAAAACTCCTGACTATAGTTACAAACTTCATATATTTGAGTTTGAACTTCAAAAAATACGAGGCTTAAGTTTGGCTTCACACATACGCGATCGGAGTTGAAGAATAAGAAGCAGCAGTTACTTGTCTGAAGTTTTTCAACACCAACTACAACTTAAATAATTTGAAAAAATAGTACAGTATATATCTTAAATAAAAGGGTGAAAACTGGTTACCAACTTAATTTTTTCCATGGAACAACTAGTAAGATGTGCATCAACTTTTTGTTTCAAGTTTTTAAATTCAGACTATAACTGAAATAATTTTGAAAAAATAGTATATATATAAAACTTAAATAACATGGCTGAAACTGACTACCAGCTTAATTGTTTCCATGAAACGACTAATAAGCTGAATAGGGATGTTGAGAAATTTTAGAATATGTCTCGACCTCTGATAACTTGGACATACAAAAATTGTTTTTGGAGAATTTCTTTGCATTTGGCATCTTTGGTAGCGCACTTGAAAGTTTTGCAAGCTAAGCTCCTAGGTTCTCAAAGAACGGTACCATGTGGTAAATGTGTTATTTTACGTACTAGCGAAAGTTAATACTATAAAGGATATTATTCGAACATGAAAATATAAGTAAGAAATAGTTTGGGAGGTATTAGGGAGAATGTTTGGAGTGAGTTGAAAGTGTTCATAGTAAAATAAGGTCTAACTTCAAAGATATATATCTCATGATATATGACATCCTTTCAAGTCTAGTTTTTAATGGTTTAAACTTTTCATCATTTAGACATTCCTACAGAAAAAGTTATGGCCTTTTTACCGAAGACTGACAATGAAGCCCCACCATATAGCAGTCCGAGGCTGCTCCTAAGAAAAAATTCTCCTAGGTCCAGAGCTATGGTTGATGTGAAGCGTCCGAAGCAGCCTCCGACATATCAAGCCAAAAATTGTATAAATACAATGACGGTTTTGTGAAAGGATGTTACCCATTCTTCAAAGATTGTAGTTATTCTTTGTGAAAAAAAGGTATCATCTATTTTTGGAAAGGTTTGTTAGTTGCTAGTTGAAACTATAAATAATTATTCCACTGCAGAATTTCTTTTACTTGAATTACATTATCATATGGCTATTAAGTCACTCTCCTCCTGAACTGTCTTTAATTTGTTCTTATTTTGAATTCCTATAAAAGCGTGTACAAAATTTATCTTGAGCCTAACTAAAGCCCAAAAGCTAGCTTGTAGGTGAGGATTGTCCAAGTCCATTTAAGGAGTCCATGTTTCCATTCCATATCCAATGTGGACTCTTAACACTCCCCCGCACGCTCAAACCTTGTTAACTGGAGCGTGGATAATATAATTTGAGGGCCTAACATCGGTGAACAAAGAATTAGAATGGGTCTGGCTCTAATACCATGTGAATGGATCTTGGGCCTAACTCAACCCCAAAAGCTAGCTTGTAGGGTGAGGATTGTCCAAGTCCATATAAGGAGTCCATGTTCCCATTCCATATCCGATGTGGGACTCTTAAAACCCTGAATTGGAATGAAATGACCGTTTCCAACAAGAATAGATTGCAGAGTATTTAAATTACGCATTTGAGAAAGATTACCAAAATTGTTGGTGAGATGAGACGTGGCGTCCGTATCCATATACCACGCATTATCGGGTTTCCGATGAGTCAATGTGCCAAAATCCTGGCCCAAACTGGATTGGGGAAGGCCCAGAGTAGAGAAGTGGGCCCCGGGAAATTGGGCATGACTTCTATGGGTCGTCGAACGTGATCCCATACTGCTGGGCCGTTGATGGGCTGAAGGATGGTGGGCCGGATGGCCGTGGCCCAACAGTTGGTCTGGGCGAGCTGCAATGTTGCTGGAACTTGGGCGGCATCTTCTGGGTTGTGTCTGGTGGCCACAGCTGCTGGGCTTTGTCTGGGCGTTGTTGGGCCCTATCTGGGTACTGTTGGGCCCAAGCTGGAAGCCCAGTTCCCAGCTCGACCCTTGCAGCCACCCCTGTGCCTCTGTCCACAACCATATCCGTGGTGGTTTCTGACCATGGTAGTTGCCGGAGATCGAATATGAGAGAGAAAACAGTGAGGGGGGTTGGGACGTATACGAAGCATATATGAGGCAGAAATAGCCGTATACGAGGTGTATAAGGGCTTAAGGAGGTTGTATACGGGTAGTATATAGTGGCAGGGATGGTATATCATCCGTATACATAGTGTATATCAGTGTGTATAGGTTGTATACAATGGGTATACGATCTGTTGGAGAGATAGGGAATGAGGGAGGGTTGTATATCAGTAATATACAAGGGGTATACAGGGCTGTTAGCAGAATTGAGGGGCTGGGAAGCTGTATATCAGCGGTAGATAATCGGTTCGGCGCCGAAAAAAGAGGGGAATGGGCGGCCGGAATTAGGTTTTGGGTTGGGAAGGATTCTGATATCATGTAAAGAATGGATCTTGGGCCTAACTCAACCCCAAAAGCTAGCTTGTAGGGTGAGGATTGTTCAAGTCCATATAAGGAGTCCATGTTCTCATTCCATATCCGATGTGGGACTCTTAACAAAGCGGTTAAAGAGATTAAAGAGTTTTTTTTATTTTTCTATTTAAATTCACATTAGAAAATTTCGGAGTGGTTCATTGTATCATGAGGTAGGATTTCACTTTGCTATTTGTACCTCTTAAGTAGCAATGAGAATCTACTCTGAAATCAGCGCGCCTTGAACCAATTTTCATATCCAAAACCTTTGCCTCATCTTTTATTACTAATTATCCATCTTGCTTGTTGATTAAATATTCCTTTTTAGCATTACCATCTCAAATATTTTCCAACAATCAATGCCATTCAAGGTGAAGAGGATATGTTTCTCAACAATTAAAGGTAAATTGAAATTTACTCTTTAATAATACAACTCCCCTACATGTTGCAAACAAGGCTCAAGGAATCTAAAAGTTCGATGCTCTCTAATAATGGCCTTGTCCTGACATCTTGAAAATGAAATCTCTTTTATTTGTATATATAGTATTATCCCTTAATTAAAAACAACAAAATCATTTGTTTGTATATATAGTACTATTCCTTAATAAAATCTCTTTTGTTTTGTTATTTATACAGATCATATATGTCTAGTAGATCAAACACACAACAAACTTAAAAGTATCATATTGAAGAGAAAAACTCAAGAAATTAATGGAAGTCTTGATTTCAAATTGGTCTAATGTTGAATCTGTGCCTGAAACATACATTTTCCCACGAGAAAGCAGACCAGGAAAGCTTGAATTTCCTGTTTGCAATGACATACCACTTATAGACTTGGCTCATAATCACCCAGATGATACAATTCAGCAAGTTATTAGAGCATGCAAAGAATTTGTATTCTTTCAGGTACAATTTCTTTTTCTAATTAACTTTTGTAGTTAAGAGATTGCTTTATCTTGAGCCGATAGTCTATTTGAAACAACTTCTCTACCTCCCAAGGTAGGGGTAAAATTAGCGTACACTCTATTCTCCCCAGACCCCACTTGTGTGATTACACTGCTTATGTTGTTTGTATTGTAGTTAAGAGATGTTTGGTTTATGAATAATGATCTAACAGTGGCGTACGCATAATTTTTCTTTAATGTTTGAGTAGGTTTTCAAACCTAGAGTTTTAAGGCTGCTTCAATAATCCCATTTCAAAATGGTTTCAAACATACAGTCTCTTTGACGATAACATTCAACATAAGACACCTAAAATCGATAAAAACACTCAATATAACACAAAGAAATAAACTTAGCGTATTGACGTTAAAGATATTTATATATGTCAACTTGCGTCAAGAATGGATTCAAGCTCAATTGGACCTTTATACAACTAGTGGTGTCATATTTTTACATTTTTAAAACTTTCTACCAAGCAATGTCGCATGGAAAGGTAAATCCCTTTTGATGATTGGAAAGTCCAACTTTGGGGGTAAAACACTTTTTATTAAAGCCAATTTCATACACAAGACTCGAACATGAAATTTCTGATTAAGAATAGAGGAATACTTATATTATGTTTTATTTTTCCATATTGTGATGATCAGGTGATAAACCATGGAGTATGTGAAAATATAATGGATGATACCATAAATATGTACAATGAGTTCTTCAAATTGCCAGGTTTAATACAAGGAAAATTTTTACTCCAATGACATCAACAAAACATGCAGGATTTATTCTAGCACATTATCATATAACACTGAAGAGTTACACTACTGGAGAGATAACTTTACTCATCGTTGTCATCCGTTAGAGGAATACATGTTGGGAGATTTTTCTCTTTATGGTACTTTATAAAGCAGTACGGGAAGTAATTAACTATTACAGGTATTCAAAAGGATAAACAAAGATTTCAATAATTCAACATGGAATCTGAAATTACAATCGTTACATAAGTAAAAACTGGAAATTCCAGTTTTGTAGAAGACGGAAAAATGTAAATTGTTTTTGCTGAGTCGAGTGTAGTACTCTGTCCTTAAGACAATATTGCCCCGTATGTATCCTTTATACGTCCTGGACAATTTGTCTCCCAAGATAAAACAGCAAAGGAACCCTTGAGCAAAGGAAACTCAAGAGCTACCGTGAAGAATATTGAGTAACGAAATGATGCTTGGAAGTTGTAGGAAGAAAACTATTTTCGGTTGTGTATTTTCGTGCACTGTTTTTGGTGTTCTCCTTGGTCATTCTTGGTGCTCAACAATGGTGTAAGGGGGTGTTTATATAGGTGAGGGAGGGGCTGAAAAACTGCCTCCATAATAGCCAAATAATGGCCATTATGGAGGTAGTAAAGCCACCAACATAAATGGTGAAAGACCAACGGATTTGGCCATTATAGGAGGAGTAATTCAGCCAAAATAAATGGCTGAATTGAGTGCTTGGAAACTGCTTTGACTGTCCAGATTCTGGAAACTTGAGGGACCAAACTGCACATCTTGAAACTTCAGGGACCAAACTGTACATCTGAAAGAATTCTGGTCCGAACTGTACCCGAGGACCCGAGGACCCGGAACTCGGAACCGGACGGGCGGGCGGCGGCGGTGCGTGTGTGGTCTTTCCTCGAACCGAAGCACATCTAGGTCCTGCCTCCTTTAAACACATGGGATACCCCTTGGGGTCCCAAACCCCAAACCAATTTCGAATCTTATATACACAACACTTCTTTCTTCCTCTACCGATGAGGGAGAATTACACACAATACCACACTTTCCATGCTTCAAACACCTTACTTCGTGAACCAATATCTCTTTCATTTCTCAATGAAATTTGACGATTCTTGGCCCTACGGTTATCTACGTACTTTGTAGATCATGCATGTGTGAAGAACCGGATTCTCCAACATACGTTACACTAGTGTTTAAGCCGTTAAAGTTGGTCGGTCGCAACTCCCGCCAAAGGCAAATTTCCAACAATACATTATGTCTTGGCCAGATAACCCCACCAAATATAGGTAATATATGTGTTTTTCCGTTTTAATTTATGTATCTTAGAAGGGAGCCTTGGAGTAATTAGTAAAGTTGATGTCATGTGACTAGGATGTCATGTGTTCAAGCCGTGGAAATAGTCTCTTGCAGAAATGTGAGGTAAGGGTGCGTATAATAGACCCTTGTGGTCCGATCCTTCCTCGGACTCCGTGCATAGCGAAAGCTTAGTGCATCGGGCTGCCTTTTTTTTAATTTATGTATCTGACTTTTTTGTAGTTTTTAATAAAAAATACCATTATTTTTTACGTTTAGCATTTCCTTTGTTTTTTCAGTTTATTTGAGACATCTTTTAATATGTTTCAAAAAGGACATACTTCTTACTTTGAAAACAATTACCTTTACAATTTACATTTAAGCCTTAACGGGAGACTTTTATAACAACATAAATGTTATGGTTGTTTAATGCAACAAATTTCAAAAGTTTTATAATTACATTAGCATTTTGTGTCAATTCAAACTACACCACATAAATAAAACGGAGGTGAAACTCCTTAATTCGAATAACTCACAAGACATGTTTAAGACCTCACGATTTAAGAGTATTTTGGCACTTCATGGACATCTTTATTTTAAGGGCAGGTTAGATTGAATTTGGACAGGTCAAAATGAGTTGACTTAATAAAAGAGTAAGTTAATAACTAGTCCAAATGCTACTTGGGTTAAAATGATATGAGTAAAGATGAGTTGAACAATGGGTCACACCTAATCGGCCGAACTCTTACCAAGTTTTAATTCCATCATTTCTTTTCTTATAATTTTATAATTACCAAATAATTCTGTATCCTTCATTATGCCTAAATCTAACATATAAAACAAAAAAAATAAAGTATTTTGATGAAGTCTTGCATAGGTCAATTTATGCTATATATTTGGCACAAATTAGCCTAACTTTTAGATAAATTGGATCGAACTGATCAACTAACTGAGTTAATAAATATGCGGGTTATTAACTTATCCAAATTCGAGCCATTTGTGTGAGTTTTGTTTTCACATGCTAATTTTACCGCCCTAGTTTAAGATCACATGTCACAACTCTATTATTCCTTACATTCTTAGATTTTGTATCCAAGTCAAAACACGTACGTAAAATGAAAGGGAGGAAATAACATATTGACCTTATTTTATTATTATAATATTTTTATTTTTTTTGCAGAGAAGTGGTGTGTGAGTATTCAATAGAAACAAGGAAGCCACTTTACAAGATTTTGGAAATGACATGCAAATGATTAGGACTAAAATCAGGATACTTTGAAGGTAAAGTGAGTAAAACTCATTTGCTATCTGTTAATCATCATATCCCATGACCAAATCCAAGTTGAACATTGGGAATGCCAGTACATTCTGATCCAAATCTCATAACATTGCTTCACCAATGTGATGTCCCTGGACTTCAAATACTTGAGGATGGCCAGTGGATAGGTGTTCATTTCACCCTGTTCCTCATACTCTAATTGTTATTCCTGGTCTACAATTGAAGGTATTTTTCTGTGATCATTGTATGGAATTAAAGGTTTTGTTGGGTTTCAAAAGGTTGGATCTTGTTGGAGGTTGGTTACATTTGTCAATGATCAAATTTAAGAGGATCGAGGGTGTGCTTCGTATGGAGGAATTTTTCTGAAATATAAATATATTTTTACTTATTTTCTAATATTTGATAAATAAAAAAAATATTAAACTAATTAATAGTATATATAATTCAGGCAAAACACTATGGAGATAAGGGTGGGGGATGAGGGCGGGTGGGGGTTGGGAGTGCGGGATGCAAGGGGCGAGGGGTGTGGGAGACAGTGGGCCGAAGAGTGGGGGTGGAGGGTAGGGGGAGTTAGTGGTGCGGGATGTGGAGGATGAGGGCACGGGGATAAGCATAGGGTGGGGGGATTAGGGTGTGCGGGATGTGGAGGGCGAGGGTCGCGGGATAGTCGTAGCGGGGGAGATAATCAAAATAAAATATCACTAACCGAATTTGTTTTTCTTGAAAAAATAATTATTCGAACATTTTGACCAACCAAATATAAAAAATTTAAAAATATTTTATTAGAATATTTGCCTCCGTATCAAATGCACCATAAGAGCATGTTTGGCTACTTAGCCCCCAATGAGTATCAACGGTTGAATAATACTTTTTAAGTAATGAACATGATTTTTTACATAAATAACTATATATTTGGATAGAAGTGTTTAAATAATAATAAGTCGACTACGGCATATTAGGTATAGACGAATTAAGGACTATATAACGAATTATAAATTTAAACAAAAGTTCCTTTTACATGAAAAAGTAAAAAGTATGATTGACGGAAATAGAATACAAAAAAATAGGGAGATTTTTACTTTTTTTTGTGTGTGCAGGTAATAAGCAATGACAGGTTCATAACTCCGGTTCATCATGTGGTGACATACCCGAAAGAGGCTCGAACCACAGTAGGTGTGTTTCTCGGTCCGTCACCCAAGTCTTTGATAAAACCGGCCACTACTTTGGTTCGCACTGAACCGGTGTAAGCCTTTACTTATCCAGAGTTCTTTAAAGCATTTTCTGCTGGGGCTAAATGTGATGCTCAACTTGCACTCAACCATTTTAGAAACAAACCTTAGCTTTTAATTACTTGTATGCACATATTCATGTGTGCAAAAAATAAAAAAAGATTGTTGTAATGGTTGGTGGTCTTATGATCACATATTTGGAGAAATTTGTCAAAAAAACACGTTATGTATGATTTGTTATTGTACCTTAATTTACGGTAAATACTTTTGTCCAAAAATAAAAAGTCAACAACAACATACCCAGTGAAATCCCACAATGTGGGGTCTGAGAAGGGTAAAGTGTACGCAGACCTTACCTCTATCTTGGTAGGTAGAACGACTGTTTTCGAGAGACCATCAGCTCAAGACAAAGCACAAACTAAGTAAAGTAAGACAAACAAAGTGAGTAAGTCATGATGAGTATTGTTGCGATTAGAAATGTAAATGATCTCATCAATACACAAATGTACAATTCTAAAAAAAAATCAACTACGCCCATATTTATTTCCTTAGGAATTGGGTTCAAGTTTTTCAATGCCCTTTCTCATTAATGCACTTCTGACGAGGACAAAAACAATAATGTCAAATTTTGGATTGGGCTTAATTCACATTCCAAAAGCTAGTTCAAAGGGAAGAGGATTGTCTAAGCTATAATAAGGAGTCTAGGGATCTCATCTCTCACAAATGTGGTATATTTCTCTTCAACATCCCCCTCACACCCAAATTCGGACATTTTTTAATGTGAGGTTTCACTGTCCGAGCTAAAGCGTGCACATTCATGGACCCAGGGTATTTTTTACCCCTTTCAATTGGTTTGGAGGCATTTCACCCCCTCATCCGGGGTCTAACATCGAATGAGCCTGACTCTGATATCATGTCAAATTAGGCATTAGGCCTAATTCACACCCCAAAAGCTAGCTCAAAGGGAGGAAGATTGCCCAAGCTTTATAAGGAGCCTAGGGATCTCATCTCTCACCGATGTGGTACATTTTCCCAGATCCGGACATTCTTGTTATCCGGGGTCTTCTGTCCGATCTGAAGTGTGCACATTTATGGACCGGAGGCATTTTCACCTCTCTCGGTCTGGGATCGGTCAGTTGGTCCAGGGGCATTATGCCCTCCTTTTTTCTGGGGCCACATCGGATATGCCTGATTCTGATATCATGTCAAATTAGGCATTGAGCCTAACTCCCACCCTAAAGAAAGCTAGCTCAATGAGAGGAGAATTGTCCAAGCCTTATAAGGAGCCCAAAAATTTCATCTCTGTTACATTTCTCTTCAAATAATAACACTATCTAAGAATAAAAAGATCTCAACCATTGTCTATGACCAAACATTATCTAAGAATAAAAAGATCTCAACCATTCCATTACGCTCATTGAGTGTGGTTACATTCCATCCTTTTTCTAATCATTCGGTATCCAGGAATAACTATTGACTAATTCGAAATTGCGCCGGTAATTTTTTTTCTATTTACTCGACTCAAATTTAAAATATCTGATAAGGAATGAAAAAATTCTAACCATTGTGTTACACCCCTTAGAATGATTCATCCAATCCTCCTGTTACTTTTCCTTAAAGCGAATTTATACTACTAGACATAGTGTTTAGTGGCTTTTTTGTTAATAAAAATAAAATTATCAAAAGGGAGAAGTACAAATATGGGGCACTTTATCAATTTTCCCCTTACTTTATTTCTGCTCATATTTATTCAATTTTTATTTTGAGAATCAAACTGACAATGAAGAATAAGTCAAAATTGAAATTTACTACAGTTTATTTACAACATCATGGAAGAATCAAAATTGAAAAATTAACTTTAAGTGTAATCTTTACTGTAGGAATTCACAGAGTTCTACAACTTTGAAGAATGCCTAGAGTACATAGAAGATTTTGTTGGGAGATTTTTCTCTTTATGGTACTTTATAAAGCAGTACGGGAAGTATTTAACTATTACAAGTATTCGAAAGGATAAACAAAGATTTCAATAATTCAACATGGAATCTGAAATTACAATCGTTACATAAGTAAAAACTGGAAATTCCAGTTTTGTAGAAGACGGAAAAATGTAAATTGTTTTTGCTTTGAGTCGAGTGTAGCACTCGTCCTTAAGACAATATTGCCCCGTATGTATCCTTTATACGTCCTGGACAATTTGTCTCCTAAGATAAAACAGCAATGGAACCCTTGAGCAAAGGAAACTCAAGAGCTACCGTGAAGAATATTGAGTAACGAAATGATGCTTGGAAGTTGTAGGAAGAAGAAATTTCTGCTTGTGTATTTTCGTGTGTTGCCTCTACTGTTTCTGTTACCCGTGACCCGTGAACCCGGAACTCGGAACCGGAACCGGACCGGACGGGACGGGCGGGCGGCGGCGGCGCGCGTGTGGTCTTTCCTCGAACCGAAGCACATCTAGGTCCTCCCTCCTTTAAACACATGGGATACCCCTTGGGGTCCCAAACCCCAAACCAATTTCGAATCTTATATACACAACAATTCTTTCTTCCTCTACCGATGAGGGAGAATTACACACAACACCACACTTTCCATGCTTTAAACACCTTACTTCGTGAACCAATATCTCTTTCATTTCTCAATGAAATTTGACGATTCTTGGCCCTACGGTTATCTACGTACTTAGTAGATCATGCATGTGTGAAGAACCGGATTCTCCAACATACGTTACACTAGTGTTTAAGCCGTTAAAGTTGGTCGGTCGCAACTCCCGCCAAAGGCAAATTTCCAACAATCCCCTCTTGAAAGAGATTTTGGCGCACTCACATGGTGTCTTTTCATTTCCAAGAATATTTCGGCGGACCGATGTTGCATAAGGAGAGGTAGCCTCGGCTTTGAACCTTCCATAGTTGAATACCATCGGACTTACTTACTGCGCGGTGAACGTGATGTCTTGAACCGTTAGTGTTTAGTGTAAGCCTAGACAACGGTACCAACACAACAAATTCCCTTACTCTCTTCTTCGTAATGTTTTGTCCGTTTTGGCCATGGACAACGTCTTGGATTCTTAAGTGCGTTCAATTTGAGGCGGCCGTCCTCGCACTTAAATAGGTGGTCTCCTACAAGGTATCCTACTATACCCCACTTCACAAGTGTTAGGAACCATTAAAAGTTTCCCAAAGACCTAACCTCAATTGTTGAGGATCATTACAGGTTTTGAAAACTTAACCTTTACCCATACTGCAGATAGCACTTAACGTCTATCGCGGAACGGCTTTGGATTTGGTGTTTCTTTTCGAAATCACTATCCGAAGTGCTCATGCTTCCACCGAAGCGATCAACCGAACCTTTACAACTTAGTTTTCCCATTGAACCAAATTACCGGGATCTCCGGTTCGTAAGGTTGGGTTTCCACCGTATTGGTCCGTATATTTTGGGTTTTAAGCCCATTCCCCTAGACAGGCGGAACACTTGATCTCCGGGTAGTCCCTTAGTTTGTAAACAAGGAAGTGACACCCGTGATGATCAACTGCCATACGGTCTTATGTCTCCGACGATCCCGACGGATATGTCCAGACGCCGTCATCCGTGTCCTTCCTAAAGCCGACCGGCTAGCCACAGATGTAGAACTGCTGAAGGCACGGGTTTCTCCCAATAAGGGACGTCCTCTAATGAGTCGTGAAGTTACTCAACTTCTTTCATGCTTTGTATAAAGCGATAAACTCCGATACCATCATGAATCGGTCGATGCAAGTTTGCTTAGAGGATTTTCCAAGAACCACCATACACATTTACTTATGGCTTTGGTGTTCTTCGGATCCGATGTCCGGTTGCATCACCGTGTTCTCTCGTAACCGCTGGACATCCGAATACTATAATCCGTAGATAAGCGAATAATTCGGATATCGTCATATCCGACTTAACGCCTTCTATTGATCATGTATTAAGATCATCGGTGAACCTTAGTTCAACGATCTCGTTTGTTGGACGATACCGTGTCGGTTGTAGTGTGTACAATACATTGAACTACACGTGACCCGAGCATATCGCTCCTTGTCTATGGGTGCACCATGATTCCAATCGGTTCTATGATTCATATCCATTGGTGGCTTCAACGAGACCGTCAACTATCGACCGATCCGTTAGATGTCTTAGAAATCCAATTCCTAAGATGTCATCTGTGATACTCATATCTTTCATATCGAGACTTTGTTTAAATATGATTTTCACTCTAAGACCGTTGGTTTTCCAACCGTTGGCTTTCTAACTTCGAGTCAATGTTTCGTGATCGATTTATTATTTCTGTTTTATCGAGACTTTCGGGACCAAAATGTTAACATTTCGGGGACCAAAATGAAAGTTCGGGAAGAAGCCCAACAGTTCAACAAACCAATTCGATCCTCTTCTTCCAACTCTCCGGTTTGGAAGGTCGTTTCAACACCCATGCCATGTAAGATTACAATGGCCCCGGATGTGAAGCTACTCACGAGGGAGCACTTTTTACAACCCAAAGGTTCTTTTCCGGAGGAAGATTAACTATTACACACGTATGGTTCTATATATGGAATCTATTTCTCCCTTTAGCTTCTTTCCAAAGCGGCGCTTTTGGAGATAACAATTATTTGTTAATTGTCCATGGTTCGTTCTCAACCATACAAGCTAGAAGGACCGGAACAAATCTTTGTCCCCTCTTTGCTCCGTCTTGGTTCAACATCTAGAATCCCCGAGTTCTGCGGATCCGGAATATTAAGTTCCTGGATAGACAAAGAACTTTCGAGTCATGAAGATACGGAACGTCTAGTTCGGACGATCGAGCCCTCGCGGGTTCTTGTTAACCTTGAGCAATTACTCCTTTTTCCTTTTCCAAGGAAAGTTATCCCCATAGAATTCAACATTCTTTGACGCCAAGAGGCGATCAACACTATCGTTATTTGCGGATCCGGTGGATATGCAATCTACGATCTTAGGTCGAACTTGACTGTTTCGGTAGCCCATCTTTTACCAAGCTACCCCTCATAATTTGGGCGTACGACTTCGCGCTTGGCTAACACCGTTGGGCGAGGTGAGAAATGAACATTCGTTTAATGAACGATGCTTCACATTCTCCCCCTCTATCACTACGAATTTCTCAATCCGTAGGCTTAGTTGATTTTCAACTTCTGCTTTGTAGGCTTCAACAACTTCATCTTTGATTTTCAATAAACAAAGGATTCCATACGTTGTACCATCATCAATGAAGATCACAACGTACTTGTCTCCCCCTCTATTTTGTATAAACTTCAAATCACCCAAGTAGGTGTGACTAAGTTCTAGAGGAGCGGTGCTTCTTTCGCTATTCCCTTGACGGAATTTGGAAAGGTGATTTTGCCTCTTCGTCTACCTCACATTCATTTTGAGGGTTTATGTCGACGATAGGCAACAATCTCAACATCGTTAGCTTTTGAATGACTTGCTATTTAACGTGTCTTAATTTATGATGTCATAGATGCACGGATTACAATATATCATTCATTTGGCTATAGACATATTGTACCACTCTTAGTTATTACGGACATGTTGGACTAGTCTCAAATCAGATTTGACCAACAACGTCCTTTAACCAAGTTAGGAACATGTATCACCTCTTTTAGAGTGATCTCATTCCTTGAAGTCCTATTGAGGACAACCTCTCCAGCCCCTTCTACTTTAGAGGTGGCGTTGCTTCACATGAACAACCTATTGCCCGTGGTTAGGGCGTAACCGGATCATTTGTGATCTAGATACTCTGGCCTACTCCGGTTGCTTTGGCGGTCGAGTGTCCGCTTTTCTTTTGCCTTTCTTTAGGCCTTCGGATCATTCGGGACACGGAAACTCGGCCCACCTTACTAGGTGTCCATTACTTTTCCTATGAAATGAATTTTGGCCCCACTCCGGGCCGCCGCCGGAGGCTTTATATGACTAAGTGTCCAATATCATCATATCAAAGGAATTTTGGCCCACTCCACCACCCGGAGGCTTTGTATGATCGAGTGTCCAATATCATCCTATCAAAGGAATTTTGGCCCACTCTAGTCGCACGGAGGCTTTGTATGACCGAGTGTCCAATATCATCCTATGAAGGATCTTCTGTCAAATAATATGACAGGCTCAACGTCATTAACTTTTAGACTTCTTCCGTTATGATTGGTGCCCAGATAATTCTTGGCGCTTACTTAAGAGTGGTAACGGTTTTCGCACGCTTAGTGGATCTTTCTCCATCGTATGTGCGAACATACTTTACACACTTTAACAATTACACTTAAAAGAACGGATCTTTTTAAGTCATTTACAATCCAATCTTTAAACGGGAAAGAAGATAAGATTAAACTTCTGATTTTAAAGCGTAAGGAATATAAGTTATTTTCATATTCCTCCTTACTTTAATCCATTTTTAATCGTACATCATTTAATCTTTATTCTTGACAAGTAAGAAAAACTACTTATCCCAATTTCGGATTCGTGCTCACTTCGGTCACTTCATCGACCGAGTGTCCATTTCCTTCTCACCATTATTCGGATCTTTTGTCCGGGATAGATACGGTGCCTTCGCCGCAAGATAGAAGTACATCTTCGCCTTCTCCTCTTGTCCCAGCCGACATCCTCGGCTCTCGAGAGCGCTTGTTTCCACCAGCTCTTGGTAGCGGTGACACCATGAACACGTTCATCATCATCACTCTCTTCTATCAGAAAACCATTTCCATATCCAGATTTGGTCACACAACTTTTGACCGACATCTTTCGAACACTAATAGTAATACAATACAAGTATTGTCTTAAGTTGTTGGGAGATTTTTCTCTTTATGGTACTTTATAAAGCAGTACGGAAAGTATTTAACTATTACAAGTATTCGAAAGGATAAACAAAGATTTCAATAATTCAACATGGAATCTGAAATTACAATCGTTACATAAGTAAAAACTGGAAATTCCAGTTTTGTAGAAAACGGAAAAATGTAAATTGTTTTTGCCGAGTCGAGTGTAGCACTCATCCTTAAGACAATATTGCCCCGTATGTATCCTTTATACGTCCCGGACAATTTGTCTCCCAAGATAAAACAAGAATGGAACCCTTGAGCAAAGGAAACTCAAGAGCTACCGTGAAGAATATTGAGTAACGAAATGATGCTTGGAAGTTGTAGGAAGAAGAAATTTCGCTTGTGTATTTTCGTGTGTTGCCTCTACTTTGTTTCGTTAGCTTCTTGTTAGTGCTCAACAATGGTGTAATGGGGTGTTTATATAGGAGAGGGAGGGGTCATTTCGCCTCGAAAACCGCCTCCATAATAGCCAAATAATGGCCATTATGGAGGTAGTAAAGTCACCAACATAAATGGTGAAAGACCAACGGATTTGGCCATTATAGGAGGAGTAATTCACCAAAATAAATGGCTGAATTGAGTGCTTGGCTTTTCTGTCTTGACCGTCGAAATTCGAACTTCGGGGACCAAACTGTACATCTTGAAACTTCGGGGACCAAACGCACATCCGAAAGAATTCTCGGTCCAAACCGTATATCCGAAACTTCGGGATCAAACCGTACTTCCGGCAAAGTTTTCTGGCCCAAAAAGATAATATCAGAAAACCCACAGCCCACAGCCCACGACTCACGACCGTGACACGGAACTCGGAACCCGGACGGGCGGGCGGCGGCGCGCGTGTGGTCTTTCCTCGAACCGAAGCACATCTAGGTCCTCCCTCCTTTAAACACATGGGATACCCCTTGGGGTCCCAAACCCCAAACCAATTTCGAATCTTATATACACAACAATTCTTTCTTCCTCTACCGATGAGGGAGAATTACCCACAACACCACACTTTCCATGCTTTAAACACCTTACTTCGTGAACCAATATCTCTTTCATTTCTCAATGAAATTTGACGATTCTTGGCCCTACGGTTATCTACGCACTTAGTAGATCATGCATGTGTGAAGAACCGGATTCTCCAACATACGTTACACTAGTGTTTAAGCCGTTAAAGTTGGTCGGTCGCAACTCCCGCCAAAGGCAAATTTCCAACAGATTTTATGTCAAAGCATGGACCATTTGATGGAGTTCTTGGTTTCTCACAAGTAACCTTTATTAACTACTCCCATTTTCTTTTTCTTTTCTTGCAGTAACGAAAAAAATAATCTCTTATGATCAATTACAATTTGAATTGAAGAATTTGACCTTTTTAATCCCTCAATTATTAGTAAATTCTTACTTTTATTCTTATGATATCCGACTAAGTATATTTAATCTTTAATTAATAAAAATGTATTTTTTTATCCCTTTATATTAAAATGTTATATTTAGATTATCTTTGTAAATGTATTACCTTAAGATTTAGTAACAATATAAACTTAACATTACACATAATCAATTAAATAGTGTACCAATTAATAATTCAGTGAATTTGGAAAGAGTCACAAGCAGAAGGATGAAAAATGCACCACTTCAATTAATTGAGGATTCAATATGTTTAATCATATATCATAAGGATCAAAATTCAAATATTCATATGATATTTATCTTTTTTTTCTTTCATAGGGATCAGTTTTAGGTAGAGTTGGCCAGTGGGCCGGGCTCGGAACTGGCGGGCCGGGTTTGGCGGGGTCGGGTCGGGGTGGGACGAGTGAAGGGGGCGGGATCGGGGCTGGCGGGTTAGGCGGGATCGGGTTTGGCGGGATTTGCCGAAGTCCCGTCCTGATCCCGATCCCGTCGGAATCGGGTCAGGGTGGGATCGGGATTCGGGCGATTTTTCCTTTTTTTTTTTAATAACATATGTATAAAAAACTCAATAATTAAACAAGACAAGATAGTGTAATAAAAACATCCCAATTCTGTTTTTGTGCCTCTTATATTATTTAATAGACATATGATTTTTTTGTAATACAAATACAATTGTCAAAATTGCAACTTTGTGGTGTTGTTCAAAAGTTGCAAATTACATAGTAAAATTGCAATTAAAAAAATTACATTTTGAAAAAAAATTGTTTTAGTTTCTTGATAATTTCATGTGGTTCTTGTTGGAATTGGTATTTGTTGGTCAAATTGATCCACGTCGCTTCCACCACCTTCAGATAAGATTTCGTTGTAGTTTTCGTCTTCTTCGTTGATCTCCGGTTGACCGCACCTTCTCCGCTCCGCTCGTATCCAATCTCTGAATAATACTACAATCTCCGAGCTGTCTCCGGCTAATGAGTGTCTGTGGTCTCCTATTTGATATCTGCCGGCAGAAAAAGCGCTTTCAGACGCAGTTGATGACGCTTGAATGTTCAAAACATCTCGGCCCATCATTGAAACGGGATTTTTGCAAAAGGGGGGTTTGGGGCGGGACTGGCGGACCTAGGGCGGGTCGGGACGGATCGGGACGAGACCATGTCCCGTCCCGGTTCGAGTCCCGATACCGATTATTTTTTTTTTTACAAATGTCGGGTTCGGGGCGGGGCGGGACCGGGCCGACCCGGCCCACTGGCCGGCCCTAGTTTTAGGTGCAGCAATACCAGGCATGCAAAGGGAAGGAGTGGCTCTAACAAAAGTACCAGAAGTAAAGTTTGTGATCATAATATCAGGGGCTAAATTTGGAGGGCCTTCATTTGGGGTACCAAAATTGGCTGCAAATGCATTTTCATCTCCTATCAAGTGCCCATCCCTTCACTTTTTAGGTACTCTCATAATATAATTTCTTTTATTTGGTCGCAGAAAAAAATAATCTTAATCTAAAACTCTAAATTATTTTTAGTCAGTATGAAGTGTATAATCAATATATGATTACACTATAATTAGTGTGTACATGGATTATATACTTCTAATGTTATACAAAGAACTACAAACTATTACGGTTATTTTAGATAACAAGCTAAAAGCGTTAAGATCTCTTATAAAAGTACAAAATAATAGATAGAAAGAATAAGGTATCGTAACACCGATCCATTAAAGGGTGTCTTAACCAGACTTCCTGAGCTAAGTTAATTCTTGAACAGTAATTTTAAATTGAGAGTTTGACGCTTACCTTATTATCATTAAATGAAAATCACTAATTATTCTTTTCAATACAATTAGTATAAATGTATTTATTTTTCTTCTACAAGGAGAGACGGATTTCCAGAAAAAAGACGGTGAAGTTCTGATAGAATCTTTTGTGGACCCGCAAGTGATTCACCATCATAAAGGGCATACCCAGACTAGGTGAGTAGTGTTATTTTGGAATTTTATGATCTATTTTTTTTTTAGTTTAGAATATGAATGTAATTCTTACTTTATTATTATTTTAAAAAACAACTAAAACATTTTTTTGAAGTTGCTCTTGGGTAACTTATAGACTTGATTTTACTGTCATTGAGTTAAAAGGGTATTTAAAAGCGTTTGTTATAAAGTTCACATGAAAACAATTGTTCAATATTTCACCGGCATTTCGAATACCGAAGTTCATTACCCCTTCCGTTCACTTTTACTTATCACATTTCGTTTTACAAAAGTCAAATTGGCTAATTTTTTGAGCTAAATTAAATTAGATTAATTTTTTTAATTTTTTTTTTATATTTTGATGTACGAAAACTATACGAAAAATACTATAAGTTACAATCCTTCTCATATAAATATGATGAAAACACATCTTAAAATGTTGACCAAAGTCCATGCAGTTTGACTCTTTAGAAGCGAAACGTGATAAGTAAAAGTGAAGGGGGAGTATTGGCCATACTAATGATAGAACGTGTTTTGCAAATACTGAATTTCAAGAATAAGAGGGTTTCCCTAACCATGCCAGACCTTTTTTTTTTGGGATGGATAATATCAGTAAAAATAGTAGAGAGTAAAATGTAGGAAGAATCATTTGGTTATTCTTAATTAGGCTTTGACTTACTACTTATTTACATGAAATTTGAAATAATTTACTAGAACTAAACTTGATATTATCTTTGCAGATGATAGCAGCCTTGAAATAATGCTTGGGTTTATTGAAAAGATTCAAGAACTTTGAAAGGAGAATTTCCCATAGTTATGAATTACTCTCGAATGATTTTTCTGTTTCCGGATTTTGTTTTGTTGATTATGGGCATCTTGTGATGGAATTGTTCACAAGTAAACAGGATAATTTATGTTCTATTATATCCTGCGGCAACTTATATTTGTCTTAATTTTTCAATTAGACATCTATATAAAGTTGTGTCCCGATCGAATACCTGACTTTGTTCACAAGTGTGCCTATCAGACACATTATGCTGACATCAGGGGCGAATGCAACATTCAAACTCAGAATTCATCTGAACTCAGTTCTTTTGATGCATACTGATAATATCATATGGATAAAATATGATATATGTGATCAGCAACTCAAAAATTTATCACAATCTGGTTATGGCACGATAAGTCTTCATTAATATGGTACAACCTATTATATTCATACCATAAAATGTGGTCTTTAGTTAAACGTCGTTAACTTTTGGGAGATGAATACCCTCTCAGTTATCTAATGATTTATCCCAAAATATATCATCATCATAAATACTACTTATATGGTGAACAATATTTCAGACACGAATATCTTGTCAATCCTACTTAGATTGCATTTTAATAATGATGCTTAAACATAATATTCCATCGATAAATGATGTAATAGTTTAAAAGCATGCATGTCATTATTGAGGACATGATGATCATGGGTTTGTCATAATAAAACATGGGCATAAACATCATTGGTATGGAAAGCTTTGCACACGTTCAGAATAACCGAGTCCAACAACATCTCGACAAGGTTTTGCCATTAGAGTCATGTAAAAAAAAAAGTGACGAACCATTAAAAAAGTGATAGAAATTTGAGATGACCAAATTGCCCACTAGAATCATTTGAAAATCGAAACATCTTCAGCCACATAATTTATCCCTCAAGCTGAACGAACTTGACCTGCTCCTTTAGTTTAGGGCTATAGATTCTTCTTTATCAATGGTGATCGGTCATGATATTCATAGCCTTGCTTCTTTTTCGGCCAAATTCGAATTTCGTTTTGCTTCTCTCGTATGTTCAAATCTACATATACAAAAGGAATTAGACATATTGATATTTTCGTACTTTCAACTCCGACATTCTTTATGGATATTGAAAGTGGCATTTGACTAAGTATTTTTTTTGTCTAGCAAAAAAAAGGATAAAAATTAATCATGAAAATCATATTATCCAAAAAAAATCATTTTATTTTAAAAAATACAAATGTATAAAAGAGAAAATTAGGCGGTAGACAAATCAGAGGTCCAAATACGGACCCCTCGTATGGTATCTTCCCGCGTTACAACGGAAAATCGGAAGATTTCCAAATTCGACCAAAGGTTTCAACGCGCCACTTCACGCGCCGCCTTATCACGCTAGATGATGGAACAGCCAAACGGCTGTGATCGGGAAGAGAAAGCGACGGCGACGACGGAGCATAAGATAAGCTCCGGTATGAATCCGGATCAAGGTCCGAAACCGGATCCGAAACATGTGCAACAGGAAAATACTATTAATATTGCCTCTGTAAATGAGATTAATCAAATTGATAATAACGACAATGAGAGTATCAAATCGGCGAACGGTTTGAATAAATCGAAAAAATCGGTGCATTGGAGCGAGGAATTGGTGACGGAGTCGTCGGTGCCGAGAACAACCGACGTTGGTGGATCGAATCCTTATTTAGCTCATTCTCCGGCTCCGGCTCCGGCCAACAATTCCGCTTCCTTCAATATAAAAAGTAAGTATCTTTTTTCTCTCTCTATACGATATATAGTCAAACATCTTTACAACGTAGTTGTCATTTGTCATGATTCTCTCCATTCACTTTTTCTTGTTTGTTCGACTAATATTTGAAGCAAAATTGAATTAGATTAATTTAATATTTTAAAATTAAAATTTAGATATTCGAAAACTATATGAAAAATATTACTATACGTTACAATTGTTCTCATATTAATATGATGAAAAAGTATATCTTAAAATATTAGTCAAAGTTCATGTAGTTTGAATCTCGAGAAGCGAAACGTGACGAGTAAAAGTGAACAGAGGGAGTATAACATAACATGAACATTGATTCCAAAGAGACATTGGATGTTGTAGTGAAATGTTGTTATAGAGAGGTTTGATTGTACATACGCGTTCAAAGCACGTGCCTATATACACATACAATATGTGTACACACGCACACACAAAGATACATACACATTTAGGAATACATATAAATTTTGAAGATATTTGTTATCAGATAAAATGGAGTGTGTTAAAGATATACTTGGTAGATGGGGAAAGAAGGTTGGTGAAGCAACAAAGAAGGCTGAGGATATAGCTGGCAATACATGGCAACATTGTAAGTCTTCTTATTCTTTCATTTTGTTTCCATCTCTGAATAATTTTACTTTATAGTTCAACTAAAGAGTTCATTTTTGTTGTCTAACAGAAACCTCTTTGGAGGAACTTATAGATGACATAAAGGTCCTATTTTTATGTGCATTAATGATGAACATTCTAATATGAGTAGTAGATGAATACCTCAATGAATTACTACGATAGTGGCGACGGAGACTAATTGAATTTCTTTCCCTTGTGGCTCTAAACCAAATGTTACTGTTAGTTCAAAAGATAGGGTGCGGACACTTTAAGTGACTTTTTTATTGTTTTTCTATGGTGAGATATCCTTTTTTTCATATTGATTGTTCCTCTTTTCTACTAAAGTTTCTAAAAAGAATCCAAACTTGATTGCGAGAGTTGCATACTTGCATCTCCTTCTTTTCTTATTTCTTATGATCAGTTAGCTCTCAACTTAGATAACCCCTCCTCGTGCTACCACCTTTCATATGAACAAACATATAATTATAATGGTTGAAGTTTCTCAAACTAAAAGTCATATAATAGAGATATGTCGTCGCACTTGGAAAAGAAAATCCGAAATGCTGACAATAATACTTCTAACAAATTTTTATTTAAAACCCACACTCAGTCATCAAGCCCACACGAGTTTATAACAAGCCCTCTCTACATTCTTCTAGAATCTTCCGCAAGTGTGCAGCTCGCTTTCTCTTCAATTCCAGACTAGATGTGTTGGCAATATGGATCTTCTATATCCATTATGCTCTATTTTGGCAACTTCTAATCCAAAAACGAATGTTAAACCAGCAGACTGGCAGGAAGATTACATTTTGAGTTGTGCCTGACCATTCTCTAACACATTCTCTCTCGTGTGGGAGTCTGATTCTTTTTCATGCGTGGCGTGAGGATTCATATAGTCGACTCCAACTTGTTTGGGATTGAGAAATAGTTGTTGTTTATTGCGGATAGTGTGACTATAACTTCAATTATCATTTACGAAGAATGCGTGTTTCATTTACAACAACATACCCAGTGAAATCCCATAACGTGGGGTCTGAGGAGGGTAGAGTGTACGCAGACCTTACCTCTACCTTGGTAGGTAGAGCAGCTGTTTCCGAGAGACCCTTGGCTCAAGAAAAATTGTAATTTGCACATTTGGGCGGTGAAGGTCTTTCTAGATCATATGCTGGATGATGGCGCTACTTTGATGCGTAACATAACATGCGACTGATTTGGAGTGATTTTGTGATTGTGTTGAGATAACAAGATATATACTTTCTTGCAAATAATTTGTTGTGCATAACAAATGACCACAGGTTGGATTTTTATCTGTATTCTGCAGCTTATATGTTCAAGATAAGCAATGTCCCTTTTTATTTTGGAGCTGCTTCCTATGAGGCCTGCAATAGCTTTATTTTTTTCTTCTTTTTCTATTTTGGGAGTTAGGAGTGAGGGCTCCTCTATTTGAGCTTTTCAAAGGCTTCTCTTTTTGGTAAATGTTCATTGTATTCAAGAGATAGGAGAATTAGAGATGCTAACTCCCACCCACTCACTCATAAAAAACTAGGGAAAATCGATGATGCAATAACTTTAGTTTCTTTTATTGACTTGTATAGTTAAAACGAGCCCTAGTATTGCTGATGCTGCCTTAGGAAGAATCGTTCAGGGAACAAAGGTTCTGGCTGAAGGTGGTTATGACAAGATATTCCGCCAATCATTTGAGGCAGATCCTGAGGAGCAACTTCAGAATTCATTTGCATGTTATTTATCCACATCAGCTGGTCCAGTAATGGGAATGTTATATCTGTCTACCGCAAAACTTGCATTTTGTAGTGATAACCCCCTTTCCTACAAAACCGAAGACAAGACTGAATGGAGCTATTACAAGGTATATCTCTATGCATCTAATAGTACTTGAAGTACTTTGAAACTTTTTTTCACTATTAATTACTCCATCCATTTCTTTATCAGTCTCCTTTCATCCATTTTATGTTACGTTATTTGATTGTCACTAAGTTTAATTGTTTCAAGGTATTAGTTTGATTTGTATTTTGTATAAAGAATACGCGAAAGTACTAGTTGAAAAGTTATTCATGTAAATTTGTTTGAATCTGAAGACACTAGACTTTTAACAGTTAAAGATAACACCAAATAATAGTAAAAGATGTTCATCACAAGAAATCTTGAAAAAAACTTCAAGAAGACTTATGTTGGACTCCTTATAATCCCCTCAAGAAGGATCTTCATGTGCAAGCGGTTCCAAGTGCTGCCTCTGCCACGTGTTTCTGGTGTGGCGAAGTATGAGCCATGGGTGGTCGTCCCTTACGAGCAGGGGACGTGTCTGTGCTCCGTGAGCGGGGCGATCGTAATCCTCCTCTGTGTGAAGTTGTGAAAGGCTTTAATAGATAACAAGGTAACACCTAAGGGAATATCTAGATGTCCTCAAATAAGTGGCCAAGTTTTTTTGTCTCTGTGACAAGTACAGATCCTCTTTCTTACCACAATTGTGAAATCTTTTAAAAGCAACAAAACAGTACTCTTCTGAAAACAGTAAAATTATCTAGGTAGCCCCTAGGTAAATGCCCAAGTTGTTTGCTATAATATATATAGTACAGATCACGAAGACCTAGGTGAGATATACACAAACAATGGAGTCTGAAACTTTGGTTCAGAATATGAATACAAGGTGGTTGAGATGTAAATATGTGGCATATTTGTTCTTGCATATGCTGGTGTATGTAGTGGGAACATACTTCCTTCTTCTCGTGACGTGTGTTTTGAAGAGTTAATTCAAGGGAAACTTGTATAATTTAATCTCGTGGTTATTTACTTTAGCTTCCTAAAGATGCTCACTCGTTTGCTTCAACTGTAACTCATTCCCTACAATCTGCTCGTTTGCATTTTTGCCCCTAATGCAAAGGAAGCTTCTGTGCTGCTTCACTTCCTCTCTTGGCAATACCTTCCTGCTTTGCTTTACTTTCTGGAAAATCTAATTTTATGTTCCTTTTGGATATTTATGCATCATTCATTATATGCCATGCCATATTGATTACGAGAGTACGAGACTATATGCCTCTAGAGGTGGACATACGTTGGGCTCAATTTCTTAGTTATTTTGTCGACTTCGAATTACACATTCAAGGAATCTAATGTTACTCACATTCCTCTGTTTACTATTGGTACCAGCAGGTAATTATCCCATTGCATCAGCTCAAAGCAATTAATCCTTTATCGAGCAGAACCAATCCGTTAGAAAAGTACATCCAAGTTATATCTGTCGATAACCATGAATTTTGGTTTATGGGATTTATAAATTACTCTGGTGCAGTACAGTGGTTGCAAGAGGCGCTACAAGCTCACACATTGCAAGTCGTGTGAGTCCGATATTGCTCTTAAATTGTGTTATATGAGATGATGTGCTTCTTGATACCGACAGTTCACCTTCATACATCTGGTTGCCGTTGAAGATTCTGAAGGTAAAACATTTATAGGAACACAGATTATGTTCAGGCCAGCGGCGAAGCTACAAACCTGCCTATGGGTTCGGCAGACTCTAGTAATTTTGGTCTAGATCTTGCATTTGTGTTAAAAAATTCATTTAATATGTATTATAATTTATTTTCAGAATCCAATAAGGTGACTTCTTTAGAATCCAGAACTTATAAACTCAAAATTCTAGCTATGGTCCAACTACAAGTTTTGAAGGTTAAACATATGAAGTTTAAATTCTTAATCCGCTTCTACGTTGAAACAGACGGTCTGTTAACTGCCCGTTGGAAATCTTGGCCAGAAAGTAAAAAGCATTAAAATATTGGCATGAGAAATGCAACTATGTAATAATAATACGTAGTTAACATAGAGCATTGTTAGTACTTTTTATGAGAATAATGCAGCTTTTCTATCAGCTAAGATTTGATGGGCTAATGCTCAAATATTTTCCTAAACCTTTGTTAAAGAGTGAAAAATTCACAAATAGTCACTTTTTAAACTCTGAATTAAAAAATAGTCATTGTCTTGAAGTTTTAATTTTTATAAGTGAAACTTCATGATATTGTCATGAATTTCACTTGTAGAAACTGAAGATTTAATATTAACTATTTTTCAATTACATGAGCAATTCGCACGATTGCCCCTATTTTGGAGTGGTCTTTAATTTTTCCCTTCAAATTAGTGGTCTTTAATTTTTTCCCTAGCCTAAAAAAATAACTGAAAATATCCCTGAGGTTCTAGGTTCGAACCCTAGTAGAACTAAAAAAATTCGCAAGGTAAGATTTACAATCTCTCAAGGCAATATTTTGATACAAGTTATGCCTATTCGCGAAAAGATATATAGAAACTATTCCTTGTTCGGTATAATTTCTATGAAAATTTGCCTTGCGAATTAGTACTACATAACTATGTCGGACAAGGCATAGTTTCTACCTTGATAGAAACTATTCCTTGTCCGGCATAGTTTCTATGAAAACTTGGCTTGCGATTTTTTTTTACTCTGTTGGGGATTCGAACCCAGACTCTCTGATTTCGTAGTGTATATGTAGTTGTTTATATGTACCTACATAGAAACTATGCCCCTTAAGGCATAATTACATAGAAAAATAAAATTATGCCTTGTCTGGCTAGGGCATAGTTTCTATACAATTTTGGCCGAATAAACATAATTTCTATGAAAATCTTGCCTTGTAAATTTATTTATTTATTTACTTTGTTGGGGTTCGAACCCAGACTCTGATTTCGTAGATCAGCGAATTAAGGGTGCTTTAGCCCACAATTTTTTATTAAATGAGAATTAGGAATAAAATTAAAGACCAATGATTTTAGGGATAAAACTTAAAGACCAGCTCAAACGAATAAAATTAAAGACCAATGATTTTAGGGGTAAAACTTAAAGACCAGCTCAAACGAAGGTCCATCCACGCAAAAGAAAATGGCTAACCTTCGCTCAGGGATGTATCCAGTATAATTATGGGTTTAAATAAACTCATAACTTTTAGCCTAAACATGAATTAATATGACAGTTTAAAGGATATATTTGTTAGGTCAATTATAATTACAATACAACAATAATAATATACCCGTGTAATCCTACAATGAGTATTATTCACCAATTTGAATGTGATAGAAGTACGAGTCTAAAAATAAGAGATTCAGGTCCTTGTAGTTTTGCGATTCTATTTTGCCATCAATTTCTATGGTGCTATGTTACATTTTACATTGAACTTTAAATAAAAATTTCATATACTAAACCAAATTAACTCAGAACTGACCGAACCGGCCTAATATACGTTCTTTTGTTGGATTTATGACGAGTGTCATGTTTACATTGAAGGTCGAAGGTAATGTCACACTTCAACCATTAAATCTTGAATATGTCTCTAATTTAATCAATTAATTCATTCATTTTTTTACCATAAAATGTGTCATGATGATCTAAATTTCTTGCATGTTTTGCTGATGTGAAAATTTTGCCTAGTGTTATAAAAAGTAAACTTCTAATTTCTTCTCACTTCAATTTAAAATAATAAGATTGTCAATTTCAATAAAATGTTACCCGATTGCTCGAATTAGTATAGTCGAGTTAAGAGATTGTGACCTGTAACAACCATATTTCTGAAAAGTTCATAAACTTTAGTCACATAGTATGAATTAAAGGGGTCATTTCGTTGGACGGATTGAGTGGAGTATCTTGGTATAAAATTTGAAAATAAATTAATCATATGTTTGATTGAGGTTACTAGGTAAAACTAAAGAAATTTATACCATAATTATAGAATTATTTATCTTATATAGAAGATGTAATAAATAATTCTAAGCTCCTATCTGGTCTCTCAAAAGTGTTGTTTGGTTACAAAAAGTGACAAGTTAATGAATTTTTCAAGTTTTAAAATGCTTTTGGACTAGTTTTTCAATTTTTTACTCACAAAAATTTAATCTTTTTTTTTCAAATAAAAAGCATGTCCAAAAATCATTTCATTTCATCTTCAGAAACTTTTTTTTTTCAAGTTTCAATCAAATCTATATCCAGACACTATCTAATTATAATCTCAAATATAATTCTAATTATAATCTCAAATATAATTCTAATTATAATCTCAAAATAACCTTAGTTTTAAAGGACCCTGAGGGGTCGTTTGGTAGAGTGTATCCCTAAGGGATCGTTTGGTAGAATGTATAAGAATAATGTTGAACAGTGTGTATTAGTAATGCTGACATAAGTTATGAAGAGATTATTTTTTATCCACCGTCTGGTTTGGTGTATTAGAAATAACATGCATTGCATAATTTCTAAAAATAATTAGTTATTTTACAAAAATACCCTTCATATTATATTATGTGAGGGACTTCACAGTCAATTATGTCTTTAACCATGCTACGGCATGCATTAAAATCCATTGCATTGTTAATACGATGATTTGCTAGGTATTAGTTAGGAAAAAAGGACATAAGTAACCATCTGGTAAAATATATTGACAACAAATGACCACAAATATATCAAAAGACATTTTATAGCCAAAATGTATATTATACATCATATATACATTTATATTATACATTTATTATAAATTTATTATACACTTCATATATACATTTATTATAACTTTTTATACAATATATATATACACATTATATATTTTTTTGTATAATTTATGTATAATAAGTGAAATGAAAGAGATGTTATGTGCTCACACATGATCATTACTCAAGCGTATTCATCTCATAAATTAAGTTACGAGTTGTCGCAAAGAGGATAGAATTTCCCCTTAGGTGGGACCACACTAGTAGCCAATAGAGTATGATTCCAAAATAGAATTCTAGAGGTGCTCTACGTATGCATTTAACAGTTTCATGTACTCATTGTTTGGTGACGCCTCCGTAATACGAGTATCATATATCTATTAGAAGTCTTGTACTCTTCTTAAAAAGTGTATACGAGCCACAACGGCTCCCTCATGAGACTCCTGATAGCATAGCAACGGTTAGTAAGAGTTGCTCTACTCATATGTTTAATAGCTTCATAGATGTCCTAATTGGTATTTCCACAACGAGTTGAGTTTCATTAGTGTATTAGTAGCCACGTTTCCTATGAGAGAGTAAGTATGAACTATAGTGGCACCCTCAAAAGAACTCCCATAGTGTGACGATTAGTTGATGACAAAAGGGGAGTCTTGCAGGTTGATAGGTGTTGTCTGTTCTAGTGACCAGTAGCAACTAGTGAAAATGATTTACTAGTTTCTGACTACTAGTTGACAATGAGATGGGAACCTTACTTGTTAACGAATGTGATAGCCTATAAGTATAAACGAAGAAGTTACAGTAGGTCGTCTAGGATAACTATGTTTAGAATGACTAGAAGACGACTCTCATATAATAGTTGAAAGATCATAGATTTAAGGTTAAGGTATGATAGGTACGAAACTACACCATGTTGCCTAATATAGACGATATCTCACGACTAATGTCTAAGTAAATATTGTGGGGGTGTAGAGCATAAGGTAAGATGAATCACGTAAGTAGTTTCAGATGTTTGTTGATGGTTTATATGTCCTAATGAAGATAAACTATATGGATGGGTTCTAGATTATTATTAATGGATTATAGTTCGTTAATTAAGATGAATGATATCAGCAATATCCAAATTACCATTATCGGATTGTAGTATCTTACTTAAGATGAATTAGGTGTTGGCTTCCAGAATGAGTCAAGTCCTTGTCTGTCCACCTCTTCAGAACGAACCCGAGTCTATCAATGGAATGCCCTGAGTGTAACCATATAGAAAGACTTGCTAAAGAATAGGAAGAAAGCATACCGAGCGAAGAACTATACTGTAAAGCTGAAAATGAACCATTTAACCTTTTAACCAGTGTACGATCCCGAATGCACATTTTTTCGGGTTCATCTTCAATTGATGTTTTCTTAACCTTTCGAAGACCTTGAATCTTTTACTTTGGTTAAAGCCCCTTTTTCTTAGAAAGGAGAATAAGAATGAAATAAAAAAATAGAAATAGAAAGAAAAGTTCTTCCACCTCTCCTCTCCAATCGTCGATCAAACTGAGTATCACTGATGGATGATAGATTGCTACGTAAGATGAATTATATGACAGCTAAGTTAATATAAACGCTATAGCATTCTTGAGGATAAGACATTCTAGGGAGTTAGAATACAGGTTTTGGAAGCACCAATAAGGAATATAGTAAAGTGAGTGTGTATGTCCATCTCGCATTTAGCGAGATAAAGTCCTATCAGATGTTCCCTTCCTATTTGAGTTCCTAGGAGTAAAGTATCGTGACTCTTTTGTTCATGCTCAGGTGTTCCTTTCACGTGATGTCAATTGTATAGTAACAAGTCATTATATGGTTAAGAGTTCAGATGATCGTTAAGGAGTTATAGAACGTAACGTAAGAAGAATTAAGCATCCAAATTACCAATGTTCGGGTATAGAGCTTCTTTTAAGATAAACCAGATTGACGTAGACGATCATAGTCTATCCAAGGTAGAATGGTCCACAAGACTAGATAATGGTTTCCGAAGGTGCCATAATAGGGTCATAGAACAGTAGGTATATTCCTATCGTATCCAACACATAAAGTCTTATCATTTGATTCATTCCTTTAATGTGAGTTCCAAAGAATGAAGTATCGCAAGTCTTCTACTTCTACAAAGTTGTTCCCCATGTGTGATATTATTTGTGTCGTATCAAGTCCTCGACAGTGATCCAACTCTCATTGTTATTAATCTCAAATGTTTCCAAGGTTAGTAGGTAAAATATATCATCATAGAGCAATAAGTATGTTAAGGTTACTCTTCCTTCTTTTGACATGATTAGAATGAAACGAACGTAAACGAACAATATCCATAATGGCTCCACTCTTAGATATGTTAGTGGATGATGTTATTGACTTCTATAATGATAGTGATCTTATATTATGGCTTGTTGATATAAGAGGAATAAACATGCTCTTTGTGCTGGGTGGAAATGGTACATATGCTGGTGCAAATGGAATTCATGATGAGGTTGTCAATTGTGGCAGATATGTTAATATTGTTAAGTTGGATTCTGTTTATCTTAATTAGGATGGGTGTGTAGTTAAAAATATATGAAGAAACGTTTCTTCAATACATGATTTTCTCTAGTCCTCTCATTAGACAAATAAATGGATATCCCTTGTGCCTATAACTATCTTCAATACATGATTTTCTCTAGTCCTCTCATTAGACAAATCATGGATATCCCTTGTTCCTATAACTATTATGTGGTAACAATCACATCAAGGTGAGAGAAAAGACGGGGATAAGAAGTTGTACAGACTAGCCAAGGTGAGGGAAAGGAGGGCCCGTGACTTAGATCACGTGAGGTGCATGAAGGACGAGGATGACAAAGTACTGGTGGAGGACGCGCATATTAGACAGAGGTGGCAGTTTTACTTTCATAAACTCTTGAACGAAAAAGGAGATAGAGACATTGTGTTGGGAGATCTGGAGTAATCTGGTAGGTACCGAGATTTTATGTAATGTAGAAGGATTAAGGTTGAGGAGGTTGAGGGTGCTGATGCGCGGGGACGAGCAACCGGGCCTGATGAGATCCCAGTTGAATTTTGGAAGAGCGTTGGCAGGACAGACTTGGAGTGGCTGACTGAGTTGTTGAACATCATTTTTAAGACGGCGAGAATGCCCGAAGAATGGAGGTGGAGTACAATGGTTTCTTTGTACAAGAACAAAGGTGATATCCGGAGTTGCAACAACTATAGGGGCATCAAGTTGCTGAGCCACACTATGAAAGTTTGAGAAAATGTCGTGAAGATGAAAGTGAGAAAGGCGTGTCTATTTTCGAGAACCAGTTTGGATTCATGCCGGGACGTTTGACTATAGAAGTCATTCATCTTATTAGGAGGTTGGTGGAGCTGTATAGGGAGAGGAAGATAGGCTTACCTATGGTTTTTATCGACCTCGAAAAGGCATATGATAAAGTCTCTAGGGAGGTTCTTTGGAGATGTTTGGAGGCTAAAGGTGTATTTGTGGCGTACACTAGGGCAATTAAGGATATGTATGATGGAGCCAAGACTAGGGTACGGACAGTGGGAGGAGACTCGGAGCACTTTCCTGTGATGATGATGCTGCACCAGGGATCAGCTCTTAGCACATTTTTATTTGTCTTGGTGATGGATGGACTGACGCGACATTCAAGGGGAAGTGTCATGGTGTATGTTATTTGCAGATGACATAGTCCTGATTGATGAGACTTGCAGCGGGGTGAACGCTAAGCTAGAGGTTTGGAGACATACTCTGGAGTCTAAAGGGTTCAGGCAGAGTAGGACCAAGACTGAATACTTGGAGTGCAAGTTTAGCCATGGGAGCGACCATGAGACTGGCGTGGAGGTGAGGCTTGAGACTCAGGTTATTTCGAATAAAGGAAGCTTCAAGTACCTCGGGTCTATTATCCAAGGGAATGGAGAGCCACACATCATATTGGGGCAGGGTGGATGAAATGGAGGCTTGTATCTGGAGTTTTGTGCGATAAAAATGTGCCACAAAAACTAAAAGACAAGTTTTATAGGGTGATGGTTAGACCGACTATGTTGTATGAGACAGAGTATTGGCCCGTCAAGACGTCGCACACCCAAATTATAAAATTATGAGAGTGGCGGAGATGAGGATGCTGAGATGGATGTGTGGGCATACGAGGGATAGGATTAGAAATGATGATATCAGGGGCAGAGTAGGAGTGGCCTCTGTGGAGGATAATATGCGGGAAGCGAGGTTGAGATGGTTTGGACATGTGCGGAGGAGTGACACAAATGTTCTAGTGTGAAGGTGTGAGGTTGGCTATGGACTGGTTCAGGAGGGGTAGAGGTAGGCCGAAGAAATATTGAGGGGGTGATTAGACGGGATATGGAGCATGCGCAACTTATTAGGACATGACCTTAGATAGGGGGTTGTGGAGGACACATATTAAGGCAGAGGGGTAATAGGTAGTCGAGCGTAGTCCTACTTACGCTTACAAACTGATAGTTATAGTGTTATTACGGTAGGCCCGCTTAGCATATCATACGAATAGGCGTAGTATTGTTTTATAGTCTTCTGTAGTTGTATTTCTTCTGCTATGCGTTCTTTAATGTATTGGTTTATCTCATTTATCTGCGTTAGTTACTACTTCTTCCTTCTTTTTCAGGATGCGCTATTATGGCGTATTCACGTTTACTATCAGCATTTGCATACTGCTTTAAATTTTTAAATTTTTAATCGGGTCTGGCTGTTTTTTTCATGCTTTGCATGTCCTTAGCCGATGGTTTCTCGGAAACAACTGCTCTACCTATCAAGGTAGATGTGAGGTCTGCGTACACTCTACTCTTCCCGGACCCCACGTTGTGGGATTTCACTAGGTATGTTGTTGGTGTGTCTTGTCTCTTCCATGAAGAAATTGTAATCACATCAAAATTTAAAATTTTGCTTGGTTGGCAAAGAGGACAACGTCATAACAGATAATAATATCATGTGCGTCTTGTCTCTTCCATGAAGAAATATAAACCCAGTGGTCTCCATTGGTATAACTTTTGAAGTAATGATGTTACTTAGGAAGTATAATTGGTTTTTGTGCAGTGCCGTGGAAGACGTATGCAGGTAGCTGTAGTTGGTGTGCCAAAAACTATAGACAATGATATTATGCTTATGGACAAAACTTTTGGTTTTGATACTGCTGTTGAAGAAGCACAGAGAGCCATTAATTCTGCTTACATTGAGGTACTCCTTTACAGCGTGCATCCCCTTGCTTCTGTCTCTTCTATCTTTAAATGGTTTCTTTTTCTTTTCAATCTTTCTAGGCACATAGTGCATATCATGGGATCAGAATTGTGAAGTTGATGGGTCGTAGCAGTGGGTTTATAGCTATGCACGCATCACTAGCTAGTGGACAAATAGACATATGCTTGATTCCAGAGGTTAGTCTAATCTCTATAGGTTGTTATGTAATCAGTTATTTTTAAGGGCCTTAGCAATAAGATCATATCTATTTCAATCTCAGGTGCCTTTTAATCTGCATGGGCCTAATGGTGTGTTGCAGCATCTAAAATATCTGCTTGAGACAAAGGGATCAGCCGTGATTTGTGTAGCAGAGGGGGCAGGGCAGGTTAGTTCTATTGTATTTTCTTGTCTCTGTTGCATTTGGACATAAATTAGTAATGTTTGTTATATATCTACTCGTGTGTATTTGACAAACGAAATTTTTCAGTCTTCTCTATAACATTATGTTCTATTTTTTCATTATTCTATTATCGATACAAAATTTGTTAGCAGACCAACATCTTTAAAAAATACTTAATGTTAATAGGAATCAGAAATGATCGATCACTTCTCATCGAGATACAAGCCTATAGAGGATAATGAGAAGTCAGCTGAGATGGTCTAGTCATGTCCTATGCGTACCTCAAAATGCATCGATCAGTAGGTGGTGACACTATGATCATTGAAGGTTTAAAAAGAGACGAGGTAGACCTAAAATCACATAAGAAGTTGTCTCAGACTTACTAATTGTCGGATCTATGTAGATATAGAGAAAAATAGAAAATAGTGAAAGCAAAACATTTATATAGGAATATCCCTTAATTGATACTAAGGCTTAGTCATGTTGGCAAACTCACATTAAGTCTGGTGTTTTCCTTGGTCTTTCTAATCTGTTTAGAGATTTGTTTAAAAGATTAGTATATCAGTAAAATTGAAAAGAATATATAGTGTTAGAGAACCCCCTACTTTATCTTAACAGACCAATTATAGTTTACCTGAATGAAAGGGGTCCAAATGGTGCAGATTGGATATCGAGATCATATGGCTGAGCCTTAAATGATGCGTAGTAATTACTGTTGTATTGATTAGATGTTTATAATAAATATATTCCAACGATAACCCAACAATTAGGGCATATTTAAGTTCTCTCTACTAGTTAACAGTCCAAAAAGACTTGAAAAATTATTAGTTACTACCAAAAATGAAGTCTTAATTATGGTACTTGGAAGATTGAACATTACATACTATCAGCATTTAAATATTATCTACTGGAGAGTCACTGTATACAAATTTTTCTTTACTTTTTACTCTTCTCTAGATTTTATTTTGTCAAAATAATAGAACTTAAAGTCTTAAACAATCATTTAGATGTCTCCAAGTGTGTCAGCGTTTTTCACTGATAGTTGATTCAAGCAATGAAAACAGAAGAATCACTTCTGGATATTTATGTTTTTTAACTGCAATCTTCTTGTAGGATTTTCTAGAAAAAACCAATGCAAAGGATGCATCTGGAAATGCTGTACTTGAAGATATTGGTGTTCATATACAACAGCAGGTTTGTGGATTGCTAGCTATAAATGTATAGGGTTGTTTCTAGATATTCTTTGACTAGTTTTGAATGTATGTGCAATTGTAGACCTTGGTTTCTTGGAGTTCCCATACTGTTTTTGTTCATCATCATATTTAAGAAGTTAAAGCAACTTATTTATCAAAAAAGAAGAGAGAAAGTTAAAGTAAATTTAATCACTTGTAAGGGCCCCTTGTATCTTT
Source organism: Anisodus tanguticus (assembly GCA_034509755.1). Lineage (NCBI taxonomy): Eukaryota > Viridiplantae > Streptophyta > Magnoliopsida > Solanales > Solanaceae > Anisodus > Anisodus tanguticus. Next base: position 50,301,191 of record CM067545.1, read on the forward strand.
GTCCTAAATGTGTGTTACACAGTCTTCTTACGATGATTGGAATGAGACTCCCATGCGAGAGACAGAATGACAACTTTATTATTATTGCATTTTCCCTAAACTTCATCAAGCCTATCAGCTTATTTGTTCCAAACCAGAAGTTGTATAGTTTACTTTATTTCCACCATGCCCATCTTTATGCTTTCTCCTCTGGCTATTGAGGGAAAGAAATATAATGCCCTTTTCACGTCACACAGAGTCCTTGAAAGTTCTTTTCATGCATTTTTTGTTCCTCATTGAAATGAATTTTTTTTAGCAAATTTCGGAGCCCTTGAGCTTTACTAACGATACTATCTCGTTTTAGTATGATCCCTCAGATATAATGATTAGTTGTCTTTGTATAGAAATTTATTTAGTTGACTAGATGCAGTCTGAGTTCAAGACAATTAATGTGCACTATTTGGCCCATTGTTAGACGGTTTGTGATGTCCACACTTACAGCATTGTAGGAACATCTTAAGTCACTTTTTCACGCTTGTCTTCTTGTGTAGAACAATAGGTCTCTATCGCTTTTTTTAATCTGAACATCGATTCTTCTCTTTACAAAAATATAGTTTGTGGCAGCTAAAAATTCCCATGTGTACTTTTTTCAAGAAAATTCACGACGGTATGCCTGCTTTCTTATAGATCAAAAAGTACTTCAAGGAGATTGGAGTTGCAACTGATGTAAAATGCATTGATCCCTACATACATGATCCGTGCATGCCGTTCAAATGCATCAGATGGAATTCTCTGCACTGTACTAGGTCAAAATGCTGCAAGTCCCTCAACCTCACTTACTGATTATTAAAAACATAATCTAGATGTTGTTTAACAAAAGAAAGATATCCTCTGTTGTTGAGATGATATTTGACCGTTTAACCAATTCTCGGTTGTTTGATAGGTTCATGGTGCGTTTGCTGGATATAGTGGCATTACAGTAGGTATATGCAATACTCACTATGTATACTTTCCAATCCCAGAAGTCATTGCTCAACCCAAGGTTGTGGACCCGAACAGCCGCATGTGGCATCGTTGCTTGACATCCACAGGCCAGCCGGACTTTCTTTGAATTAAGTATCGCAAGAAACCTAGAGTTTATTACGTAATGTATATAGTAGTAGAGGAGCAGGGAGCCACATCGAGAAATTTCATGGCATTGCCTGTTCCCAACTGAAAGGAATAATGCAAGAACATGGGATTCCTCAATTTTTTGTTAATGTATACAACCTCAGAATACCCATTTGGGACGGTATATGTAGAACTATGTTGCTCGAATACTCAAAAAATGTTGTTGCACACCTATCGGGTCCTCCAAGAAGAGGATCCGGCACACTGGCGATATTTTTGAAGAGTTTGAGCAATATAGATGTAGAATAGAGCTTTATTAGTGACCCAAGTTAGCATTTTCACTTGTTTCTTGTAATGTGATAAACAATTCTTCTGATTGAAGAAATTTGTAACCATTTTATGAAGAAATAAATACCACCCACTCTCTCTCTCTCAATTCAGGAGACTTCATTAATACGAGTTTTACATTAATGTATTATAATAATTTATCAGGATCTGCATTTTTATTGAACTATGTATGAGATACATTTAAGACACTGGTGTCAGCAACGAAAAGTAACAGGTAAAGTATCCTGCGATATAACATGCCTGAGTTTGTCTTACATTTTGTCAAGTATCTGTATCATTTTTGCAGATTATCGTATCTAGCGTTTCCAGATGATTTGAAGTTTGGATTCTTGTAGGTGAATATTGGCTCTGTGTTTATTTATCGACCGTGTAACAGGCAGGACCGCCATTGTTGTGGTCCTTTGGGTTACTGATTGACCCTTTGAGTGAGTGAAAGAGCCTGCATTGTTTTAATTGTGCATGTTGGTAGCATTCATTGTCAATATATATCTCAGTTACACAGGAAAAATTTGAAAGAATAAAACCAACTTTAGCTATTGTTCCTCCCACCTAATTTGAATATGTTGTCTAAAAAAAGTTATGCACTGATCAAATAATTTAAAAGGAATGAGTGTGTTACACTAGCAGGTGGTGTAAAAGTGATCCCATAATAATTTCTTGTATGTTATTGTCAGATATTTTATATGTAAAAATAAGTCTTTTAATTTTTTGTATGTTATTTTCAGGACTTTCTTGTATGTTATTTTCAGATATTTTATAATAGAAAAATATGTGAAAGGCTAAAACCAATTGATTCTATGCATCGACTCCCATTAAGTTCTTTAAGCATTCATCCTCTTTCCTCTCTCCCCACCTAAATGCCGATCTACTATTTAAATTTGATAGGTTTAATTGTAAATTACTACTAGCACTGTACTCGTATTTTGAAATTGTGAGTTGAGGATTCAAATTTAATTGATGTTTTAGCATGTTTTTTTTACATATATATTTATTACTATGTGTGAAAAAAAAAGATTAGATTCGGTTGAACCCATAGCCAATACACTACATCCGCACTACTATTCGCACTTCATACCAACCCCTACTCCTCACGCCCCCATCCAAAAAAAAAAAAAAAAAAAAGATTAGAACCCTCGGTAAATAAAAAGCCTACATAGCAATTTCAATGTCACGTCTTAAATCACTCGATCGTCTCTCCTATATAATGATTATCGGCGAGTTGAAGGACAAGAGACAAGTATAATTGTTCATTACGACTGAGATGTGTACAAGTTTCAAGATATTACTATCAAGAATTGTAATGGGGCACATACAATTTTTTTTTATCTTTAATTAAAATTTTCAAGTTTAAAATTTGGTAATGAAAAAAATTGCAAGGGGAAGCGTTTCTTCCTTAATTGTGTCTAGGGATGGCAGGTGGGTATAATTTTGAGGATTCCGCACCGCACCCGCCCCAGTTGGGGCGGGTATAGGTATAACTTTGGCGGGTAGTACGCGGGTATGAATATTGAAAATGTACCCACCACGGGTAGCGGGTAGGTGGTGTATTTGCAGTTATATCCGCCTCCCCCGCCCCGCATCCAACCACCCGCCTACCCGCCCCATAAGCCCAGTAATAGTTGTAGCAGTCCGTAAGCCCATAAGCCCAATAACAATAATAAGTGAGTTGGCAAAACCCTACTCACTTACACTTTGTCCTTACTCAAGTTCAACAACCTTCACTCTTCGGTCTTCACGCCTCCCTCTCTTGTTCACTCTTTAGTCTCTGCCGACTGCCGTCTCTCCTCCCTCTCTCGTTCTCCGTCATGCCGCCATCAGCCTTCACGCCTCCCTATCCCTGAGACCCTGACAACAAGTATTGATTAAGAGGACCTACTATTCTGAGAACAAAATGTTTGATTTTATTTTCATTTGTGATAAAATTTAGAAAAAGATTTTTTGTTTACAAACTATATGTTCTGGTTTTATGACTGTGAACCAAATCAACTACTCTAAGCTGGTTGATTTTCAAACTGAACATGCCTTTGGGTTCATTTAAGAACACAAATAATCAATTATGTTTTCGTAGTTATTTTCAAAGGAAAAAAGTTCATATTTTGTTAAAACCAGCGTGCTTACATGCAATGCCCACTATTAAAGATGTGTCAACAGCCTTCTAAAAATCCATCCCTTTTGTTTTTCTTGGTGCAAGTTTATCATGAATTTGTGTTTTGTATTATCTGAATATATTTAGGGCCTAAGTGATAGTTGTATTATTATCTGAAAATGTTTAGTATGGTGCTTTGGCCATGCCTAACTTTTTAAAAATGCAATTGGATTTTGTGATGTTTTCTTCTAAACGACACCCATCACTAATTACTGACTGGAAAAGCACACCGTTGAAATGTAAATACAAAAGCACACCCATCACTAATTGTTGTTTTAAGTGCTCGAGATAATTTGTACAAATATTCACCACTTAGTGAAGATTGGGATAAGGTTGTGAAAATATATGAACTATTGAAAGTGTTTAATGATATTACACATCAATTTTCTGCCTCGACGTATCCTACTGCCAATATTTATTTCCCTAGAATTTGTGAAATTAGAATCTTATTAACCAATTGGTTGGCCTCACCTACCATTTATATAGGAAAAATGGTCGAGGTAATGCTAGAGAAATAAAAAGAGTATTGGTTAGATGTTAATGGTCTTACGGGCGTGTCAACTATACTTGATCCTAGGTTCAAGATGGCTCTCATTCGGTTTTACTTTGCTAAATTTTATGATGCGCTTGATGTTGATGTTGATGTTGAGGTAAAAAGGATTTATAATTTTCTAAAGGAATTGGTGGATGAGTATGGGTACAAAAATAGTAATTTTCTAACAAGTAGTAGCCACGTGTCTTCAACTGATGTTACAAGTAGTATGGAAATGGGGTACATGCAAAAGTTTGCACAATTTGTGTCACAAGACAATAGTAATGTTGGACTAAAATCTGATTTGGAGAAGTATTTGGAAGCTGAAACTGTACAATTTGTGGATGATTTCGATATTCTTAATTGGTGGAAAACAAATGGTAATAATTATCCCATTCTCCAACAAACAACAAGGGATATATTGAGCATTTCAGTTTCTACCGTCCTATCGGAATCCGCATTTAGCACCAGTAGACGTGTACTTGATCCTTATCGTAGTCGACTTCTTCCGGAAACGGTGGAGTCATTGATGTGTGCTCAAAACTGGATTTGGACGGATATTAAAGGTAACATTAATTTAATTAAATAATTTATGTTGTATTAACTTGAAGTTAGACTCTAATTACTTTGAGTATACATTATGCATGTGGTGGTAATGTCAAGGAGATGGAAATATGTGATCTTGAGGAATATGATACTCAACTCCTCTGTTGAATAATGAATTACCTAAAATATCTCATTGTTCACTGGGATCCTTGGAGAGCAATGGTTGGATTTATTCAACACAATGTTCTTTCAAGATGTTCTCAAATGAAGAAGCATGTATTGCTTTAAGTATTTATGGAGACATTAGTATTTTTTATGTAGTTTGTCGTGTTTATATAATGTACTAATTTAATTTATAAGACTATTTTGTTTTGGATTTGATCACAATTTTGTATTGATCACTAATTGATCACAAACGAGTTGATTACAAAATATGGCTGGCGGGTATTGGCGGGTGGCGGATATCCACTTGGGAGGTGGAGCGGGTGTGAATTTAGGAATATACTCGCCTAGGCGGGTATGGATGTTAAAATTGTGGCGGGTATAAAATTTTCTGACGGGTGCGGGGGAGGGGGTACCCACACCCGCCCCGCCCAATTGCCATCCTTAATTGTGTCCAACACCAAATCGAAAAACCAAGATGTCACTTTGCATAGGTCCTAAGCCAGAAAAGAGTGAAGTTTTTATCACGGACCAACAAGATTGTGAGTGTCATAGAGATTTTGAATTTGATTCTCACCTTTATTAGAAAGTGTTTGCTCACTGTCGCACCCGCTTTTGACCATCACCTCGGCGAGGAAGGGGGATCCGACACGATCGCGACGTATGGGCGTTTCCATGAATTGATTAATGCTTAAGGAGTCGACACCTAATTATTCTACGGTGAATTAGGGCACCTAAATGTTAACATGAATGCTGCAAAATGAACTCCGATTACTGGTTTGCGAAACTATGAGATTTTGGGTAAGGGTTCTTTATTATCCTAAAGGGAAGCCGCTAACTTGCGGTTATCCAATCAAACTTAGGTTAATTATTATGCTAAGAGGGAAATGCATGTTTTAAAAGTATAAAGTTAAAAGGATGTTTGCAAATGGTTAATTAAAGAAATTCATCTTGCAAAGGTGATTATAATTCCGAGGGATAAATTCCCGATGTAAAATCTGAAAAGAGAATGTATGGTATTGTTTATGAAAATATATGTAAAAATTGATATTTCGGATACAAGTATGCATTTGTATGACATTATTTATAAAATACATATTATGGCAATTGTTAGGAAGGAAAAAAGCAAGTTGTTTATAATGCAAAGAAGTGATTTTTATGAAAGTCATTTTAACTTGCAAATTGGATAAAAACATGAAACTTTATTTGCATGATTAATAATGCGAGTAAAAGATGACCAAATTGTTTTGAAAGTTTTAAACATGCATGACGCGCCTAAAATAAACTAGCGGCGAGTTTCCAATTTTTAAACTACCCGAACCTAAAATAAATAAACTAGCGGCGGGCTTCCAATTTTAAACTACCCTTTCTAGTTTATCAGTTCCAGGCCAAATTCTTCTAAATATTCAAACAATCACACAAGCAGAGTAACAAAATTATAATACAAAATAAAGGGAAGGCGGAATTAAAAGAAGTTAAAACGGTAATGGCTAAGGCGATGATAGTGTCATCTCTTGGACCTTGGGCACAAGTCCGGCAATCTTGTTCTCTTTCGTCTCTGTAGAACCCCACTTTGCTATCCCATATTATTTTGATATTCCTCGCAAGGTGTAAAAGAAAAAAAACAGTTAGAAATAAATAAATGCGAGTAAAACCTTCAGATCCATATAAAATAATAGAAGTTTTGATTACGGAAGACTCAGACTTATATTTTAAGCAAAGGAAATTCCATTCATGTCGTGGTTGCAAACTAGTGACTTGTCAGTCAATCTAGTTGCCTTACCAATGCATGTTGGTTTCTCGCATGTGATTTTATTATAAGTCTCATCATCGCCTTATTCCGAAGGAAGCAAACCGAGGGATAACCTTTCAAAAGGGACATGGCCTCAAAATCATTTTCATCGGCCCACGTGTAGTATCATGTTCTTATCAGTGGGATCTTTATATCAAGTGTAACATCTGAATATCAGCAAAAAATGCAGCAGCTTATAGCAGCTACAGTATTCCAAACTTCAGCAAAATATGGCAATGGATTGCCTTGTAAAAAAGTAGCAGTGTTTGAATCAGAAACAGAATAGTAAATGGTCCAAACTCAGCACTTATCTTAGCCTCAAAGTTCAGCAATAATTTGGCCAGAATGCACCAGGGTTTTCAACCCAAAATGCACATAGAAAATGCACCAGTAAGATCATCAAAATGAACCAAAATGCAGCAACATCAACCCAAAACAACGTCTCAGAGTTGCAACAGTTCAGCAAAATGCAGCAGCAGCATAGCCTTGAAGTACAGCTTTGTAAAGGCAACAATACAATCCAATGACACAATTGCCTTCCAAAGTGTATGTGCTATCAACTAATCATACAGAAACTCCCCAAAGTATAGCAATTCATCAAGATGTTGTATCTCAAGGTGCATATCATTTCTCATAGTGCAGCATTTTTTAGAACCACGCAAGTGCAAGATGTCCCCAAGTTCATCAGTAGCTCAAGGACATTTGGGATTTGAAATTTCCCCCCCAAGTCATGCAAAGAAAGAGGGATAAATGATGAGTATCCAAAATTACATATATTTTTAACAAAATAATAACTTAACAGAACACTTAGTAGTTATCAGGGAGCAAAGACATCAAATAACTCGGTGCTTAAAAAGGAAATAAATTTAGAGATTGATAATCAAGTTAAACCACGAAGTTGAAAGACAAGAAATCAAAAGGGGCTACCACCATCCATATTCCGATGCCGCAACAAGATCAAAAAGATTTCTAGAACCTCAGGCATGGCAGGCTATCATAGGAGGCTAAACCAAACCCAAATCATGCCGTGGCTTTCAGCCGGCAAAGCAATACAATAGGAAAGTTCAGACAAAGCAACTATGAAAGAAAAAACATTTGGCAGTAAACATCGAATGCAGACATGGGCAGTAATATAACACGACACAAACTAGTTCAAATATGCACAAAATGCTAATACAGATATCATTCAACAACTTAGTAAACAGACCATGATATAAGATAACTTAAAAGACTTTATATGATGATATGGAGGCACTTTAACACTTAAACAGGCAAGACAAGTATATAGTCAACTCAGTAGATGTATTAAGTAAACAGAGATGTCCAAACCATCACTCAAAGACATGGTTTTAGATATACAAAAACTAATTAGTCCAGGACAGACACATAGAACCACATTCATGATACCTACTAGGCATAATGACACCTTAGGACATGGCACAACATGATTGGGGTGACTATTAAATGTATAACAAGTCAAAACAACCACATATAATAGCTAGTGACAAATACAACTATGAAACAGTTGACAGAACCTAAAAATGAACACAATCCACACATGTGTAAGATAGTTCAAACACTTATGATAAGCAAAGATAGACGAGACTCTGAATGTTCATTTTTCAACAGACATGGAATGAAAACAGAATACAAATAATCAGGCATTCATTTTGAACTCAAACAAAGGAAGAACACGACCTGTTTTGGAGCCGCCTGAGGCGACGAGAGACGACGAACACCCTTTCGTTCTTTCGATTTCAGATTTGAAACAAAGGGATATTTTCGGATTTTTCAGGCCCGGTTTTTGATTTTTTGGAAAGTTCGGAATTCTGATTTTCGGAAAAAAATTTTTGGACCCGAAATTGGACCTCTGATTTTTTGATTTTTGGACCCAGTTCCGACCCGACCCGGACTGATAAGGCTCGGATTTTTGACCCGACCCGCGAAAAATAGGAAAACAGATTTTCGGATTTGGGTTGTCGGTTGGGACAATTTGGGTTGCCCTTTGTGGGCTGGTTTTTGTTTTAGGTGGGGGAGAAAAATGGGTTGTGGGTTAAAAATATAAAAAAGTGTTTAAAATGCTTTGAAGAAAAAAATGTAAATTATTTAAATAAAATATAACGATGTGATAATAATAAAAACATAATATTTGTGAAATGCTTAATGCTTAATTTAAAATAAAAAATGTGATGTCATTTTGCGAAAATAAAAATAACATGGAATATTAGGGCAAAAACTATGATTAGGATATTAAAAGGCAAATGGTAGTAGAAATGTGAATAATAATAATAAATAATGATATTAAAAATAGACGACGATGTTAAAAGCCTTATATATATTAAAATTGTTTTGAGGTGTCAAAAAATATTTTAAATCGCAAACAAATAATCGAAAAAAGGGGACAAAATTGGGTGTTAACACTCACCAATGTGGATTTTTTGATGTGAGTTCGGATTTAATCGGATTCTATACATCACATGAAAAATCCCAAAAAGGAGAAGTTGTTACCATGGAGAATCGGAAATTTATCAAGTCCCAAGATGTTACTTTGTACTAAGGTTGTACAGTGGGCCGGGTCGGTCCAATCCCGCCCCGGTCTCTCCCGATACCCGTTCCGACCCCCTTTAAAAAAAAGCAGTAGCGGGGTTCGAACTCGAGACGGGACTAGGGCTCGTCCCGCCCGATCCCGCCACCCACTCTTTGCAAAAATAACCGTTGCACAACGGGTCAATTTCGCTTTTGGCCATTGGCAACGGCTAATAACGACCATTTTGGCCCCCCATACCCCATAAACCCCCTACTCCCTTAATATTTATTTTTAACCCCTATTTATCAACTATAAATACTTCATTTTCCTCTTCATTTTTCTCACAAATCTTCTTACCATCTCTATCTCTCTCTACAAGTCTACATTGCACACTAAATATTATATTTTATTTACTAATTTCTATCCAAGTTTAAAAATTGGGAGTAAAGTTGGCAACTAGTTTGAGGATCATCGAGCAAAGTTTCAATTTTCAACATCGATTACACGTCGACGTTACGTCGGCATTTGGTACCTTCATTCCTTCTTTAAATTATTATTGTTACTTAATTTTAATTATCATTATCATACTTAATTTCATTATCTTTAATTATTTATTTACTTAATTATAATTAAACGAAGTTGACGTTTTTCTGGTAGAGGTACTAAGGGTAACATGAGTAAGGGTGCATCTTCTAGTAATCCTAATTACAATGATTTCACTCATATAGATGAAACTGATTTTTAAAATGTTAATATTAATATACCATTAGATCATGAGGTATATTCTGCATCTGAACCAGACTTTAATTTAGAAAATGAATTAGAAGATAATTTAGATAACACACCCACTAGTGCACCTCCACCTCATGCTCAGACTGAGTCTCAAACTAAAACTTAAACTGGAATGCCTCCTATTCCCCCTAGTATGAGTCGTGGGAAAAAACAATGAATATTAAAATTATCTGCATGAGATTTTTTTGATAGGGACATTCCTAATCAACTAGCTATATGTAAAATTTATCGCGAAGTTTATAAATTTAAAACTGGAAAAGGTCAAGGTGGGACGGGAAGTTCAATGAGACATGTAGAAAACTCTCACAAAGCAAGGTATAACCATACTTGGCTGAAAAATCGGGTGTGCAAATGCCTTCTGAGTCGGGACAAGGTTCACATAGTGTCCCCGACCAAGTACAGGGCCTAATTAACCCGATGACGGGGGAGTTATAGGTCATAAATATGATAAATACAGAGATAGGGAAAATTTAGCAAAATTAGTTGTTGTGGAGTGTTTGCCTTTTTCATTTCCTTCCTCTCCTGGTTTTATTCATTACATTCGAGAAACATATAATCCTGCTTTTAACGATTTTTCTAGATCAACTGTTAGAAGAGATGTTTTTAAATTTGCACATGAATATCAACAATATTTACGTTATGCATTATATTATTTTAATGGAAAGTCACTATCATTTCTGACATAGGCCCTAGTACTAATGGTAATGATTATTTAACTGTTACATGTCATTGGATAGATGACAATTGGTCTATGCAAAAACGTATATTAGCATATAGATATATTGATGAAAGGCCCACTGAAGCTTTTATTTTAAGAAATATTCATGAAATTTGTGAATATTATGGAATTACTGATAAAATTATGACTATTACATTAGCTAATGCTTCTTCTAATGATTATGTTGTAAAAATTTTAAAAACTCGATTTATTCCATCTTTTCCCGATGTTTTTCATGTTAGATGTGCATGTCATATTTATAACTTAGTTGTAAAGGATGACCTAAAACTTTTTAAAAACATCCTTGATAAAGTATAATTTGTTATAAACTTTATTTTTAAAGGTAATAAAATACAATGACGCAAAGAGTATAAAAAAGCTTGTCATGATTGTGGATTACCTTAAAGAAATTTTCCAGAAGAATTTGCGACTATGTGGAATTCTTTGTATGAACAATTACTTGTTGCTCACGAGTATAAAAGACCTATAACTTTATTATTTAACGCCAATAATCAAAATCCAACGGATATGCTTGTAAATGATGATTGGGATAACATTTTGGAACTTATTGTATTTTTAGAGATTTTTTTTCTAGCTACTAAGGAATTTTCTGGAATTTATTATCCTACTATTTCATTTATGTTATTTTATATAGCTATAATATTTTTGTTACTTAATGAATATATGCAAAAACCAACTTACAAGCCAGCTATTAAAAAATTGTTTATAAAATTTTAAAAATACATTTTTTTCCTATTCCCACTATTTATTTTATTGGTGTTGTATTAAATCTTACTATTAAAGTAGACGGTTGTAAAACACTTGTTGAAATGATTAATGAAAGCTTAGAAATACTTCCAACAGACCCAACTGAAGAACCAACTAAAGAAGAAGTTATGTCTAGCATACACACTGAATACATTCTATTTCTAAGACCTTGAATACTAGAAGCAGAAACAACATGTCTTTTATTAGGTTGCAGTGAAGTAGAAGAAGATGGTACAAAAGCCGATTGATTATTTGCACTTTGCTCTTGGTATAGAAGCAGAACCACTATATATATATATATATCAAGAGCAAAGTGCAAATAATCAACCGGCTTCTGTACCATCTTCTTCTACTTCACTGCAACCTAATAAAAGACATGTTGTTTCTGCTTCTAGTATTCAAGGCCTTAGAAATAGAATGTATAGTGGTTCAAGTTCTTCACAAATTAACGAGTTTGATGTTTATATTTTGCAGGGTGTTGTATCGTACGAATCAATTGTCAATGAAAATGAACGTGAAGACTTGCTCAAATACTGGAGGGAGAATGAGAAGACATTTTCGACACTATCAAAGATGGTCCGAGATGTGTTGAATATTCAAGCGTCATCAACAACTTCTGAAAGTATTTTTTCTTCTTGAAGGTTTCAAATAGGAGAGCCCAGACAGTCATTGGTGGGAGACAGCTTGGAAATTGCAGTTTTATTCAGAGATTAGATTAGAGCGGAGCATAGAAGGTGCGGTCAACCAGAGATCAACGAAGAAGACGACTACAACTAAGGATGGCCAGTGGATCGGGTTCGGGGCGGGGTGGGTCCAGGTGGGACTGGAGGGGAGGGCAGGACCGGTCCTTCGGTGGGACTGGCGGGATCCGCCGATATCCCGTCCCATTCCCGGTCCTGTTGGAAAAGGGGACCGGTCTTGGCGGGGCGGGATCGGGGTTTTCCATTTTTTTTTTGCACTTAATTTTTTTAAAATAACATATATAAACACTTCAATAATTGAACAAGATAGTATAATAAAAATATCCAAAGGCTGTTTTTGCGCCTCTTATATTATTTAATAGAAATATAATTTTTTTGTAATACAATTTCAAAATTGGAAAAAAAATCACATATTTATAAACACTTTTTCTAATTTCTTCACAATGTCTTGTGGTTCTTCGGTTGGAATTGGAATTTGTTGGTCAAATTGGTCGACGTCGCTTCCACCTCCGTCGGACAAGATTTCTTTGTAGTTTTCGTCGTCTTCTTCGTTGATCTCCGATTGACCGCACCTTCTATGCTCCGCTCATATCCAATCTCTGAATAAAACTGCAATCTCCAAGTTATCTCCCGCTAAGGAGTGTCTGTGCTCTCCTATTTGAAATCTTCCGACAGAAAAAATGCTTTCAGACGTTGTTGATGACGCTTGAATGTTCAAGACATCTCGGTCCATCTTTGATAGTGTCGGAAATGTCTTCTCATTTTTCCTCCAGTATTTAAGCAAGTCTTCGCGTCCTTATTCATTGAGAACTGCTTGGTACGGTACAACACCCTGCAAAACAAAAACATCAAACTCGCTAACTTGAATAGTAGTGGTACCACTAAACATTCTATTTCTAAGGCTTTCAATACTAGCCGCAGAAACAACATGTCTTTTATAAGGTTGTACTGAAGAAGAAGAAGAAGAAGATGGTATAGAAGTCGGTTGGTTGCTAGCACTTTCTTGTTGGTAATGCATATATACTATTTTGCATTCATCGTGTATGCTATACAAAACTTCTTCTTTAGTTAGTTCCTTAGGTGGTTGTTCATTTAGATATTTTGGAGTTGGAGGTGGAAGTACTGATATACAATCATAAATAGTTTCAATAAGTGTTTTACAACCGTCTGTTTTAATAGTCATATTTAATACAACACCAAAAATACAATTAGTGGGAATAGGAAAAAAATATTTTTTAAATTTGATGAACATCTTTTTAATAAGTGCCTTATAAGATGGTTTTCCATATATTCATTAAGTAACAAAAATATTAGAGCTATATAAAATAACATAGTTAAAATAGTAGGATAATATATACCGGATAATCCTTTAGTTGCTTGAAAATATTTCTCTAAAAATACAATAAGTTCTGAAATTTTTTCCCAATCATTATCTATAAGAATATCAGTTGCATTTCGATTATGGGCGTTAAAAAATAAAGTTATAGGTCTTCTATAATCGTAAGCAACAAGTAATTGTTCATATAGAGAATTTCACCTAGTTGCGTAGTCCTTCAGAAATTTTTCTATAAGGTAGTCCACAATCGTGACAAGTTTTTTTATATTCTTTTTTTCTTTGTATTCTATTACTTTTAAAAATAATGTTTATAGCAAATTGTACTTTATTAAGAATGTCTTCAAAAAGTGATAGACCATCCTTTATAACTAAGTTATAAATATGGCGCACACATTTTATATGAAAATGATTAGGAAAATATGGAGTTAATAGATTTTTTAAATGTCTCAAAGCATAATTATTAGAAGAAGCATTATCTAATGTAACAATCATTATTTTGTCAGTTATACCATAATAATCGCAAACTTGATGAATATTTTCTACAATAAAATATCCGGTGTGCCTATCATCAATATATCTATATGCTAAAATACGTTTTTGCACAGACCAATTATGATCTATCCAATGACATATTTGTAGGGTTTTGTTGGGTACAAAGCATATAAGTAAGGCACAACGGAAGTTTAAAAGTTTTGTTTCTTACTTACCCCAACAACATTTCTGGTATGGTTATACAACAATTAAACTTGTAACATAAAGCATGAACTTACAAGTTGTATTATCTGGAATCTTTATCTACTATAAGGTGTACACGCGGTTGCCCTTCCGATTGCAAGCTCCAAGCTTCAATGTATTTCTTTTTCGGAAAGCTAGGAAATCCGGCAGAGGTTTGAGAGAGTATTTTATTTGAAGCCTCTAAGGCTTAGAATGTTTTTCAGAAAATTAGTGTGTTCATAATGAAAGGGAATGCCTTTATTTATAGTTGGAAATTAGGTCAAAACCGGATTAGTATTTGACCTTGGGCCTGACCCAAAAATCGATGCAGAGGCGCCGCTACCCTAGGGTATGGGCGCCGCGGCGCTTGACGTGCTACTGCACTGCGCCGCGGCCCTAGGGTATGGGCCTTGCGGCGCTCGACGTGCACCTGCACTGTCTCGATTTATTTTTCGTGCATTCTTAATTAAATCCAAAATCTAATTTTGACTTAATTAAAATAATCATTATTCATTTAAATATCTCGATTCCAAATTGAACATTTAATTACTCTCTCAATACATCCTTAGATCGAAACGGACAATCGACAAAGTGTGACCCTACAGGCCTTCTCATATCGACATTAATCAAATTAAGGTCTACGCGGAACTCCTAGACGGCGCCGGAAGACGAACTCAATATGTGAAGTACGTTTACGCGAATCCAATAAACTTAACCTTTATGTGGTAAGATAAAATCCTTTCATTCACCACACACCCGATCAAGCTTAGGATTTGTCAATTGTATATCCAAATGGCTTAATCATTGTATCTCATCTATATTAGTTGACAACTAGACCATATTCTAAATATGTCTATTGCGTTGGCTAACGACTTAGTCAACTTAATATCACTGAGAATCCGAGTGTTCTCTTGAATACACATTTGAGGAATGAATCCTAATCTTGGCTCAAATACCACCTTTAATCCACATCGTAATGTACCCAATACAAGCCGTATCTCAACCTATAAGGCATTTGAGCTTAGGACAGAATTAAAATACATTACTTTGCAGACAAGGCGCGTATTGACCTCAAGTCTAAAGACTTCTATCTCCCACACACTGATCATACTTTAGACAAGTATAACAAACAGTTTATCAGCAGGGTATACCAATACTTCCAAATTATTCATGTGTCCATCACGAGTAGCCATTACTCGTAGCAGGAGAGACATACTACATCCTCTAAGGATGTGATGCAGACCATATGTCGACTTATCACATAACATCGATATCCCATTCTCGATGATGATTAGTCGAGGCTATTTAAGAGTTACGTTTTATATATTAATATCTCACACTATTAATAACAGCGTAACCTCCAGGGATGCATATTATAGAATATTACAAACAATCAATTAATAATTCAATAATTGCAAATGCCAAAATATTTATCTCCATTAATAATAATACGAATGTGTATAAAGTACATTTTTCCTAATACATATTGTCTCTAGGACATAAATATACTTACAATCTCCCACTTGGCCTAGAGCCAATCTCCAACATATCTAATGCCCATATTCTCAAAATGACCATTATTCTTGACTAAGCTTAATGGTTTAGTGAATGGGTCAGCTAGATTATCATCTGTGGGAACATAGTCTAATCTAATCTCTTCAGTTTCCACCATCTCCCTGAGTATGTGGTACTTCCTTGGTACATGCTTGTTTCTGTTGGTTGATCTTGGTTCCTTAGCTTGCGCAATCGCACCAGTGTTGTCACAATAAACCGATATTGGACAAGTGGCACTTGGAACAACCCCTAGTTCCTTCAGGAACTCAGATATCATGACAACTTCTTTACCAGCTTCCGATCCAGCAATGTACTCAGCTTCTGTTGTCGAATCAGCAGTTGTAGCTTGTTTGGAACTTTTCCAGCTTACTGCTCCACCATTGAAAATGAACGTGTACCCAGATTGAGATTTGTAGTCATCAACATCTGTCTGGAATCTAGCATCAGTGTACCCAGTAGCAACTAGCTTTTCTTCTCCACCATAGACTAAGAAATAATCTTTAGTTCGCTTAAGATACTTAAGAATACTCTTGACTGCCTTCCAGTGTTCTTCCCCAGGATTCTGCTAGAACTTATAAGTCATACTAAGTGCAAAGGCCACATCTGGCCTAGTACAGGTCATGACATACATGATTGATCCTATAGCCGAAGCAAATGGAATTCTTTTCATGCGTTCAAGTTCTATAGAATTAGAAAGACTATCCTTCTTAGATAACTTGATGCCTTGTCCCATAGGTAGACCGTCTTTTTTGGAATTTTCATAGAAAAACGTCTAAGCACTTTGTCTATGTAGACTGACTGTAACAACCCCAACAATCTGTTAGGTCTATCTCTATAGATCCTAATCCCTAGAATGTAGCAGGATTCACCTAAATCCTTCATCATGAAGGTACTGGACAACCACTCCTTGACTGACTGCAGGAGAGTCTTATTGTCTCCTATTATTAATATGTCATCTACATATATGATAATAAAGGCAATACTCACATCTTTGCATTTACTATAAACACATGGATCCTTTTTGCTTTTAACGAAATCAAATGACTTGATAGCCTTGTCGAAGAAAATGTTCCAACTCCTTGAGGCTTGCTTAAGCCCATAAATGGACTTTTATAGCTTGCATATATCATTTGGTTTGGACTCAAGTGAAAACCCCTCAGGTTGTTTCACATACACTTCCTCAACTAGATCACCATTGAGAAAATCAGTTTTGACATCCATCTGCCAAATGCCAAAGTCATAATATGCAGCTATTGCAAGCAAAATCCGAATGGACTTAATCTTAGCGACATGTGAAAAGGTTTCATCATAATCGACCCCAGGCCATTGATTATAACCTTTAGCCACCAATCTTGCTTTATAAGTCTGTACCTTGCCATATGCATCAATCTTCTTCTTGAACACCCATTTGCATCCTATGTGTCTAACTCCTGTTGGCAAATCAACCAAGTTCCAAACTTGATTTATGTACATCGAGTCCATCTCAGATTTCATGACTTCTTGCCATCTCTGCGAATCAATGTCTAACATAGCTTCGCTGTAGGTTGTAGGTTCATCGTCATCAGGAATATCTATCTCATTGTGTGTTTCAACAAGGAGATTAAGTCTTTCTGGCGGACAATGAGTCTTAGTGGTCCTACGGAGTTGATTATTCTGCGTTTCAGTGTTTGTTGCATTCTGATTGTGAGAAGATCTTTGTGTGTTGGACAATCCATCACCTTGAGAGCTTTCAAGAATGTCATTTTTATGTATTTCCTGAATGGATTGATGTACAACCATTGTATCATCTTCCATTGGTTGTGTATGGGAGTCTTGCATTTCTGCACTATCTCTCACAACACTCCTACTGGCTGAAGGGCGTACTCTAAGTACCCAATCTTCACCAGATACTCTCATTGAATCCTTGTTTAGGTCATTCGACAAGGGTTCAACTTCTGTGTTATTTTGTGGTTCTTGAATTTCTTCAAGTTCTATCTCTGTGCAGCTATGTTCCTTGTAGACATATTCTTCTTCAAGGAAAGTTGCGTTCCTGGAAACACTGACCTTATATTCTCCAGGAAGATAGAAGTAGTATCCCTTAGTTTCCTTTGGATACCCCACAAAATAATATTTCTCACTTTTAGATTCCAACTTGTCAGTAAGCATCTTCTTTACATATGTAGGGCACCCCCAGGGTCGCATGTGTTTAAGTGCTGACTTCTTGCCGTTCCATATCTCATATGGAGTTTTCTCTCCTGACTTTGAATGAACCATGTTCAGAATATAAATTGAGTTTTGCAATGCATAACCCAAAGGTATGTTGGTAGAGCTGAGAAACTCATCATGGATCTAACCATATCTAATAGGGTTTGATTTCTCCTTTCACTAACACCATTCATCTATGGCGTTCCAGGAGGTGTCCATTGTGATTGGACTTCATGAAGCTTCAAATAATCCAGAAATTCCTTACTTAAGTATTCACCTCATTGATCCGATCGAAGTGTCTTGATACTTGTTTCAAGTTGCTTCTCTACTTCTAACTAGGAGTGGCCAGTGGGCCGGGCTCGGGTCTGGCGGGCCGGGTCTGGCGGTGTCGGGGTCGGGGCGGGACGGGAGAAGGGGCGGGGTCGGGTCCGGCGGGCTCGGCGGGGTCGGGTCTGGCGGGACTGGAGCAAGTCCCGTCCCGATCCCGATCCCGTCGGGCTCGGGTCGGGGCGGGCTCGGGGCGGGCTCGGGCTCGGGTCGGGATACTGCGGGTTTTTTTTTTTTTTTTAAATAACATATGTATAAAAAAAACTCAATAAACAAAACAAGATAGTGTAATAAAAACATCCCAAGGTTGTTTTTGTGCCTCTTATATTATTTAATAGACATATGATTTTTTTGTAATACAAATACAATTGTCTAAAATCTAAATTGCAACTTTGTGGTGTTGTCCAAAAGTTACAAATTACATAATAAAATTACAATTAAAAAAATTACATTCTCAAAAAAACCTGTTCTAATTGCTTGATGATTTCATGTGGTTCTTCGGTTGGAATTGGTATTTGTTGGTCAAATTGATCCACGTCGCTTCCACTACCTTCGGTTAAGATTTCGTTGTAGTTTTCATCATCTTCTTCGTTGATCTCCGGTTGACCGCACCTTCTCCGCTCCGCTCGTATCCAATCTCTCGAATAATACCGCAATGTCCAAGTCGTCTCCGGCTAATGAGTGTCTGTGGTCTCCTATTTGATATCTCGCTCGCGTAAAAAGCGCTTTCGTACGCAGCTTGACGACGCTTGAATGTTCAAAACATCTCGAGCCATCATTGAAAGTGTCGGAAAGGTCTTCTCATTCCCCCTCCAAAGTATTTCAAAGAAGTCTTCATGTCCATCTTCATTGATAACTTCTTGATACGGTACGAACCCCGCAAAACAAAAATATCCAACTCGCTAATTTGGTTAGTAGTAGAGGTACGACCGCACATTCTATTTCTCGAGGCTTTCAATACTAGCCGCGAAAACAAGATGTCTTTTGTGAGGTTGTATTGAAGATGAAGAAGATGGTATGGAAGTCTGGTAAGTTACTAGCATTTTCTTGTTGATAAAATATATATATATTTTTGCATTGGTGTTCTACGCTAGACAATACTTCTTCTTTAGTTTGTTCAATAGGTGGTGGGTGATTTAGATTTTTGGGACTTGGAGGTGGTAGTACTTCTATACAATTGTAAATAGTTTCAATTAGTGATTTAGTACCGTCTATTTTAATAGTAGGATTTAATACGAACCAATAATATAAATAGAGGGAATAGGAATAAAATATTTTTTTATTTTGACAAACATTTTTTTAATAGCTTGCCTTATAAGTTTGGTTTTTCCATATATTCACTAAGTAATAAAAATATTAGAGTTATATAAAATAACATAGTTGAAATAGTAGGATAATATATACCGAAAAATTCTTTTGTTGCTTGAAAAAATTTCTCTAAAAATACAATAAGTTCGGAAATTTTTTCCCAATCACTATCTAAAATCATATCACCGGCTTTTTATTATGAGAGTTAAAAAATAAAGTTATAGGTAATTTATAGTCATAAGCAACAAGTAGTTGCTCGTATAAAGAATTCCACCTAGTGGATACTTCTTGTGGAATTTTTCTAAAAGGTAGTCCACAATCATGACAAATTTTTTTATATTCTTTTCTACGTTGTACTTTATTACTTTTAAAAATAAAGTTTATAGCAAATTGTATTTTACTAAGAATGTCTTCAAAAAGTGATAGACCATCCTTTACAATTAAGTTATATATATGGCACGCGCATTTTATATGAAAATGGTCCGGAAAAGACGGAGTTAAACTATTTTTTAAAATTGTAATTGCGTAATTGTTACTAGAAGCGTTATCTAATGTAATAGTCATAATTTTATCGGTAATTCCGTAATAATCGCACACTTGATAAATATTTTCTGCAATAAAAGTACCAAAGTGTGCCTATCATCTATATATCTATACGCTAAAATACGTTTTTGCATAGACCATTTATAATCTATCCAATGACAAGTTACGAGTTAAATAATCATGGCCGTTAGTACTACGACCTATATCGTACGTGATGGATACTTTGCCATTAAAATGATATAATGAAAAACGTAAATATTGTTGATATTCATGCGCGAATTTAAATACATCTCTCTTAACAAATTGATCTAGGAAAACCGTTAAAAGCGGATTATATATATCTCTAATGTAATGAATAAAACCGGGAGATGAAGGAAATGAAAAAGGCAAACCCTCCACAAGAACTAATTTTGATATTGCTTCCCTATCTCTATGTTTATTGTATTTAGGGCCTACAATTCCCCCGTCATAGGGTTAATTTGACCTTGTACTTGGTCCGGGACAATATTAGTATGTGAACCTTGTCTGATGGAGCGGGCGTTTGCGCACCCGGTTTTGAAGCCTGGTATTGGGCATACCTAGCTGGATGAGCACTTACTACGTGTCTAATTAAACCCCCGTCCCACCGTGACCTTTTCCGGTTTTAAATTTTAAAACATTTTTACAAATTTTACATATGGCTACTTGATTCTCTACGTCCCTATCAAAAAATGTCCATGCATCTGATTTTAATGGTCGTTTTGCTTGGACCTCGTCTCATACTAGGGGGAATAGGAGGTATTTCGGTTGAAGGTGCACTAGTGGGTGTGTTGTCATCAACATTAGTGGGTATATCATCTAGATCATCGTCTAAATTAAAGTCTTCTTGAGTTCCGTAAAAATAGCTCCTGGTCTAAATCTAATGGTATTGTAGGAAAATGTTGAGTATCAACAAAATCATCCCGTGTAGGAATAAGATGACTAGAAGAAGTACCCTTGCCCTGGTTGCCCCTACTAGAAGAAGCACCCTTACCTTTACCCTTAAACATACCTTTTAATCCTTCCATTTTAATTATGATAATAAATAAATAATTAAAGACAATAAAATTAAGTGATCTAAACTAAATAAACAGACAATAATAATTTAATGAAGGAACGAATGTACCAAACGCCGACGTAACGTCGACGTGTAATCGAGAGGTTGAAAATTGAAACTTTGCTCGATGGAAGATCCTCAAGCTAGTTGCCAACTTCACTACCAATTCCCAAATGAATAAATAAAATTGAATATTTAGCAAACAATGTAGAATTGTAGAGAGATATATTGAGAAATTAGAGAGATTGTAGGAAGATTTGTGAGAAAGATGAAGAGAAAATGAGTTATTTATAGTTGAAAAATTGGATTAAAGTGTAAATATAATAACTTATGGGTTAAAAATAAATATTATGGCGTAGGGGGTTGGGGGAGGGGGGGGCTAAAATGGCCGTTGGCCAACGGCCATAATCTAAAATGGTCGTTGGTGCAACGGCCATTTTTGCAAAGGGCGGGGTCGGGGTCGGGGTCGGGGCGGGCTCGGGGCTCGCGGGCCTTGGGCGGGCTCGGGTCTCGCGGGACGAGACCTCGTCCCGTCCCGAGTTCGAGTCCCGCCCCCGTAATTATTATTTTTTTTGGCGGGGTCGAGGCGGGCTCGGGACGGGCTCGGGTCGGGGTCGGGCTGTCCCGGCCCACTGGCCAGCTTTACTTCTAACTAGTACTCCTTTAATTTCTCAAAGGCTTCGGACTTGTGTTTCATAAGATACGCATGCCCAAACCTTGTGAAATCGTCTGTAAAGTGATGAAGTAAGGGAAGCCTCCCTTAGCTTGAGTTGAAAATGGCCTACATACATCAGTATGGACCAACTCAAGTACCTCTTTGGCTCGTACCTCTTTCCCAGAAAGTGGTTTGTTGGTCATCTTTCCTCTCAAGCAAGATTCGCAGTTACCATAAGACTCCAAGTCAAATGGTTTGAGGTAGTCTAACTTCCTTAATCTTGCTATCCTTGATTCGTTGACATGACCAAGTCTGCAGTGCCATAAGTAGGTGAGGTTTCTTGGATTACTTATCTTAGCTCATTTATTTTGCACATTGAAAATTCCATGACTACAGTTTAAAATATACAATCCATCCACAAGCGGAGCATTTCCACAAACAAAACCATTAAAAGACAGTACATAACTGCCATTGGCAATGAATGAGGAAAACCCCTCAATGTCTAACATTGGGATAGAAATGATATTCCTCGCTAATGAGGGAATAAAATAACAATTATTTAGTTCTAAACAAAAGCCTAAAGGTAAATCTAGTCTATAAGTTCCTACGCGTTCAACATCTACTCGTGCTCCATTTCTAATGCGCAGGTCTACCTCTCAAGGTCCAACCTTTCTGCTGTTAATTAGGCCCTGCACATTACTACAAATGTGCGAGCCACAAGCGGTATCCAATACCCAGCAGTGGGAGTTACTTGTAGACATACTTATTTCAATTACAAACATACCTTGTCCAGTAGAGGTAGAAGCACCTAGTGCTTTGCCTCTTCTTGGAGTTGTGTAGTCCTTTTTTAGAACATGCGCTAGCATTTGTCCCCTTTCGTTCAGCTTACATTTGAAAGGGTCTCTCAACAGTTCATACTCCATTGTTTGAGATTAGTTTTCATAGAGACTCTTCAAGTGTTCTAGCATTTCATTGGGGCCCATGTTTTCATGTTGCCTCTGTAACTCCATAGTCATGGAAGACAACATTATACATTTTGCCAAGGCAACATCGTTCAAACGTTTCTAATAAGCCACCTTGTCAAACAGGGCATACTCATCAGAGTTTTCAGCAGGGACTATGGGGAATACTGTGTCTAACACATACTCAATTCTTTCTAGTCTTAACACCAATCGCAGATTTCTTAACCAGTCAGGGTAATTTGATCCAGTCAATTTGTTTGTCTCGACCAACATTTTCAGCGATAGATTCGACATTTTATACGACTGAAGAAACAAATAGACTTAAAATTAAACTCTAATATAATTTCTATTGAACATATTCGTTAACTAATTAACATGACCTTTAGTTTAACTAGCTTCCACAATTTTAACATACATGGAAGAATACGGACTCATATCAAATATGATCATAATGGGCCATGATCCAGGTTCATGCTATCTCCGCGTTTTCTATGGCTGATAACATCAACATCACAACCTGATGGGTCTCTAAACCAATTACAAATAATTTGTAACTCATGTTTGACTGAATGTTCTAAACAATCAATCTGCGTCCCTCGGCTTGTCCGACACTGTGGCGCCAAGACAGCCTAGCAAGTCAACCCCGTTATGCGACTGCAATTATGTATCTAAGTGAGTTTTGCCTCATAGAGCAAACACTGTGGTGTAAATACTCATGAAGGTTTATTACCCACTTCTACATTTAACATGCATCTATGAAAGAGTTTGAGTCCTCGTAGACTTAGAGCAAATGCTGTGGCATAAATACTCATCTCGCCGAAAAGGATTTTGCACTACAATCAATTATAACGGACGACACGTTCATTTAAATGAGACTTGTACTAAAATTTTGGGAAACATTTTAATTCATGGTTTTAACCAAGATCAACTCTTTTACGCCATATCCAATATGACATCTTAACATCATGCAAACTAATGACACATATAGTTGGGAACCATCAACCCAATATGCATGATATAAGATGGTTTAATCAAACACTGGGCCCGCATGCCCAGACAGTTATAGCGGACGCTATTCTAGTAATTTAAATGACAAATAATTTGACATTTAGCACATAAATAGTATACTTATCAAATATACTGTATAATAATAATCATGGGTAAAATATTCTGAACAAAAAAAAAAATCGATCGTCGGGGCCGCGACACTAATTATTAGGATCGCGGCGCTAGTCAGGCAGAAATCGAATTTCTGATTCTGCAATGCATTAGAGCTGCGGTGCTCCACCATGGGGCCACGACGCTTGCAAGGCAGAAACCTTCGGCTTGTATTAGGGCCGCGACGCTCCACCATGGGGTAGCGGCGCCTAATGTCCAGAAAGTCTGAAACTTAAAAAAATGAAACATTAGGGTCGCAATGCTTCCTTAAAACCCTAGCAAGCGCCGCGGCGCCCTACCATAGGCCACGACGCCGACGTCCTGACAAAACATTTCTGTGTTGATTCTTAAAATCGTTCGAGTCCTAAATCCAATTTAGGGATCAAATCACAGGTCCTTTATCATCACCCACCATTATCAATAACGCCCATATCGACCATCATATGTTCTTACTCGTTCTTAGCCGTGCACCATGCAATGAGCCAGACAACGCACTTTGTCTTTGTTCGAGTTAGAGAGGAATGACTTCCTCGAGTTAGCGTAGGAGATAATTTAGGGTGATATTAAAGGTCAATATTTGTTCAAGATATGTAGGATTTCAAGAAACCTCATTTTAATCCAGTTTTATGTTTAACCTATATTATTATTCTATTCAATTGTTATATAACCATTGAACCAGCCTGAGCTCTTGATATCACTGTAGGGTTTTGTTGGGTACAAAGCACATAAGTAAGGCACATCGGAAGTTTAAAAATTTTGTTTCTTACTTACCCCAACAACATTTCTGGTATGGTTATACAACAGTTAAACTTGTAACATAAAGCATGAACTTACAAGTTGTATTATCTGGAATCTTTATCTACTATAAGGTGCACTCGCGGTTGCCCTTCCGATTGCAAGCTCCAAGCTTCAATGTATTTCTCTTTTGGAAAGCTAGGAAATCCGACAGAGGTTCGAGAGAGTATTTGATTCTAAGCCTCTAAGGCTTATAATGTTTTTCAGAAAATTAGTGTGTTCATAATGAAAGGGAATGCCTCTATTTATAATTGGAAATTAGGTCAAAATCGGATTAGTGTTTGACCTTGGGCCTGGCCCAAAAATTGATGTAGAGGCGCCGCGGCCCTAGGGTATGGGCGCTGTGGCGCTCGACGTGCACCTGCACTGTCTTGATTTATTTTTCGTGCATTCTTAATTAAATTCAAAATCCAATTTTGACTTAATTAAAATAATCATTATTCATTTAAATATTTCGATTCCAAATCGAACATTTAATTACTCTCTCAATACATCCTTAGATCGAAACGAACAATCGACATAGTGTGACCCTACATGCCTTCTCATATCGACATTAATTAAATTAAGGTCTACGCGGAACTCCTAGACGGCGCCGAAAGACGAACTCAATATGTGAAGTACGTTTACGCGAATCCAGTAAACTTAACCTTTATGTGGT
The DNA here is from genome assembly GCA_034509755.1 of Anisodus tanguticus. Taxonomy (NCBI): domain Eukaryota; kingdom Viridiplantae; phylum Streptophyta; class Magnoliopsida; order Solanales; family Solanaceae; genus Anisodus; species Anisodus tanguticus. Next base: position 50,326,581 of record CM067545.1, read on the forward strand.
AAGATAAAATTCTTTCATTCACGACACACCCGGTCAAGCTTAGGATTTGTCAAGTGTCTACCCAAATGGCTTAATCATTGTATCTCATCTATATTAGTGGATAACTAGACCATATTCTAAATACGTCTATTGCGTTGGCCAACGACTTAGTCAACCTAATATCACTGAGAATCCGAGTGTTCTCTCGAATATACATTCGATGAATGAATCCTAATCTTGGCTCAACTACCACTTTCAATCTACATCGTAATGTACTCAATACAAGCCGTATCTCAACCTTTAAGGCATTTGAGCTTAGGACGGGATCAAAGTACATTTGTTTGTAGACAAGGTGCGTATTGACCTCAAGTCTAAGGACTTCTATCTCCCACACACTGATCATACTTTAGACAAGTATAACAAACAGTACATCAGCAGGGTATACCAATACTTCCAAAGTATCCATGTGTCCATCACGAGTATCCATTACTCGTAGCAGGTGAGACATACTACATCCTCTAAGGATGTGATGCAGACCACATGTCGACTTACCACATATCATCGATATCCCATTCTCGATGATCATTAGTCGAGGCTATTTTAAGAGTTACGCTCTATCATGGATATCTCACTCTATTAATGACAGCGTAAGCTTAAGGATGCACATTAATGAATAATTACAAACAATCAAATAATAATTCAATAATTGCAAATGCCAAAATATTAATCTCCATTAATAATAATACGAATGTGTATAAAGTACATTTGTCCTAATACATATTGTCTCTAGGACATAAATATACTTTCAATGTTACAGTTAAATAATCATGGCCGTTAGTACTACGACCTATATCAGAAGTGATAGATACTTTGCCAGGAAAATGATATAATGCATAACGTAAATATTATTGATATTCGTGTGCATAATATATCTCATTATCTAATGGTATATCTTTAAAAAATTCAGTTTCATCTATATGAGTGTAATCAATTAAATCATCTTGTCTAGGAATATGATGACTAGAAGAAGTACCCCTGCCCTTGTTACCCCTATTAGAAGAAGCACTCTTACCCTTTCCCTTAAACATACATCTTAATCCTTCCATTTTAATTATGCAAATAAATAATTAAAGATAATAAAATTAAGTGCGATAATTAAAATAAAGTAACAATAATAATTTAAAGAAGGAATGAAGGCTATAAACGCCGACGTAACGTCGACTTGTAATCGAGATTGAAAATTAAAACTTTGCTCAATGGATGATTCTCAAGCTAGTTGCCAACTTCAGTCCCAATATTTGAACTTTGATACAATTATACAAATGAGCAAATAAAATAAAATATTTAGTAGGCAATGTAATTGTATACTTGTAGAGAGATAGATTGAGTTGAGAGATTGTAGGAAGATTTGTGAGATTAAAATGAAGAGAAAAATGAGGTATTTATAGTTGAAAAATTGTGTTAAATGTAAATATAGTAACTTAGGGGTTAAAATAAATATTAAGGGGTAGGGGGCAAAAAATGGCCGTTGCACAACGGCCAAAATATAAAATGGTCGTTGTGCAACGATGATTTTTGCAAAGAGGGGGTCGGGGTTGGGTCGGGGCGGGGCGCGTCTGGGGCGGTACGGACCTGGGCGGGACGAGCCCAGGTCCCGTCCCGGTTTCGAGTCCAGACACCGTTTTTGTTTTTAGGGGGGATCAGGGCGGGACCGGGTAGGGGTCGGGGTCGGGTCGGGGTCGCATCAGGATCGGGCCGACCCGGCCCACTGGCCAGCCTTAACTACAACTACAATGAAATCTTATCCGAGGTAGCAGGAAGCGACGTCGAACAATTTGACCAACAACTTCCAATTCCAACAGAAGATCCTCAAGAGATTATGAGGAAATTAGAAAGAGTATGGCTGAATATGTAATTTTTTTAATAGTAATTTTATTATGTGATTTTCAACTTTTGAACTACGAAACAAAGTTGCAATTTTGAAATTGTATTACAAAAAAAATCATATTTCTATTAAATAATATAAGAGGCACAAAAACAGCATTGAGATATTTTTATTCATTATCTTGTTCAATTATTTAAGTGTTTAAATATATATATATATATATATATATTTTTAAAGTGTCTAAAAAATATATTTTAAAATCCCCTACTCAACCCGACCCGACCCCTCTTCCGACTGGATGTGGGATGGGACAGGACCTCTTCCCGTCCCCCCTATCCCAGCCCGCCTGGCTCGCCAAGTCCTGATCCCTACCCCCACCTTGTCCCCCGAAAACCCGTCCCCTCAAATCCCGTCTCGTCCCGATCCGGACCACTGGCTACCCCTACTTTGTACTGGTCCTTAGCCGCCACCATTTAGCAGCCAAGGTTAAATAAAAACATAAGACTAGTCAAACAAAAGCATATGTTACCCCCGACAAGTCATAAATGTTTGCTGCCCATTTGTACTTACTTACAACAAGTAGCTTACAACTTTTCGTAATAGAAAGGCCAAGGTTTATCTTCTTTTTTATTATTATTATTCACTCAATATTTGATCCTTGCTTTGAATTTTTTATTAATTTGAGTTTGAGTTTGAGTTTTAGTTCAAAAAGTATCCAAGATAGGCCGTGGTGGCGGAAATCAGTCCAGCGGTGGCAGCAGGGGCAGAACAAGCCCTCCTTGCACACTATGACTCAATGTGCTAGCACTGGGGATGGACACGGACCATCTTTTTCAAGTTATGTTCCACCAAAAATCGAACAAGCCATGCACACTATGACTCAATGTTCCCGACGACACATGGTACATGGACACGGGTGCTACCTCTTACATGATGACATCTCAAGGTACTCTCTCGTCTTATTTTAATATGAGCGGTAATAAAATAATTGTGATTGGAAGTGGACAAGAAATTCTAATTCATGATATTAGGCAATCAAACATCCCCTCTTACCCACCTTTACATTTAAATAATGTCCTACATGCACCCAAACTTATTAAAACATGATATATGTGCGTCGTTTCACCACTGACAACAATGTTTCTATTGAGTTTGATCCGTTTGGTTTTTTTGTGAAGGACATTCGGACGGGGATGCCACTAATGAGATGTGCTAGCACTGGGGATTTGTATCCCATCACCACCACCATCAACAACCAGGCCACATCTCCATCAACTTTTGCTGCTCTTTCTCCTACTTTATGACATAATCGTTTGGGACACCCGGGAGCACCTGTGTTAAACTCTCTTAGGAAAAATAAGTTTACTGAATGTAAACAATCTTTGTGTTCTCCTGTTTGTCAGTCTTGCATTTTTGGGAAACATGTTAAATTATCTTTCTCTTTGTCTACTTCGAGCATTATTATGTCATTTGATATCATGCATAGTGACTTATGGACATCTCCGATTTTAAGTTCGGCATGTCATAAGTATTACATGATTATTTTGGGTGATTACTCTAATTTTTTATGGACATTATCGCAGGTTCACACTATTTTTATGCAATTTAGTGCTTTCATTCAAATCCAATTTAAGAAGTCTATTAAGTGTTTCCAATGTGACAATGAGAGAGAATTCATAAATGGACAATTTAAGAATTTTTGTCACAAAAATGGTATGGTATTTCGTCTCTCTTATCCACACACTTCTCCTCAAAATGGGAAAGCCGAACGAAAAATACGAGAAATAAATAATTTAATTTGCAAACTTCTTGCTCATTCATCCATACTACCATCATTTTGGCATCATGCTCTTCAAATGGCCACATACCTCTTAAACATTCTCCCTAGCAAGCTACTTTCAAACTTCTCAGCCACATAAATTCTTTATCATCGGAATCCTTCCTAAACACATTTGAGGGTTTTCGGGTGTTTGTGTTATCCTCTCTTTCCTTCCACAAAAATAAACAAACTTCAAGCTCGTTTCACTCCATGTGTATTTTTGGGATACACATAAAATCATCGGGGCTATAAGTGTTATGATATATCTAGTGGAAAATTTTCATCTTTCGTCACGTTATTTTTTATGAGTCCCAATTCCCGTTTGCCAACATACACATTTATTCCCCGTCCTCGTGTGATTTTTTGGACACTGGGCTACATCCCCTCTTGTAATTTCACTTAAACAGCCCAGCGGCTCAAGCCCAAACGAGGGAGCCCACTACTCCCTCGATCCAATTAAACAGCCCAAATGAGGGAGCCCACTGCTCCCTCTCCCTCAGACCAGTGGACTTCACACTCTTACCCGCGACTCAACTTAGAAAATTCCAGAACCCCTTTAGCTGGGCCGAGCTCCTCTCCGGCCGATACTGGGCCAAATAGCCAACATGTCACAAACTCAGCCAACTCTAACCCGACAGTCTCACTGCCCTAACAGCCCCTTTCGGGTCTGGCCCCAACCCGGTCCATCGAAACCCGTAGCATGCACGTGATTTTTCGGCCTAAGCATCATTTTAATCTGACATCCTCTGTCCAACCATCCCCGATTCCCCATAACCCAGAAGTTTCCCTATCAGACCCGAATTGGAAAGCCGACATGTTAGATGAAATTTATGCTCTTATTAAAAATAAGACGTGGGAGTTGGTGCCCCGTCCTTCTAATGTAAACATAATTCGTTCCATGTGGATTTTTTGTCATAAAAAGAAATCTGATGGTTCCTTTGAGTGGCACAAATCCCACCTTGTTGGTGATGACAGGTCTCAACAGGTTGGTGTGGATTGTAATGAAACCTTCAGCCCAGTTGTTAAACCGGCGACTATCCGGACAATTCTCAGTTTAGCTCTGTCAAAATAATGGTCCATTTATCAGTTGGATGTAAAAAATACGTTTCTCCACGGTCACCTATAGGAAACAGTTTACATGTACCAGCCTTTGGGATTCCGAGATCCTATTTATCCAAATTATGTTTGCTTGTTGAAGAAGTCTTTATATGGTCTCAAACAGGCCCCCCGAGCATGGTATAACAGGTTTGCTGATTTTTTTTCCACACTGGGCTTTTCGCATAGCAAATCTGATCAGTCTTTGTTTATTTATCAGAAAGGAAATGACATGGCATATATTCTTCTCTATGTTGATGACATCATCCTCACAACATCGTCTGATTCTCTTCGCTAGTCTATTATGTCTCTCCTTGCATTTGAATTTGCTATGAAGGATTTGGGTCCCTTGAACTATTTTTTGGGCATTGATGTAACTCAACATGCATGTGGTCTATTTCTTTGTCAAAGAAAATATGTCGAGGAGATGATCGATAGAGCTGGCATGTCCTCATGTAATTCGTCACCTACGTCGGTGGATACAAAGGAGTAACTATTCGAGGTCTCCATATGGCGATCCCACACATTATGCAGTTTAGTAGGGGCATTGCAATATCTCACCTTTACGAGACCTGATATATCATATGATGTTCAACATGTATGTTTACATATGCATGACCCGAAGGAGGATCATATGGGTGCTTTCAAACGGATTCTGCGGTATATTCAGGGTACTCTTGATTTTGGCTTGCATTTTTATAAGTCAGGCATTTCTGGTCTCACTTCTTATACTGATGCTGATTGGGGTGGATGCCCGGATACCAGACGTTCCACCTCTGGTTATTGTGTATTTCTCGGAGATAATTTGATCTCGTAGTCGTCGAAGCGCCAACCCACGTTATCTCTGTCTAGTGCTGAAGCTGAATATAGAGGGGTTGCGAATGTTGTCTCTGAATCATGTTGGCTCTGTAATCTTCTATTGGAGCTCCATTGTCCGATCAAAAAGGCAACTGTCATTTACTGTGATAATGTGAGTGTGATATATCTGTTGGGGAACCACGTGCAACATCAACGCACTAAACATATTGAGATGAATATTTTATTTGTCTGTGAGAAGGTTGCACGTGGACAAATTCGTGTTCTCCATGTCCTGTTCCGCTATCAGATTGCCGATATATTCACAAAAGGACTTCCGTGTATACTCTTTGATCATTTTAGAGACAGTCTCGGCATACGAGAGCATCCCGCTAAGACTGCGCTTGTTCCTTTCTACTTGACGTTCTTTATTTTCCTCGGTTTTTACCCCACGGAGCGGTAGCTTGCTTACTTAGCGCTTGCGCTAAGGATCTAATCAGAGTCAAACTTGGTAGGAGCGGGTCGAGTTCGTATCGCCGCGGAGCAACAGCCGCGTCCGGATCTGATCTATTTACTCGGCAGTTCATCCGGTGACTGGGGATGATAGATTATGAAAATAATCATTGATTATGGACATAATCTTTGTGTATATTTTATATTTAGAATGTAAATATTCTGATTTAGAATATCATAATTGTAGCCTAAACTTTAATCTTGTAACATGTATATATTATTACATTTAAGGAATGAAAAGATCACGAAAAATATTTCTTTTGTGTGACAAAATCCATTCATATTCTCCACTAACTAAAAATTTAAATTGCTGTGCAGTTGTATTATTAAACAAAACATAGTTCCATTTTAAGATTCTGTCCTTAAATCCATACGAACTGCACAGACGAATCCGACTTATAATACTGAAAGCACTTCTGAATTCCTGAAAAGAAAAAACCTTAACCACCTCATAGAAAAGTCTTTGTTCTTGGATAATGTGTTAAAAGAAAGTGATAATTGTCATCAAGAATCATATTGACAGTATTCTTTCCATCCGTTCAAGATGAGGTGTACAGAATTATCTTGTACATGTTGCTGGTGGAAGGTAATAGATATCTCGTAAAATTAATCGAGGTGCACGTCTGTTGAACTGGACACCACAACTATTTAAAAAAAAGAAAGAATCAATTGATAGTACAAAATTGAGGTGATGGCTTGGGCTACTGATACAAAGGGGAAAAGGACCAAGGGACAATGTCCTATTTATATACGTATAGCTGTTAAATTTCCCAACCACCTAACCAAAATTTAGCAATTGTAGTGTTTGTTGTTGAGATTTTGATCCAATAAATGAGTGGTGAGGGACCAATGAAAGCAATACATTAGATTCTTTTAAGTATTTGCTAGGCAAGATCTCATTGATTGATAATTTGTTCTATAGAATTTTATCTTATTATGCTCATTTTAGTTGCTTATCCATATCTTTCATTTTAAATGACGGTATTTTATTGAGCACGAAGTTTAGTTTCGTCAAGAAAGAAAATCCTTGACAATATCAACACCACTAGAATTGGTTATTTTAAACCTGCAATGACATTTATGTGATTATAAGAGTGTAATATGAAGTTTGAAATTAAAAAGTTGGGATAATAACACTTTTAGTCACTCATTGATTGGTAAATTCTAATTTTACTTTTGCGATATTTAACATTTAATGAATTGAAATGTGTGTTTTTACTTTTTAGTCCCTCAATGTAGAAGTATGTTATATTTGAATTATTTTTAGGACTATATTGCAATTGAATATGAAATAACAACACAAGCTTATCATAATTATATGGGTAATAAAGTAATGGATTGGTTAATAAATATCATGAATTTATGAATATTCATTAGCAAAAGGATCAAAAGTACACATGTCAATTAATTAAAGGTCAAAAGTATTTAATCATGTATCATAAGGATCAAATGAAAGATTATCAATAATTAACTGACCAAAAGTGTTATTATCCATAACAGGATTTCAAAAATAAAAAATTATGTTCTTTTTTAGTAGAGTAAAACAGGAAAAAAATCCCAAATAAATTTAACAAATCATTCTTTTTACTACTTGATTTTTCAAAATCTTGAATTTACGTATATTTCCTCCTATTATATCTTCATCATATGTCATATTTTCACAATAACTGTGATTTTATCCAACTTCAATGTTTCCTCTTAAAACTATTATTATAATAATGCATGGTCAATCCGTTATCAATGGGTTCAAATTATAAAACCCAAATTACATTTTATGTACTCAACCATTAATGAAAACGAGATTCAAAGTTATAATTTTTCATATTCATGGAGTTGACATGGCATTTCTTGATATTTTATTCTTCACCTTTTTTTTTCTTTAATTAAGTTGGATATCCATTTAAAATATCCAATTCCAAGAAATACAAAAATTTAATGAAACTTTTAGTAACCTAAGCTTGTAGCAATCATATTCATAACAAGATTGAAATTAGGTGACATTCAAACTGACCATTCAACAAGAAGTATTTTCTCTTTTCATTCTCAAGATGTATTTGCAATTTCAAAGCACTTTTCGTTGGGTTCTTCCTTGGAACTAATTCATCTCCATTCAATTATTTAGTTGATAAATTAATGTTTAAGGGATTCGACAGTAATTTATGTTTATTAAAAGAGACGTATTTAGAATTTAAATATCACGAATTCACCTTTTAAAGTTCTAATGACCTAACTTAGGTACATTTGAAATTCTCTATTTGGGATATAATACTCCGTCCATCTATTTTATTTGATGTTTAAGCCTTTTTCATGCTCTTCAAGAAAACAATAAATATGACGTACAATTTACTAAGTTATTTCTATTTAATAAGGGTAAATAATTTTTTTCCTTTTAAATATTATGCAATTAGGGGTATACTTAGAAATAATTATCAACTAATTCTTTAATTTTTTAAGTAAAATTATTTTTGTACAACCTTTTCACATATGTATCAATATTACATGTCGAAAACATTAGGTTCGAGACCACATGGGTCGGATCTATATGTAAGTTTTGCATTCACGTGAACTCAATGATTTTTGCCTGATCCATGTATATGTATTGAGAAATTTACTGGATATTTGTTTGTAAACACAATTATTATTGTATATTAATTTGAAATTGTTATAAAAAATTCATAGATTTTAAATTCCGAATTCCTAGCCAAAAGTTTTATTTTATTTATTTTAAAAAAAAATCATGAGGCTCTTAAGTCTTGACCATGCTTAGCTGTTTTTGGTCAGTCAAAACTCTATTAAGTGCATTCATTTACCATAATATTTTACGTCTTTGGCTTTATCTATGCAAAAGGCATTCCTATGTTTTGTTTATACTACAAGTAATATAGAAAATATTATCACCTGACAATAGGATGCTTTCGGTAGTACACTAGGAATTCTTATGATTTTTTTTACGAGAAATATTAGGGTAATGGGTAAAAGACACTTCATTTTGACGGTTGTAGAAATAGTGGACAATATGTTATCACGTGATAACTCTAAGTATTAATATAGCTTCAAAATAAGATAGATAACATGTAAATAAGTAACTCTAATATTACAAAAAAAATCAATTGAATTTATGTCAAGTTCGTTGTATTAAAAGAAGAAGTCGTTTATATATGGCCTTATTTTGGGATCTATCCATATTGTTTTATTTAGTGAAGTAATTTTAATTTTTTATGAATATGTATGTGTAATTGAGTCAAAATTTATAAGTAATCGGTGTGATCGAATCCACAGAACTCGCCCTAAAATTTGTCTCTTTATTGTTAATGAATTCTATACACATCAAGGATGTAATAGGATATAGATGAGATCTATCACCCTTAACCTGAAGACTCGAGTTCAAATTTTGTGAATTGAAGACTGAGTTCAAATTTTGTGAATTGATAAATTCCCGTCCTTTAATGCATGGGTCATACACAACATAAATTCGTATTGATACGAGTAAGTCGATAAAACAAACTGAATGATTAAATATATAAAACAATACGTACATGTAACTCCCGTAATTACCCATCATTCAGATTTCAGTTAACTAGGGAAACGACATAGCTAAGCAATACTTCAGTGCTAGTGTTCAAAGTAGCATTAATTATTACGATTCAAAATTTAGATTTGGATCAAATTATTAGGGGTGAGCATAAAACCCGTTGAATCGAAAAAAACAAATCGAACCGGCGGTTCGGTTTGGTTTTTATTCGGTTTAAAAAAAATTGATTCTTTAAAAAATCGAACCGAATCAGGATTAAATAAACCGATTCGGTTTTTTAGAATTTTTGATGAACCGAACCGAAAATCGGGGGCAAATTTGTAATTAATCTTATTTTTTATTTTAGGCTACTGCTATCTCTTGAATCATAGCCATTGAAGCTAATCTATGAAGCTTTTATGAAAGTCGAATGCGACATGAACTTAATTAACATATCACGGAAGCATTGACATAAAATGTAGGGAGAGAAAGTAGTTGTAAATTGGTGCAACTTTAAATGGTCATAACTCTGCGCTCGAATGTCCGTTTTACCTGATTTTTTTTTATTTTGCGAATTTTTTTGAGACTCGGCCAGTCAAACAGCCGTAAGGCGGTTTGGCACCGCCAATTTTTTAGAAAAAACGTATGTTTTCCAATCAATTTGTGTTTTCCCCCAAATCGATTTCTAATTTTTCCTTTTCTTTAGTAAAGATCTCACGATATACAATAGATTTCAACGTCGAAAATTCGTGGTAATGTAGGTGTGAAAGTCAATTTCAGTGTTGGAAATTCATTTGTTTTAAATCCGTTTATTTTATTTCAATTTTTACATGTTTTAAGAATATATGTGATGCAGACTTTATATTTTTGAACTTTAAATTATTTTTTTGGACTTTATATTTGCATTGAAAAAAATGAAATAAATCGATACATTCGGCGATATAAACCGATATATCAATTTTAAAAAAAAAAAATTGATTCGGTTTATACTTTTTTAATACAAAATCGAACCGAACCGATATACGCCCACCCCTACGAATTATTACTCCCTCCATTCAAGTTTACTTGTCACGTTTTATTTCTTGAGAGTGAAAGTATATGACCTTTGACCAACATTTGAATATATATTTTTATCATATTAATATGAGAAGAATTGTAACTTATAGTATTTTTCATATAATCTTTAAACATCTAAATTTTAACTTTGGAATATTGAATTAATCTAATTCAATTTAAATTTAAAAATTAATTTATTAACTCTCAAACATCGAAATATGACAAGTAAAAGTGAACGGAGGGAGTAGTTTGTATCATCCTCTTCAAGAAAATACGACAGAACCGAGACTTGGTCAAAGAAATTAAACAAATATTCATGTTTGTTTTCCTCAATTTATTTTATGTTTGTCTAGCCTAGGTAAAAGGGTGCAAAATCAAGTAGAAAGGATTAGGTTTGAACATAATTTTTTTAGCCAAAATTCCAAGGAAAAAATCGATAATTTTGTGTCAGTACACTATAACACAAAAGAGTATTGGGGAATGGTAATTAGACATGATATGACATAGCTATAACTCACCGAGTACATAACCATAGATAGGTCATAGGAGGTTATGAATGATACGAATTATGATAGAAGGCTAGTAGGTAGTTGAGCGTTGTCACATATCTTTTCATACATGTAATTACTCTAGTAATTTCTTGTCTTTGGAGTTATGCTATTATTTTGGTGTTTCTTGTACTTTGATGTGTGTATGATGTTTATGATAGTTATGTTGTTATTCCTTTTCTTCTATTGATTTCTGTTATTATATGTTGTTTCTTTATTTTTGATATTTCTTTTTTCGTATTATTTTTATTTATTTATCTTTGTGTCGAAGGTTTATAAAAAACAGTCTCTCTATCTTCCAAGGTAAAGTCTACATATACCACTCTTTTAGATCTCACTTATAAAATTACACTTATTATTATTGTTATACAGTATAACACGTGCAATGAGTACATTCTGGGATTATCAACAGAAAGAAAGGAGTATAATACCACTTGCCCATAGAGAGACACTTAATAAATAAAAATATTCAGATTTACACATTCCCAATGTTTCTTATGCTTCAGATATCCCTTTCTTTATTTTATAAAAACTCAGTGAGACAGTGTAAATGTGCAAACCAAGATGTTGACCAGTCTTACTCACTATCTTCCATTTCTTATTTTCCAAAAATAATAATATTACTTTATTTTTAAAATTTTCTACTATAAAATAAACCTTGCTCTTGAACATTTGAGTAGTGTATAAATAAGCAATGAATTTTCTACAGTATGTTTTTTTTTACATGTCTTTTAAAAGAAGTTTTTAAATATTTATTCTTTATTGATATTCGAATAATCATAACATAACCTCATAAAGGAAATTTATGAGCATTACGTTCATGCATAACTTCCATACCACGATTAGTACGGTTAATGATATCAGCCCAAGTGATATGTTTCAATAACCATTACTATTAAGGGTAAAAATTTAACTGCATTCAGTATTTATATCAATATAAAAAAAAATTGGTGAAATTTTTTGCTGTTATTTAAACTCAAGGGGTATCAGAAAAACGTTTTTTTTTTAAAATGACCTTGTCTTTATAATACTGAGAAGTGGGAAAAAATTATAGTAGCAGTGTAACTGTAAAGTAATGGCCAAAGAAAAAAGTTGCAAAAAGAGAAAACATATTTTATTCGTGTGAGTTGAATTTGTGACACGTAACAATATGGTCAAACGAAACGGATGTGGGCCACAACTCGTGGCCCAAGATTGCCAATTCAGATCCCTAAAAATAAAAAAAATAAAAAAAAGCTAATCATTACCACAAAACAGCCGAAAATATGAAATTGGGCTTGATTAAATTTTTTGATCCTCATGTAAGTAATTTAGGAATTATTTATACCAAGATATTTGTGGTATTCTTATGTCATATCATATGTAGAATAACACTTCTGATATTAGCTAAGAGCGAAATAAAACAATCAAAAGACAAAGATGAGATTCTTCAAATTCTTTTTCTAAAATAAATTTAATTAAGAAGTGCGAAGGTTAATAACAAATATAAATTTGTAGGAATATGTTTCTTATCTTTTATTGATTATTGTGTATAATATATATAGTGTTACATGACTACAAATTAGGTAACTAAATCTTCCTAATTATAATTGAAATATAAATTTACCTAATATAAAATATATATATAAAATATGATAATATTCTATCAATGATAATATACAAGATATGGTAATATTCTATCACACCCCCGCAGTTGAAGCGGGAGGTTCTCGTACGCTGAGACTGGCTCGGAAATCATCAAAGATTATGCACGGAAGCCCTTTAGTGAATATGTCAGCAATCTGATATCGAGAAGGAACATGAAGAACACAAACTTGTCCACGAGCAACTTTCGCACGTACAAAGTGAATATCCATTTCAATGTGTTTAGTGCGCTAATATTGAACAGGATTGCCGAAAAGATATATCGCACTTACATTATCACAGTAAACCATTGTAGCCTTATGGATTGGGCAGTGAAGCTCAAGTAGAAGGTTGCGTATCCAACAAGACTCAGAAACAACATTCACTACACCTCTGTACTCAGCTTTGACACTGAATCGAGACAGAGTAGGTTGTCTTTTAGAAGACCAAGAAAGAAAGTTATCTCTGAGGAACACACAGTAACCCGATGTGGATCGACGAGTGTCAGGACATCCACCCTAGTCATCATCAGAATAAGATGCGAGACCAGAGAGTGAGGACTTGTACAGGTGTAAGCTGAAATGAAGAGTACCTTGTATATATCGCAAAAATACGTTTGAGGGTATTCATATGTTCATATGTCGGGATGTTCATATGTAAGCATATTTGTTGCACGACATAGGATATATATGGTCTCGTGAAAGTGAGATACTGCAATGCTCCTGCTAAACTACGATAGTGAGTCGGGTCGGCATATAGAGAACCCGAAGAGGCACTGAGTTTGGAATTAGTGTCCACCGGTGTGTGTGCAGGTTTGCAAGACGCCATGCTTACTCGGTCAAGGATATCTTCAGCGTACTTCATTTGACAAAGAAATAATCCACCTGCATGTCTCGTAACATCAATGCCCAAAAAATAGCTTAGGGGGCCCAAATCCTTCATAGCAAACTCAGACGCAAGGAGTGACATAATGGATCGACGAAAATCATTAGAATATGTGGTGAGGATGATATCATCAACATATAGTAGGATGTATGTCATGTCATTACCCTTGCTATAGATGAACAATGAATTATCAAAATTGCTATGTTAAAATCCAATAGAGGATACAAAATCAGCAAACCGTTGGTACCATGCACAAGGAGCCTGTTTCAGTCAATAGAGTGATTTTTTCAAAAGACACACATAATCTGGATGAATCGGATCTCTAAATCTCATAGGCTGATGCATATATACGGTTTCATGAAGGTCTTCATGCAAGAAAGCATTTTTGACGTCAAGCTGATGAATGGGCCAAGACTTGGACAAAGCAATACGAGAACGGTCCAAATAGTTATTGGTTTCACCACCGGGCTGAAAGTTTCATCACAAACCACTCCCGCCTGTTGAGACCTGCCATCAGACGGACCTTGTGCCTCTCAAAAGAACCATCAGATTTATTTTTATGTTAAAAATTCACATAGAACGAATAATATTAGTATCATGAGGATGAGGTACTAGATCCCACATGTTATTTTCAATAAGAGCATTATATTCGTCAATTATTGCATTTTTTCAATTAGGATCGAACAAGGCATCTTTCGGATTACGAGGAACACGGGAAGGGGAAACCGAAGTGGATAAGTTAAATAGCCGTTTGGGTTTGGAAATACCGTGCATAGCACGGGTTTCCATTGTCCATGGTTGTGCCGAGGAAGCTTGAACAGGATTGGGATGGGGTGGCCGAGAAGTGGAAGTGGGACTGGGTAGACTGTCAGGAGTATGGGTGGGGCCGAGAAGGGGCAGTGGAATTGGGGAGATGGGGGCTGGCCGAGAGGCAACCAAAACGGAAGGTTGTGACGGGCTACTTCGAGCCTCCCATTGCGGGGCTGGGTGGACTGCCCGCCTTGGGACGACAGTGGTGGGGATGGCTGCCAGTGTCGGTGACGACGTCTTTTGCAAGTGATGAATTAGAAGGGGATTTAGGCCATCATTTAGAAATTTGGGGATGGAGAATTGAGTTTGGCAAAGGGGAATTGGGACTCACCGAATATGACATGCCGAGAAATGATTATTTTTCGGCTTGACAAGTCGTAACAATTGTAACCTCGATAATTGGGGGTAGCCAAGAAAGACGCACGAGGACGACCAAGGTTGCAGCTTGTTGATTTGTGTGGAGGGATGGATGGGGTAGCACAAACATCCGAAAGTTCGTAAATGCTTATAGAAAGGATCCCGAAGATAGAGAACTTGAGTGGGAGACTTGTGTTTGAGATACTTGTTTGAGAGAATGTTCAAGAGATAGGTTGCCATTGATAGAACGTAATGCCAAAAATAGGGAGGATAAAGGATTAAGCAAGGAGGGCACGAACTAAGTTGTTTATGGTTCTAATTTTTAGTTTGGCTTTGCTAAATTGTGGAGAGGTGTGGAGACAGGAAAAATGAAAAACAAGGTCGTGTTTGGCGCAAAAAAGTTTGAATTGATTATTATCGAATTCCCTCACATTGAAAACATTTAATATTCTTTTCAAATTGTGTCTTAATGAAAGTGGTGAATGATGATAAAATAGAATAGACTTGGGACTTATTACCGGGAAACGTCCATAAGAAGTTTGAATAATCATCTACAAATAACATATAGTATCGATGTCCGACCGTGCTTAAGATATGAGAAGTCCATAAATAACTGTTTATTATATCAAAAGGAATTAAAGTACATGTGGGTGAAGAACAAAATGACAACTTGACATGTTTCCCAAAAACATAAGATTCATAAACAGGAGGAGAAGGGACATGTTTGTAATCAATAAAATTATTTTTGCTAAGGGAGTGTAAAACAGAGTCTCTCGAATGTCCTAATCTATTATGCCATAAAGGAGACGAAATTGCTACAAAGGTTGATGAAGAGGAGGTTGGATGTTCCTTGCCTTTCATTGATTATGTTCTGATACACCATGTTAGGATTTGACTTTTGATACCACGTAGGAATATGTTCCTTGCCTTTCATTGATTATTGTGTACAATATATATAGTGTTACATGAATACAAACTAGGTAACTAAATCTTTCTAATTACAATTGAAATATAAATTTACCTAATATAAAAGATATAAAAAAAATATGGTAATATTCTATCAAAATTACCCAAATTAATTTATCAAATAAAAAACATTTTATGTTATATTTTGTATATCTCATTTTAACTTAAAGAACCAAAATTATAACTTATTTATTATTTAATCCTTGTATTATAGAGCTCAAATATAATTCCAGTACAAGTTGTTCGCAAACGAAACCTTTAATAAAACACTTTGTTTTCCTTCATAATGGATAAAATCTAAGATGCACCATCTTTAACTGTCTTTTTTATTTTATTTTTCAGAAATTATCTTTAATGTTGATGCATCATGGGAAAAATCCGCACTCGTGGGTATGTATTCTTTCAACTTTCTAAAGTGACTTGCTCTTGATAAGGGCTATGCATATATAATATGGTAGAAAATGACCATGATCTATCTATTTATTCTGTGCCCAATAGTGCAACAAAATTTAAAATTTTGGATCTTATTAATTGAATGTGGCACATGTGTCACTCGCAGCCAATTGAACGTTGCAAGAGTCTGATTATTTGTATATTTTGAAGTAAAAAAAAAATAGCAGTTATTATCAAAGAGGAAAACAAAAAAACAGCTGAGATCTGCTAGTACAATTTTGTCTAATACAATTGTGGTCGTTTGGTTATTGGAATTTGAAAATAATTTCAGTACAAAATTTGGTAGTAATTTATGTTGTGTTTGATGGAATGGTACTACCAAAGAGGGTAGGTAGAAATAGCATCAGACGAGTTAGTAAGTGGCAAGGTGATTGGGTACAACCACTTCGACGTCGCGGGTTCGAATTCGTGTGGTGACAGTCTTTGCTGAAATATTGCAAGGGCTGTTGTTGTTGGGTTCGTGTCTCGTTTGTACTCTCCCTTGCAGGGCTGCCACTCGCGCATATCCCTCTATTTACGTTCCACATGGCCAAGGGGCCTCTGGTACAGGTGGGGGTTTCGCCTTCGGGACTTTTCCCTTCACAAAGAAATATCACCAGAAAGCCATTTAATCTATAGTAGAGTATAATGTTTTAATAATATATTTAGAATTTAGCGTGATGGAGCAAATTTCAGACTTTTGGGATTATCACAATCAATTTTTTGTCCTCGGGTCTGAAGTTTGAACTCGCTACTACTTCTTCTTCTTCAGACCTTTGAATATGAAGTTTTGAATCGTTAGATCGTAGCTTTCACCATCAAGTCTGAATTAAACTGCATTTGAACTCCAGAGCTGAGGTTTGGAGTAAGCTCTGGTAATTTAAAGTTCAGACCTAAAGATATAACGGTTAAATTTCTGATTACCCAATTTTATTCCTTTTTATTTCCTGCTATTAAAGATCGTTTGGTTACATGTAGAGATGGCAGTGAATTCCGGACCCGGTTCGGATCCGATGGATCCAGATCCGTTTTATAGGATATGGATTTTCAAAATTTGGATCCAACGGATCCGGTCGGACCCGGATCAGTTTCTGACGGATCGGATCTGGATCTGGATCTTGTGTTTGAGATCCGTATCCGGTCCAGATCCGACCCGTGGATCCATTCTTTATTAAATATATGCATAACCCAGAATGTAATTTTATAAGCATTTTTTTTTTTTTTTTTATAATTTCTGTATTTTACATTCAGGTTTGGAGTAATGAATATTGAAAATTTAGGAAGAATTGGCTGGAACAATAATTTTATTACTCCACTAATCACCTTCAGCTTCCATTCTCACACCCCTTAGTTTCCTTGAATAAATAAATTAACAGACCTCTTAATTTATTCTATAGATATAAACCAGTGTTGTAATATATTTGCTTTCCATGTTTGCTTCAATATGACTTTAATGCATTTCTACTCCAAAATGGTTAAATGAAACATCTTCTTTAAATACCATGCATTCTTTAACATACTCAAATTATCTCTTGTTTACTTATTTAATTTTCTATCTATCATACTGAAAAATACATTTTGTTACAAGTATATGTACATGTTTCTTAGATTTAATTAGGTCTTTATCATTTTATGAGGGTTCCTGATTTTTTTTTGCTGTTATAGAATCATGGAGACGTTCATTTGTCTACAACAATATAGGGAGGCCAAAGATGTCATCGTCCAATTCTCCATGTGCATCATGCAAATTATTGCGTCGAAAATGCACTCAAGAATGTGGATCCAGATCCGATCCGTGGATCCGATGGATCAGGATTTGGATCTGATTTTTATGGACCCAATGGATCCGGATCCGGATCTGGATCCAGGTATAAAAAATGGATCTGGATCTGGATCTTGTAAGATCCGGTCCAGATCCGATCCGTTGCCATCCCTAGTTACATGTTTGTTATGCGGAATTTAAAAGTTAGGAAGTGTTTATGTTGTGAGATTAACAATGTAAAAATTGTTATACATGAATTACTTAATCTAAAAAAAAGGCAATTTTGTCTCTAATTGATTTAATTCAACAAAAACAGTAATACAGTGTAATTCAACAAGTTGAGTCTGGTGAGGGTAGAGTGTACGCAGACCTTACCTTACCTCGAGGAGGTAGAAAGGTTGTTTCCGAAAGATCCTCTGCTCAAGTGCACAAATCAAAATAGTTATGAACGAAATCAAAACATGACAACTAATATGGAAAGCAATATAAAGCATTCAGAAAAGAACTGTAACAACAACATATGATAACATATATCAAAAAAGCAAGAAACTACATGAATAAGGCTAATACTATGACATACACGGTGCTCCAGACTACCACCAAGCCTAATCCCGCCGAAAAGCGAGACAACACTTAACTACTTACCTTCTACCTTAATTTGCGACATTCATACCCTTCTATCTAAGTGCGTGTCCTCAGTAAGTTGAAACTGTGTCATGTCCTGTTTAATCACATCTCCCCGGTACTTTCTTCGGCCTACCTCTACCTCTCCAGGTACCCACCATATCCAACCTCTCACACCTCATCACTGGGGCATCTACACATATCTTCTTCACATGCCAAAATCATCTCAACCTCGCCTTCCTCATCTTGTCCACCACGGAGGTCACTCCCACCTTATACTGAATATCTTCATTCCTAATCTTATCTTTCCTAGTATGTCCACACATCCATCCAGCATCCTCATTTCGAAATTTGGCATCATTGCATCACTGAACTTATTAAATAGTCTAATTCATGCATTGATAATACCTATTATTGTTTTGAGTCTTATCACTTATGAAATTATATATGAATTCTTGCATAAATTAGTATAACTATTATTTAATACCGCCAACCTGTTACATTAATTTTACTATAATTTATTTTTTTTCTTATGCGGCCAACCAAGCACAATATGATGTTCGGTTGGTTATTCCTAAACTATAAACCAAAAGGACCCTAAGTAAATACAACTACATTAGAAGCTATGATTGAAAAGAAAATTTAGGTTTTTAGCTAACAAGGACAAGTCATCAATAATGATTGTGATGGAGTGATATGAACTCCTTCATTTTTAATTAGAGATTTCACATAGAATCACTTCTGTTAGAAAATGCTTCATCCTTAATGTGGGACTTCCCTATGCAAATTCAAATTTAATCAAGTGATTATCGAAATGAGGATTGATACACAGGTTTAATGAATAAGACACGCGACTGAGTTAATGGTAGACTGGAGATATGGAGACAGACCCTTGAGTCTAAAGGCTTCTAGTTGAACATGACTAAAACAAAGTACAGTAAGTGCAAGTTCAGTGTCGCATCACATGAGGTAGATAGGGAAGTGAGGATTGATACACAAGTCATTCACAAGAGAGAAAACTTCAACCATCTTGGGTCTATAATCCAATAAAATGAGGAGATAGATGAGGATGTCACACATCATATTGGAGAGGGTGAATGAAATGGAGGCTCGCATCTGATGTCCTATGTGATAAGAACGTATAACCAAGACGTAAAGGTGAGTTCTATAGAGTGGTTATTAGATTGATATGTTATATGGGATGGAGTATTGGCCACTCAAAAACTCACACGTTCAGAAGATGAAGATAACATAAATGAGGATGTTTAAATGGGTGTGCGAGGGGTTGAAGTGATAGGTTGACATAACACATCTTTAGCTCACCAAAGATATGATCCTAGATAAGAGAGCATGGAGATCCAGAATTAGAATAGACAGTTAGTAGATAGTAGAACATTTTCTCTCATCACAATGGCAAAGCAAGGAGCTAATCTGGAGTATCTATCTATTTCTTTACCAGTATTACTACTATTATGTTAGCATTATCTTATGCTTTGATTCTATTAATATTATTGTTTCTTTTACTTAGATTATCTTTAATACGCATTATCTTATGCTTTGATTCTATTAATATTATTGTTTCTTTTACTTAGATTATCTTTAATACTTTTCTTTCGTTAATAGGAGTATTATTATCATAACTTTTTACTGCATCTCTTTCGACCATTTTCTAAAAAATAATTTCCTTAAGTTGAGAGTCTTATCGGAAACAATCCCTCTACTGAATATATTATTGTTATTGTTGAGTACCAAACACTAATTACGAATCAGGAAAAACAAGGACAAGTCCTTATAATGACATAAGGAATGGAGATCCAATTTCAACAACACAACGCACCATTGTTAACAAAAATGAAGAGCACAAGGCCTTTGTAGATGTTTTATTCCGAAACACCTCTTCCCCATGGTTACTCCAAGAAATAGGCATATGGAGTACCATGAAAATACATCTCAATTTCACTACAAAATAGAAATAATAAAACAATACCACCACCTAATAGCCTCCACTAAGTACTACATATATTAATTTAATCCTCTATTTCTTCTTCTTCTTCTTTTTTCTCTTCTGCATCCCCACTCCCCCCCACCCCCTCCATACCATATATATTTTCCATTTGAAACTAAAAAATAATCCAAAAATGGAAAAATAAAATAAAATTTTAAAAAATAACTCCATCGTTCTCCTCAACCCCCTGTTATACTATGGTTGTTGACAACTCAGGATTATTATTAACAGCTGGTGACAATTCTTTTCATGCTAAAACCATGGACCCACTCACCCAACCCCCCCCCCCCCCCAACTCCTCTTTTTCTCAATGCTTTTGTGACTTTTAAAACCACAACAATCTTCCATTTAGCCAAAACTGATTGGACTTTTGGGGGTGTGAAGCTCTAAAAACTAAAAAAAGATTTAAAAAATTCAGATTTCATGATTTATTTATTTATTACTCAAGTCCCCTCAAGAGATGATGTTTGTGTCAAGCTTCCTCCTTTTAGCATCTGTACTATTAGTGTTTGATGAATTTGGACATGAGCCAACTGTTCCTTCACCACTTTTATAGCTTAAACAAGCCGCTTCCAACACCGCATTGGGACTTTGAGGTACTGATGCTGCAGCAGTAGTAGCACTACTCCCACTAACCAATGTCAAATCTTGAATCAGTTCAAGGCACTTCATCACTCTGTCCTGCATTATCACAAGAAAATAAAAACCCCACATAAATAAACTACTAGTAATAAATAAAATCAAGTTGGTATTTTATAATGCAAAAAGAATCATGAGGGGTAATCAAGAATCCCGGTCACTGGTGCACGGTTCAAAACTCCATGGATAACGACATGCCTCTTTATTCTTCTCTACTTAAATATTAATGGGGTTCGAAACTCTGTGGATAACGACCTGCCTCTTTATTCTTCTCTACTTAAATATTAATGGCGTTCAAACTCGTGACGTGTACCTAATCCACACATCAGGGGTTGCACTCTTTCCACTTAAAAGAAAGTCCAGGGGTCAAGAATCAAGAGGTTCATTTTGTGATAATCAAAAAGTAGGGTTTGGCACACGGTTCGAAACTTGGAGGATAGTGACATGTCTCTTTATTCTTCTCTCCTTAAACGTTAGTGGAGTTTGAACTCGTGGCGTGTACCTAATACACACATCACAGTGCGCTCTTTCCGCTAAAAAAAGTCTAGGGGGGCAAGAATCAAGAGGTTCATTTTTTTTGTGATAATCAAGAATCCGTGCCAGTGGTGCACGGTCCAAAACTTAGTGAATAACTATCTGCATCTTTATTCTTCTCTAGTTAAACATTAGTGGTGTTCGAACACTCAAAACGTGCACCTAATTCACACATCACGGGTTGCGATCTTTGCACTAAAAGAAAGTCTAGTGGGGCAAGAAACAAGAATTTTATGTAAGTGGGGCACCACTCAAACTTTTTCACCTTTTCAACTTGTATGGAGAAGCAAGGCATTGCCTTATCAATGTCATCTGCTTGTGCCCTTTCCCCTGAAACAGACATTGCCACTGCTGCTGCAATTTCAGAAGGCCTGAATTCCAAGAAGTCAATACCTGCATTCAATTTTCCCAACCAAAGCACTGGATCAAATACTTAATGATTTTTTTAGGACCAAGAAATTGTACAATTTGAATTCAATTCAAACCTATACTTAGCTCGGACTCTTCAAAAATACTATTGGGTGTGTGTCAGATCCTCGAAAAGCTATGTGTTTTTAGAGGATTCGACACAGGTATGACAATATTTTTTAAGAGACCGAGCAAACAGCCAAACATAGATTCCAAAAAGACTCAAAAAGTGTGGTGAGAGTATAACCTTTTATTGTGCTTAATATTAGTTGAACTGATCTAGAAATCAATTGCCTTGATGGGATTTCATCAAGATTCATCTTTCTCATAAAATAATCTATGAATGTGCAAGGTGTATAAGCCTGCATTCTCCATCTCAATGTGCTCAATACCAAAAGTTCCATTCTTTGTATTGTTTTACCTTCAAATAAAAACTTAGGCTCCCCTACCTGTTCCACACAATAGAAAAAAGATAATTACAGTCCAATGCATTTCGTTGATCTAATTTACATAATATCCACCAAATGCATAGGTTTTGTATATTAATAAGTATAAAATATACACATAATATACATATATAAATATATAATATACATTCATTCACCTGCAAATCTACAGTCAGGGGGACATTAATTTCTTCCATTTTGACTGCAAGGGATAAACAGGCAACAGCTAACAATTGAATTGTCCAACTTTTACTTCTCTGTAAATCCAGGAAGAAAAAAAAGTAATTTAGCAGCATTGCAGAATAATCAACTAACAGTGAAAAGTTCAAACACAAGGAAACAAAGTGTAAGACAAATTTATATAAAGTGGGACTTACTGGCAATTCATACAAAGACAGAAACCTATCAAGGTAATTTATTGACAAACAAAAACTCAGCTCTCCAAACCCATAATGCACATGAGCCTGCAATGCACAAACACACAAAAAATCAAATCAGCAAAAAAAAAAAAATTACTATACCAGAATTTTTGTTAGTGGATTTCCAACTTTTATTTCAAAGTAAAATTAAATAAAATAGCATGCCAAACATAGCTAGCATAAACATCCAAAAATAACCTCTCATTTTTACTATATATGTCCCACCAATCAATGTGTAAAGGGCAGCCCGGTCACTCAGCTCCGGCTATGTGCGGATCTGGTGAAGTGACGGGCACAAGGTCGTACGCAGTCTTATATTGCATTTTTTAAAAGATTTATTTTAACGGCTTGAAGTCACACATTATTTTCAAGAAAATCCTAGAAAAGGACATCAGAGATAAATTTAATAAAATAAAAACTCTATTTTCGAGAAAACCAATACCAAAAAGGGTATAACAATAAGATTGAGATTAATGCAAACAAATCATTAATTAACAGAACAAAACAATGCCAACATTCTCGAGAATGGGAAA
The DNA here is from genome assembly GCA_034509755.1 of Anisodus tanguticus. Classification (NCBI taxonomy): domain Eukaryota; kingdom Viridiplantae; phylum Streptophyta; class Magnoliopsida; order Solanales; family Solanaceae; genus Anisodus; species Anisodus tanguticus. The sequence goes on from CM067545.1 coordinate 50,350,225, forward strand.
AATTGCCACCAAAAAACAAGAACATATAATTAACCTTCCAAATCCAATTAAGTGCCTCTCTTCTAAGATTCAAATCCAAATCCCCAGTTCTTAATCTCTTGAGATAACTATCTTTAGGTAAGAATTTTTTTTCCCTTTCCACCATAAAACAAAAACTTTCTTCACTTAGACTTGGCAACAACAAATCAATCAATGCCATTGATCTGCCACCATACTCATTAAAGTTCAAAACTTTAGTGTTTTCTTGAATTTTTTGGTCATCATTATTGACCAAACAATCAAGATCATCAAAGCAAAGATTCTTGGTTTCTGTACAAAGTAGTAAATTTGAGGCAACATAGTCATTGTTTTTTTCAGCCATTAAAAAAATCCAAAAAAATAAATAAAAATAAACCCTTTAATCAAAATCCCATCTTTACAAGATTGAACCCCATTTTCAAGAAAATCGCAAAAAAAAATCCTTTAATCAAAATTTCAAGAAAATAGCAAAACTATTAAAACCCTTTTATAAAAATCCAATCTTTACAAGATTGAATCAAATTTCCAACCCCATTTATCAAGAAAAAATTATTTCTATTGATTTTTGCATGTAAGCATTAGCATGTTTTTTCATTTCGTTTTGGGGATTTAGAAGAAATATAGAGAAAAAAAGGGGGAAAGAAGAGACAGAGAAGGAGAGTATGTAGAGAGAGTAATGTGGGGTTTTGAGACTGTTCAAAGAAGAGAAGAGAAAGCTTTATGTAGGAAATGGATATTTGTGTTTAGGGTAAAGGAGGGAATTATGGATTCTACACCATTAAACATAAACAACACAAAAAGGAGAAGAAAAAATATAAGCAAAAAATATACTATGTCCTTCTCAATTTACCTGATATTTTTTTGGAAATTAATTTAGTTAATTTTTAAAGTTAAATTAGACTAGATCATAACATTAAAAAATGATTTAATAAATACTATAAGTTGCAGTTTTTCTCATGTCAATATGATGAAAATATATTCTATTTTATAATGTTGATCAAAATTTAGATAATCTGAATTTTAAAAATGTCTGCATAAATTGGAACAAAAAGAGTATATATAAAATAAAGAAATACTCACTAATAGTCATTTTTATTTATTGTAATTAAAAATTAGTCATTATATTAGAATTTCAAATTTTACAGGTAAAATTTCAGGTCAATTTCTTGTCGTTTCTATTATAGAATTGGAAACTCCGCACAAGGTTAGTCATTATCTTAGAATCTCAAATTTTATGTGACACGTAAAATTTCAAGATAATTTTTTGAAGTTAAAATTGAAAATTATGCGGCAACAGTTATTTTTTAAACACATGATCAAAAAGTGATGAGTGAATGCTATTTTGACATGAGATCACATGTTTATACAAATAGCAAGTTAGTATAATTAAGGTTATGTTTCCCAAATTTTATAGGAGTACAAATTACTATTTTGCTTTAAAAAAAAAAGAAATTTTGAGGAAAAAAAAAAGAAAAAATAGAGAGTTGATAAGGGCACTCTTAATTATTTTTTCTTTTGGAAATTGGAATACTCCATCTTTTTTGTTTGGGGTGGGGGTGAGGGAGGAGGTGGGCGCAGTCAAAATGGTGATTCACAGGGGATTGACCAGAGCTAGTGATGATGTAGGGTTGTCCAGTGGGCCAGGATGTTCCGATCCCACCCCGACCCGGCCCCGTAGGGTAAATTACGGGATGAGGATTGTTGGTAATCGGGTTTGAAATAGGGACGGGACTGGGGCTAGTCCCGCCTATCCCGATCCCACCCCACCTGCAGAATATAGTCGTTGCACAAACGGTCATTTCCAATTTTAGTTGTTGGCAACTGCTAGAAACGGTCATTTTGGCCCACATCACCCCATATAACCCCCTACCCCCTTAATATTTATTTTAACCCCTAAGTTAGTATATTTACACATTAATCCTATTTCTCAACTATAAATACTTCATTTTTCTCACAAACCTTCCTACCATCTCTCTAATCTCTCTCTCTACAAGTCTAAATTGCACACCAAATATTATATTATTTTTATTTTATTTGGTAATTTCTATCAAAGTAAAAATTGGGAGTGAAGTTGGCAACTAGCTTGAGGATCATTGAACAAAGTAATAAGGGTAAGGGTGCATCTTCTAGTAATCTCAATTATGATAATTTCACTCATGTAGATTAAACTGGACTTTTTAATGTTGATATTAATAAACCATTAGATCATGAGGTATATTCTGCATCTGAACCAGACTATGATTTAGAAAATGAATTAGAAGATAATTTAGATAACACACCCACTAGTGCAACTCCACATCAGGCTCAGAGTGAGTCTCAGGCTGAAACTGAAACTGGAATCCCTCATATTCCCCATAATATGAGAAGAGGCCAAAAACAATGAAAATTAAAATCACCTACATGAAATTTTTTTGAAAGGGACATTCCTAATCAACTAGCTATTTGTAAAATTTGTCGCGAAGTTTATAACTTAAAACTGGAAAAGGTCAAGGTGGGACAGGTAGGTTTAATGAGACATGTGGAAAAGGATCACAAAGCAAGGTATAACCAATACTTGACTGAAAAAATGGGTGTGAAAATGTCTTCTAAGTCGGGACAGGGTTCACATAGTATCCCGATCAAGTACAAGGTCGAATTAACCTGATGACGGGGGGAGTTATAGGTCCGAAATATGATAAACACATAGATCGGGAAAATTTAGTGAAATTAGTTGTTGAGGGTTTTCCTTTTTCATTTCCTTCATCTCCTGGTTTTATTCATTACATTCGAGAAATATATAATCATGCTTTTAACGGTTTTCCTAGATCAACTATTAGAAGAGATATTTTTAAATTTGCGCATGAATATCAATAATATTTACGTTATGCATTGTACCATTTTAAGGGCAAAGTGGTTATCACTTCTGACATAGGCCGTAGTACTAACGATAATGATTATTTAACTGTTACATGTCATTGTATAGATCACAATTGGTCTATGCAAAACGTATATTAGCATATAGATATATTGATGAAAGGCACACTGAAATTTTTATTTCAAGAAATATTCATGAAATTAGTGAATATTATGAAATTACTGATAAAATTATGACTATTACATTATATAATGCTTCTTTTAATGATTATGTTGTAAACATTTTGAAAACTCGATGTACTCCATCTTTTCCCGATATTTTTCATGTTAGATGCGCATGTCATATTTATAATTTAGTTGTAAAGGATGGCTTAAAACTATTTAAAAACATCCTTGATAAAGTATAATTTGCTATCAACTTTATTTTTAAAGGTAATAAAATACAAAGACGCAAGGAGTTTAAAAAAAATGTCATGATTGTGGATTACCTTATAGGAAAATTCAGAAGAAGTTGCAACTAGGTGGAATTATTTGTATGAACAATTAGTTGTTTCTCACGAGTATAGAAGGCCTATAACTTTATTATTTAACGCCTAAAATCAAAATCCTTCGGATATGCTTGTAGAGGGTGATTGGGATACAATCTTGGAACTTATTGTATTCTTAGAGAAATTTTTTCTAGCAACTAAGAAATTTTCTGGTATTTATTATCCTACTATTTCATATATGTTATTTTATATAGCTCTAATATTTTTGTTATTTAATGAATAAATGAAAAAAATCAACTTACGCTCCAGCTATTTCAAAAATGTTTGTAAAATTATTATTTTTTCTATTCCCACTATTTATTTATTGTTGTTGTATTAAATCCTACTATTAAAGCAGACCGTTGTAATGCCCTTATTGAAACAATTTATGAATGCCTAGAAATACTTCCAACTGAAGAACCAACTAAAGAAGATGTTATCTCTAGCATACAAACACAATGCAAAACTATGTATATGTATTACCAAGAGCAAAGTGCAAATAATCAATCGGCTTCTGTACCATCTTCTTCTACTTCACTTCAACCTTATAAAAAACATGTGGTTTTTGCTTCAAGTATTCAAGGCGTTCGAAATAGAATGTATAGTGGTTCAAGTGCTTCACAAATAGCGAGTTTGATGTTTATATTTTGCAGGATGTTGTACCGTTCGAATCAATTGCTAATGAAAATGGAAGTGAAGACTTGCTGAAATACTGGAGGGGGAATAAAAAGACATTTTCGACTCTATCAAAGATGTCCCGAGGTGTGTTGAATATTCAAGTGTCATCTACAGCTTCTGAAAGCACTTTTTCTGCTGGAATGTTTCAAATAGGAGAGCACAGACACTCATTGGCGGGAGACAATTTAGAGATTGCAGTTTTATTTAGAGATTAGATTAGAGCGGAGCATAGAATGTGTGGTCAAACAAAGATCAATGAAGAAGAAGACTACAATTACAACGAAATCTTATCCGAAGGAGTAGGAAGCGACGTTGAATAACTTGACCAATAAATTCCAATTCCAACAGAAGATCCTCAAGAGATTGTCAGAAAATTAGAAAAAGTATGGTTGCATATGTAATTTTTTAATGCCGATTTTACTATGTGATTTGCAATTTTTGAACTACGAAATAAAATTATAATTTTGAAATTGTATTACAAAAAAAAATCATATTTCTACTAAATAATATAAGAGACAATTAGCTTTGAGATGTTTTTTCACTATCCAGTTCAATTATTTAAGTGTTTATATATATATATATATATATATATATATATATATATATATATAAAAGTTTTTAACAATCCCCCAAATCCCCCTTCCCGTCCCGTCCCCCCCAAATCCCGTCCCTCTGATAGCGGGTTGTGGGGACGGGACCACTTCCAAATCCCCTAATCCCCCGTCCCCCCAAATCCCGTCCCACTGGCCACCCTTATGATAACGTAATAAATGATTCTACATTTTGAGAGGATAAAATAAATTACTATACACGGTATATTTCCTTTTTAATTTGTTTTCTTTTTTCAGTTTAAGGTAAAGTAATGTTGATACGCAAATTGCACTCTATTAGAGGCATTATTTTTAATCCAAATATTTGTTTTAAGATATTTCACAACCCCATTTTTAATCTATTCTTCAATTTCAATTGGTGGTGTTTATTAATGAGATTTTAAGGAGAGATAAATGATACATACTTTATAAAAAAAAATACTATGATTAGAGACCAAAACTATTAATACATGTGTTTCTTAATGATGTGCGAAAATCTAAAAAGACTGATAATATTTGAGGAGGTAGTAATAAGTATAGTAACTTATTTTCTAACATTTTATGTGGAAATTTGCACCGTATTTTTTTTTGTCCATAATTGCAAAGAAATTTTGCTGCTTGTAACCATTTAATCTTTACTCCTATTTTTCCTTTTAATCAGAAATCAGAATGAATCAAAAAGAGAGATACAAAAAATTTACCCCTATTTATTTTATTTGGTCTGAACTTGGGAATTGTTCTTCTTCTTCTTCTTTTCCTTAGTGAAGTTATTGAATTTTCATTCTAAGAGTTCGAGAGTTTATTCAAAAACAAAAAAGGACACGTTTTCTTTACTGGAAATTCATATCAAAATCATTTTTGTTCAAGATGGACGATATTATAACTTAGAGAAAACAAGAAAATGTAATATTATTAACTCCTTTTATATATCTATATGTGTATATTTACTATAATAATGACCTAGGTGAAGATATTATCATAGATCCTAGAATTTAGAGGCAAAACTTATAAGCGATATATTGAAACTTTTCTAGAATATATCGTATTCCTCCAAACATACTTATCAGCATCCAATATTTATGTTAAATTTGTTAAGAGTCCCACATCAGATATGAAATAAGAACATGGACTCCTTATATGGACTTGGACAATCTTCACCATATAAGCTAACTTTTGAGTTTAGTTAGGCTCAAGATCCATTCTTTACATGGTATCAAAGCTAGACACATTCCAATTATTTGTTCACCAGAACTTCTATGGAGTATTGTCTTCCTCCAAAGATACTTATCAGCATCTAATGTCTATATTAAATTAATTAATTAATCTTAAAAGTCATAAAAATTCATACACAAAACATGCTAACTTTTGCAGACTTTTCAAAATATTTTGAACCATTAGCTATGTTGACTTCAAGTACTTTTGAAGTTTTAAATATGTGAATTTTATTTTACAATACTGAAAGAATCTATCAAATTTATAATTAAAATTAAGTATTTTGACTCTCGTATTTTAAACCCCTTTATACAAATAGTCATTTTTAAGTGATTGCAAGTGAAAATATTTGTTATCCTAGAATTTTAGAATTTATAAGTTACACTTAAGAATTATGTCATGGTGTTTCAATTATGAAATTAAAAACTTCATACCACCAAACATGTGAATGAAAACGATTCTATTGAACAAGGAATCTTAATGATTCACTAACGAGATGACGGAATGAACAAGAAATTAGTTTATGTATTTTGAGCAACAATTATTTTTTAAAGATATGACCAAAAAGTGAATAGTGAACACTATTTTTACCTAAAATCACTTGTATATACAAACAAATAACAAGTTAGTAAAATTAAGGTTGTGTTTCCCAAAAAATTTTAGGAGAGACAAATTACTACCTAATTAAACTAAAAAATCATAAAACTCATACACGAAATATGCACATGACTTGCATTTATAGGTTTGGTGAATAAAAATTCTCTTATCCTTTTCTTTTCACTTTTTTTCTTTGAAAACGAAAATACAATAAAGACTTCACGTTTCAATTATGCCCCTACTTGTTACTACTCATAATTACTAGTCTACTCAACGCTATTATAATTTAGAAAAAAGAAAAAAATATAGTAATATTAATTCCGTTTATATATTTTTGTGTGTAATCACTATAATTATGACCTAGGTGAAGATATTTTTCTAGATCCAAGAATTTAGACACAAATTTTAAAAGTGATATACCGAAACTTCTCTCGATTATATCGTCTTCCTCCAAACATACTTATCAGCATCCGTTAAATTAACTAATTAACATTATAAGTCATAAAAATGATACACAAAACATGCACATGGCTTGCATTTATAGATTTGGTGAAAAGATAGTCTTACCGTTTTCTTTTTCACCTTTTTTTCTTTGAAATCAAAATACAATGAAGACTTTACATTTCAATTATGCCCCTACTTGTTACTATTCAAGATTACTAGTCTACTCGGCGATATATAACTTAGAAAAGAAGAAACAAGAAAATATAATAGTATTAAATCCGTGTATATATTTGTGTGTAATCACAAAAAAAAATGACTTAGGTGAAGATACTATTCTAGATCCTAGAATTTAGAGGTAAAACTTAAAAGTGATATGCTGGAACTTCTGAGAGTATATCGTCATCCTCCAAACATAATTATCAGCAACCAATGCGTATGTTAAATTAATTAATTAATTAAACATAAAAGTCATAAAAATCATACACAAAACATGCACTTAACTTGCATTTATAGGTTTGGTGAAAGAAAACTGTCTTACCTTTTTCTTTTTTACTTTTTATTTGAAAACTAGAATACAATAAAGACTTTACATTTCAATTATAGCTCTGCTTGTCACTACTCAAGAACACTAGTCTACTCCACGATACTAGAACTTAGAAAAAAAACAAGAAAATGTAATATTATTAACTCCTGTTATATATTTGTGTGTAATTACTATAATAATGACTTAGGTGAAGATATTATCCAAGATCATAGAATTTAGAGGCAAAATTTAAAAGTGATAGATTAGAACTTCTCAAGAGTATATTGTCTTCCTCCAAACATACTTATCAGCAGTTCTCTCCTTCCCCCTCTCATCAACATACCGTTGGAAATTTGCCTTTGGCGGGGAGATGCGTCCACCCATCTTTGATGAATTAAACACTAGTGTTCCGCATGTTGGAGACCTTGTCTCTTCGCACATGCATAATCTACGAAGTGAGTAGATGACCGTAGGGCCAAGAATCGTCAAATTTCGTTGAGAAATGAAAGAGATATTGGTCCACGAAGTAAGATGTTTAAGGCATGAAAATGTGGTGTGGGACAAATCTACCACATCGGTGGGAATAGGAAGAATTGCTCTCTATATAAGTCTCTAATTGGTAAAGGGTTTGGGACCCCAAGGGGTATCCCATGTGTTTAAAGGAGGGAGGACCTAGATGTGCTTGGGTTCAAGGCTAAGTCCACACGCGCGCCGCCGCCGCACGCCCGTCCGGTCCGGTCTCGGCCATGGGCTGTGGGGACTTTTTGATATTATCTTTTTGGACCAGAGAACTCTGCCAGATGTACAGTTTGGACCTGAATTCTTTCATATGTACAGTTTGGTCCCTAAAGTTTTAATATTTACAGTTTGGTCCCCAGAGTTTCTGGAGACTTTCTGCCTACCGTTGGACTATTTTCTGGAGATTTGGCTGATTAACTCCTCCATTAACAGCCCATTACTTGTACAATTGAGTAGCCTCCTTCATGACCTTAATTCAGCTCACTAATGGCATTAAAACTGCCATTACAACCCTCCCTTTATGGCCATTAACAGCCATGTTTTGGGCAGTTGTTTAGCCCCTCCTCCATGCTAAATATTGAGCCTCCTTTGGCTCAATTCAGTGACGGAAAAACACTGCATAGCTCACTGGGAAAACAGTGCAAAACAGTCCAGAAAAACAACATTTTCAGCACAAAACAGACTATTTTTCTGCAAAACCAGTGACGAAAATACCACAAAAACAGTGTGATATACACGAAATATACACTACAGAGGCACACTATATACACAGAGACAAAAGAGAAGAGTAAAGAGAAATTTTTCCTTCCTATTACATATCTTCAGCAAGTCGATTCATATTTGTTTTCTTCGCCAGGCTCAACCTATTGGCTTTGTAGCGTTGAGATTAAAGTGTTGTTTTATCTTGGGAGACTATTGCCCGCTAACGTAAAAGCATATATACGGGGCAATCTTGTCTTAAGGACAGAGGGCTATCACTCGACTCAACACACAACGTTGTAACCATCCAGATTTAGTTGTTTCTTGATTTCAGGTTATCAAGATTCAAGACACAACAAGTTTGCGGCAGTTTTGAAGATTGGCATGTTTGTTCATCAAGATTCAATTTCTTAATATTGAATATTTGTTCATCCTTTCGAATACTTGTAATAGTTTTTACTTCCCGTACTGCTTTATAAAGTAAAATAGAGTACCAACACATACAACCAAACTACAACCTATGGATCTTCGAATGACTTCATTAGCTGCAGAAACGGAGATGTCACTCGAGTTACTGTTGGAAATTTGCTTTTGATGGGGTTGCGTCCACCCATCTTTAATGACTTAAACATTATAGTTTCGCATGTTGGAGACTTTGGTTCATCACACGTGAATAATCTACTATGTGAGTAGATGACCGTAGGGCCACGGATCGTCAAATTTCGTTAAGAAATGAAAGAGATATTGGTCCACAAAGTAAGGTGTTTGAGGCATAAAAAATATGGTGTGGAACAAATCTCCCACATCGGTGGGAAAGGAAGAATTGTTCATTTTATAAGCCTCAAAAGTGGACAAGGGTTTGGGACCCTAAGGGGTAACCCATGTGTTTGAAGGAGGGAGAACCTAGGTATGCTTAGGTTCAAGGCTAGGCCCACACGCGCGCCACCACCACCACCCACCCACCCGGTTCGGGCTAGGCTAGGTTAGGTTGTTGGGTTGTGGGAATGTGGAAAAAAAACTACAGAAGAAGTACAACGCACAAGATGCAGGTACGAAGAAATTCATCATTGGGAAATTCTTGAAATTTCAAATGGTGAATAGAAAAACTGTGATGTCCCAAGTCCAGGAATTCCAAATGATTTTACATCACCTGGATTTGGAAGGTATGAAACCAAATGAGCAGTTTTTTGTTGCATCACTAATTGAAAAGTTACATCCCTCGTGGAATGAGTTTATGAGTTACTTAAAACAAGACAAAGGAAATAACCTTTGAAGAACTTATTATCAAACTCCAGATTCAGGAAAATAATAAGAAGGTCGTGCCTAGGGGAAAAGTAACCCGTTGAGGCAAAGGCAAATCTGGATGAGGCCAAAGGAAACACAAGCAAGAAACGCAAGTTCCAGAAAGATGGCAAGACCCAGATGACGGAGAAGTTCAAGGGGAACTGCCACCACTGTGGGAAACCTGGTCACATGATCAAGGACTGCCGCAAGCTCAAGACTAAGCAAAAAGAGAAGGTCAAAGGTAAGACACAGGCTAACATCGTCGAAGACATGCTTCCTGACAACATGATTGAGGAGTTCTCGGCGGCAGAGCTTAAAGCAAACCTTGTTGAGAATCCCATGCAATGGTGGATGGACACGGGTACTACCAGACACATCTGTTCCAATAGAGATTCCTTCTCCACATATACACCAGTTACAGACAAGAAGTTGTTCATGGGTAACAACGTTTCCTTTGACGTGCTGGGGGTAGGAAAAATGGTCCTTAAGATGACTTCTGGAAAGGAGCTCACTCTGAAGGAGGTGATGCATGTCCCTGAGATTAGGAATTTAATTTCAGGTCCTTTATTGGTTAATGCTGGTTTTAGGCTAGTATTTGAGTCCAATTAATTTGTAATCACCAAGAATTGAACTTTTGTGGGGAGAGGCTTCATCTGTGAAGGCCTCTTCAAAGTTAACGCCCAGTCTGTAATGCGTCCAAGTAATAAAATTGAATCTTCTTCTTACTTGTTTGAGTCTTCTAATTTATGGCATCATAGATTAGGACATGTCAGCTATAAGTCCATCCAAAGGTTGGTGAAGTTGGAGTTGCTGCCGTCTATCGACGTAAACCCTCAACATAAGTGTGAGGTGTGCGTAGAGGCAAAACACACAAAGACTCATTTTTGATCCGTTGAAAGGAATATCGCTCCTATAGAACTTATTCACACAGATATATGTGATTTGAAGTTTGCACATACAAGGGGGAACAAGTACTTTGTGACATTCATTGATGATAGCATAAGGTATTGTTACATTTACTTGTTGAAAAGTAAGGATGAAGCCTTTGAAGCGTTCCGACGCTACAAAGCAGAAGTTGAAAACCAACTAAGCATGCGGATTAAATCAATTTGTAGCGATAGAGGGGGAGAATACGTAGCGCCATTTGAGGAATATTATGCCCAATCGGGCATTGTTCATCAAACGACAACTCCATACTCATCTCTATCGAACGGAGTTGCTAAACGCAAGAACCGTACATTAAAGGAAATGATGAATGCCTTGCTCATCAATTTCGGTCTTCCCCAAAACATGTGAGGAGAAGCTGTCCTTACCGCTAATACGATTCTTAATAGAGTCCCACATAAGGGTAAGGACAAAACTCCATATGAATCATAGAAAAGAAAGAAACCCACCTATAAATATTTAAAGGTGTGGGGTTGTTTGGCAAAGGTCGAAGTGCCTAAGCTAAAGCAGGTCAAAATTGGGCCTAAGACTGTAGATTGCATTTTTATCGAATATGCAAATAACAGTAGTGCTTATCGCTTCTTAGTGCATAAGTCAGATATTCAAGATATCCACAGGGGTACAATCATGGAATCAAGGAATGCCCAATTCTTTGAGGATATTTTTCCTAGAAAGGAAAGAGACATAACCTCTCACAAACGAAGTTATGAATAGAGCTCTCAGGAACCAGGAGTTGTTGACTGCCTGGATCTAGATGGTTCAGATCTAGTGGACTCCAAAGTGGTTGAATATTCGGAATCCAGTTTTCCCGATTCTCAGAACTTGGAGGCTCCAAAGATGGAATCAAGATGAAGTAAAAGGGCTAGAAAGGATAAAACCTTCGGTCCTGACTTTGTAGCTTATATGGTTGATGACGAACCAAGGACAATTGCTGAAGCATTGTCAACTCCAGAGGCACCGCTCTGGAAAGAAGCTATTAAGAGTGAAATAGACTCCATCCTGCAAAACCATACTTAGGAGTTGGTTGATCTTCCTCCGAGAAACAAACCGTTGGGGTGTAAATGGATACTCAAACGGAAGTATAAAGCAGATGGGTCTATAGATAAGTACAAGGCCAGGTTGGTAGATAAGGACTACCGGCAGAAGGAAGACCTTGACTATTTTGACACGTACTCCTCGGTGTCTAGGATGACGTCTATACGAGTATTCATTGCGATTGCAACGTTGCATGACCTTGAGATACATCAAATGGATATCAAGACATCCTTCCTAAACTGTGATTTGGAAGAAGAAATCTATATGGAACAACCCGAGGGGTATGTGGTTCCAGGGCAAGAAAAGAAAGTCTGTCAACTTGTCAAATCTATGTACGGGCTGAAACAAGCCTCGAAGCAATGACACGAAAAATTTGATAGTACTCTACTATCGAAGAGTTTCTCCATTAATGAGTGTGACAAATATGTCTACACGAAAGGTAACTCTGACTTATTCGTCATGATATGCATGTACATAGATGACATGTTGATCACACGAAGCAGTCCTAGCTTAATCCTAGAGACTAAGAATATGTTGAAACAATGCTTCGACATGAATGATATGGGTATTGCAGATGTCATCTTAGGCATAAAAATCTCTAAGACATCTAACAGACTGGTCTTATCTTAGTCTCACTACATCGAGGATGTTTTGAGAAAGTTTGAGGTGTTTGACAGTTCGCATGAAGTCACCACTGGATAGAATTCAAAATCTCAATAAAAATCATGGTGCACCCGTATGCCAGGAGCAATATGCACATGTGATTGGGAGTTTGATGTACATAACAAACTGCACCCGACCTGATATTACTTATGCAGCCAACAAGTTGGCTAGGTTTACCCATAATCCAAGTGATGATCATTGGAAAGAGTTGATAGGGTACTACGATACTTGAAATACACACTAACTTATGGGTTGCATTATTCGAGATATCCAACTGTACTAGAGGGGTACAGTGATGCAAACTGGATATCTGATATAGAGAATATCAAGTCCACCAGTAGGTATATATTTACAATTGGTGGTGAGGTTGTGTCTTGAAAATCCTCTAAGCAAACTTGCATCGCCCGATCCACGATGGAGTCGGAGTTTATAGCTTTAGACAAAGTAGGAGAAGAAGCTAAGTGGCTTCACGACTTCTTAGAGGATGTCCCATGTTGGAACAAACTCGTACCTTCTGTAACGATCCACTACGACAGCCAGTCGGCTCTAGGAAGGGCACGAAGTTCTATGTACAACAGCAAGTCTCGTCATATTTGACGGAGACATAAGACCGTAGGCAGCTGATCACCACGGGTATAATATTCATTGATTACATAAAATCAAAGGATAACATAGCTGACCCACTGACAAAGGGCATACCCAGAGATCATATATTCTGCTTGTCTAGGGGAATTGGCTTAAAACCCAAGCTTTAAGGACCAATACAGTGGTAACCCAACCTTCCTGACTGGATATCCCAGGAACTAGGTTCAATGGGAAAACTAAGTTGTAAAGTTTTAGCTGAGCGCTTTGGGGGAAGCAAAAGCACTTTGGATTATGATTTCGGTAACGAAACGTAAATCCAAAGTCATTCCCGCGGTAGACATTAAGTGCTATCTGCAGTGTGGGTAAAGGTTAAGTTTCCAAAACTTTTAATGATTCTCAACTGTTGAGGTTAAGTTTGCAGAAATTTTTAATGGTTCATAGCACTTGTGAAGTGGGGTATAATAGGATACCTTGTAGGAGACCACATATTTAACTGCGAGGATATGCCGCCTCAAATGAACACACTTAAGAATCCAAGAGTGTCCACGGCCACAACGGACAAATCATTAAGAAGAACAGAGTAATGAAAGTTGTTGTGTTGGTACCGTTGACTTGGCTTACACTAAACACTGACGGTTCAACAAATCACGTTCACCACACAGTAAGTAAGTCTGATGGTACTCAACTATGGAAGGTTCAAAGCGGAATCTACCTACCCAGATGCAACATCTATCCGCTGAAATATTGCTTCAAATAGACACCTTGTGAGTGCGCCAAAATCTCTTTCAAGAGGGGATTATTGGAAATTTACCTTTGATGGGGGTTGCGTCCACCCATCTTTAATGACTTAAACACTAGGGTTTCACATGTTGGAGACTTCGGTTCTTCACACGTGAATAATCTTCTATGTGAGTAGATGATCGTAGGGCCAATGATCGTCAAATTTCGTTAAGAAATGAAAGAGATATTAGTCCACAAAGTAAGGTGTTTAAGGCATGAAAAATATGGTGTGGAACAATTCTCCCACATCGGTGGAGAAAGGAAGAATTGTTCATTTTATAAGCCTCAAAAGTGGACAAGGGTTTGGGACCCCAAGGGGTAATCCATGTATATGAAGGAGGGAGGACCTAGGTGTGCTTAGGTTCAAGGCTAGGCCCACACGCACGTCGCCGCCACCACCCACTCGGTCTGGGTCGGGCTGGGTTGGGCTGTCGGGCTTCTTCTGATATTATCTTTTTGGACCCCAAATTGCTTAGTATTTACAGTTTGGTCCCTGGAGTTTCAAGAAGATAAAAAAGATAAAATTGGGAAGAGCTGCGGCGCCAACGTTCCAACTCACGGCGGAAGGCAGAAAGTTTCCGCCTTTTGGATTGGTTTTGGAGCATTGAATCTCCATTACTTGACACATGAATTCAGCCATTTACTTGGTTGAATGTAACTCCTTACTAAGTGCCTTTACATGGCAATTAAAAGCCATTAGTTGGCTAGTTGAGAAGCCATCCTTCTTATATTATAAATTGAGGCATTTGACTCAATTGTTCAACACTTGAAAATATTCTTCTGAAATCTTCCCCTTTTGCATCCGTTCAATACTCAAAGTTCTTCAAAAGTAACACTTGAGTTTTCTTTGCTCAATTGTAAAGTTGTTGTTTTATCTTGTGAGACTATTGCCCATAACGTAAAAGGATATATACGGGGCAATCTTGTCTTAAAGACAGAGTGTCATCACTTGACTCAGCCAAGACAAAGAGTTCGTGTTTGTTCTTGTTTCCAGTTTTGCTAACTGAAGCTTATAAGGTTTTGTTGTAATCTTAGTAGTCTCTAGTAGTTTATCATTTCTAAGTGATTGTAATATTTACTTACTTCCCATTTTCTGCAATTGTTATAACCCACAGTTACTACCGGTGGACTCAACGAACAGAACAATCACTTTCATTGAAGGTCCTTTCAACCTAGATGATATTTTCATGCGGAAGGGCCTTTACCTACGTCAAAAGCTTCAATAGCATCGTTGTCGGTGGTTAAGGTTTTAGATGAAAGACTGATTGCACTATTTCTTTGTCAAATTTTTAAAATTGGTGGAGAAGCTACGGAGATGTCTTGTTGTTAGTTATACCCGTGATATACATGGGTTTTGTATACGATGTATATCACGATTTCACAAGGCAACTTACCTTATGTGAAACCGTGGTATACACGGTATACAAGCCCGTGTATATCACGGTTTTGGAGTCAAAATTGGATGTAAATATTGTAAATTAGGTTTGTACACTTACCATAATTATAGGATTCTTGTACAACTAGAATAAGGTTTTTGGAGTAGAATAGGAATAGGATTTTCCTATTATGGAAAATTATAAACTGTATATATACTCTTTCATTAATGAAAATAATCAATTGATTATTTCTTTCACTTGTAAACCTCATTTTTATTCGTCTTGTATTGACAAGTGATTGAGGATAAATGAACTGTGTCGATCTATAGGTATAAGATGTCAGTGGATGAAGAGTGAGAGAACGAAGAGGAAAAAAATGGTGAAGATGAAAGTGATGATGATGGAAGAAGGAGGAGGAGGAGGAGGAGGAGGAGGATGAGGAGAAGAAGGAGGAGAAGGAGGAGAAGGGGAAGGGAGAAGGGAGATTAGATTCCCCCACTGATTGGAGTACGCCGATTACCCCCCGAACCGTACAAGATAGTTACCACCTATCATACGACTTTCTAACTTAATTTCTTTTTCTGGTCGTTCCGCTCTGCCGATCGATGGTAGTATGAGAGATAAGGAGGAAAGGTTGGCAATTCAGGCTTCAGATGGAATTCAAGGATAAATTCAATAAGACAAAGCTTCCTCTGAAATAAACCTACTTATTTGAGGAGGAGGAAGAAGAAAGTGGTGAAGATGGAAGAAATGATAATGATGGTAGGAATATGGGGGATGATAGAGTCATGTTTGTGTTTCATGTTATCCTTAAATGAGATAGAGATTCCGATAATATGTTGATAGCTGTCAGAGATGTTATTAAAGATGGAGATTAATCTGAAACTCATATCGGAGGTGGAGATCAATTCGAATCCCATGTGAGAGATGGTGATCAATTTGAAGCTTCAGATATGTCCATTGGCAATAATTAATTTTGTTACTTATTTTTGTCAGTCTTCTACTTTCACAAGTTTGAATTATAACGCTTGTTTAATGATTTGTACATAATTTGCACGAACTCAATTACTTTCAATTTAATTTCTTGTAATAAAAGGCTTATCAACATCCAATGTTTGTGTTAAATCATTAATTAACTTTAAAAAATCATAAAAACTCATACAAAAAACATGCACATGACTTGCATTTATAGGTTTTTGGTGGAAAAAATTTATCTTACCCTTTTGTTTTTCACTTTTTTTCTTTAAGCATGACAGTACAATAAAGACTATACATTCCCATTATACCCCTACTTGTTATTACTCAAGATTACTAGTTTACTTACTCGATGAAATTATAACTTAGAAAAAAGAAAAAAGAAAAAAGAAAATGTAATATTATTAACTGGCATTATATATTTGTGTCATTGTGTGTAATCACTATAATAATAACTTAGGTGATGATATTATCCTAGATCCTAGAATTTAGAGGTAAAACTTAAAAATGATAGATTAGAACTTCTCTAGAGTATATCGTCTTCCTCCAACATACTTATATGCAGTTCTCTCCTTGTCCTTCTCACCAACGTACAGTCAAGCTAGAACCTACAGATTTTCAAATGGCTTCATTAACCGTAAAAACGGAGATGTCACTGGAGTTACCACTGCCATCTCTCAAACTCTAAGGGCTAACCCCAGCTGAAGCCAAATCAAGGATTCTCCCCTTATATTCTCCGGTTAGCCATCGATTTATCAGCGCCAGACACGCGAAGTCGTGGTACTAGTGGACTCAACGGACAGAACTATTAGCGAATATTCTCCGAATATTTTGTAATTATAATAGATGTATATTTAAGGTAACTTAGGATTCTTATTGTATTAGGAATCAACCATTTAAAGTAAGTTAGGATTGTTATTGTATTAGGAATCAACCTCTGTACAACTATATATATTGTGAATAATGAAATGAATCCCTAAGGAAAATTATTTCAATCTTACATGGTATCAAAGCTCTGATACCAGTTGATGGTTACCGAAAGGTGAATACGATACACTTGCAACGATGATTCAACAGGATGACCCACTACCAAGTTTCACCAAGGCACGATCACAACTATTATTGGAAGAAACCCGACGTGCTAAACAAGAGGAGCATAATCAAAAGGTGTTAGCCGTTGACGGGATGACACCACCGGCAGCCAACACCACCGCAAGACCACCACCATCAGCAGTCCCGCGGCGGAGGGCGAGGCGGCAGAGGCCGCGGCAATAATAACAAAGGCAAGGGCCGCGACAAGGGCCACAAAAACCAACAAACAAGCCCAAACCCTGCACCCTACTTCCAGTGGGCTGGACCGCAAGCCTGGCCCAATATCGGGAACTGGGCCTCGCCTGCCTGCCCTTACCCAACAACAGGGGCCCAGTTCTAGCAGCAGCCTTGCTCACCCGACCTTCTGGGCTCCACCCCAGCCAATAGGTAGGCCCACTCCCAGCAGCAACAGGCCCACATGGCCTCGGTCCAGCATCACCCGCAAGGCAGCAGCTTGGCCCCCACTGATTTGGGCCAGGCCTTCAGCACCGTGAACCTCCAACAGCCCGACGATAATTGATACATGGACACCGGAGCCACATCTCACCTCATCCTATCGTCAGGTAACTTATCTCAACTACTTCGGTTAAAGTGTCCTCAATTTATTACTGTCGGCAATGGTCATCGCATTCTAATTGAAGGTTACGGTAACACACATACCAAACATCCTCACCCGCCTTTCTCCCTAAATCACGTCCTTTACACCCCTAACATCATTAAAAACCTAATCTCTATTAGAAAATTCACTCGCAATATTTCTATATCTGTCGAATTTGACCCTTTTGGTTTTTCTGTGAAGGATCTCAATACGGGAAAAATTCTTACGCGCTACAATAGTGTGGGAGACCTCTACCCCTTCACTCAATCTTCCGCTGTTAGACCGCAATCACCTCTATCCCTTGCGGCTATCTCTCCATCAACTTGGCACAACAGACTCGGGCACCCCGAAGACCCTGTTTTTAATTTTCTTAGGACTACTAAGCGTATTCAATGTAATATTGGGAAACTTCCCCAACACTATTTTTCTTGCCCACTTGGAAAACATACGCGTCTTCCATTTATATCATCCAATAGTGTTACTTTTTCTCCTTTTGATATTGTTCATGCTGACTTGTAGACATCTCCGGTTGTTAGCTCTTTGGGTCACAAATTTTATCTAGTATTTTTAGATGATTTTTCACATTTTGTCCGGATTTACCCTCTGAAATTCAAATCTGAAGTATTTGCCAAGTTCCTTGAATTTCAAATATTTATTAAAACACAGTTTGAAAAATCTATCAAATCTTTCCAATGTGATAACGGCCGCGAATTTAATAATTCGGTATTTCACACTTTCTGCTCTAAACAAGGCATGGTTTTCCATTTTTCCCTGTCCCTATACTTCCTCCCAAAATGAAAAGGCTGAACGCATTATACGAACCATCAATAACATGGTTCGCATCCTTTTATTTCATGCTTGTCTTCCACCGCCTTTTCGGGTCTATGCTGTTAAAATGGTAGAATCCCTCCTTAATATTTTACCTACTAACACCCTTCAAAACAAGACCCCCACTGAAGTTCTATACCGTAGGATCCCGTCCTATGACCAACTCAGGATTTTCGGTTGCCTATGCTACCCCAATCTAGTCTCGCGTCTAACCATAGGGGTTACTTGTGTTATGACCTGTCCACTCGTAAAATCATTATCTCCCGCCACGTCACATTTGACGAGACATATTTTCCATTTTCCAATCTTCAGAAATTTCAAACCACGGACTACACATTTCTTGATGACACAGATCTGTCCCCACCAGTCAAAACACTGTTCCGGTTTCCGTCCACTGTACACGCGTCACCATCGACGGCGCAGGTCATTTCGCCTCCACCAGCGACCATCACCGATGCCGCCAGTACAACCCACCGGCCCCTGTCTCATCTTTACAGTGTCGAACAACCACTACCACCACCAAACTCCCGATAGGCTGTCCAGAAACCCTCTCGCCGACACATCTCCGATCCACCCACCCATCGGAGATCTGCCGCTACTGACCAGCTCCACCAACTCGCCACCTAACCCACCGACACCGACAACAACCCAGTCACCTCCGAAACCTGTCACTGGCACCTCTCCGATTCCGACATCAAGTTCTGAACCTGAAGACCAGCGGTCACTGCCTACCCATCGTATGGAAACTCGTGCCCAACACGGGATTTTCAAGCCCAAGGTTCATTTTAACCTCTCCACACAAACCATATCACCCATTCCAAAAAATCAGAAACTAGCCAAACTGGACCCTAATTGAAATGCGGCCATATGCGAAGAATTTACTACTTTAACCAAGCAGAACACTTGGTATTTGGTACCTAGACCGAACAGTGTAAATGTTATCCGGTGTATGCTGCTATTTCATCATAAGTACAGAGACAGTGGTAACTTGGAGCGGTATAAGGCAAGACTAGTTGCTAATAGCACTAATCAGCAGAAGGGTATTGATTGTGGTGAGACATTCAGTCTGGTTGTTAAACCGGCCACTATTCGGACTGGTCTCAGTATTGCTATGGGCATGCATTGGCCGATTCATCAGCTTGATGTCAAGAATTGATTTCTTCATGGGGATTTGAAAAAATCTGTGTACATGCATCAGCCCCCTGGCTTTGTTCATCCGGCAGTCCCGTAGTTTGTATGTCATCTCAGGAAGTCATTATATGGCTTGAAACAGGTACCCCGCGCTTGGTATGATCGTTTTTCCAGGTATCTTATGCAGATCGGTTTTATATGTAGCAGATGTGATAACTCTCTTCACTTTTCATCGAGCTAGCAACACTGCTTATTTGCTATTATATGTGGATGACATTGTTCTTACTGCCTCATCTGATGGTTTGAAGAATGAAATCATTGCTCTACTCAAAACTGAATTTGTTATGACCAACTTGGGCAAACTGAGTTATTTTTTGGGTATATCAGTGACCAGATCTGCAGCTACTATGTTTTTGTGTCAGCGTAAATATGCAGAAAAGATAGTGTACAGGGCTAAGATGGCAAATTGTAAAATTATGCCAACTCCAGTTGACTCGAAATCCAAGCTCAATGCCAATGACGGTGCGCCAGTTTCTAATCTCACTCTATATCGGAGTCTTGCAGGTGCCCTTCAGTATTTTACATTCACTAGGCCTGATATTGCATATGCCGTTTAGCAGGTATGTCTATTTATGCACGACCGTCGAGAGTCCCATTTTACCGCCCTCAAACGTATTATCATATACGTTAAGGGCACGCTGGACTTTGAACTACATCTATACCCCTCTGCCCCAAATAAGTTACTCTCCTACACAAATGCAGATTGGGCAGGATGCCCCGACACACGTCGCTCCACCTCAGGCTACTGTGTATTTCTCGGAGATAATCTTATTTCATGGTCCGCCAAGCGGCAGGCCACGCTACCCCGTTCGAGTGCTGAAGCAGAGTATCGCGGAGTTGCTAATGTCGTTGCTGAGATCTGTTGGCTCCGAAATCTTCTTTTCGAGCTCCAATGTCCACTGTGAAAGACGTCTATAGTCTATTGTGACAACATATCTGCCATCTATATGTCTCACAATCTGGTCCAACATCAGCGGACTAAGCATATTGAGATGGATATCCACTTTGTGCGAGAGAAGGTCGCCCTTGGTCATGTCAAAATATTACATGTGCCTTCCTCCTATCAGTATACAGATATTTTCGCAAAGGGACTACTAAGACAGCTCTTCACCGACTTCCGATCCAACCTTAGCGTTCGGCCTCCTCCCGCTCCGTCTGAGGGGGCGTATTAGCGAATATTCTCCGAATATTCACAGTATATTTTGTAATTATGATAGATGTATATTTAAGGTAACTTAGGATTCTTATTGTATTAGGAATCAACCATTTAAGGTAAGTTAGTATTCTTATTGTATTAGGAATCAACCTCTGCACAACTATATATATTGTGAATAATGAAAAGAATCCATAAGGGAAATTATTCTAATCTTACAAGAACAATCACCTTCGTCGAAGGTCCTTTCAACCTATGATATTTTTCATGCGTAAGGGTCTTTAGCTGTGTCAAAAGCTTCAATAGATTCATTGTCAGTGGTTAAGGTTTTAGATGAAGGGGTGATTGCACTATTTGTTTGTTAGATTTTGAAAATCGGTGGAGAAGCTAAGGAGATGCCTTGTAGACTTCGTTTTCCAACAATTCTCTCCTTCTCCCTCTCGTCAACGTACAGTCAAGCTATATCATACAGATCATCGAATGGCTTCATTAGTTGTAGAAACAGAGATTTCACTGCCATGTCTCAAACTCGAAGGGCTAAGCCAAATCAAGGATTCTCCCTTATAATCTCTGATTCGCTACGGATTCACCAGCGCCACAACATTCACGTGAAGTTGTGGTACTAATGGCCTCGACGAACAGAACAATCACTTTCGTCGAAGGTCCTTTCAACCCAGATGATATTTTTCAAGCGGAAGGGCATTTACGTGCGTCAAAAGCTTCAATATAATCGTTACTGGTGGTTTAGCTTTTAGATAAATGGACTGACTGCACTATTTGTTTGTGGGTAGAGAAGCTAAGGAGATGCCTTGTTAAATTAATTATTTAACCTTAAACGTCATAAAAATCATACACAAACACATGCACGTAACTTGCATTTATAGGTTTGGTGAAAGAAAACTATCTTACCCTTGTTTTTCAAAAACGAGAATATAATAAAGACTTTACATTTCAATTATGCCCCTACTTTGTTACTACTCTCAACATTACTAATCTACTCATAATTGTTCCTATGATTACTTAGATCGACACATTTTAATGTAACTACTAAGATTTCAATGAAGTTAATATGCATTAAATTTAAAACAACTAAAAGTACCTAAACCAACGCAACTGATTTCAGTTAAACCATCCATGGTTTATTGACTTTAATTGCTGTCACTAATTAATAAAATTCAAACACTTTATAATAAATCGTTTAATAGAGGCATTATCAGAGAGTTGCACTGTCAGAGCATTATCAACGTGTGGTTGCATAAAAACATAATAATTGTGTCCACCATAGTATTATTAGCGCGATTAGAGGTCTAGTTAGCTTGGAGTTTTAAAAGGGGAAAATTACATAGTGGTCGCTTGTCCACATATATTTACAATGGTTTACCATTAAAATGATACAATAAAATTTGTACACGTGATTTATGAACACGCAGATAGTATTGACCAAGTTAAATGAACATGAAATAAATTATAGCAATATGATCGGAAAAGTTGAACAATTGTAACGAATCAATTAAGGAAAATAAGCAAGAGTAGCCTGAATTCCCGCGTCAATAGCGGGTTTAGCCACCGGAGAGGACTTCTGAATTGAGCAATACAGTGAATCTGATTAACCAGAGAACGAACTAAAACTTGTAAAACCACTAAGTAAGAGTGATATTATGTGTGTAAGTTAGAAGTCGAATGCCCTTCAACAAGGATACAATGTCCTATTTATAGCTAAGTTTCTAGAAGCACGATCCACAAACCACGCCCTCATTAAACTTCATAAATGCTCATTATTGATATGGAATTGTTCTCGCCCCGAATTCTGTTCTCTGCCGTTTTATCGGCTGACCGTATCGGGAGACAAATTGATTTCTTAACTTAAGCGATTTGAGCTGAAAACGGAACTCTAATTTCCAGCAATGGGTTCCTCAACTACTCCATAAAGCGTTAGGACGGTGGCATGAGTAAACTAAGAGGTAATAAAACATGAATGCAATTGAGTACAGTAAAGTAAATGATAAATAAAATAAAGGATAAAGATAGATAAAAATAAAGATAGATAAATAAAGTAAAGGATAAAGATACATAATGAGGGGCTGCAAGATGGACAAATCCTGTCGGCTGGTGCATGAAAACTGTTTCTTTTAAGTCCCCATATAAAAATGCATTCTTGACATTAAGCTGATGAATCGGCCAATGCTTACCCATAACAATACTCAGGACTGTGCGAATAGTAGCCGGTTTAACAACCGGCCTGAATGTCTCACCACAATCAATGCCCTCCTGCTGATTAGTACCATTAGCCACAAGTCTCGCCTTATATCTCTCTAGGTCACCATTGTCTCTGTATTTGTGATGAAAAATCCACATGCATCGGATCACGTTTACCCCATCCGACCTAGGAACTAAATCCCAAGTGTGTTGTTTCGTTAAAGCATTAAATTCCTCACGCATGGTCGCATTCCAATTTGGGTCAAGTTTGGCTAATTTTGGGTTTTGGGGAATTGGAGATATGGTTTGCGTGGATAGGTTAAATTGGACTTTGGGTTTGAAAATCTCGTGCTGGGCACGAGTTTCCATATGGTGTGTAGGGGCAGGGGTAGGTTGGGTATTTTGGGTGGGAGTCAGATATGTGTTTTGATGCGGGTTTTGGGTTTTGGTGATTGTGTCGGTCGATGGGTCTGCTGGGTGGGTGTGATCACGGGTGGGGGTATGGATGGGTTGGTGGTTGCTGGGTATGACATCGGGGTTGGTGTGGATGAAGATCTGGACAGTGGAGGTAGTAGTGGGATCGACGATTTCTGGGCCAGTGATGGGGATGGGTATGGTACCGTTCTGGTGAGGGGTTGGGTAGATGGATTGTCGGTGTTGGGCAGTGGTGGCACAGTGGTCTTGGGTTACTAGTGCATGTTGTTGGGGGTTGCAGCTACGGGTGCAGTTGTATTGGGTTGCCGATGGCCGGTGGGTGAAGGGGCAATAGGCAGTGACCTAGGTGATGCTATCGGAATGCCAACAATGGCAGAGGTGGTCGATAGAGACGGTGATGTTGATGCTATCGGACTACCGACAATGGCAAAGGTGGTCGGCAGAGACGATGATGTGGTGGAGGCGGTATGACAGATTTTCGTGAGAATGAGTGGGGAGATGTCAGACTCGTCTAGGAAGGTGTAGTCCGAGATACAGAATTTTTGGATGTTTGCAAAAGGGAAAGTGGTCTCGTCAAATGTGACGTGATAAGAGACGTGAATTTGACGAGTGGACATGTCATAGCACAGATAGCCTCTATAATTGGGCGGGAAACCTATAAATATACACGGAGTGGTTCGGGGTGCTAGTTTATGCGGGGCCTTGGAGGCAAGATTCGGGTAGCACATGCAGCCAAATATTCGTCAATACTCATAAGTTGGGATCCTACGAAATAGAATTTCGGTGGTTGTTCTATTTTGGAGAGTCTGAGTAGGCAAATTATTTAGAATATATTCAGTCATTTGCACAGCATAAACCCAAAATAGAGGGGGTGGAGGCATGAAATAGGATCGTACGAACCATGTTATTGATAGTGCGAATGATTCATTCGGCCTTGTCATTTTGGGAGGAGGTATGGGGACATGAGAACCGGAAGACCATGACATTAGTAGAGCAAAAATTATGAAATGCGAAATTATTGAACTCACGACCGTTATCACATTGAAGTGATTTTATGTCTTTTTCAAATTGTGTTTTAACATAGACACGAAATACAAGAAACTTGGTAAATACTTCAAACTTGAATTTAAGCGGATAGACCCAGAGAAAGTGAGAATAGTCATCTAATAAGACAAGATATAATTTCTGACCCAGAGAGCTAGTAATAGGAAATCTCCATAAATCTGCATGAACAATGTCAAAGGAAGAATACGTAACACTTGAAGAAGACTGAAATGGAAGGCGAACATGTTTGCCTAAAGGACAAGAAAGACAGTGTTGGGCAAATTTTCCATTATGACAATGAATTAAAATATTGTTTCTAAGAAAATTAAAAACATGGGCTCCTGGTGTCCAAGTATATTATGCCATGTTGACGGAGAAATTATTACTAAAGTGGTGAGAGGAGAGACAACGGCAGTGAGAGATGTGGGAGGGGTGACACTGGCAGCGGACGTGGATAGAGGTCCCCCTTACTATTGCATCTCGTAAGGAGTGGTAAAAATTTATGGATACAGAATTATCCGTAGCAAATTTCCTAACGGAGATTAGGTTCTTGATAATATTTGGGAAATATAGGACGTTATTTAGGGAGTAGTGGGGATGTGGTGGTGGGGTTAGTGTGTAGCCAAACCCTTGAATTGGAATGTTATGATCGATTCCGACCATAATAGATTGCGGAGTATTTAAATTTTGCAGTTGAGAAAGATTACCAGAATTATTGGTGAGGTGAGACGTAGCGCCCGTGTCCATATACCATGCATTATTGGGCTGCCGATGAGTCAAAGTACTGAAAGCCTAGCCCAAATTGGATTGGGGAAGTCCCGAAGCCAATTGTAATCCAGGAAATTACGCTTGATTATTGTGGCCCATTGGATGTGCACCCAGACCGGTGGGCCGCTTCTCGGCAGTAGGAAAGTGGGTCATGTAATTGTGGCTCATCGAACTGTATGGGGTGGACTACCTGGCATTATGAAAATGGGTTGTAGCTGCTGGGCTATGGCTTGAGGCCGCAGTTGTTGGGCTATGTTTGGCGGCTGCTGGGCCCATGCTGGAGGCCCAGTTCGCAGGCCAGTCCCATCTACCATTCCTGCGCCTCTGGTCACTACTACTTCCGTTGCTGTTTCCGGCTATGAAGGCTACCAGAGAGTGAGAAAAAAAATTAGGGGGAGAGGGGTTCGGGACGTAAGCACAGTGTATATTAGGCAGAAACTGCTATGTACGAGGTGTATAACAACTCAGGGAGGCTGTATACATGTGGTATAAAGGAAGGGTATATCAGTCATATACAAAGTGTATATCGGCGTGTATAGGCTATATACGAGGGGTATAAAACCTGTTGGAGATATAAGGAAGGAAAGGGGGTTGTATCAATAATATTCCAACGGTATACAGTGCTTTTAGTAGAATTGGAGGGCTGGACAGCTGTGTATCGGCGTATATCAGAGGTATACGGTCAATTCTGCGCTGGAAAAGGACAAAGATGGGCGGCCGAAATTAGGCTCTGATACCATGTAGAATTGTATTAATCTCCCTGGGAGTCTTTCTTATTAATACAAATATATATATATATAGTGTGTACAATGTGGAATCTTAATACATTAAGGATCATATATCTATCATAATTATACAACACTAAATATTACAAAATATATACTGAATATTTTATAATATTGTTAATACATATGTTATACATTCCAGCTATTTCCTTAGTTGGTCAATTATTAGGACCGTGTGTTGATTGTCCTGTAGATATAAGTTGTCTTCCTCCATATATAAAAATAAAAAAAAAATTAAATTTTGGAATACTTCATTTTCCAAATACCCCTTCATTTGGAATACTTCATGAAGTGCTATTTTCGGAGTTAAACTTTAGTTTGTCTATATTAATTTCTCTTTTGAAAGGAGATTGTAGTTGGGGATCAGTTATAGCATTTCTTCTCTCTCAAGGTGGAAAACTTTATTTCATTAATTCCTTATGTCGTTTTTCTTCTTTTCTATTCTCTTTTTGTGTGATATACTGTGTGTTAGTTTAATCATCCTATTCTAACCACTTTCAACATGTGTAAAACAAAATTACAATAATGTATCCAATGTAATTTCATAAGTGAGATTTTGAGAGAATAAAGTGTATGTAGATTTTCAACATGTGTCATAGGATAAAAAAAAAGATGCAATAGAAATGGTACCAAACGTAGGTACTACTAAGAATACGAATAAAGCTTATTTCAAACGTATATATATATAGATTAGGTCTAATAAAGTAAATAGAATATACTAGCAAGCATGCTTATTTCTTTTCTCCTATAGACTTTATTCAATCACAAAATTTTAACCCTTTTTTCTCCGAGCATAGATACTCTCTGCAGTATCTTCCTTTTTCTCTCTTCCAATTTTACTATTTTGTATTTGCTAAAACTAACTTTTTAACCCCCATAACTTTTTAGTACAAGAATATATCAAAACTATATAGCATATCACGTGTAGTGGTGCATCAATTCAAACTTATTTTGCAGCCTTTCGCTTTTGTTAAAGGATGAGCACGTTATAGTTTAGTTATATGAAGTCTTTATGTTTTAGAATTACGATATTACTAGTTACGAAATAACTAATTTAAAACGCACTACTAGAAATCAGTCGATTTTCGATGAACTTGTTGATAATATTCTCTATATATTCTGTAAGTATTATTATAGTGTAATTATATAAAATACAGATTCTTCTCCAATTAGATTTAGAGATCCTTCTCCAATTAGGTTTTGTAATTGTAAACATATATATATATATATATGTTGCATTAATAAGAAGCCTCCAACCAATGAGAATTACACTATTCTACATGATACCATTCTACATGGTATCATAAGTCAAACCCTACCCCCTCTCCTTTATCTCTAACATACCGAATATACCTCGAGAATTCAGTACTAGCAGTTGCCTTCTTCTTTTTCTTAGTTTCAAACAGACTGAATATTGGGTGAATCTTGCTCGCTTTTTTCCCTTCCTTTAACTGAGCATTCGCACGAAAATTGTCCTCGGATGTCACCTTCTTGGATGAAGAGCTAAAGAATTTAGCAGCAGCTGGAACCGTTCTGTTTCTATTCAACTTTGGCTTCCCCAAAATTGGAGCAGAAGGCTCCTCCTAAACTAAGAATCCATATCCTCTCAATCCTAGCACACTGTCTCTTAGACCACCCACAATTGCTTGGCGTTGTCGTGCAATACCTAACCCTGAGAGATACTTAGACTCGTCTCCCTGAAAAGTGTATCGCTCGCTTTTAGGGTTCTTCAACAACCTCGTCTTTCTATCTCACCTACCATCTACAAACATGGCACGATTCCTCGTTGCAGCCCACCTCTAGGCCCACGGTACACGGGCCACCAACACCAAGCCCACTTCTCTAAGGCCCAACAACAGGCCTACGGTCCCATGACCCCTGCCGAACTGAGTCAGGCTTACAACACTATGAATCTCCAGCAGTTCGACTACGCATGGTACATGGATACAGGTACCACATCCCACCTCACTCGCGACTCTAGTAATCTCCCTCACCTATTTAATTTGAACAATCCTCAATTTATTTTGGTCGGCAATGGCAATCGCATTCTAATTCAAGGCTACGCCACCACTCAAACACAACCACCTCACCCACCCTTTACCCTAAAAATGTCCTATATGCTCCTAACATCATTAAAAACTTAATCACTGTTAGGAAATTTGCTAGTGACAATTACGTATTTATTGAGTTTGACCATTTTGGTTTTTTGTGAAAGACCTACATACGGGGACAACGCTTACGAGGTGTAATGGTGTGGGGGACCTATATTCTTTCTCATCCAATTCCACCGCAAGTGTCAATCCACCTACCTCCCTAGCTGCAATCTCTCCATCAACTTGGCACAATAGACTTAGACACCCGAGAGCACCAGTTTTTAACTTTCTTAGAAGTCACAATTAAATTCAATGTAATAAAGGAAAATTTGCCCAAAATTGCTATTCTTCTCCTTTATGAAAGCATGTTAGACTTCCGTTTGCATCATCTTCAAGTGTTACTTTTTCTCCTTTTGACATCATTCATGCGGATTTATGGACATCTCTCATTACTAGCAAACTAGGTCATAAATATTATTTGATATTGTTAGATGACTTCTCTCACTTTCTTTGGGTATATCCGCTCAAATATAAGTCTCAAGTTTACTCCACGTTTCTTAAATTTCGAACATATGTTAAAACACAGTTTGAAAAGGCCATAAAATCGTTTCAATGTTACAATGGTCGTGAGTTTAACAATTCCCCCTTTCATAAAAAATTTCGGATAATGGCATTGTGTTTCGATTCTCGTGCCCCCATACCTCACCTCAAAATGGTAAAGCCGAGAGAATACTCCGCACCATTAACAATATGATCCGTACAATGCTCTTTCATGCCTCTCTTCCCCCTAACTTTTAGGTATACGCGTTAAAAATGGTAGAATACCTTCTTAATATATTACCTACTCGTACCCTTCAAAATAAAACACCTACCGAAATTTTATTTCGTCGGATCTCTTCATATGATCACCTTCGGATTTTCGGTTGTCTATGCTACCCAAATCTTGCCTCCACGGCCCCACAAATTAGCACCTCGCACATCTCCTTGTGTCTTCTTAGGTTTCTCGTCAAACCATAGGGGGTACTTATGCTATGATTTATCTACGCATAAAATCCTAGTCTCTCGCCATGTCGCATTAGAGGAAAATGTTTTCCCGTTTGCAAACGTCCAACAACTTCAAGTCACTGATTATGACTTCCTCAATGACCCGAACACTTTCCCTCTGTAGCGAAATGCCATACATAGTGCTAATATTCCAGCTGTTCCGTCACGGTTCCCCCCCCCCCTCCACCCCCCATTGTCCAGTCACTTCCCCAAGTCCCGTTAAATACCACCCTACCTACTGCTCCAGTCATAGCCTCCCTGTCTCTGTCGACCAGTCCCCTACCTAACTGCCCTAACCCTTTGCCTCCGTCGACAAGTCCCATGCCGCACTGCCCCAACCCCCGCCAACATCCCGGCAACACCCGTCAACCACCCTTCTACCCCTAACGGCCCCATAACCCCCGCCATCCTTACTGTCGCCACTTCCCGTCAGCCCACAAGTCCCACTTCCGACACACCATATGGAAACCCATACTCATCACAGGATTTTCAAACCGAAAGTCCACTTTAACCTATCAACTCATACCATCTCACTTATACCTAAAACCCAAAATTAGTCAAGTTTGACCCGAATTGGAATGCGGCCATGCGTGTGGAATTCAATGCGCTCACTACACATCGCACTTGGGATCTTATCCCGAGACCAGATGGGGTGAATGCGATTCATTGTTTATGGCTATATCATCACAAATTCAGAGATAGTGGTGAGCTTGAACGCCATAAAGCGAGACTTGTGGCTAATGGTACGGGGCAACATGCGGAAGTTGATTGTGGTAAGACATTCAGTCAAGTGGTTAAACCAACCACCATTCGCACTGTTTTGAGCATAGTTATGGGAAAAAATTGGCCGATTCATCAGCTTGATGTGAAAAATGTGTTCTTACATGGGGATTTGAAAGAAATCGTATACATGCATCAACCATCTGGCTTTGTGCATCCTTCGGCTCCTCACTATGTCTGTCGGCTTCAAAAGTTACTTTATGGCTTGAAATAAGCCCCCAGGGCTTGGTATGACTGGTTTGCCACTTACATCTTGCAGATTGGGTTCATGTGCAGCAGAAGTGATAACTCACTTTTTAATTTTCATCGAGGTAATGACACTGCATACGTTTTGCTCTACGTCAATGATATTGTCCTGATTGCCTCCTCTGATGTGCTGAAAAATGAGATCATTACCATGCTCAAATCCGAATTTGTCATGACAGACTTGGGTAAGTTGAGTTATTTCTTGTGGATTTCTGTGATCAGATCTGAGAATGCAGTGTTTCTATGTCAGCATAAGTATGCCGAAGAGATTGTTTACAGGGCTAAAATGGTAAACTATAAAATCATGCCCACTCCAGTCGACTCAAAGTCGAAGCATAGTGCGGATGACAGAGATTCGATGCTTAATCCTTATCTTTATAGGAGTCTCGCTGGTGCACTTCAGTATCTTACTTTCACTAGGCCCAATATTGCCTATGCGGTTCAACATGTGTGTTTGTTCATGCATGATCTCAGGGAGCCTCACTTCACAGTCCTTAAATGTATCATTCGGTATGTTAAGGGTACTCTTGACTATGGGTTACATCTTTATCCATCTGCACCGACTAGGCTGATATCATATACGAACGCAAATTGGGCGGCTGTCCAGACACACGTCGATCTACTTCCGGCTATTGTGTATTTTTGGGTGATAACCTCATCTCATGGTCTGCAAAATGACAAGTCACGCTTTCCCCTTGAGGTGTAGAAGCAGAATATAGAGGCATTGCGAACGTTATTGCCAAAAGTTATTGGCTCAAAAACCTCATTCTAGAGCTTCATTGTCCCTTACGTAAGGCATCTCTTGTCTACTGTGATAACATATCTGTTGTTTACTTATCTCATAACCCGATTCAGCATCAACGAACCAAACATATTGAGATGGATATTAATTTTGTTCGTGAAAAGATTGTCATTGGCCATGTTCGGGTGTTACATGTTCCCTCTTCCTATCAGTATGCAGGTATATTCACTAAGGGACTTCCTCGGCAACTGTTCCTTGACTTCAGATCCAGTCTCAGCATCTGGCCTCCTCTCGCTCCGACTGAAGGGGTGTGATAGAGAATATATTAATATTCTCCATATATTCTGTAATTATTATTCTAGTGTAATTATGTAAAGTAGAAATCATTCTCCAATTAGGTTTAGAGATTCTTCTCTAATTAGGTTTAGAGATCCTTCTCCAATTAGTTTTTATAATTGTAAACACACATATATATATATATATATATTGCATTAATGAGAAGCCTTCAACCAAGGAGAATTACATTATTCTACCCCTGTTAATCGGAAATCCATCAAAAATTGAGATTTTTAATGAAACGTTCGTCAGAAACATCTCCGACAAGTGTTTTTCAAACGGATTTCCAACTGAACGTCTATTAATTTCTTAACATGCTTACCATTTTGAACTTTTATGTTATATACACACACTTGAAGTCGTGAAAGAAAATGGTTCGATCTCGCAACATGACTTGCCATGCATGGCCAAAGATTTAACTAATTAGTGGTCCTAACTCTGTTCTGCTTTTACTTTTATATACCAAGTAGTACTACACTATTTTTCTCTAGTACTTGAGATTCGAGCTAGCTCATAGGAGGGAGATTGATGAACCATCTCCCCACCCTCACCCCCTCGCAATGACCCTCCTACCCCTCAGTTAATATCCTGTGTAAAATACAGTGATAAATTCAAAATTTAAACGTTTATGTATTCTAAGTTGAGAGAGTAATTTGTGAAATATCTATTTAACTCCGTCTATACTTATTCGTTCATGTATATAAAGTTTGACCCAAAAGTTTTAGTTATATACATCGTCTATATAAAAAACTTTTACATTATCTTGTCAATTGTACGACCTGTTATAACACGTAACATGTCTTATTCTCAAAATAACGAATCTCACATTTCAAGAAGTCTTATCTACAAATGTTTTCAGGATGACTTATAGTATAAATAACTTTTTACCTTAATGATTTATATAGCATAGACTCCGTTGAATATGCCACTATTAAGATGTGGTAAAAAAATATCAACAACTGATTTTATATTAGATTATATTAATTTACCATACTTAAATTATAATTAAGTTGTGCCTCGCCTTGAACAATAAAAGCATCCCGAACATCTCGCGTAGCTTTGCTACTCCACTATTAGATTTGTGTTTTATTTTTGGCTTTATATAGTTAATTTTTGGTCATGAGTCTTTATATATATATGAAGATTTGTCAGTTATTTTGTTAAAGGGAATCAAATTGGGTATTATTGTTTATGTGCACGGCCAGGCACAATTATTTTTAAGCTTTTACTATCACGTTATGTTATTCCTCCATACTTGTACATACACTTTGAACATAAGTCCTTAAAACGGGAATGGGATGAGGTTTCCTTGTTGTTTATACCGTAAAAATTTATTATCATCGGGTGTTTATACCAGATTAATAGATAGTGGCGGAGTTAGTACATGAATTATTCTGTAGAATTATATAGCTTTGGTTCAATTTCTATATCTGTTGAAATTCATTGACTACATATAAATTATTAATTTAGAACCTAGTAACTTAAATAGACTAGAATCCCAAACTAATAAGTTTCAAATTTTGGTTGCACCTCTGTTAATTGATGCATGAATTGTGCTTGTACCATAAAAACTTACCATAACTAGATCTTTACCCAAACTAATGGATGCATAACATGTGTTTGAATATACACAACTATCATTTAATCATGATTAATTAATGTATATTATCACTTCATTAAGTCACTTAATTATGGCAAGTGAATTGATTAACTTGGTATAAACACCCGGTACCGATAAATACATATATTTTTTCACTTAACTATGATTAATTATTACATTTTACACCTTACAAAAATACTTAGTTATGATACATTAATATAATTCGATTTAAACACCCGATACTGATAAGCTTCTATAATTTTATCAATTTACCCAATTCTCAGAAATGATTTGATATGCATTCTCTTCTTTTTTTTGGCTTTTGTATTTCTCTCTTGTCAAAGAATTTTGCATCAAATGATAATGTTTGGCTGTTTTAATGCAGATGCTTTGTAGGCCAAACACTTTGCTCAACCCTTCTTGCTTTGATTACTTCTTCCTTGTAGAGGCATTTGTCGAATTCCACTTTATTGATTTATATAAATAATTTAACAAGTTTTGTTTACATATTGAATATCTATATATGTTTTTTCTTTGTTATTCACGTCTTTATTCTAGAAAAAATAATACGCCATTGCGTTTATGTATTCTTATTTTCTACTATTATCTTTTGCCAATAATGTTTTATAATGACCATAACCTACATATACAGAAGTGAATTTAAGATCTAGAGACATATAGATTTGTTCTTCAGAGCTGAGAGTCTACCGGATCAGCCTCTTTACTAAACAAATATAAAAGTAAGATCTGCATACATTTTATCCTCCCTAGATCCCATTTTGTGGGACCACACTGAATTTGTTGTTGTTGTTGTAGACAGATAGATTTGTAATAAGTGTAATCTTAGGGTGTGTTTGATACGGAGTA
Source organism: Anisodus tanguticus (assembly GCA_034509755.1). Lineage (NCBI taxonomy): Eukaryota > Viridiplantae > Streptophyta > Magnoliopsida > Solanales > Solanaceae > Anisodus > Anisodus tanguticus. Next base: position 50,384,326 of record CM067545.1, read on the forward strand.
AAATATTTTTCACCAAAAAACTTTTTCAAGAAATATATTTCTAAAAAATAAGTGGTTTTTATTTATTTTATAATATTTGGCCAATTAAATGAGCAGATAATATTATTCCCAAAGTATTTATCTATAATTTAAACAAATACTATGAGGAGTGTGGGTGAGGAATTGTGGTCGGGGTTGGAGAGGTTGGGTTGGGGGCTTGGGGTGGGATAGGGGGAGGGCGCGTGCAACAGGGGTTGCTACCGGGGCAGGGTGGAGGTTTAAAGGCGGGGAGAGGACAATCAGTGTAATGACACTTCTGAAACTGATTTTTTCTTCTTCCACAAATCATTTTCATGATTATTAAGAAACTTATTTTTTTAGAAAAATATTATTCAAAATATTTTAACCAACTAAATACACCCTTTTATATGTATAAAATTTGATTTCTTTTATATATATATATAAAGCCAAAAATTAAAATCAACAGAGTCAATTAAACCTACAGAGTTCGTCATAAATCCACTTACACACATTTGGTCAAGAAGAAAGAATACGCCATATTTAATTTAAATTATTCTAGTGGTTTTATTACATAAGCATACTAGTTTGAATGATGAAATAATGACAACACAAACTAAGTTCGAATTATGAATGAAGCTCGTGATCCTAAATCTCCCAAAAGGTCCATTGAATCAGACTAGGGATGGCAACGGATCGGATCTGGACCGGATCCTACTAGATCTAGATCCAGATCCAAATCTGTTTTTCATACTTGGATCCAGATCCGGATTCGGATTCGGATTCAGATCCATCTGGTCTATAAAAATTAGATCCAAATCCGGATCCATCGGATCCACCGGACCCATGGATCGGATCTGGATCAACATGTAAAAAAAATTGTCTTGAATAATATTCTCACCTGTTGAAACTTTTTTGACAAAATGAAACCCAATCTAATTGAAAAAAATGATTGAGTTCATTCAATCAACCTACACAAACATGACACCATTCTTCCAAAATATTGAACGAAATTTTAGCATCACAAGAAAATAAAGACGATGAAGCAAAGTAAGTAAATAACAACATCATGGAAAACGTTGCAATTACAAAGGTCTTGAAATTTAAGTCTACAACAATGTTCTTTAAAATGCCAGCAACATCTTCTATAACCTTCTGCCAAACTTGATAAACTAGTCTTCGAAATCACTAGTTTCAACGTCATCAACATCCTAAAATAACAAAGAAACAATCGGCTTCCGTTTTAACCTTCAATTGTGTTTGACCACTAACTCCAATCCGCAAATGCTTTCCCGGACACGTCTTCTTAGAATATTTAAGAAGATGTGAGCTTTCATTTGCACCATTATAAGAGAGTAAAGATGTACAATATTTACACTTTGCTCTTGTAACACCTTTCACTACGACCTTATTAAAAGATTCTCATGTCTCTGAAGTGAGTTTCTTGCTTGTTAGTTTACTTGATTGATTTTTTTCTTTTACTCCAAGCTCAATAAAACCTTCCGAATCCCCTTCTAAATCATCCACTCCACAAAGCAGAGGCACTGGATGTGGGCTAGAAGAAGCAACATGACTTTTATTAGTAGCATTTGCATTATTGTTAGATTGTTCACCATCCATTTCCTACAAGTTAATAATAAAAAATTTTAAAAACAATGAGTATATTGACAGATATGGCATACAACAAACAGTAACCCACCATCACCAATTCCAGAACCAGTGTACACCCATTAAAGCACATTAAAACTTCTCTTAAAGTAAAAGAACCATATTAAAGTGACAAAAGATGCAAGATATGATGAAAATTGAACCACTCTGTTTTCAAATGCAAGAAATATATAACAATGAGGGTTTCTAATTTTGAAAGAAAAAGCAATGAGGGTTTCTGATTTTGAGAATTTTTACTGTGAAAGTTGGAGTCTGATAGGGTTTCTGATTTTGAAAGAAAAAGCAATGAGGGTTTCTGATTTTGAGAATTTTTTACTTTGAAAGTTGGAGTCTGGTAGGGTTTCTGATTTTGAGAATTGGAGACTTGGAGCTTGTAGGGTTTCTTTTGTTAGAGATATGTTTCCGCTTAGCTTTTTATTGGGCCTTTTTAAAATTATGGACTTAAACGTATGGACCATTTAAAAATAAAATCCAAATCTGAATGTAAAATACAGAAATTATGAAAAAATTAAGAAAATACTTATAAAATTACATTCTAGGTTATGGATATATTTAATAAAAATGGATCCACATGTCGGATCTGGACCGGATACTGATCTCAAATACAAGATCTAGATCCGATCCGTCATAAATGGATCCGGGTCCAATCCGGATCCGTCGAGTCCAAATTTTGAAGATCCATATCCTATAAAACGTATCTGGATCCACCAGGTCCAGGATCCACTGCCATCTCTAATCATGGGTGTGCGTAGTTTGGATAAACTCAAAATCCGAACTAAAATTTGAACATTTTGGATTTATGTTTTTAAAAAATTGGATTCTGGATTGGATTTCGAATTTAATTTTTAATTTTTTTGAATTTTGGATCGAATTTCGGATTTGGAACTTTGAATTATTGGATATCCGAAAACTGAATTTCTTATACTTTATGTTTAGGCTACCCCACTATCCATTAATATATTAGTGCATTACTTAAGTCAAATATACCCTACTCATTACATATCAATCCCTATATTAAAAAAATTACTAAGTTCAATACGTTTGGAATTGTTAATTTTAAAGATGACTACTTTTTAGATTTTCTTTTTGTTTCATGTCAGTATACTATATTCTATGTTTGGAATGATTTTACTAAATCAGACTTGTTCATTCATAGACTAGTACTACTTCTGTTGCATCATTGGCAATAATTTTATTGCTTGTATGCGTACTATATTTATATGATTGTGATGGCAACGAGGAACTATATATTAAGGCAACTTGGTATAAATATTATATTTGATTGTTCATTTTGTAAGAAGGAGAAGGAGAAGGAGAAGAAGAAGCAATTCAACTTATAAGCTGAACCAAAAATTCGAATTATCAAAACTGATTTATCCGAAACCGAACTAAAAAAATCTGATCCAATCCAAACATTTTTTGATTGGATTCGGATTACATGTTACAAAATCCAAAAATCAAAATTATAATCTGAAATGTGCTAAACCCGATCCAAACCGACCGATGAACTGGCCTATATTGAATGCTCTTAATTGATCGTATCTTATTTAAGATTTTGATAAATAAATAGTACTCCCTCCGGATTAAAAAGAGTGTCCATTTAATCATTTGCACACCCCTTAAAAAAAACTAACTTCTAGGCAAAAATAGGCAATTTGACTAAAATGCCCCTAATTAAATAGATATTGAAATTTGGTCACCTAAACATTTAATAAGGACAAATCTGAAAAAGTAAAGTTAATTTTTTTATATTTGATAAATGGACACTCATTTTGACTCAAAAAATAAAGGATAAGTGAACACTCTTTTTTTATCTGGATGAGTATAAGTTTATAAACTAAAATATCAAGTAGGTCAAATTGGACAATAATAAATAAAAAAGACGATTATATATTATATGATTTGCAAATTTGCAATTTCATTTAATGCTCAAGTAAACCATTCAATTATAAATATTAGTCACATGGACAAACTGAATTTGTTTCACTTCTAGTCCTTCGGTTATTTGTATATTTTAGTTTTAGTTCTTGAGATATCAGATTAAGTATATTTATTTTAATTATTTAAAATATGTATTTTTAATTTGTTTACTTGTGAATATTAATAAATTTTCAAAATTATTAACTTCTCACCATTAAATTACCAATATATTATGTTAAGCCTATATGATTAATCCATATTTGAGGGTAATATACTTCTAAAACTATCTAAGTATAACACATTTCCTACACAATATACGAAAAGCACATATTATAATTAATTGAAAGTTAAATATGTTACATATATTACAAGGACCAAAATCAAAATTTACCAATAACGTAAGGATCATAAATACTATTATCACTTTATTATTTATTTATTTTCAAATTCACCATAACTGCTCCAATTAATTATGTATTGATTAAATAAGACGTTTGATAGAAAGCTAAAACATAGTTTAGACAAATATTTTTATAATTAAAATTATTTAAATTCTTTTGTGAGAGATGTACAAACATTTTGATACATTAAAATGTAAATTTTATGGAAGTAGTCTGAAAAAATTGTTCTCCCTTAGTCCCAATTTATGTGGCACAATTTTCTTTTTAATATGTCCCAAAAAGAATGTCACATGATTATATTTACAAATAATTTAACTTTATTGAATAATTTATAACCACACAAAAATCTAAGACTTATTTTGGACCACAAATTTAAGTTTTCACTTCTTTCTTAAATTCAATGTCAAATTAAATGGTACCACATAAATTAGAACGGATGAAGTACTAACTTATTAAATGTTCTGGGCTAAGGCCTGGTCCATTTGCAAATTTGACACTTACTGAATTTAGTGAAACCTCCATTTTCATTCATACATACACAATGAAATTTAGTGAAACTTTCAATCATCAATTATAAGAGTTCATAAAATTTTATGCAAAATATTTTAATTAGTTAAACAAGAAAACAAAGCATCTTTTATGACATCTTGGGAAAACAAAAAGGAGAAAAAAGTTCAGGCCTTTTGAGTGAGATTCTCTTAATTGTGTTTCTCACAAATTAAAATGTGTTTGCTCTTTTCACAATTGCAATGAAGAGTCGTTTTCAAGAATGATAAAAGGAGAAAAACAACTATTCTCAAATATTAAGGCTAAAACCTAAATTAATTACATCGTACCATAAGGAAAGCGCTTGAACGAACAATTCAGAACGGTTGGAAGAGAGTTAAAATATTATCGAAATTAGTATATGTAAAAAGATAATTTCTTCCTTCAAGGTGAAACTGACACATGAAGATATTTGAAAGTTGTCCTTTATTTGTTTGATCAAGTAGATTATTTTAATCATTATTAAAGCTTTTTTTCAAAAAGAACTCATGAGGATTCATTTGGTACGAGGGATAAGGAATAATTAATTCCGAAATTAAATTGCTCAATTTAAAATCATTAGTCACATTGTTTGTCCATTCATATTTTCGCAGTTGACAAAATCGTCTCGTACTTACGCTTATCATTGATGGAGCTCCAACTTAAAATTGGTGGACTCCATGAGTCCAAATTCTTTAAGAGAAATATCTTAATTTACTTATAAATTTATAGACTCCGCATATAGCGGGAACTTAGTGCACCGGATTGTTCTTTTTACTTATAAACTTGTGACTATGATTTAAAATTACCCTTCACATTGGAATTTCGATGGAGTCAAGGGTAATAACGAGACTTTTCCTAAATGCGGGAGTAAAATTATACCAAAAGTCTATTGAATAGAAAAATTACTCAATTTCAGATTGTACGTAGATAAATTGAACCCTTTTACACAAAGAAAAAGAAGAATATATGAAAGAGACTTAAAAACAACATAATAAATGGGTAGATAAGGGAATCCAAGCTAACAACTTTAATTGAAAGGACCATATTGATCTTTAATATGGTCAAAGCTAAGTAGCAACTTATAGAAAGAAGGACCATCAAAAGTTGTGATCAAGCCCTATATATTTCTCCACCTTTAATCAGATGTTTCGAGTTCAAGTTCTAAGTATGAAATTATCTTTTGATAATACTACAAGAAGAAAGGCATTTGCCAACAACATTTTTGTTGTCTTATGTTGGATATTGTAGCCAAAAATACTTTTCACAACAACAAAAATTGTTGCATGTAGTTGTAATAAGCTCCGATACTAAAAGTTTTTGCAACAACAGCAATAATATATTAAAGTTTTGTTGTCATTTACGTTTTTTAATTGTTACTAAAGTTTTGTTGTCAATTCTATACGTTCTTGCAGTGTAAGCCGCGTTTACCCTCTATGTGAAACTTTATGGATCAAACTTGAATTAGTGAGCCCTAAAACAAGTAGTGAATATCGGAAGGAAACCCAAAAAGAACTTTTAAAGAGAAGGATGAAAGAGGGGGGGGGGGGGGGGGGGTCAAAGCATGATTGGGTGAAAGAGGAAATGGTTCGACTGTTTGGACCATATGAATATGGAACAGAATAATGGGCATATCATAGTACTGTTTTCAGTCTCTTTGCTTTAAGCCTTTAACTTTCTTGAAGGAACAGGACCTTTCTCCACATTGGCTTCAATTATTTCTTTCTTTGTGGGTTTTAGTAGAACCATTTATGGTTTCTTGGAATTTGGGTTTTATTTATTTGCCAACCAACATTTATGCAGCTGGGCCTATCTTGCTTTCATCCATTCTATGTTCTCTCAATTTTCTCCGGTAAAGAAATGAATATTGATCTAACTCAACCATAAAAGTTAATTTAAGGGAGGAGAATTGTTCAAAATCATTTTAAAAGGTCAACATCCCTTTAATAACCAATGTGGAATTAACACTTCCTTGCACGCTCAAGGCTGGACATCGAGAGCGTGAACAATTTATTGTGGGGGGCCATCATCTTGAAACCAAGAATTGAGATGGGTCTTGCTTAAAGAAATAGACGTTAGGCTTAACCCAATCCCGAGATTAGCTCGCGAGGAAAAGATTGTTCAAGATCATTTAAAGAGACCACCCATCTCTTTAATAACCAATGTGGAACTAAATATCTCTCCACAAAAACAAAAACAAAAACAAAAGGGAAGAGAGAGAAATAATTTGGTTTGTTTCTAGTTGGTGTTTAGTACTCACGTTTAAGTCCCAACTAATTTGAAATTTTGAATTAGCATCACGTAAGGTCCATTAAAGAAAGAAGCTCTTTATCAGAATATTTTTACTCATAGCTAGAATTTGAGATTTTGATGATTAATAAGGTGGCATTAGGAATTTGGTATTCAGTTTCCGGAATCTGATATGAAAAAAATATTGTGATAATTAACTTTTTTTAAAATATATATATACTCCATATGCATTTGGATTAGTTTTGGAGAAAACATTTTCAAAAGAACATTGATGTTTTTTGTGAATCTCTCCTTTTGGATTGTTTAGGATTCTGAAATATATTTGGGTTTTCCTGAAAACCTTTGCAAAACTTTTTAAAATCAAAATTAAACAACGTAGAAAAAGCACCTATTTCTGTACCGGTTTCGGAAGAGCGAAGAAAAAGGGGATGTTAGAATGGATCTTGAGTCTAACTCAACCCCAAAAGCTAGCTTGTAGGGTGAGGATTGTCCAAGTCCATAAGGAGTCAATGTTCCCATTCCATATCCGATGTGGGACTCTTAACACTCCCTGCATGCCCAGACCTTGTTACCTGGAGCGTGGATAATATTATTTGGGGGCCCAACATCGGTGAACAAAGAATTGAAATGGGTCTGACTCTGATACCATGTAAATTGTGGAGTATTTAAATTTCGCATTTGAGGAAGATTACCAGAATTGTTGGTGAGGTGAGACGTGGCACACGTATCCATATACCACGCATTATCGGGCTTTCGAAGAGTCAATATGCCGAAAACCTGACCCAAATTGGATTGGGAAATGCCCGAAGTAGAGAAGTGGGCCCCAAAAATTGGGCCTTACTGCGGTGGGCTTTAGGATAGTGGGCCGGAAGGTTGTGGCCTGTTGGTGTTGGTGGTTCGCCCAAACTGTTGGGCTGCATGCCTTTGGGACTGATAACTGAGGCCCGGCGGTATGGTGCCCAGGCTGCTGGGCCGCTGGAACAGCCAATATGGTATTTGGTCTGCGAGGCTCGGGGTGGTGCTGCAGAGGCCCGTGGCCGGGCCGGCCGGAACGACCAATATGGTATTTGGCTGCAGGCTCTGGGTGGCTGCTGGAGGCCCAGGCCCCATGTTTGCACCCACTGCTGCCAGAACGTCCACCAAGGGTGGTCTCCGCCATAGTTCTGCCGGAAAAAGAAATTGGGGGGGGGGGGGGGGGGTTCGGGGCGTAGCCGAGATGGATGGGAGGCAGAATTGGCCGTATAAGTGTATTAGCTTAGGGAGGCTGTATACGGGCAGTTTCAACTGTATATGAGGTGTATATCGGCCTATTGGAGAATGATTAGAGGGGAGAGGATCATATATAAGTGATATATCAGAGGTATACAAGGCTGTGGAGGTCTAGGTCAGTGTATACGAGGTGTCTATCAACGTATATCCACGGTATACCGGTGGTAGATAACCGGTTTGGCGCCGGAAAAAGTAAGGGAAGGGCGGCCGATTTAGGGGCTTAGGGTAGGAATGAAATTTTGGCTTCTGATACCATGTAAAGAATGGATCTTGGGCCTAACTCAACCCCAAAAACTAGCTTGTAGGGTGAGGATTGTCCAAGTCCAAATAAGGAGTCCATGTTCCAATTCCATATCCGATGTGGGACTCTTAAGAATATTTACTCATACGTAGTGTTCACGCCGAATGAAACAATTTAACTTAAAGAGTTACAAACTAAAGTACGAATACATATCACTTGTAGAGTTGTAGTAATAAAAGTGTATATGCAAGACATATATGTTGTATTTATTAATTTTGCATAAATATTGACAGTAACATTTTTTCACGGGTAAGAGTCATTAGGTTTTTCCAATTTTATAGCTTAAAGATAACATAGGTATACAAACATACCATTGTTGATTGCTCTGTTAAATTCGTTTCATCTACCATTGCTGTTTACTCTAGCAGTTTACTTTATCCATCCATCACCGACGTCTAAAATTGGTGAAGAAATTTTCTTTGTACTTTTTTTATTTCTTTTTTGTGGTTTGAAGGCTTGCAAACTAATATTGATATAGCTAAGAGCGCTAATAGGAAAGATTTATTCTGTTCATCTCATTACCTTGTTGTTGATCCCGGGAATCTTTTTCAATATTCGGATTATTTTGCACTCAAATGAGGAATAATTCATACATTTTTATTACATATTCTGAGGTTTTTTCTTCCGTTCGGTGTTCGATTTTCGATATCCGCTTTGAGGCCTAATTGATCTAGATTAGTGTTGGAAAGTCCCACTTTTTTAGGGTAAACATTCAACGTAGCAGCAGGGATATTTAGAGATGGGAGCATGAGCGAATGAAAGGAATCCAAAAGCATCTTGCTCTAGTAGTCATTGAATGTTTACACCAAACTAATTAACATGTATTATTATCTCATAATGACTTAACCATAGTGAGTTGACATTATTCGATGTACATATTCAATACAAGTAAATGTTTACCATTCTTGTTCTTGCACGAATAGAACAAACTTAGGCTTCGTCTTTCCCAAAGATAAGTCCCTTTCCTGTATATGAATGCAAGGAACCACGTTTAATGGATAGAACTGAATTAACAAAAAATTTACCACCGTTTATTATGCTCTAGAAGTTATGCAATTCACCTGTTTTAGTGAAAAGGGAAGTTACGAAATCCACACCTATGATATAACATCGATCCTTCATATATAAAGATAATGATAAGGCTCATCCAGAATGATATGACACGTTTAAGACACAAAATTCAAATGGTAGTTTCAATATGTTATACACACCTTCAACTTACCATCACAAGATTCAAAAATCTTCTTTACATTCTTAAATTTCATGTTCGATTAAATTAAGATACGTAAATAGTCAACCTAAGACACGCAAATTGAAACGGAGGAACAAATAGTTTGTGATTGGCTAAGGTAATTTCGTGTTAAAAACATTTCGACTCTTTGAGTTACTCCAAGACAATTTCTATTTCCCTAGTGGGGCAAAATAAAGACTTCTCAAAGGTGAAACCCCAGGAAATAAAAAAAGAAAAAAAAATCCAGAAAAAGAGAGAGAACTCAAAGGGAAGCTAGAGAAATAAAATTAAAATCATTAAAAGTATCAAACAAAAGTTTGAATAAGAAAATTATCAAAGTAGGCACGATATATCAAAATACAAAAGCTATCAGTCACATATGTAGATTACAGACTGCTGTGTGACATTTGAGCCCACTTCCTGGAGGAGCAGTTTAATGTCAAGCCTCGTCCATCTGGTCCTGTATTAGCCAAAATAAACTAATGTTTTAGTACTCTATTAAGAAAAACGACCACGACTGCAAAACAAGGCTTGGTTCTATTCTCATTGGGATTGGGTATAGATGGAACTGCTATATATTTGAAATTGCAGTTCGAAAAGAATTTTGTGGGAGTACATTTGCTGGATTCAGTTAAGCAGCAATATATTGGGTGTATTGGGATCTAGAAATATTTTATGATGAGCGTACAGGAAAATTCATTTATTTCTCTCAGGAGTGGCTTGCTTTCGTTTTGGTGCATTTCATGTAACAAGCTTGTATGGTTGGTCCCGGAATATGGGGGTCCGATCCTTATGGACTAACGGGAAAAGTGTGGCCAGGGAGAGAAAAGGTTCCTTTTTATTATGGTACTCCCGGGAACAAATCCAGTGGAAACAAGGCGGAGCCTCTCAGTGGATTAGAGCATGTGGCTACGAACCAGTGTCGGGGTTTGGTCACTCCTCGTCCACACCGGCCCAAAAGGGGGGAATATATCACATACCATGCAATAATTCAACGAATTTGCTAATTAGAAAAATGAAGTACCTGCATATCAGAAGTCCAGAGAGTGAGATTGTCCCTTAATAACTGCATGATAAGGGTGCTATCCTTGTAGGATTCCTCACCCAAAGTGTCCAGTTCAGCAATAGCTTCCTCAAATGCCTGTAGAAGCAAAAGATGAATCAGGAGTCAAGACTACTCCTACAAACAAATTTGGTAGTCATTTTATATGCAAAAGAACTAAAAACAAATAAAGTGAAACCTCTTGCCGAACTGTAAAAGAAATTGTCCATTTAGAATCGACATTTTTCTATTTAGGCAGTTGCCGGGAACACTAAAAAGGTTTATGAGCCTCAAATCTACTTTCCAGTAATGTTAGACTTGAATAAGAAAGCTGTTCATCTAAAAAGATGGGATAAATGGGCTTGGAGAAAAGGCTAGAGTTTACCCATATTTGTAACCCATATTATAGTGCTTTAAGCAAAAGAATGAATATGTGAGGCATTCATTGTTGATGTAGACTCCTTTACCACAAACACATGGTCAAAGATCTACACATTAAATTCACAAGAATTTAAAAGAGCCTGAATAGTTGCCATAAATTTGTGCATAAACTTATAAAATTACTGTTTTCAAACTATTAAACAAACACCACACAAAAAGTGCCTTTTTTTTTGTTTTGGATCAGTAAAGAAGCCACTTTTCCTTCTAATCAGTAGGCAAAGAAGTCGCTTTTCCTTCTAATCGGTAGACAAAGAAGTCCTTTTTATTCTCAGTTCACTACTAGAACATCTTATAATAAGCATAAATTTATCAACCTTTCATTTCCAAATGCCAGCTAAAATTATGTTCCAATTTTCTGATAATACTACGTGATCTCAAAATATCCACCCCAAGAGACCTAGGTAGGACTAAGAAGCACCAACTTCTCATTATTTAACATGCTAATAGCTTGAATCCACATTGATAACGTCTCATTAAAATTCCACACAAACGTGAGAAGTCCCTTCACTCTCATTATTAAAATTCACAGCCACCCCAATTGCATTAGCGAATGGAGCATCTAATACTCTATGCACTATATAATTCCAACATATGTGGGATCATTAGACATTTGCTACACTTTCACCCGAATGACCATCAAATAGTACTCCATAAACCAATAGACTCTAGATACGCACAATAGCAAATACCAGAGTATCTTTGATACTTTGCTCTTCCTCATGTTAACTATATTTCTCACAGCTAATTTGATCTTCCTCTTGTTAAACCCCGAAACCTCGCGGGGTTAACAGACAGCTAGCTATGAGAAACAAACAAATCCGTATTATGATTTAGACTATTACATCAATCAAGGGGCTGCTTAGTTTGTTAACCAAGTGGAGCGCAAATGCACAAATATAAGGATTTGAATCCCAGTCAGATAAAGCATATACTGAAAACAACATCAACTTGGCAAGACAACAAAAGCCATTCTAGAAAAGGTTTATTTGCCTCCTGGCTGGCAACACACTTTAGTTTCTTTTTTTTCTAACAGAAAGAGTTCTGCCTCATATACTTTTAGTATCAGACCCGACCCAGAAAATAGATGAAAGAAAACATAAAAATTCAAAATACTTTAGCATATCAGAATGAATATCTTCAGCTTCGGTGTTTTAACTGATTCTGATATTACAAGAATGACATTTGTAACCAAGATTCTAAATGAATATTAACAAAATTTCAAATGCAAGCATATGAGAGCATGTGTGCAATGCACAGGAAATGCTGGTGTACAAGGCATGGCTAACACTTAGACTGAAGGACAGTACGACACACTGTCATCACTTGTCCAACTGTGAGAGGAAGAAGAAACTAAACACACAATAGGAGAAAGAGAACCGAACTAACCTGTTTTGCCATGCTGCATGCTTTTTCTGATGCATTCAGAATCTCATAGTAGAACACAGAGAAGTTGAGAGCTAGTCCAAGTCGTATGGGATGTGTTGGGGAAAGCTCTGTAAGAGCAATGTCCTGTAGAGTACAATCGAAGTAAATGAACAATTAAATAACACAACGGTTGGCTAATTTTCGCTTTATGCAGGTGATAGAAACAGCTCTGCCGCTGAGGTAATAACACAAATCAAGAAAATTCCAAATGTCAGTTCATTAATGTGGGAGATGAATGATCCATGCATGCGTACCCATGTTTTTTCAACAAAGAGAGCAGCAGAGGAAGGAAAGGCTGGAAAAAGTTTACTTTAGATTCAGAGAATATAAGTTGGGCCAGACACATGAAGAGTTATGAATTAAGCTACCAAAGAAAAGCTATACTTAAATGATAAGCTCCGTGATCTCCTTACCCAAGCAAAATTACCCCTTTTACTGGCTTACAGACTTCACAGAAGAGGGTCTCTCCAAAAAATTGATGATAAAGTACCTAACAGCTTCGTGCTTTCCTCATAATGGCGGAAGAACTATGGGAATACCTTTTTACTTGGAAAAGTCAAGCAGATGAATTTGGTGCTGGAAAAATGTTCCAAAAGATCTGCCATGGAATAAGTGCTTAGAAATAAATAATCAAACTTTGCAAGTAGATATTGTCCAGAAATTGAACTGGCTAGGTGGAATAGCTGATTATACACTCATCTCTATCTAAGAGAGGCAGTGAAGATATGAATCCTTGAGTAGGACAAAAGGAGATTTGACACTAAAGTCATATCTTCTAAAAGATGCAGAGGAGCCTTTTTTTCCTGGGAGATAGGGTGTTACAAAGAAAGCTGATTGTTTGAAGTTTTATCATTAAAAAGGGAAGCTGATGACCCCTCTTACAGATACAGTAACTGAGACAAAAGGATTCCAACTTCTTGTCAAGAATGCAAACCTAACTGTAGCTGTAGACGTTACAAATATATGCCATTAACCACCTGGGATCTATTTGTAAGCCATATCTGAGATTATAAACTGAAAGGGAAGAACCATATGACAGACAGTTGTTAAGCTTCTTGAGCAAACCACTGGGGTTCACCATGACGCCTCAACATCAAATTAAACTATATAGCAAGAACAGAAACTTGTGAGCATGAATAAAGATAACAAAGTAGAGCACTTGGCTCTGAGTTTTATTCCACCACCCACACATCCCAAGTTATCAGTCAAATAATCTGACAAAATTCCTAGACAAGTTTCAGGTTGTAATGCAGTATACTCACTAATACACTCTCTCTACAGGCACTGAAATCTAAAGGGGAAATTCTGCCTATGCATCACGTATACACTGACATGGGACCATGTAAGTTCACCTCCGTTGACTTAGTTGCCCTCCACCATAGTCAATCCAAAAGGCATAAAATTTCAACCTAGTAAAGTCCAATCCGTTTCTACAGCTTTGAAATTTCAAGTTGTATGCAGACTAATACACTTCTCCATCATGTATTCCAAATTAGAAAAATAGCACAAACTACCAATACATCCAAATCCAGATGAAAAAAAGTCAATCAAACTTAAAGTTCGAATCTTCAATCTACTCGCATACTCAATTTTCCATCACCATTCAAAATACTAGAAGTTGGAAAAACAATTTACTACTTTCAGATTTTCATTCACTAATATACAAAGGCAACAGTAAATAAATTACCAATTCCAGATTTATGTAGATTAACTTTGAATTAAGAGCAATAATTACTACCTCCATTCACTTTTAATTGTCACATTTCGTTTTTCGAGAATCAAACAGCATAAACATCTTGTATTTTTTATTACATCATATTAATATGAGAAAAATTGCAACTCATAGTATATTTAGTATAGTTTTCGTAAATCTAAATTTTAATTTTAAAATATTGGATAAATCTAATTTAATTTAGCTCAGAATATTAGTCAAATTGACTTATGTAACAAGTAAAAATGAAGGGATGGAGTAATAAATATACCTGAGCAGCTTTGTAGGCAAGCATAGTATCCTCCGCAGCTTCCTTACGTTCATTACCAACTTTAAACTCAGCCAAATAACGATAATAATCTCCCTTCATCTTCAAATAAAACACTTTCGATTCACCTGCAGTAGCCGAAGGAATCAAATACTGATCCAAAATCTTCAGAATTCCAGCACAAACATCAGTAAGCTCAGATTCAACTTTAGATCTGTAATCCTTCACTAAAACCACATGCTCATCATTCTTCCTACCTGTTGGAAATAATAAATAAAAGTTATAGGAAACCAAAATTGATTAGATATTGATATTTCAATTCATGTCTAGTTAGAATTTAGAGCAGGTTTGGATGAGCTTATTTTTTGTTATTTTGGCTTAAAATTAAGTGTTTATAAGCACTTTTTAATCTTACTCCAACACTATAAAAGTGCTTAAGAGATATTTTGACTTAAAAGCACCTAAAATAAGCCAATCCAAATAGGCTCTTATAATATAAGAATAATTTTTTAAATTTATAGTCGAAATAGGTTTTATACAATTGTAGAGATATTTATAGAATTTATGAATAAAATATTTTCTTTCACTACCTTCTTCCTTTTGCTCAATTGACGAAACTATCCTCCACGCGGCGCGTAGTGAACCGATAACGTTCTTATACGCGACGGATAGTAGATTTCGCTCTTCGACGGTTAGCTCCGATGATCCCGACCTGATTACGAGCTTATCCATGAACTTCACCATCTCTTCGTATCGTTCGGCTTGTTCGGCAAGCTTTGCTAAGTACAGACACTGCTCTCTGGTTAAATTTTCAGGCACGGCCATCGTTCGTCGGTGACGGAGTAGAGATTTCGCCGGAGATTATTTCCAGTGTTTTTTGTATTTTGTTTTTTGCTTTTTTTGAAGGTTTGGAATAGTGGAATTTATATTAGTAGGAGGGAAGTGTAATTGGTATTGGTATCTATTTTAACGCCCACTTGCGTGTGTTAGTTCAACTTGCGTACTCGCCCCACTCATGCTTCCAGTTGAGCAGCTTTGTGGTCCCTTATATATTTTGATCTAATATTTTTTTAAAAAAAAAACTCTCCTCTTACCCTTACTATAGCTGGCCAGTGGGCCGGGGCGGGACCGGTCCCGGTCTCGTCCCGACCCGTCCCGGCCCTCCACAATCCCGCCAGGCACGACCCGGTCCCGGTACTGTCCTGATCCCGCCCGAAACCCCCTTTTGCACAAATAACCATTGCACCAACGGCCATTTTACATTTTGATCGTTGTGCAACGGTCATTTTTGGCCTCCCCCTCCCCAAACCCCCTACCCCTTAATATTTATTTTTAACCCATAAGTTATTATATTTACACTTTAACCCAATTTCTCAACTATAAATACTTCATTTTCTCTTCATCTTTCTCACAAATCTTCCTACAATCTCTCTAATCTCTCAATCTATCTCTCTACAATCTACATTGTCTACTAAATATTCAATTTTATTTATTCATTTGGGAGTAAAGTTGGCAACTAGCTTGAGGATCTTCCATCGAGCGAAGTTTCAATTTTCAACCTCTCGATTACACATCGACGTTACGTCGGCGTTTGGTACATTCAATTATTATTGTCTGTTTATTTTATTTATCGCACTTAATTTCATTTACTTTAATTATTCATTAGTATAATTATAAATTTATAATGGAAGAATTTAAACGTATGCTTACGGGTAGGGTCATGCTTCTTCTAGTAGGGGCAACAAGGGCAAGGTTACTTCTTCTAGTCATCCTATTTCTATACATAATCCTATTCCTACACAAGATGATTTTGTTGATACTGAACATTTTCCTACAATACCATTAGATTTAGATGAGAAGCTATTTTCTGAAACTCAAGAAGACTTTAATTTAGATGATGATCTAGATGATACACCCACTAATGTAGATGACAACACACCCAGTAGTGCACTTTCAACTGAAATGTCTTATATTCCCCCTAGTATGAGACGAGGTCCAGCAAAACGAACATTAAAATCACATGCATGAATATTTTTTTATAGGGACGTAGAGAATCAAGTAGCTAGATGTAAAATTTGTAAAGATGTTTTAAAATTTAAAACTGGAAAAGGTCACTGTGGGACGGGGGGTTTAATGAGACACGTAGCAAGGGCTCATCCAGCTAGATATGCCCAATACTAGGCTTCAAAACCGGGTGCGCAAACATCCGCTCCATCGGGACAAGGTTCACATACTGTCCCAGATCAAGTACAGGGTTAAATTAACCTTATGACTGGGGGAATTGTAGGCCATAAATACGATAAACATAGAGATAGAGAAGCAGTAGCAAAATTAGTTGTTGTGGAAGGTTTGCCTTTTTCATTTCCTTCATCTCCCGGTTTTATTCATTACATTAGAGATATGTATAATCCATCTTTTAACAGTTTTCTTAGATCAACTGTTAAGAGAGATGTATTTAAATTCGCACATGAATATCAACAATATTTACGTTATTCATTATATCATTTTAATGGAAAAGTGGCTATCACTTCTGATATAGGTCGTAGTACTAACGGCCATGATTATTTAACGGTAATCTGTCATTGGATATATTATAAATGGTCTATGCGAAAACGTATCTTAGCGTATAGATATATAGATGATAGGCACACTGTACTTTTGTTGCAGAAAATATTTATCAAGTGTGCGATTATTGCGGAATAACTGATAAAATTATGACTATTACATTAGATAACGCTTCTTCTAACAATTACGCTATTACAATTTTAAAAAATAGTTTAACTCCATCTTTTCGAGATCATTTTTATATAAAATGTGTGTGCCATATATATATAACTTAATTGTAGAGGATGATCTATCACTTTTTGAAGACATTCTTAGTAAAATACAATTTGCTATAAACTTTATTTTTAAAAATAATAGAATACAACGAAGAAAAGAATATAAAAAAATTATCACGATTGCCAACTACCTTATAGAAAAATTCCAGAAGAAGTACCCACTAGTTGGAATTCTTTATACGAGCAACTACTTGTTGCTTATGACTATAGAAAACCTATAACTTTATTTTTTAACTCTCATAATCAAAATCCATGTGATATGGTTGTAGATAGCGTTTGGGGGAAATTTTTCCGAACTTATTGTATTTTTTAGAGAAATTTTTTCAAGCAACAAAAGATTTTTTTGGTATATATTATCCTACTATTTCAACTATGTTGTTTTATATAGCTCTATTATTTTGACTGCTGAATGAATATATGGATAAATCAGCTTATAAGGCAGCTATTAAAAAATGTTTATCAAAATAAAAAAATATTTTATTTTTCTTCCCACTATTATATTATTGGTGATGTATTAAATTCGACTATTAAAATAGACGGTATTAAATCACTTATTGAAACTATTTACGATTGTATAGCAGTATTACCACCTCCAAATCCCAAAATCCAAATCACCCACCACCTATTGAACAAACTAAAGAAGAAGTGTTGTCTAGCGTAGAAGACGAATGCAAAAAAATATATAGGTTTTACCAACAAGAAAGTGCTAGCAACCTACCGGCTTCCATACCATATTCTTCTTCTTCAACACAACCTCACAAAAAGACATGTTGTTTATGCGGCTAGTATTGAAAGCCTCATAAATAGAATGTGCGGCGGCCGTACCGCTACTAACCAACTTAGCGAGTTTGATATTTTTATTTTGCAGGGTTCTGTACCGTACCAAGCAGTTCTCAATGAAGAAGGACGTGAAGACTTGCTGAAATACTGGAGAGGGAATGAGAAGACCTTTCCGACACTTTCAATGATGACCCAAGATGTTTTGAACATTCAAGCGTCATCAACGGCGTCTGAAAGCGCTTTTTCTGCCGGCAAATATCAAATAGGAGATCACAGACACTCATTAGCCGGAGACAGCTTGGAGATTGTAGTATACTAGTATTATTCAGAGATTGGATACGAGCGGAGCGGAGCGGTTAACCGGAGATCAACGAAGAAGAAGACGAAAACTACAACGAAATCTTATCCGAAAGTGGTGGAAGCGACGTGGAGCAATTTGACCAACAAATATCAATTCCAACCGAAGACCACAGGAAATTATCAAGAAACTAAAACATGTTTTTTTCAAACTGTAATTTTTTTAATTGCAATTTTACTATGTATTTTGCAACTTTTGAACAACACCACAAAGTTGCAATTTTGACAATTGTATTCGTATTACAAAAAAAATCATATGTCTATTAAATAATATAAGAGGCACAAAAACAGCATTGATATGTTTTTATTATACTATCTTGTTTAATTATTGAGTTTTTTTTATATATGTTATTTTTTAAATTAAGTGTAAAAAAAAACGCCCCGTATCCCGATCCCTCCCCGACCCGATTCTGACGGGATCGGGACGGGACTTCGGCAAATCCCGCCTATCCCGATTCCGCCTGACCCGTCCCGTCCCGCCCCGCCCCGATCCCGTCAAACCCGACCAGACCGTCCCGAGCCCGGCCCACTGGCCACCCCTACCCTTGACTCCGAAAAAAATCAATTCGAGAGTAATTTTAGATCGTGATTTAAAGTTGATCGATAAATTTGAATCATTATTCTCGAATAATTTGGATACATCGAGCTCATTTCACATTAGAGAATCGTTAATAAGAGCAAATATGATATGATTCGTGAAGCTTCTTACAATTTTATATTACCAAATACTAATAAAATAAACATTTGTGTAATATGATTCAAGCATGCATGGTAAAGAATGAATCTTGGGTCTAACTCAACCCCAAAAGCTAGCTCGTAGGATGGAATTGTTCAAGTCCATGTAAGGAGTTCATGTTCCTATTACATTTCCGATGTGGGACTCTTAACACTCCTCCGCACGTCCAGACCTCCTTAACTGAAGCGTGGATAATATAATTTGGGGTCCAACATCGGTGAATAAAGAATTGGAATGGGTCTGGATCTGATACCATGTAAAAAATGGATCTGAAGGCCTAACTCAACCCTAAAAATTTGCTTGTAGGATGAGGATTGTCCATGTCCATATAAGGAGTCCATGTTCCCATTATATTTACGATGTCTTAACATGCATATTTTGAATGTGATTCATGCAGTTTCATACATTAATGTTCTCCACACTTACTGTATGATATTTTCTTCTTTTTGATATATAAACTCTATGTAATACTAGAGTTTGCTGGGTTTAAATGATAGATTGAATGGGAAATGGAGCATTTGTCCCACATCGGTAGTGGAAAGAAAAGTGAGAGTTCCCTCTTGCTTTATAAAATAAGCATTTGTCCCACATCGGAAAAAGAAAGGAAAAGAGAGGTGTATATATTACATTACACCTTCTCCAATCACTAAAAGGGTTGAGGGGGCAAGGACCCCTCGCGCCGTCGTCGTCGCTCGCTCGGCTCGACTTCGGCTTCGGATTCTATCTGATTGATTGATAATCTTTTTGGACCAAATTTTCTTTAATTTTAATTATTTAATTAACTATTATTTAATTAAATTAATTAGCTTATCCAATCCTACCCGTTAGTGACCCGGATCCGCGCGATTTCTTTCTCATATTTAAATTTCCCACCAGTTTTTAGTGGTTGTTCAGAAGGGTTGCAAACCTTCAGAAACAGTACTTCCATGGCTATAAATTCGTTTGATTCCTCAGAATTTTACTTACGAATTTTCTGAACAATACAAACTTCTTCTTCTTCTGCACAAATAAATTCTGTGTGATATAATGTCGTTGAGTGGTTCGCCGCTACCTGAATTTGGAGTACTACTATTCTGGTAAGATAATCGCTCTATTCTGGAAGGGGATATTCCATCAACCTCGAGTATTGTGAGGGGAATAGTTTCCTTAAGGACACACTTTGAACTAAGTGGGCTCGATTATATTCTGAAAAAATTATTCTTATTTTTTCAACACTGATTCTGTTTATTTTCAGAAATTAATTTTACTGCTTCATCAGTTTTGCAATACAGATTAATAACAATCTTAAGGAAATTATGTTTTTAGATTAATCTGTATTCTGTTTTGGAGACTAAAACCTGTGTGGTTTTCTACTCCGTATGAAATTTCATATTCTGACTTGAAGAAATAAAAACTTCGTTGGAATATTAAAGTTCATACTTGTACAACGATTTGAAGAACATAAAAAACTTCATCATTGCTGTATTCTGGTTTGGAGATTAAAACTTGTGCAGTTTTCTACTCCATATGAATATTAGTATTCTGACTCGAAGATATAAAAACTTCGTTGGAATACTAAAGTTTCATAATTATACTTGCGATTTGAAGAAATAAAATCTTCATCGTTTAAGTCTGTGATTGAATTGCTATTCGGTTTTATTAACTAAAACAGGTTTGTCGATTTGACAAAGGACAAACGAATAATGACAATTGAGACCGGAACTACCTCTCGAATACTGCACCGGCGGTACTCCTATAACCCGTACCGCCGTGCCACCTACCGAGAAACTCGCGAAGTTCACCGGTGCCAACTTTAAAGGATGGCAACAAAGAATGTTCTTTTGGCTTACCACCCTTGGTATACAAAAGTTCACCAGTGAGGACCCTCCCGTGCCTGCCACCGACATGCCTGACAACCAACAGTTCATGGTTACTGAGGCTTGGAAACAGGCTGATTTTTTGTGCAAATGCTACATTTTGAGTGCCTTAGAAGATGACTTGTACAACGTCTACAGTGCAGTAGAGACTTCCAAAGAACTATGGAGTGCACTTGAAAAGAAGTACAAAACCGAAGATGCTTGCTTGAAGAAGTTTGTGGTTGCCAAATTCCTAGACTACAAAATGGTGGATAGAAAAACCGTTAGAACCCAAGTTCAAGAGCTTCAACTTATCTTCCATGACCTTATTGCTGAAGGTATGGTAGTAAATGAAGCGTTCCAAGTGGCTGCAATGATTGAGAAGTTGCCGCCCTCATTGAAAGATTTCAAGAATTATCTTAAGCACAAAAGAAAGGAAATGAAGTTGGAAGATCTTGTGATTCGTCTCAAGATTGAGGAAGATAACAAAACCGCTGAGAAGAGGTACCGTAAGACTTCACCAATTGAAGGGGCAAACATCATTGAAGATGCTGCTCTGAACAAGAACAAGAAAAGGAAGAGGCCTTCTGGAAATGAGAAGGATTCCAACAAGAAAAAGTTCAAGGGCAACTGCTTTAATTGTGGGAAAGTCGCCACAAAGCCCCGCATTGTCGTCTCCCGAAAAAGAACAAGGGAAAAGGACAAGCCAATATGGTGAAAAAGAATGATGATATGGATGATCCGTGTGCAATGCTATCGGAGTGCAATTTGGTTGGAAACCCAAAGGAGTGGTGGCTTGATTCTCGGTGCCACTCGACATGTTTGCGCTACAAAAGAAGCATTTGCAACCTATGCTCCCGCCGGACCCGAAGAGGTACTTGTTTATGGAAAATACTTGCAACACCAAGGTTGAAGGATATGGGAAGATACTTCGAAGATGACTTCCGGCAAGGTCCCGACTCTCAACAATGTTATGCACGTTCCAACAATTCGGAAGAATTTAGTTTCAAATGGGACTACTCGTCAAAAACGGGTTTAAGTGCGTGTTGGTTAGTGAGAAAATTGTATTAAGTAAGAATGATTTGTTCATAGGAAAGGGCTACCTCACCGAGGGCCTTTTCAAACTCAATGTAATGGTTGTTGACAGTATTAATGATAATTCAGCTTCGTCTTACTTATTGGAGTCAAATGATTTATGGCATGTTCGTTTAGGACATGTCAACTACAAAACCTTGCGAAAATTGATTAATTTAGAAGTATTGCCTAAATTCGAGTTTAATAAATCTAAATGTGAAATCTGTGTTGAATCTAAGTTTGTTAAACATCCATATAAGTCTATTGATAGGAATTCAAATCCTTTAGACTTAATTCACACAGATATATGTGATATGAAGTCAATACCATCTCGCGGTGGAAAAAAGTATTTTATAACTTTTATTGACGATTGCACTCGATATGGTTATGTGTATTTGCTTAATAGTAAGGATGAAGCAATTGATGCATTTAAGCAATACAAGAACGAAGCGGAAAATCAATTGAATGAAAAGATAAAAATGATTAGAAGTGATAGGGGTGGAGAGTACGAATCTCCGTTTGCAGAAATATGTTTAGAATATGGAATTATTCATCAAACTACTGCCCCTTACAAACCACAATCAAATGGAATTGCGGAAAGGAAAAACCGAACATTAAAGGAAATGATGAATGCCTTACTAATAAGTTTCGGTTTACCGCAAAGCTTGTGGAGGGAAGCTATCCTTACAGCTAACCGAATACTCAACAGGGTGCCCCACAGCAAAACACAATCTATTCCATATGAACTATGGAAAGGAAGAAAACCCAACTTGAAATATTTCAAAGTGTGGGGGTGTTTAGCAAAGGTCCAAGTTCCTTTGCCCAAAAGGGTAAAAATTGGACCAAAACTGTGGATTGTGTTTTTATTGGCTATGATACAAACAACAAAGCTTGTCGGTTTTTGGTTCACAAATCGGACAATCCCGAAATTCATGTTAATACGATAATTGAATCAGATAATGCTGAATTCTTTGAAAACATTTATCCATATAAAACTGAATGTGAGTCGTCAAGTGAAAGATCTAAACGATCATGGGAAGAACCAAAGGAAAGTACACCAAGTAAAGAGGATCCAAGGTGTAGCAAACGTCAAAGGAAATCTACTTCCTTTGGACCAGATTTTGTGACATTCTTGCTTGAAAATGAGCCTCAAACATTTAAAGCAAATGATGTCATCTTCTCGATTCAAAGATTTTGGAAAGAGGCGGTCAATAGTGAGATTGAATCAATTTTGAAGAACCATACATGGGAATTGGTTGATATTCCTCCCGGAAATAAACCTTTAGGATCAAAATGGATTTTTAAAAGGAAAATGAAAGTGATGGCACTATTGACAAATATAAGGCAAGACTTGTGGTCAAAGGTTATAGACAAAAAGAAGGCCCCGATTACTTTGACACATACTCGCCGGTAACAAGAATAACATCTATTCGGGTGTTAGTGGCACTCAAGGCGTCGTATATGGTCTTGAAATCCATTAAATGGATGTCAAGACAAATTTTCTTAAATGGAGAATTGGAGGAAGAAATTTACATGGAACAACCTTTGAGGGTTTTGTGGTTCCCGGTAAAGAAAGGAAAGTGTGCAAACTTGTTAAGTCACTTTATGGACTTAAACAATCACCCAAACAATGACATGCGAAATTTGACCAAACAATGTTGGCAAATGGATTTAAGATTAATGAGTGTGACAAATGTGTTTACATTAAAAATACTCCAAATCATGAAGTCATTGTTTGTTTATATGTTGATGACATGTTGATAATGAGTAGAGATATTACCGATGTAAATGCTACGAAGCGTATGCCGGGCTAGCAAACTTGATATGAAGGACTTAGGAGTTGCTGATTTGATCTTAGGCATCAGAATTCAGAAAACTCCACAAGGTCTAGCATTATCGCAGTCTCATTATATTGAAAGAGTACTTGACAATTTTAAGTATTTAAATTTCAATGTTGCAAAGACTCCAATTGATGTAAGTTTTGCACTTCAAAAGAATGAAGGTGAAAGTGACTCACAATTGGACTATGCACGAGTTTTGGGAAGTTTGATGTATATTATGAATTGTACACGACCGTATATAGCATGTGCTATAAGCAAGCCGAGTCAATTCACGAGTAATCCCAATCAAACTCATTGGATGGCTATGAAACGAGTCTTGGGGTATTTAAAACACACCCAAACCTATGCTTTGCATTATAATAAATATCCCGCAGTAATTGAGGGATATAGTGATGCAAACCGGATCACCGGATCATCTCGAATTAAATTCACGAGGGGGATTTTTTTTACCGGTGGTGGGAGGAGCAGTGTCTTGGAAATCATCAAAACGGACATGCATCGCCCGCTCTACAATGGAATCGAATTTATAGCTTTAGACAAGGCCGGTGAAGAAGTCGAATGGCTCCGGAATTTCTTAGAAGATATTCCATTCGGCCCAAACCTTTGGCTCCTATATGTATACATTGTGACAACCAAGCAAAGAATAGGTAGGGCAGGGAGCATAATGTACAACGGAAAATTTCGTCACATACGACGAAGACACTATACCGTTAGACAACTCCTCTCTAGTGGCGTTATCACGATTGATTATGTAAAGTCAAGAGATAACGTGGCGGATCCGCTTACAAAAGGCTTATCTAGAGAGGGAGTTAGTAGATCATCAATGGGAATGGGGTTAAGGCCGAGGACAAGTCATCATGGCGGTAACTCTACCTAGCAGAATGGAGATCCCAAGAGCTAGGTTCAAGGAGATCAAACAAAGTTGTGACTGACGGTTCAACATTGTCAAATAACTCAACCCATTCTCAGATGAAGACAATGTTCAGAAATAAGGATAAAACCTTATGGCTTGTTAATGAGTTAATAAAGGATTAAGGTTCTTTAATGATTATCTAAATCTGGCAGTGTATCACCAAATAATGTGGCTATAGGACCACATGTTTAGAAATCACCTATGTGAGTGTTAAGTGTAAGCCGCTTTAAAGGGGAATGACAATGAAGGCCCATTCTCTATGCACTCATGAAACTAGGAGGTGTTCATGGCTGAAACGAACACAACCGTGAGAACCATAAACGGTTGAGGGTTGATTGTGTGACTTATGTTGTCTAGGTATACAACAAAGTTCGACGGTTCAAAGATATCAAATCTACCGATTGATCGAATATATCCGATATAAGTTCACTACGGAAAGTTCAAAGGGAAACCTACTTATTCAGATGCAGTCAATCCTCGCTTGTATATCACACTTGTCTGCGCATTCTTTTGTATTATAGCCATTCCCCATTCGTGTGGGGGATTGTTGGATTTAAATGATAGATTGAATGGGAAATTGAGCATTTGTCCCACATCGGTAGTGGAAAGAAAAGTGGGAGTTCCCTCTTGCTTTATAAAATAAGCATTTGTCCACATCGAAAAAAAAGAGGAAAAGAGAGGTGTATATATTACATTACACCTTCTCCAGTCACTAAAAGGGTTGAGGGGGCAAGGACCCCTCGCGCCGTCGTCGTCGCTCGCTCGGCTCGACTTCGGCTTCGGATTCTATCTGATTGATTGATAATCTTTTTGGACCAAATTTTCTTTAATTTTAATTATTTAATTATTATTTAATTAAATTAATTAGCTTATCCAATCCTACCCGTTAGTGACCCGGATCCGCGTGTCTGACCCGCGACCCAATTTCTTTCCCATATTTAAATTTCCCACCAGTTTTTAGTGGTCATTTCGGTAAGGGTTGCAAACCTTCAGAAACAGTACTTCCATGGCTATAAATTCGTTTGATTCCTCAGAATTTTACTTATGAATTTTTTGAACAACACAAACTTCTTCTTCTTCTGCACAAATAAATTATGTGTGATATACTGCCGTTGAGTGGTTCGCCGCTACCTGAATTTGCAGTACTACTATTCTGGTAAGATAATCGTTCTATCCTGGGAGGGGATATTCCATCAACCTCGAGTACTGTGAGGAGAATAATTTTCTTAAGGACACACTTTGAACTAAGTGGGCTCGATTATATTCTGAAAAAAATATTCTTATTTTTTCAACACTGATTCTGTTTATTTTCATAAATTAATTTTACTGCTTCATCGGTTTTGCAATACAGATTAATAACAGAGTTAAATAGTTAATTGGAATCCACATACCTGATTCCAGGATCAAATATAGCTTGAGAATTGAAAAAAATAATACTAATTGAACTACTGAGCAAAAATGAAAGTTATGACGATAAAAAATTGTAGTTTGGATGGCAAGTACTCTTTTCAGGGCCGGAACTAAAGGGGTAAGGAGGTTCATTCAAACTTCCTTTGTCAAAAATTTATATTTTATATATGAGGTTAAATTTAAGTTTTATGTATACATAATAAATGATGAATCTTCTAGCTTGTCGTATATTTTATTTTTTATATTTTAAATTCATAGTAAAAAAATTAATTTTGCCACTTACCTCTCTATTCTTGATTAGAGGTCTAGATTTGAGTTATTATGAGAATAAAATCATCTCAATAAAAAGCAATTTGTCCTCAATATGAGATTTTTCATAAATTTAACTTCGGAGCCATTTGGACATGAGATGAAATCATGATGATTTGAAGTTAAAATTTTGTTTAGACATGCAATTATGATTTGAGATTTCCGCTCATGAGATGAAATCATAGATGAAATCACATATCCAAACACTAATTTCATCTCATGAGATGAAATCACATGTTCAAACGATTACTTAGTAGTACTCCTTTAGGCTCTTGTCATTAGATTTACTCTATTAGTTGTTTTATCTTGTACTTCATGGTCTTATGATTTGGTGATAGTTATGATATTGTTATTTTTTTTCCTTTTAGATTATTTATCCATGCTTTATCTAGTATTTTAATCGTGGCTTCATTCCTTTTGCGGATTGCTTTTTGATTTCCTATCAGCTTGTTTCTTTCACTTCGTATTCTTATTTTTTCGATGTTATTATGCTTATTATTAATGAGTTTTTTTTTATTTTTACTGAGCCGAGAGTCTATTAAAAACAGTTTCTCTATCCATCAAAAGATAGATGCTAAGGCTTGCGTACACTTTATACTTTACGGACTCCATGAGGTGAGATTATACAATATTGTTGTTGTTGACTTAGTCGTACTTCTAAAGGAAAAAAACTGATTGCCGGTATGATGTGCGAGTATGGGAGAAGCGCGTGAGCAAGAGGGGGTATTGGTGTGTGATTGGTCAATAATTGTGAGAGTTAGGATAGAGCTAACAGGTGAGAAGGATAAGAGTCACATTCCGCTACCCCCTTCTTTTCTCTAATTTCGGCGTTACAATTTTGATGATATTTTAAAAAATATTGTGCTGTTCTCATAAAAAAAAAATAGCTTCAAATATGTCTATGAATATTAAAAACAAATTGTGTGTCATTTTCCGATAAAATATTTGTTGGCTTTTAGCAGGCGTTTGAACCTGAATTGGTGTTATTTGAGAAAAAATAGTATTGTGAATTAAGTTGAAAAATAATATCTAAAAATTAAGGTGTATTTGGACATGTAAATACTTGAATAATATTAAAGTTATGCCAAGGAAATAGAGTGTTTACGTGAAACTTGTTCTCAAGCTTAAAAAATTACTTCAAGTTGGAGTATAATATATAACTAAAGAATTATTTCAAGAAAATGAGAAAAACAAAAATGTATGTCCAAACAGGCCCTTAGATATTTTCTTTTCTGAAAACTGAATAAATACCATGGAAATTTTATGAATTTATAAAACAGAAACTTCTTTCTGGAGCAATCAAGTTCATCACCCTTTTTTTTTTGTTTAGTTGGTTGAACTCGAAATTTGTTTTGTTTTGCTAGATATTCATATTATTTCTTTTAGTAAATCTATTTGATACTTTTAGAAATATTTTTTTATAGTTATTGATAATATACTCGAAAATTTAAATCATTTTAAGAAAAAGATGGTATCCAACTTATTTGTCTGACCAATTGTCATAATACATGAGCAATCGAATAATTCAACTTCACATTTTATATTTCATTTTAGGGTGACACATAATTTGAAAATATACCATAATATACACGCATAATAGACATGGTATATGATCTTGTGTATACCATGTATATCACGGAAACCCAAGACAATTGGGAGACCGTGATATACACGGTACACACACCGTGTATATTATGTTTTTGGTAATATGTTTTTGTATATAATTAGCATTGTACACTTACCATAATTATAGAATTCTTGTATAAATAGAATATGATTTTGGGAGTAGAATAGGAATATGATTTTTCATATTATGGAAATTGTAAATTGTATATACTCATTCATTAATGAAAATAATCAAGAGATTCATGGTATCAGAAGTGTAGGTCACACTTTTCTCTCCCAAACTCGTCTTCTACTGCCTCGGTTTTTTAGAACATCTTCTCAGTTTCTGTGCCTTTGTTTTTCCTTCTCCCTTCCCAAATTTTCTTCCAAATCTCTACGTCACGTCTTGCCTTGTTGTTATGGCTAAGAACACGTTTTACTCGGCCCTTACTGTTTCTAACATCATGAACCACATCCCTATCATTCTTGAAATAGAAAACATCCAATACGCGACGTGGGCCGAACTGTTCAAAGTTCACGCACGCTAGCATCAAGTCCTCCATCACATAATTCCCTTGGCTCTTGGAGATGAGGGGGTGCCTACCCCCGATGATGATCCTAAAGTATGGACGACCCTTGATGCTACCGTTCTTCAGTGGATTTATTACACTATCTCTACAGACCTTTTGCAGACGATTATCGAACCAGACGCTACGATGATGGATACTTGGAATAGAGTACGTGATATATTCCAAGATAATCAGAATTCTCGTGATGTTACCCTTGAGAAGGAATTCTCCCACGTCTGCATGAAAGACTTCCCTAACGTTTTAGCTTACTGCAAAAGGTTGAAAGAATTGTCAGACCAATTTTGCAACGTTGGTGCGCCCGTTACCAATTATCGTCTTGTCTTTCAGATGTTTGCAGGCCTATATGAGGCCTATAGTGGCATGTGTACGCTTCTTCGTCAGAGCAATCCTCTTTCGCAGTTCTATCAGGCTCATTCCATGCTCACACTCGAAGAAGCCGGCTTGGCTAAGAAGGCGGCCACTAGGGCTCCTTCTGTAGCAATGATGACCAAGTCCGACTACTCTCCCTCCTTCTCCGATAATTCCGGCCAAAAATACAACAACAGTGGCGGTAAAAAGGGTCAGAATCGCAAAAATAATAGTAAAAATCGTTGTGGAAACCGAGGTGGCAATAACGGGGGTGGCAACCGGACTGGTGGAAATGGGCCTCGGGGCAATGGGATGCAAGCCTCCTGGATAAGCCCTGGGGTCCATGGTCGTGAAACTGGGTCAGTGGCCCTGGGCCCAACAACCCTTACTACCAGCCCACTGCCTACCCATGGAACTGGGCCCAGTTTCCCAATACCAACAAGCCCAGTTTTTCAGTCCAGCAGGGGTACCCGAGACACAGTTATGGGCTGGGGCAGCAAGCGAGTGTGCTTGGGCCTCGGCCTCTATAGACACACCATGTTGCGGACCCCACTTCGACCGACATTGAAACCGCGATGCACACACTTGGATTGAATCCCTTAGACGCCAATTGGTATATGGACACCGGCGCCACTACTCATAGGCATCCGACCCAGGTATTCTCTCGTCTTATGTCAATTTGAGCAAAAATCATGGTATTATTATTGGTAATAGTCAGTCAATTTTAATTCTTGGTTATGGTCATACCAATCTATCTTCCCCACATCCGCCTCTTGACTTGAAAAATGTCCTTCATGCTCCACACTTAATTAAAAAATTAGTGTCAGTCTGCAAATTTATCATTGATAATGGGGTGTCTGTTAATTTTGATCTTTTTGGGTTTTCTATGAAGGATTTTAAGATGGGGATACCTCTAATGAGATGCAATAGTGTGGGGGAGCTTTATCCAATCACCGCCACTTCTACAAGCCACGCCTTGCCATCCACCTTTGCTGCTCTTGATCCTTCCTTGTGGCATGCATGTCTAGGTCATCATGGATCGTCAATTATGTCTTCCTTACATAAATATAATTTTATTTCTTGTAAGGGTACGCGTAGTACTCCAATTTGTCATTCCTGTCCATTAGGAAAACATGTTAGATTATCGTTTGTAGCCTCTACTTCTCGTACTTTGATACATTTTGACATTATTCATAGCGATTTATGGACATACAGTTCTTTGGGCCATCGTTATTATGTTCTATTTTTGGATGATTATTCTAATTTTTTATGGACTTTCTCATTAGCGAAAAATCTCAAGTGTTTTCCATATTTTTAAAATTTAGAGCATTCGTCTGTACCTACTTCGAACGGGAAATAAAAAATATTCAATGTGATAATGGCAAACAATATGATAATAGGGTATTTTAGGAATTTTGTGATGCTAATGGCATACTTTTTCATTTCTCTTGTCCTCATATGTCCTCACAAAATGGGAAAGCCGAACGAAAAATTCGTACCATTAATAAACTTTATTGGTCCATGCTTCCGTACCTCCTTCCTTTTGGCATCATGCTCTACAAATGGCTATTTATCTCCTTAACATACTTCATACCAAAGGATTGGCATATTCACTCCCCCTTAAAATCCTTTATAATAAGAATTTTTCGTATTCACATCTTAGGGTCTTTGGGTGATTATGTTATCCCCAATTTCCGTCAACTACAATTAATAAACTTCAAGCCCGTTCTATCGCTTGTGTGTTTTTTGGGTTATCCATATAATCGTCGTGGTTACAAATGTTTTGATTTATCGTCTAATAAAATCATAATTAGTCGTCATGTTATTTTTTATGAAACCCAATTTCCGTTTGCTAAAGTAAGTAGTCCCGGGTCTAGTTCGTATAATTTTTTAGATGACGAGGTCTCTCCATATGTTATCCACAATTTATCGGACTTGTCCCGCACCCAAAATTTGCCAGCGGGCCCACTGCCTGCTTGCCCTACTGTTCTGTCGTGACTGCCTAGTGGGCCAGACACTTGGCCCAGTATCGATCTCGGTACTATTCCAGTGGTCCAACCCACTGTCCCAGTTTTCGTTCCCGCCCCTATTGTCACGACCCGACCCGACGGGCCGCAACTAACTGCCCTAATGACGTCATTATACTAACATGTCACACGTAATCCAACTAACACTTAATGAGTCTGAAATCCGGCAGCATAACGCTGCAATAACAACATATGCTAGGGTAGGCAAGCCGACAAGGCTGTCTTTACCCCCGAATGTACCGCTCTTCCGAGGAGTCACAACTAGCCAACACAATATAACGTGCAAGCCGACAAGGCCGCCAACAAATAATATCACATATACACGGGAACACCCCCAACATAGAGTACAATAATATGGTGACCGAGACAGATTTCTGACCCTTACACCCAAGGTGCAACCCACAACTGTCTACAGACCTCTACAAGAAGGATAACGACATATGACGGGACAGAGCCCCGTCGTGCCCCTAAATATACATAAATAAAAAAGATAGGGTTCCGTACAAAAATGGTAAAGCTCTGGATCAAAGGAGCTTTCCAAACAGCTGCGCAGGAACCTAACCCGGAGGATCACCAAAC
This sequence comes from Anisodus tanguticus, assembly GCA_034509755.1. Lineage (NCBI taxonomy): Eukaryota > Viridiplantae > Streptophyta > Magnoliopsida > Solanales > Solanaceae > Anisodus > Anisodus tanguticus. Next base: position 50,416,019 of record CM067545.1, read on the forward strand.
TAAGCACCTGTACCTGCGGGCATGAACGCAGCCCCCCGAGGAAAGGGGGTCGGTACGAAATAATGTACTGAGTATGTAAACATGAAATACTGCAAATGAGATCATAAGTAGCCAATGGATAACAAGAGATAAGTATAAAAAAATCAGGATTCAAATCCAACTGTGCCATAACAATAGAAGTCAGTTGCCTTATAAAAATGAGAGTCAAGTCAAGAAAGAAAACATGAGTGCCTGTCCATATACATATATATATATATCTGTAACGTAACCCGGCCCACTAGTGCGGGACTCGGTGGAATCATATCATAACCCGGCCCATACTGGGACTCTGTAAAGTCATATCTCATCTATGAATCCATCCTACGTAACCCGGCCCTCTAGTGAGGGTCTCGGTGAAAAATCCAAGGTTGTGCACAAACGTAACCCGGCCCGGGACTCAGTGAGGTGAAGTAGTAACACTTAGCACGAGTAGATATCATGAGTAACAATATGCAAGTAAAATTATCATTTGACTCTCAATTAAATCATTATAATAATGACATAATAAACTCTTTGCTGAAAAATCATAGGCACTTCTCATAACAATCCTCTTTAGGAATTAAACTGTATAAGAATCAAGTACGTCCGCCGTACCTTCATTAAATAAAAAATCATGCCAAAGAAAGAAGGAATAGTTCACATACCTCTTAGACGAACTAATCAACTTTATATTAGAGTACGTCTCGATTTAGAACTTCAACCTATAATAATGGTAATCCGTTCGTCAATTCTATGATCACTAGCATACTTTATATCGAATAACGACTTCTTATTCTATAAAAATTCGGGCAGCACTTCCCCTGTTTATACATTTTTCCACAACTTCCAAACGAGACTAATAACATCAATAAACAAGCACCAATTGAGGGCACAACCAAAACAACAATAAAGGGAATTTACACACCCACTTCTCATGTAAATTTAGCCTCTTAATCCACCTTAAAAATAGCCCATAAAACAGTCTATGTTCCAACAACAACGAGGGTAGAATGTGAAGCCTTTCTACACCCTTATTCCTTTAGGACTTACATTAGCAATTACCACACTTAAACATGCATAATGGTGACTAAATTTTCAGAATTATAACACCACAAAACAGTCCCTAAAACAGTCCATATACATCACAACATGTCCAACAATTTCATGAAAGTTCTTGGCCACAACATGTCATAATTCCATAACTCTTATCTTAATTCCTATAATCCAATTTCGTATTTCAATACTTCCATATAACTAATTTCAACTAAATCTCAATGTTTCCTTTCAATTTCATCATGCAATTAGTGATAATAATAACAACAATAACCAACGAATCCAACACCACCAAAATATGTCCCAAATTGGCAACTAGCCCAAAATTGTCACATGCAATGCTTAAATTCCAATTTTTCCTTAACACAAATTCATTACCTTAATTCTAACAACATGCATTCCAATTATATCATAGAAAGAAGAATTTTTATACCTCAAATTCGTCCAAAACAGTCTGCAATTTTCTGCTCACTGTTTGTCCGAAAATCTCCACTGTTTTCGTATTTCTTTCCCTTTTTTGTTCACTTCTTCAACTCCAATTGACATGTAAGTGTTCTACAATGTTAAGCCATCATCCCTACACGTTTTTCTTCCAAAATTTCATCCAAAAAAATCGAAATTTCTGGGCTACAGTTTCAGCCAGCAGTGGTTGTTTTTGCCACTATTTTTGGTGTTGTTTTATTTCTAATTTTTGGTGAAAAATGTAGTCTAGGAAGAGAAGATAAAAATCTTAAATTGGATATGGGTGGAGGGTCTTTTTGGCTGAGCTTGGAGGAGAGAATGAGATTTTTTTGGGTTAAGTTTAGAAAGAAGATGAAGAGGTAAGTGTAGGTTTATAAAAAAAAAATCTGGTTTTTCTTTTTTTCACTTTGGCCCCCAAGTTCTTCAATTAAAAAATCTCAAACCCACTTCTTTTAATTCCCGAGAATTTCATAAGCCTTGTATCCTCAATGTCATAATTTTATAATACAATACTATTCCATAACTCCATTGGAATAAATTCAACTACTAGGATTAATACTCGTCGTCACGTGTATAGCACTAAAGAAAAACTATTTCGGGATAACATCCGTTTATACAATAATTTCCCGTATTAACACATGTAAGCGTTTCTTATATTCAATATTCGAATCTTACTTCCTTAATGACGTTCTTAATTATCGTCTAAATCTTACGAGGTGTAACACCTATTTCCGTCATTGGTCCAGCAGGCCCACTGCCTGCTGGTCGATCCATCACCAACCCACTCACTGCCCAAAATCCACCCGCTTCCTTCTCGAGTCAAGGGCCAGTTACTCATAGTCAAATGAGTATTTTTAAACCAAAACGATATTTTAATCTCAATTCTAATGTCTCTAAATCCCCTCTACCACGTAACCCAATGTCTGCCTTAAATGACCCAAATTGGAAATTGGCTATGAACAATGAATATAATGCTCTTATTGATAATAAGATGTGTGAGTTTGTCCCCCGTCATTCTGGTGTTACTATTATTCGGTCTATGTTGATTTTTACTCATAAAGATAATTCTGATGACTCTTTTGCGAGGCATAAGGCTCGTCTTGTAGGTGATGGTAAAAATCAACAGGTTCGCGTGGATTGTGGTGAGACATTTGGTCTGGTGGTCAAACCGGCTACCATTCGCATTGTTCTCAGTTTGGCTCTTTCAAAGGCATGACTCATTCATCAGCTAGATATGAAGAATATTTTTTACATGATGATCTTAAGGAGACAGTTTACATGCATCAGCCCTTGGGTTTTCGAGACCACACATATCCTAATCATGTATGTTTATTGAAGAAGTCCTTATATGGGCTTAAGCAAGCCCCACGAGCCTGGTATAAGCGATTTGCAGACTATGTATCTACTATTGGGTTTTCTCACAGCTGGTTTGATAATTCTTTGTTCATCTATCGTCGTGGTACTTCCTTAGCATATATTTTATTATATGTGGATGATATTATCTTGACAGCCTCTTCTGATGATTTACGCAAGTCTATCATGACACTACTCACTTCTGAATTTGCTATGAAAGACTTGGGGCATTTGAGTTACTTCTTAGGGATTGTTGTCACTCATCATGCAAGAGGGTTGTTCTTATCCCAACGGAAGTATGCCGCTGAGATAATTGAGCGCGCTGGCATGTCCTCGTGTAAGTCTACTTCCACTCCAGTTGATACCAAGCTCAAGCTATGTGATGCGGCTGGCTCACCTTACGAGGATCTCACTCACTATTGCAGTCTTGCTCTTACTCTCACGAGACCGGATATTACGTATGTCGTATGGCATGTGTGTTTGTTTATGCATGATCCTAGGGTGGAGCACATGAATGCGCTCAAACGCATTATCTGATACCTCCAGGGAACACTTGACTATGGTTTGCATCTCTATCCATAATCAGCCTCTACACTTGTCTCGTATATCGATGTTGATTGGGGTGGTTGTCCGGACACCAGACGCTCTATGTCTGGATACTGTATATTTTTCTTGGCGATAATTTGGTCTCATGGTCTGCCAAATGACATGCTACCTTATCACGCTCCACTGCAGAGGCCGAGTATCGAGGGGTAGCCAATGTGGTTTCTGAATCATGTTAGTTACGTAATCTTCTCTTGGAGCTTCACTTTCCCATTCAAAAAGCTACCTTGGTATATTGTGATAATATTAGTGTCGTATATCTTTCTGGGAATCCAGTTCAACACCATTACACTAAATATATTGAGATGGATATCCATTTTGTTCGCGAAAAGGTAGCTCATGGACAAGTACGCGTCTTACATGTCCAGGTATCAAATTGCAGACATCTTTACGAAGGGTCTTCCTCGGTCCTATTTGAAGATTTTAGGCACAGTCTCAGCGTACGAAGACCGCCCGCTATGACTGCGGGGGTGTGAAAATATACCATAATATACACAGTATACTATCTTGTGTATACCGTGTATATCACGGAAACCCAAGACAATTGGGAGACCATGATATGCACGGTACACACCGTGTATATTTTTTGGTAATAGGTTTTTGTATATAATTAGCATTGTACACTTACCATAATTATAGAATTCTTGTATAAATAGAATATGGTTTTGAGTAGGGGTGAGCACGGGTACATGGTACCCAAATACCCGACCGGAACTGATACTATCGGGTAGGTTTCGGGTAGATATATTATAATAATGGGTAGGTTCCGGGTAGATATATTATAATAACGGGTAGCTTCCGGGTATTAAAATTAGGAACCGATCAATATCGGGTCCGGTTCCGATTCCGATTCCAATAAATAGAAATCGGGTACCCAGACCCGGAATCGATACCCGGACCCTATGAACCTACCCCCATTTAAATTATTTAGTTTGTTTCTCACTCCAGAAGCTTGACAAAGGTTGCGGCATTGCGCTTAAATTTCTCTCGGTTTTGTTAAAGGTAATGAATAACCCTTAAAGTTGTTGCATAGTGAAGAACATTAGATTTTTGCATGTATTGGCTTAATCAAAACTGCATGAGATAGATCTGGTCTTGTGTGTGTTAAATAATTCAGATTTCTGATGATTCAATAGAGAATATTCTGAATTAGTTTGGGTTGATTTTTGTTAGTTTAGATTGAATTAGTTTGGGTTGATTTCTGTTAGTTTAGATTGAATTAGTTTGGATTGATTTCTGTTAGTTTAGATTGAATTAGTTTGGCTTGATTTCTGTTAGTTTAGTCTGAAGTAGTTTGGCTTGATCTCTTCTTCATCATAATGTTACTGTTTTTTATTGTTTGTTGTTAGTATTTGGGTTGATTTCTGTTAGAAAAGCTAGTATTTGGGTTGATATTTCCCTTTTATTGTTTGTTGTTATGCTCAATTTATTGGAGTTGTTGTTTTGTTCTCTCCTCTCATAATATTTTGATATTTAGAAAATTGAAAATTCTAGTATTTGGGTTGATTTCTGTTAGAAAAAGCTAGTATTTGGGTTGATATTTCCCTTTTATTGTTTGTTGTTATGCTCAATTTATTGGAGTTGCTGTTTTGTTTTCTCATTTCATAATATTTTAATAATTAGAAAATTAAAAAAGCTAGTATTTAGGTTGATTTCTGTTAGAAAATTGGAGTTGTTCTTCTGTTTTGTTTTATTTTGATACTTTTTTTGGTAGATGGCTGAGGTTAGCACGGCATCCACAACTCGTGCACCATCGAAAAAGAAGGCAACAAAATCTGAGGCTTGGGAGCATTTTGTTAAAGCAATAAATGTGAAAACTAGTAATGTTGTTTCTATTTGTAATTATTGCAATGAAGGCTTAGCTTATAGTGTTAACAATGGTACCTCATCCATGTGGAAACATTTGAGAAGTTGCAAAAAGTATCCTCACAATATTGATAAGAAGCAAAAATTGCTTGGTGCTCATTTTAAAGGTAGTATAAATGGGATAATGAGCATATGCTTAGCACTTGGAAATATGATAAAGAGTTTTGTAGGCACATGTTGGCTAGGATGATTATTATTGATGAGCAACCATTTAGAACGGTTGAACGTGAAGGTTTTAGGGGTTTTGTGTCTGTATTACAACCTTTATTTAAGCATATTTCAAGATTCACAGTTTGATGGCTGAATTGGAAAGGTACCTTAGTAGTCCTCGTGAGCCCAAAAATGAAACATTTGATTTATTGATGTGGTGGAATGCTGCTAAGTCGACTTACAAGGTTCTCAGTTTGATGGCTAGAGACATCTTAGCCATCCCCGTATCCACGGTAGCCTCGGAATCGGCTTTTAGCACATCTGGTCAAGTGCTTGATCAATTTCGCAGCTCTTTAACTCCTCAATTTGTGGAAGCTTTGATTTGTTGCCAAGATTGATTGCACTCATCTTCAAAATCCATTAGTGTTGAGCAATAAATGGAAGATGCAGAAAAATATGAGGAAGGTAAGTCACTAGGTCTTTCTTTATTTTTGTTTTATGGATTTGGGTTATTTAGAATTTTTATTTTTGTGTATTATCTTTTGTCTTGGAATCTCACAATAGTTTCATTTTATTTTTGTAGAGCTTACTTATGTCACGGAAGACATAATGGTGGATTAGTTTGCAAGTGGACGTGTGGCATTTATGGGCGTTTCTTTAGAAGATGTATTGTTGTTGTATGTTTATTTGGAGTTTTGTAATGTATTATTCATTTAGTGATTGTGTTGTATCCTGTTCTTCCATTTCAGTCAATGATTTCAGTCACGGGAGACCCATTTCGATTTTCGACATCGATTTCCTCAATTTTAGGCTCAAAAGCGAGATATGCAATTTCGGTAGTTTTGCAATGTTTTCTTCATTTATTCACTGGAATACCGGATTATGCGATCGAAATCGTTGACTCGATATTTCGTTAAATGTCACCGGATTATGCAATGTAGTTTTGCAATGTTTTCTTCATTTAGTGATTGTGTTGTAGTCATTTCGCATTTTCCGTCACCGATTTCCTCAATTTTAGGCTCAAAAGCGGATCTGCAATTTCGGTAGTGTTGCAATGTTTTCTTCATTTATTCACCGGAATACTTTGGATTATGCGGATATCGAAATCGATGATCGATATTTCGTTAAATGTCACCGGATTATGCGGTGTAGTTTTGCAATGTTTTTTTCATTTAGTGATTGTGTTGTAGTCATTTCGATTTTCCGTCACCGATTTCCTCCATTTCAGATTCAGTCATTGTGTTGTAGTCATTTCAGTTTTGCAATGTTTACAGGGTACCCGAGAACCCATTTCACAGGAGACCCATTTCAGATTTTTCGTCCGTCACTATTTCCTCCATTTCAGATTCAGTCACTGATTATGCAGTAGTATTTATGACATAAATGTTTTACAGTGTACCCGGGAACCTACCCGAAACCGCAGGGTCCGGGTAGGTTCCGAGTAATGATTGCTATGGGTAGGTTCCGGGTAACAGATTTAGGAACCGGTCGTTTATTGGGTAGGGTTCGGGTAGTTTTAAAAAGTTAGGGTACCCGGACCCGCTCACCCCTAGTATTGAGAATAGAATAGAAATAAGATTTTCTATATTATGAAAATTATAAATTATATATATACTCATTCATTAATGAAAATAATGTATTTCATAATTATCAAAAAGTGACAACTAAAGTACACAACATGCAAATATTAAATACTTTTGAAATTTATACTTAAATAAATTAACACATGTACAGCTTTTTGTTAACACGTCAACTTATGCTGGTAGATTAATCATGAAGTAGACGAATAATGTACAAGGCATGCATAATTAAATATGTCAATACATACACATAAGAAAATAAGAAATATAAAACTTTTGTTAAGATTCAAATTGATCATCATCACCAATATAAAGAAAATAGACTATTTGCAAATAACATCAAACCAAAAACAAACAAATAATTATCTCACGACTTAGGGTGTGTTTGGCATTGAGGTAATAGTATTTTTAAAAAAAACTTTTTGATGTTTGATTGATTTAAATATATTTTTAATAATATGTTTTCCTCTAGTTTCTGAAAAACAACTTCCCTGCTAAGATAAGGGAAGTTAACTCTCCTGTGCCACTTCCAAACTGATAATTTCCGCAATCCCACCCTACCCCCTCTCATCTCCGAAATTAGTTACGTTCATTTATTACGTTATATATCTTTTGAAAAATAATTTTTACTTACTCATCTACTACTAAAAAATATGTGAGTATAATTTAATTTTTCATAAAAAAAAAATGTTTTCCTGCATACCAAAAACGCCCTTAGAATTGAAATCAAATATCTCGTAACTGAGTATAAGCACTATAATTCTTGGCCTCAAGTATAACCTTCATTTTCGTTCTTTCTTATTTTGTTTTCCCCGTGTTTGGTATCCACTTTGGTAGGACTCGATTTATATAGGGAGGTAAATCACTTTCTATCAAAATCGATTTCATACTCTAGATCTCAAATTCGAGATTTTTGGTCCATTTTCTTTCTTAATTAGTTTCTTTTAATGGTGAAATTACCATACAAATCTTATTTTCAATTACTTGTCAGGCCTCAAGTCCACCACACTGGTCAATAAGATTTCACAGATGGTTAAAAGATCCAAAAGTATATATAAAACCCCATGAAAATTAGTACCATGTCACATGGTTGATGAGTTGTATCAAATTCATCATTTGTTGCTTCCTTGTTGGAATTTCTGGTGCTTTGTCTGTTTTTCACAATTGTCAGGTTTGTGTCGTTGAAGCATTAGACAAGCACTTCCATTTCAGTTCGGAGTTTACGCAAATATGACGTTTAATAATTAAGCTTTTATGCACACATTTTTTTACTATCAAGGTTAAGTGTTGGAAACTTACTAAGGTAGAATTAAGTATATCTCATTATTTATGACTCGAACAATTGGGACCTCGCACGTCGGAAACGTCATTTCCATACACGTGCAATCTTAGTGCTAAGTGTCGTAAATTTCATTAATGAAAGACATAATCGGTACGTAAGGGAAATGTTTGAGACATAGAATGATGGACGATTATTGGCTAAATAACAAGTGTTCCACATTGGTAAACGAAGGAAGGATTGTGCGAAGTGTAAGATGGTACGGGTCAGAAAGATAATGAAGCACCAATAGAAGATTCTAGTAAAGACAAAGAGCCTTCTTCGATATATGAACCTCCCAAAGCTGAAGAGAAAGATGATGGAGCTGTAGGGTTTTGTTGGGTACAAAGCACATAAGTAAGGCACAACGGAAGTTTAAAAATTTTGTTTCTTACTTACCCCAACAACATTTCTGGTATGGTTATACAACAATTAAACGTGTAACATAAAGCATGAACTTACAAGTTGTATTATCTGGAATCTTTATCTACTATAAGGTGCACACGCGGTTGCCCTTCCGATTGCAAGCTCCAAGCTTCAATGTATTTCTCTTTCGGAAAGGTAAGAAATCTGGCAGAGGTTCGAGAGAGTATTTTATTCTAAGCCTCTAAGGCTTAGAATGTTTTTCAGAAAATTAGTGTATAACTGATGAGGTGAATGCCTCTATTTATAGTTGAAAATAGGTCAAAATCGGATTAGGGTTTGACTTTGGGCCTGACCCAATATTCAAGGCAGAGGCGCCGCGACCCTAGGGTATGGGCGCTGTGAGGCTCGACATGCGCATGCACTGCGCCGCGGCCCTAGGGTATGGGCGCTGCAGCGCTCGACATGCTCCTGCACCGTCTCGATTTATTTTTCGTGCATTCTTAATTAAATCTAAAATCTAATTTTGACTTAATTAAAATAATCATTATTCATTTAAATCTCGATTCCAAATCGAACATTTAATTACTCTCTCAATACATCCTTAGATCGAAACGGACAATCGACATAGTGTGACCCTACAAGCCTTCTCATATCGACATTAATCAAATTAAGGTCTACACGGAACTCTTAGACGGCGCCGGAAGATGAACTCAATATGTGAAGTACGTTTACGCGAATCCAGTAAACTTAACCTTTATGTGGTAAGATAAAATCATTTCATTCACGACACACCCGATCAAGCTTAGGATTTGTCAAGTGTCTATCCAAATGGCTTAATCATTGTATCTCATCTATATTAGTTGACAACTAGACCATATTCTAAATATGTCTATTGTGTTGGCCAACGACTTAGTCAACCTAATATCACTGAGAATCCGAGTGTTCTCTCGAATATACATTCGAGGAATGAATCCTAATCTTGGCTCAACTACCACCTTCAATCCATATCGTAATGTACCCAATACAAGCCGTATCTCAACCTATAAGGCATTTGAGCTTATGACGGGATCAAAGTACATTACTTTGTAGACAAGGCGCGTATTGACCTCGAGTCTAAGGACTTCTATCTCCCACACACTGATCATACTTTAGACAAGTATAACAAATAATATATTAGCAGGGTATACCAATACTTTCAAAGTATCCATGTGTCCATCATGAGTAGCCATTACTCGTAGCAGGTGGGACATACTACATCCTCTAAGGATGTGATGCAGACAACATGTCGACTTATCACATATCATCGATATCCCATTCTCGATGGTCATTAGTCGAGGCTATTTTAAGAGTTACGCTCTATCATGAATATCTCACTCTATTAATGACAACGTAAGCTCAAGGGATGCACATTAATGAATAATTATAAATAATCAAATAACAATTCAATAATTGCAAATGCCAAAATATTAATCTCCATTAATAATAATATGAATGTGTATAAAGTACATTTGTCCTAATACAAATTGTCTCTATGACATAAATATACTTTCAATCTCCCACTTGGCCTATAGCCAATCTCCAACATATCTAATGCCCATATTTTCACAATGACCATTATGATTGACTAAGCTTAATGGTTTAGTGAATGGGTCAGCTAGATTATCGTCTGTGGGAACATAGTCTAATCTAATCTCTTCGGTCTCCACCATCTCCCTAAGTATGTGGTACTTCCTTGGTACATGCTTGTTTCTGTTAGTTGATTTTGGTTCCTTAGCTTGCGCAATCGCACCAGTGTTATCACAATAAACCGTTATTGGACAAGTGGCACTTGGAACAACCCCTAGTTCCTTCAGAAACTCAGATATTACGACAACTTCTTTACCAGCTTCCGATCCAGCAATGTACTCAGCTTCTGTTGTCAAATCAGCAGTTGTAGCTTGTTTGGAACTTTTCCACCATCGCTCCACCATTGAAAATGAATGTGTAACCTGATTTAGATTTGTAGTCATCAACATCTGTCTGGAAGCTAGCATCGTGTACCCAAGACATACCAAGCTTCTCTTGTCCACCATATACTAAGAAATATTCTTTAGTTCGTCTAAGATACTTAAGAATACTCTTGACTGCTTTCCAGTGTTCTTCCCCAGGATTCTGTTGGAACTTGCAAGTCATACTAAGTGCAAATGCCACATCTGGCCTAGTACAGGTCATGACATACATGATCGATCTTATAGCCGAAACATATGGGATCATTTTCATGCGTTCCATAGTATTAGAAAGACTATCCTTCTTAGATAACTTGATGCATTGTCCCATAGGTAGACCGTCTTTCTTGGAATTTTCCATAGAAAAACGTCTAAGCACTTTGTCTATGTAGACTGACTGTGACATCCCCAATAATCTGTTAGGTCTATCTCTATAGATCCTAATCCCCAGAATGTAGCAGGCTTTACCTAAATCCTTCATCACGAAGGTACTGGATAACCACTCTTTGACTGACTGCAGGAGAGTCTTACTGTCTCCCATTATTAATATGTCATCTACATATATGATAATGAAGGCAATACTCTCATCCATGCGTTTACTATAAACACATGAATCATCTTTGCTTCTGACGAAATCAAATGACTTGATAGCCTTGTCAAAGCAAATGTTCCAACTCCTCGAGGCTTGCTTAATCCCATAAATGGACTTTTATAGCTTGTATGCAACATTTGGTTTGGACTCAATTGAAAAACCCTCAGGTTGTTTCATATACACCTCCTCAACTAGATTACCATTGAGGAAAGCAGTTTTGACGTCCATCTTAACAATAATCCGAATGGACTTAATCTTAGCAATAAGTGAAAATGTTTCATCATATCGACCCCAGACCGTTGATTATAACCTTTAGCCACCAATTTTGCTTTATAAGTCTGTACCTTGCCATATACATCAATCTTCTTCTCGAAGACCCATTTGCATCCTATGGGTCTAACCCTTGTTGGCAAATCAACCAAGTTCCAAACTTAATTTATGTACATCGAGTCCATCTCAGATTTCATGGCTTCTTACCATCTCTGCGAATCAATGTCTAACATAGCTTCGCTGTAGGTTGTAGATTCATCGTCATCAGTAATATCTATCTCATTGTGTGTTTCAACAAGGAGATTAAGTCTTTCAGGTGGACGATGAGTCCTAGTGGTCCTACGGAGTTGAGTATTCTGTGTTTATTTCATTCTGATTGTGGGAAGGTCTTTGTGTGTTGGACAATCCATCACCTTGAGAGCTTTCAGGAATGTCATTTTCATGTATTTCCTGAATGAGATAATGTACAACTATTGTTTCATATTCCATTGGTTGTGTATGAGAGTCTTGCACTTCTGCACTATCTCTCACAGCACTCCCACTGGCTAAAAGGCGTACTCTAAGTACCCAATCTTCACCAGATACTCCCACTGAATCCTTGTTTAGGTCTTTCGACAAGGGTTCATTTTCTGTGTTATCTTGTGGTTCTTGAATTTCTTCAAGTTCTATCTCTGTGTAGCTGTGTTCCTTGTAGACATATTCTTCTTCAAGAAAAGTTGCATTCTTGGAAACAATGACCTTATGTTCTCCAGGAAGATAGACGTAGTATCCCTTAGTTTCCTTTGGATACCCCACGAAGTAACATTTCTCACTTTTAGATTCCAACTTGTCAGTGAGCATCTTCTTAACATATGCAGGGCACCCCCAGGGTCTCATATGTTTAAGAGTTGGATTTTTGCCACACCATATCTGGTAGGGTGTCTTTTCTACTATCTTGGAGGGAACCATGTTCAGAATGTATATAGAGGTTTGTATAGCATGTCCCCAAAGGTATGTCGGTAGAGTTGAGGAGCTCATCATGGATCGAATGATACCCAATAAGGTTCGGTTTCTCCTTTCGGCAACACCATTCAGCTGTGGCGTTCCTGGAGGTGTCCATTCAGATTGGACTCCATGCAGCTTTAAGTAATCTAGAAAATCCTTGCTCAAGTACTCACCTCCTCGATCCGATCGAAGAGTCTTGATACTTGATGGAAGTTGCTTCTCTACTTCCGACTTGTACTCCTTGAACTTCTCAAAAACCTGAGATTTGTGTTTCATAAGATACACATACCCATACCTTGTGAAGTCGTCAGTAAAAGTGATGAAGTATGGGAAGCCTCCTTTAGCTTGAGTCGGGAATGGCCCACATACATCAGTATGGACCAACTCAAACACCTCCTTGGCTCGCACACCTTTCCCAGAAAGTGGTTTATTGGTCATCTTTCCTCTCAAGCAAGATTCGCAGTTACCATAAGACTCCAAGTCAAATGGTTCGAGGTAGTCTAACTTCTTCAATCTTGCTATCCTTGATTCGTTGACATGACCAAGTCTGCAGTGCCATAGGTAGGTAGAGTTTCTATTACTTGTCTTGTCTCATTTATTTTGTACATTGAATATCTCTCGACTACAGTTCATTGTATATAATCCATCCACAAGAGGATCAATTCCATATATAACATTATTAAAAGACAGTACGTGACTATCATTATAAATATACGAGGAAAAACCCTCCATATCCAACACTGGGATAGAAATAATATTCCTCGTTAACGAGGGAACATAAAAACAATCATTCAACACTAAACAATAGCCGGAAGGTAAATTTAATCTGTAAGTCCCTACGCGCTCAGCATCCACTCGTGCTCCATTTCCAACGAGTAGGTCTACCTCTCTCTGTCCAACCTTCCTGCTATCAGTTAGCCCCTGCACATTTGTACAAATGTGTGAGCCACAAGCGGTATCCAATACCCAGGAATGAGAGTTATTTATAGACATATTTATTTTAATGACGTGCATACCTTGTCCACCAAAGGCAGGACCACCTGGTGCTTTTCCTCCTCCTGGTGTAGTGTAGTCCTTTTTCCAATGCCCCTTTCTATGGCAGTTGATGCATTCATCCTTAGCTGCGCTCACCTTCTTCTTCACACCTCTATTGGGCTTCATAGTTGAGGGTGCAATGATTACCTTGCCCTTCTTCTTCTGTCATTCCTTGCCTTTCGACTTGGGTCGGCTAGAAGAGCTCACCATGAGCACAACTTTGCCTTTGGAAGTGGAGGACTCAAAGGTCTTGAGCATGTTGAGCAGCTCCGGCAAAGTCGCATTCGTTCCATTCATGTTGAAATTCACTATGATGTTCTCAAAGGAACGATGGAGAGAGTTCAGGATGAGGGTGGTAGCGACTTCTTTTCAAGCTTCGTTCCAATCGAAGCAAGCCTTTCTATCAGCCCTATCATCTTCAACACGTGTTGTGAGACCAGGCCCCCTTCATTGACCTTACACTTGAAGAGTTCTATTAGCAACTCATAATCCATTGTCTGGGATTGAGAGTCATAGAGACTCTTAAAGTGTTCTGGCATCTCATTTGGCCCCATGTTCTCATGTTGTCTCTGAAGTTCCATAGACATGGAAGACAACATTACGCATTGCGCCGAAGTGGCATCATTTAGATGTTTCTGGTAAGCATCTTTATCAAAAGAGGCATATTCATCAGAATCTGTCGCATGGACTGTTGGGAACACCGTGTCCAACACATATTCTATTTTCTCTTGTCTCAATACTATTCGCAAATTCCTTATCCAATCAAGGTAGTTTGGTCCAGTAAGTTTATTCTTCTCAATCAACATTTTCAACGACAAGCTCGACATATTTTATAATCTGAAGAATTAGATAGACCGAAAATCAAATTCAAAATTTATTTCCTATTATACACATTCATTTAGGCTAATCAACAAGGCCTTTTGTTTAATTAGCTCCCACTATTTTAACATACTTCTACGACCCCATGGTAGAATACAGACCTATATTAATTGAGGTCATAATGGGCCAAGATCCAAGCCTATTCTATCTCCACTTTTGCTTTGGCTGATAACTTCAATAACATATCTTGGTAGGTTCTAAACCAATTGCAAAACTTATTCGCAACTCTTGGTTGATCAAATTATTACATTTAATCTTGCGTCCTTAGATTAGTCCGACACTTTGGCGCCAAGATTTGTCTAAGCAAGTCAACCCCATTACACGACTGCGTTTATGTATCTAAGCAAATTTGGCATTTGTGAGCAAACACTTTGGTGTAAATACTCACAAAAGTTTATTATTTACCTTTACATTAAAACACATCTATGAAAGAGTCTGGGTCCTCGTAGACTTAGAGCAAATGCTTTGGCATAAATACTCGTATCGCCGAAAAGGATTTTGCACTCTAACAATTATAATGGACGACACGTTTTAATATAGACTTGTATTTAAAGTTTTGGTGAACATTTTAATTTGGGGTTTTAACCAAGATCAACTTTTTATGCCTTATCCAATATGACATCTTAACATCATGCAAAACTAATAACACATATAGTTTGAGAACCGTCAACCCAATATGCATGATAGAAGATGGTTTAATCAAACACTGGGCGCCGCCTGCCCAGAAAGTTATAGCGGACACTATTCTAGAAATGTAAATGACAAACATTTTGACATTTAGCACATAAACAATATACTTATCAAATAATATACTATAAAATAATAATATTGGGTTAAACATTCTGAACTCAGATTTTTTTTTGTTTCTGGACAGGAGGGGCCGCGATGCTAATCATTAGCGCTGCGACACCACTGAGATAGTAGCCTTTCGACTTCTGAAAAAATGCATTAGCGCAGCGGCACTGCAGAGGCAGAAACATTTCTGCTTCTGCAAATGCATTAGAGCCGCGGCGCCTGTTGTCCAGTGAGTTCATATTTTTTAAATGAAGCATTAGCGTCGCGGCTCTCCACTATGGAGCCGCGGCGCCACCTTGAAACCCTAGCAAGCGCCGTGTCGCCCTACCATAGGACCGCAACGCTCATGTCCTGACAAACGTTTCTGTGTTAATTCCCAGAATCGTTCGACCCTTAAATCCAATTTAGGGATCAAATCACAGGTCCTTTATCATCATCACCATTATCAATAACGCCCATATCGACCATCATCCGTTCTTACTCGTTCTTAGCCGTGCACCGTGCAATGAGCCGGACAATGCACTTTGTCTTAGTTCGAGTTAGAGCGGAATGACTTCCTCGAGTTAGCGTAGGAGATAATTTAGGGTGAAATCAAAAGATCAACATTCGTTCAAGACATTTAGGATTTCAAGAAACCTCGTTTTAATCCAATTTTATGTTTAACCCATATTATTATTCTATTCAATTGTTATATAACCATTTAACCAGCCTGAGCTCTTGATACAAGTGTAGGGTTTTGTTGGGTACAAAGCACATAAGTAAGGCACAACAGAAGTTTAAAAATTTTGTTTCTTACTTACTCCAACAACATTTCTGGTATGGTTATACAACAATTAAACTTGTAAACATAAGGCATACACTTACAAATTAGAATTATCTGGAATCTTTATCAACTGTGAGGTGCACACACGATTTCCCTTCCGATTACAAGCTCTAAGCTTCAATGTATTTCTTCTTCGAAAAGCTAGAAAATCCGGTAGAGGTTCGAGAGAGTATTTGATTCTAAGTCTCTAAGGCTTAGAATGATTTTCAGAAATTGGTGTATAAATGATGAGGTGAATGCCTCTATTTATAGTTGAAAAATAGGTCAAAATCGGATTAGGGTTTGACCTTGGTCCTGGCCCAAAATTCGAGGCAGAGGCATCGCGACACTAGGGTATGGGCGTCGCGACGCTCGACATGCGCCTGCACTGCGCCGCGGCCCTAGGGTATTGGGCGCCGCGGCGCTCGACGTGCTCCTGCACTGTCTCGATTTATTTTTCGTGCATTCTTAATTAAGTCCAAAATATAATTTTGACTTAATTAAAATAATCATTATTCATTTAAATATCTCGATTCCAAATCGAACATTTAATTATTCTCTCAATACATCCTTAGATCGAAACGGACAATCGACATAGTGTGACCCTACAAGCCTTCTCATATCGACATTAATCAAATTAAGGTCTACACGGAACTCCTAGACGGCGCCGGAAGACGAACTCAATATGTGAAATACGTTTACGCGAATCCAGTAAACTTAACCTTTATGTGGTAAGATAAAATCCTTTCATTCACGACACACCCGATCAAGCTTTGGATTTGTCAAGTGTCTATCCAAATGGCTTAATCATTGTATCTCATCTATATTATTTGATGACTAGACCATATTCTAAATATGTCTATTGCGTTGGCCAACGACTTAGTCAACCTAATATCACTGAGAATCCGAGTGTTCTCTCGAATATACATTCGAGGAATGAATCCTAATCTTGGCTCAACTATCACCTTCAATCCACATCGTAATGTACCCAATGCAAGCCGTATCTCAACCTATAAGGCATTTGAGCTTAGGACGGGATCAAAGTACATTACTTTGTAGACAAGACGCATATTGACCTCAAGTCTAAGGACTTCTATCTCCCACACACTGATCATACTTTAGATTCCAAAGTATCCATGTGTCCATCACGAGTAGCCATTACTCATAGCAGGTGAGACATACTACATCCTCTAAGGATGTGATGCTGACCACATGTCGACTTATCACATATCATCGATATCTCATTCTCGATGATCATTAGTCGAGGCTATTTTAAGAGTTACGCTCTATCATGAATATCTCACTCTATTAATGACAACGTAAGTTCAAGGGATGCACATTAATGAATAATTACAAACAATCAAATAACAATTCAATAATTGCAAATGCCAAAGTATTAATCTCCATTAATAATAATATGAATGTGTATAAAGTACATTTGTCCTAATACAGATTGTCTCTAGGACATAAATATACTTTCAGGAGTTGTTCAAGCTGAAGCACCTATAGAAGATTCTGATCTGGACTTTGAATCACAATTGTCCAAATTCTTTGACAAGCTAAATATTAAGGTATGTTCCATTTTCTTGGAGTTTCCTGTCTCAGTTAAAGTTGTGGAAATCAGAAGTTTCTTATATTGGCTCTTTGACTAGTCATTCTGGTGTATTGTATACATTTAATTGTCCGGACTGTATAATAAACACTAGGTCATCAGGTCCAAAGAGATTAAAATTGCAATATTTGTAGAGAGAAAATGATCCATACAGAAACAAATCGAAGTATTAAGGAAGTTAATCAAGTCATTTTTGAGTCCCTAAGCAACACATAGATGCATTCTTAATACAAATAGGACATAAATACAGTGATTAAGTTCTCCTATAAATAGGTTCTGCAGTGTCTTGTCTGTAGTTTATTAATTCTTACCCACTTTTTCTTATATACAATAACAGCTACTACGCGTCAATACAAAGAAATGGGGCCACTAATTTCTTTCACATGTTAGCAAAATACTTCATTTATCTCTCTTTCTTGATGGTTGTTCTTTTTATATTGTCAGAAGTTTGACTGCTATGATGAGACTCAGAACTTGTTGAAAGTCTCGGTATTTGATGAAACCATCAACAATGATGTTGATGCCGTCACCTGAGCAGTCATACCTTAATTACTTTCTTTTTCTAGTATTCATTTTCAGAAGTTTGTGAAATACATGTTCAGTTGCAAGACATGTTACAATAATATAGATGGTTTCTGATGGATCCAAATGATTTTGCTGTTTAAATCCTGGTTGTGAAACATGTCCACTTTGCGACCATTTCCCTGTGAGGGTCGTCATGCAAGATTTCTCTTTTTTCTTTTTGTTTTTTCACTGAATTTTTCCCCATTAGATGTAATATTTAGTACTCCCTCTGTCCCTGACACCATTTCCTTTTTGATCTGTCCCAAAAAAAATGTCACATTTCTACATTTGGAAACAAATTAAAGATGATTTACAACCACATTTATATAAGATTTGTTTTGGACCACACATTTTAAAAGTCTTCATTTCTTTCTTAAACTTCGTGTTAAGTCAAATGGTGTCGCATAAATTGGGACGGAGGGAGTATTAAATCTGGTTGCTGTGATGAAAATTCAGCTTTTGAAAGTCGCAAGGCTTGAAGATACATCGGCAATCATGTTGATCCTGAGCGGTTACCTGAGCAACCTCAGCTTCCATGCTATTCTTTTTAAGTATCATACCGTCCTTCTGTCCTCTTCTCATAATTCTCATTTTCACTGTGTTATGTGATATGTTTGTGGCTCATTGAAGTATGCAATGTACTTGGTGCATTTTTGTAGTTTCTAGTTTTTGGGGACAGGTGACATATTTTCTTGTTTTCTCAAATTTGTTTGTATATAGATTTTTTTTTAGCTTAAACGTAAAGATATCCGCGAGCTTTGTGTATATGATACTCATTTTGTAACCACTTGGAAAGTTTAAAGAAGCTAACCATCATTGCTATCATTTCGCCTTTTCATACTGTTGATTAGATATTTTCTCCCCTTGTCTACATCTGAGGTTTCCTTCCAATTATTGACACAAAGATTTCCTACTTTCCAGTATGATCCTGAAGATTCCTCTTCAATTATCCTATTTGGTGGTGCTGCTGTCACTGCTCTTTGGTTGGCAACTGCTATTGTTGGAGCCATCGATTCTATTCCTTTGGTTCGTACTTTCCTCTCGTCTTTTTTCGTTATTTAAAAAAAATATGTTTTCTTCATTGCTGACTGTTCTGTATTGTATAATTTTTCAGCTTCCTAAATTGCTGGAAGTGGTGGGTCTTGGTTACACACACTGGTTTAGTACCCGGTTTCTACTTTTCAAGGTAATGGCTGCACTATTGCTCAAGTTGCTCCCTAAGCAAATTTAGAACAATTCCTACAAGATGAATCAGAAATTTTGAAATTCTAATTTTAGTGGGCTCATCCACATGTTTTAAGCAACATGTCAATGCAGCTCATTATCGCTTGTGCATTCACTAGAACGATTCCTTGAATTTGGTTTTTGAAAGTACTGATCATCGTTTAGGAGTTATCTCCAGAAGCTTTACCTTTATTTATTGTTCTAACTCTTTTAAATGATTGTTGTATCTGCAGAAAAATAGGGATGAGCTTGCTGCTAAAATTGAAGAGCTCAAGCAGGAGGTATTAGGTTCAAATGATGATTAATTTAAACTTCGAAAGAACTTCTGTCCCTTTTTTGTTTTGTGCATGAGGGAGCGGTATCTTAGTAAAAGAGTGTAAACGTGTAAATATACCATAATTAGAATATTTCCATATATTGTGTAAATATAATTATGGTAAGACTAGGATTCCTCTTTTGTATAGGCTTAGGATTCCTATTATATAGGATTTATCCATAGTAAGTCGATGGCAGTCCTTCATGCTAATGTGAATAATAGAAACTTTAGTGTATATGATTCTCTTTTCTTCAAAAGAACGATTGCTGTTGAGATAGTTCTAGTTTTCACTTTGAGATTCTACTCTCAATTAGAGGTCTCGAATTCGAGCTCTTGAATGGAGAAACCTGATTTTTCTCCTCCATTTTCTTCTTACATTTCACCCAAGTAGAGCTATGTATGCATTGTTAGAAACGTTACATAAACGAAGTTGATAATTGAAAAATCATTCTTCCTCAAGTTCGCTTGATCCCATTTTCTTAAGAGGCTATGATATACTAAAAAGAAGTAGAAATAAATCAATGATCTAATTTTCAAAGTAACTGGTACATGTTTTAGGTTTAAAAAGTTTATGTTTCACAATTATATTTTCTATCCAATTGAACTAGTAAGTGTATCATTATTTTCCTTTCAAGATCTATTGTGTGAATTAGACGTAGTAGAAAATAATTTCTGACGAAGATCATAATGTGTAGTGTCGGTGATATGGACCTTCCCATTTTAGTTCAGTAGTATTGCAAAAAGGTACTCCATAATAAATTTCTTAGATCTATACTTTCACACTGAGTTTTCTTACAAAAAGAAAAATTGATCCCTTTAATTTTCTACTTCTAAGCCAATCACACATGAAAAATGATCAAATTAGGTGAATTATCAATAATTTTTTGTCAGGAATTTGAAAAAGTGCATAGGTTAGTATAAAGCAGGAGGATAAGAACTTCAATTCAAAATAAAAATCCTCCAACTATGAAGGGAAGGGTAAAGAAACAAGAAAACAAGTTTTTGAATATTAGAAGAATGTCCAAATTAAAAAAGGAATAAATAAAAGGGCAGTGCGCTGCATGAACCTTCCCCGTTCACGTAAGGTCCTTACGCAAAGTCGCAAACATCAACAACTGATATCACAGTCAAACGTGGATCTACGATCTGATTATTATGGGCCAAGTTTGAAATTCTACAACTACTCATTTGACTTATTGAGATCGTATTCAATTATTTCTATTTCTTTAGTCTATTTTTAACAAAACACAGTCGAAACTATATCCACCGCTTGAACCCATAACCTATAGGTCATAGAGAAAACTGTCATCGCTAAAAAAAAAAAAAGGGGTGTAATGTAAGCAAACTATTCTAATACAAGAATTAATGACTAATTCTACTGCTTGAACATGTAATCTGTAAAGTCGTATAATGACAAATTTAATGTTAATCCAAGACTCTTTAGAAGAATAGAAAAATGAGAGTACAAAATCTAACGCGAAAACATGGCTCTTCGTATAGTATAGACCTGTCCAAAGCTCGGGTCGGGCCGGGCCGGGTCAAGGTCAAGTCAAGTGGATTTTTTTCTGCTTGCCCGACCCTGACCCTGTTTTTTTTAAATTTTCCGACCTTCGGGGCCCCTACGGGTCACGGATCGGCCCTGACCCACTCTACAATTTTTATTTTATTTTATTAAAATAACAGTCCAAATTAAAGTCCAAAAACATAACATATATATTTTTTTTAAATTGAATTTCCAACACTGAAATTGACATTCACACCTACATTACCATGAAAGTTCGACGTTGAAATGTATTGTATATCGTGAGATATTTACTAAAGAAAAGGGAACATTAGAAACCGATTTGGGGGAAAACACAAATTGATTGGGAAAACAGACGTTTTCCTAAAACTTGGCGGTGCCAAACCGCCTTACGGCAGTTTGACCGGCCACGTCTCGAAAAAATACGCGAAATAAATTTTTTTGGGTAAAACGGACATCCGAGCGCAAAGTTATGACCATTTAAAGTTGCACCAATTTACAATTAATTTCTCTCCCTACATTTTCGTGATATGTTAATTAAGTTCATACCTCATTCGACTTTCATAAAAGCTTCATAGATTGGCTTCAATGGCTATGTTTCAAGAGATAACAGTAGCCTAAAATAAAAAATAAGATTAATTACATAGGTAGGTTCGATTTTTCAGTTCGGTTCATCCCCAATACTAAAGAACCGAACCGAATCATTTACCTTAAATAAACATTAATAAAATATACCTTAAATAAACATAATAAAATAAACATTAATAAAATAATATACCTTAAATAAACATAATAAAATATATACCTTTAAAAATATACCTTAAATAAATATTAATAAAATAAAAAATAATATGAACGGGTCGGGGTCTGGTCAATGGTCGGGCCGGGCCAGGTTAGACGGGTAAAAAAGTATGACCCTGGCCCAACCCTGACCCTGATCGGGTCCCCTCTTTTTCGGGTCAAATGGTTCACCGGTCAGATATAAGCTGACCCTTGCCCTGATGTTTAGAGTCTGATCGGGCCGGGCGGGTCCCCGACTCGATGGATAGGTCTAGTATAGTATAGTGTACATTTTTATTGCACTATATCAACGATAATAACAATTGGTCACCAGCATTTAATAAGTTTTCAAGTGACTCATTAAATTCCCAACTAAAGAGGAGTACGTAAATAACTTCATTAATGACTAAGTCAAGCATTTATTAGCTCAATTCTTTGCACTTAATGTTCATTTGACCTTTTTACTGCCTTAAATACAAAACCTATAAAATAGTACTACCAATAATTTGGACTATGAATTTCTTCAAAACACTTTCAACGTTTTGAATTTCTGTGCGTCTTAAAGTAAATTATATATTTCATGTACATAAAACACCACTTATTTCAGCG
Source organism: Anisodus tanguticus (assembly GCA_034509755.1). Lineage (NCBI taxonomy): Eukaryota > Viridiplantae > Streptophyta > Magnoliopsida > Solanales > Solanaceae > Anisodus > Anisodus tanguticus. The sequence continues at coordinate 50,438,757 of CM067545.1, forward strand.
TTAATGCATTTCTTTGTCTCATTACACTAATTCAGTCAAGAAAAAATCCACAAATATTTTCACATTCTTGTGTATTTAAATACTATTTTCTAGGAGGCATGCAAAGGAAATGTAACTTCTTGTGGGGCGATTTTCCTATTTCTAAAAAGTTAAGGGGTGCAAGTAAAGTAGTAAAAAACATTAAGTACTAAAAGACAACTTTAATACTCGAAGGAATCTAAATTTAGATCTTTCTAAATCACAGAACATTTAATAATTATTAATCCTTTCTTAGTCAATAAGGTAAAGCACCGAATACTCTAATG